>OW679196.1:81141897-81338040 GCA_940337035.1 Agriotes lineatus | reverse complement strand
CTTATTTTACACGATTATGAAACTGACGTTATCTATGTTGATATTGTTTAATTTATATACTTCTAATCGTGAGGAAGATGCCCTTAGATTAGTAATGTCACATGCCACGCGTCTTTAGGTCTACTATTATTGTAGGCTATTTTTGTTTAATATTTTTTGTTATTTATAGAATCTTACATTTCATTTATTATTTATATTTTGATAACTCTTGTCTAGTGTTATATTTAAAACTACGACTATACAGGGTGTATCTAATCGGTCGTACTCAAAGTGCACTGCTATATTCTACGCCTAAAGATAAAACCAAAACCTTACAATCATTTTTCATTTTACGGAGTATTTGTCAAAATATACGCAACTAGCAAGATGCCCGTTCTTCGTACGGGCAACAAATGTTTTTTCTTCTAAATTTCAAATAAATTATAGGGCGCCCCCCTCCCCCTCACTCAATACGCTAAACTAACAAACTCCGCAAAACAATATTGTAGGAAAAAAGGAAACAAAATTCTTTCGAAAAAACTCCTGCACAACTCTTTTTTATGCTTCACGTACCCCCTGGAAATGTGTACGTAATTGTCGTTCACCTTGTATATATTGATAAAACTATAGTTTTAGTATAACAATGAGATAAAATTAAAATATATATGTACAAACTAAATGTTGTATTCATACATTTCAGCAAGATAAACTTAACACCCTACCCCTTTTCAGTTTTCCCTTTTTACCGCTTTAGGGGTAACATTAAAATCCCTTAAACCCCTTTCTAAATATTTTAAGAATACATCTGTACGCCAAAAATACAATGTTCTAACTCAATAAACATAGGAGATACGATGGGTTCTTTAATTCACCCCGAATCCAGATTTGCACCTTTAGGGGTTGATTTGGGAAAATCCTGAAACGTGTTTTGAGACATTCGTATTGGATACCTATGCATGCAAAAAACCAAGTCGATATCTTATCGGGTTAAGAAATATTGAGGAATTCGTGAAAACACACTTTACCGCTTTTCATCCCCTTAGGGGTAACATTTTAAAATCCCTTAAACCGCTTTCTAAATATTTTAAGAATACATTTATATGCCAAAAAAGAATGCTCTAGCTAAATAAACATAGGAGATACGAAGAGTTCTTTAATTCACCCCGAATCCAGATTTGCACTTTTAGGGGTTGATTATGGCAAAATCCTGAAATACGCTTTTAGACACTTGTATTGAATACCTATGCAAGCAAACACCAATTCGATATCTTATCGGGTCTATGGATGAAAATACAGTTTACCCCTTTTCACCCCCTTAGGGGTAAAATTGTAAAATCCCCTAAATCACTTTCTAAATATTTTAAGAATACATCTATATGCCAAAAGAAAAGAAATCAAAAGAGAATGGAACAATATAAAGCAAATTATAGAGAAAACCGCTATTAAAACCCTGGGACGTCAAAAAAAGTAATAAAAAGAAAATCAGAATGGCCTGTGTACGGACGGGAATACTGGATGCTAACATAAAACGGTAAGAGAAGAATAACCTAATCAGGAATGGAATTTTTTGGACCAGTAGGTGAATACAATCTATGTAAGAGATCAAAAAAGCAACAGGCAAATTAGACGAGAATCCAACATATACGTACTATAGGGTTCGGCAGAATAATGTTACCATTTTTAAAACGCTATAAGAATGGACGCAGTGATCTTGAAGAGACCTTGTGTTAAAGTTTACATACTTTTGGATTTAATATGTCAATAGTGACAGTGGACACAAACGAATCGCTGACGATGTTGTTCAAAAGTTATGACATTTTTAAAATGGTAACATTATTCTGCCGAACCCTGTATATTCACTTGAAATCCTACCTAGATGACAGAGTTACATTAAACTTTAACAGGTAATGAAATATGTAACTCTTTCTGATAGCAGGAAATCCATGGAGATATTCTTTAATTCTCAACGCAACCTGCATATGAAGAAAACATTGTCCCAGATTTATTTGAACACGACTGTACGTAGTAAATGGTGTTTTTTTTTAGAGGGATACAACTTTAAATTGAAATAAAACACAGAAAGATGTTTTTAATATCCATGAAATTGGCTTTATTTGAAAGATAATTTTATGGCATTTATGTTTGAATATGATTTCGGACATGTGACGGCCGCGGCTGGCGTGTACATGACGTAATCTGTAGGTCCAATTTTCACACACTCTTCGCAGTAAATCAGGCTGTATTTCGGAAATAACGCGTCGAATGTTGGCTTCCAAGTGCTCAATTGTTTCCGGTTTATCGACGTAGACATGCGACTTTACATATCCTCAAAGAAAATAATCTAATGGCGTCAAATCGCACGAAAGAGGTGGCCAGTTAAAAATCCATTTCGTGGATCTGTTAACTGGTCACCTCGTTTGTGCGATTTGACGCCATTAGATTATTTTCTTGGAGGATATGTAAAGTCGCATGTCTATGCCGATAAACCGGAAACAATTGAGCACTTGAAAGCCAACATTCGACGCGTTATTGCTGAAATGAAATACAGTCTGATTTACTGCGAAAAGAGTGTGTGAAAATTGGACCTTCAGATTACGTCATGTATACGCCAATCGCGGCGGTCACATGCCCGAAATCATATTCAAACATAAATGCCATAAAATTATCAGTCAAATAAAGCCAATTTCATGGATATTAAAAACATCTTTCTGTGTTTTATTTCAATTTAAAGTTGTATCCCTCTAAAAAAACACCCTTGTGCGATGTCTACGTAAATGAAATCTATTGAATGTGATCTAAGAATAAATTTACCCACTAAAAAGTCTTGCAAATGGCTTCCCTAAGCAAAAATTCATATTAAAAACATGACATATTGATTTTGACACTCACAAAGACAGCAGCAAAGCCATATCTCTCTGATCTAAATTTTAATAAAATCGTATACTGCTGATATTTGTAACTTGGGTTGCATATTTTGCTCTATCTTGAATTTGAATGAAGGATAGTACACACGGTTTCATAAAATAAAGCCAATAATTCTTAAATTTTGCATGCGTCCATAATTTTACATTTTGAACAACTTTGCTTGACGATACTTTCACATATTTGAAACAGAAAAGGTACTTTACCTGAAAAAATCATGTTTTTTATCTACCGCTCGTGAGGGCTCATGAAGACCAATTCAAGATTTTAGTATTAAGATTTTCGACTCAGAATTAATCTATCTGAAGGTTATGCGCCACTTGTAATACACCCTGTTTATAGTATGATAAAAAATTATTTCATCTAGTGTGGCTATGGACTACTTCCTACTTCATGAATTCAACTATGTTTATACTTAAATGTCAAAACTGACATTTGAATTTTAGGCGACTTATAGTTGCATTCACAAATTAGGAAGTATTCCGCAGCCATACTAGATTAAAATAATTTTTGATCACACTATACATATAGTGTGCCAAAATGTAAATAGTAAAACAAAATAAATAAGCCAGGACACGATATTAAAAACAGTAAAAGAAGCATATAATTAAAGAAAATATCTCGAAACCGCTTAGAAACGTAGTAACATAACGGACTAAGTCCAAGAAGAAGAAGAACATAGACGACAACAGGAACAACGTTGGACTTGAAACACGTTTACATCTTTTTTTATTGAGCTTTATGTTTATGTGCGCAGATCATTCTTAAAACATGAATAAAAATTTGGTGCAAATCTAGCTTGAAAGCAGTTTCTAGTGTAAAATCTTGAATAGCTTTTTTCTAATTTACATTATTTAAGTTTTCGCAAGTCGATCTAGTGCCTACTGATACTAGTCTCCAGTTTCTATATGAAAAAAGTATAATATAAGACAAGCTTAAAGATGAAGACATAATGGGCATGGATCGACACCAACTTTGAAAATTATAGAATGCCTTACTACTACGTCAGTAAAAAAAAACTCCATTGTGTAATCGATTTCATTTCTTTTTCAGTTTCACTTTATTATAGAGAGTATTTATAACGTTCATGTGAAGTTGTGTATTATATTATTTTATATACTCATCGTTTACTGAATAAAATATTTATACTCTACTAATGAATCACCCGAGCCAGGCTTCAGTGACAAAAGGGTGCATGTCACAATCAAAAACACATACAACCTTACCAATTATATATACAAAAATCTGGTGTGATACACTCACACAACTTCCTTTTACAGTGATCTTATAATTAGTCAAAAATTTCATTTTTAATTTTTAACCATTTGTTAAAAATTTTAAAAAATTACAAATTCTACAAAAACGGTACAAAATCGAGTGTTAGTTGAAGAGACAAATTTTCTCTAGAATTTTAAGGTGAATTCAAAAATGTAATAATATACCGGGTGTTTTATTTAAAATAGGAGTTAATAAAAAAAATAGAAAAAAAAACAAAAGAAACCCACTTTAGAAGTATTCAACTGGAAAATCACCTATCTCACATCAATACACATTAAAAATGTAAGAAAAATGTGAAGTTTAAAAAAAATCGTTAGAGCCGTTTTTGAAAAAATCGAAAAAAACTGAAAAATCACAAGAGTAAACACCTACTTCCGGTTATGCGATTTTCTTCAAAAGCTTGCTGTCTCATCTACATAGTACACAAAACTTATATATGAAGTTTCAATGCCATACCTCTTTTCGTTTTTGAGATATTCTGTTCACAGACACACAGACACACAGACAGACACACAGACAGACAGACAGACAGACAGACCAATGAAAAAAAATATGTTTTTTGGGATCAGGGGACTCGAAAACGTGAAGATCTGTTGAAAACTCAATTTCGAATTTTTGGGGTGAATCCAATACTTCCTTTATAGTAGTAAAAGGAAGTAAAAATGTTAATAAATAAACATTGAAATTACACTATTTAATTGTTCTTTTAAATTTGACGTCGAAATCGGCGCTGAAGAGTTCATTTTGAATTTTATTTTACTTTTTCGTGCTTTTTTTAAGCAGCCTACGATCTAAGTCTAAAAATTAGCAAAATTTTAAGCTATCATAGAATTTAATCGGTCCAGTATCTTCGGAGGAGATGGCGAACAAACATACATACATACAAAGAAAGAGATCATCGATTTTATGGTATAGATTTGAAAAACCTCTTTAAAAACCACGACGTATGACTATGAAAAGGCTCAAATATATGTAAAAGGCTTTACCCAGAACTTCCCTCGTCAACATTGTGACACTAAATAATTTTAAAAATCAAATTAAGTTAGGAGTAAAAATATCTTCACGTTTCTAATAAATTAAATAGATTTTCAAATAAACAAAAACGTTACCGGTGGTCGAATTCGAAGGGCAGGTGGACCGCGTATGCAGTCCCAACGTTTTGTGGGATATTGCAAGGGAAAGGGCTATTTCTACCTGGGCTATGGAGCACCGACCCTTCGAATTCCTGCTTTGCAGCTGTATTAAGTAACGCACTAATTTGTTGCTCCTTTTTGTATCGTAAAACATTTATTCTGTATCTATTGGAGCCCATTTTTGGTAATAATAAAGCCTGCCCTATTTGCAAATTATTACTTGTATTTATTGCTAAGTTAAATAAAAAATAAATAAAATTTTATTTTTTAAGGTGCTCACCCTGTATATCTTTGTCTGAAATTTTCTGGGTTTCATGCCAGGTAGATATATAATCTGTATACAAAATATTGTCTTCCTTCGGCAAATAGTTTTTGAGTTATACCCCCAACAGGCAGACAGACAGACAGACAGATAGACAGACAGACAGACAGACAGACAGACGGACAGACAGACAGTCAGACAAACAAACAAACAGACAGACAGACAGACAGACAGACAGACAGACAGACACACAGACAGACGGAATTGAGAAAACCTGTTTTTCGCCATCTAGAGACCCTGAAACGTGAAGATCTGGGGAAATCTCGAAAGGTGATTTTTTCGCGATTACAATACTTCCTTCGTCTTTTAGACGAGGGAAGTAAAAATGGATAGTAATAATGTGTCTGCACCATTAAATAAAAAAACAAAAAGGATAAATAGCAACAAGTACCAATATAAATACGTTAAAAAAATCAAATCGTGCCTTTACAGTTCAAATTTCAGAAAGTGACGTTTTCAGAAAATTGAACAAAATCAACATTACTAAAATAAAAACAGCGTTGCAGAAAAACGGCAATTATTTATACTTTTCTGACAATTTCATCACATGAATAATATTAGAATGCTCAAAGAAGCTTCAACATTATCTTAAGAGAATAATGTCCTATTTGATATTAACTTAGCCGATGGTTTTACGTAATAAAAACCATAAGCAAACAAAATAAACCGGAGCGAGATTTTTTTATTTTGTTCACACTATCGAGTATCTACTATACGTGATTAATGTTTGCAGTAAAACAGAAATTAAAATCAATTTCAAATCTACAGTAAAAACTAAAGTCAATTTCAGAATTTTCCTATAAAACTCAATTAAATCATACGATTCGAATCTGTTTCTCACCTTTAATGGTACCGGGTCTTCGTACGGCAATGACAATAGAAATGCACGTATAAGATACAAAATCTTCTGGTCTAACCCTTGGTGTTACAATTGCAGTATTTCTTTGTATAACAATGCAACAACTATAAAACCTTTAAATATGACACACGCCAAAGACGCATTCAATCGTGTCACACACACCACTAGTGATTCTTCTGAAGTCAAACGTACTTATCGCTTAGTTTATAAAACGTGCTTACGATTCTCTGATTATGTATAATACACACAGTGAAAGTGATTTTGCGTAAGATCACGGTGCAGCGGAGTGGTACTGCGTTGATGATATACCTACTGTATTTGTTACACAGTGGTTGCGTTTAATATTGAAATATTTAAGTATAAATAATGAAGGAAAATCTATGAAATGAAAGGTAGTGCAAAGCAGTCAAGATATATGATTAAGAAAAAGCAATAAATTAGGTAAAATATGTGTTTCTTTCAAAAAATTTAAATCCAAACTAGTTTAATAATTATTTGGGAAATCATTATTGTTATAGAAACCAAATACGTTATACATTAGTACATGTTTATATTAAACATAATCCTTTAATTTAAAAAAAGGTTCTGGACTAGCATTTCCATGCAAGCAAAACGAAATAATGTTTTGATTAGCAAAGGAAACTTTAAAATAAATCAACGCATACTTTTTTCAGAACGTACAAGGCTTTAATGGTAAACTGAATATAAAACCACCCTATTTCTATTTTAAACGAAATAGTTAATATTACGTACTCCCTATCTTTAAATTGGGTAATAAGTAACACGAAACTAATTTCCATTACGATTTAATCTGCCTAATATACCTACCTGTACCATTTATAATAAATTAGTTAATAGTGGCACTAGACATACGTTACTTTTGCATTACTGCTGGCTACTGGCACTCGAAATAAAAAGTACATAATAGTTAGTATAAGGTCATAGTTATTGCTTATTTTACACGATTATGAAACTGACGTTATCTATGTTGATATTGTTTAATTTATATACTTCTAATCGTGAGGAAGATGCCCTTAGATTAGTAATGTCACATGCCACGCGTCTTTAGGTCTACTATTATTGTAGGCTATTTTTGTTTAATATTTTTTGTTATTTATAGAATCTTACATTTCATTTATTATTTATATTTTGATAACTCTTGTCTAGTGTTATATTTAAAACTACGACTATACAGGGTGTATCTAATCGGTCGTACTCAAAGTGCACTGCTATATTCTACGCCTAAAGATAAAACCAAAACCTTACAATCATTTTTCATTTTACGGAGTATTTGTCAAAATATACGCAACTAGCAAGATGCCCGTTCTTCGTACGGGCAACAAATGTTTTTTCTTCTAAATTTCAAATAAATTATAGGGCGCCCCCCCTCCCCCTCACTCAATACGCTAAACTAACAAACTCCGCAAAACAATATTGTAGGAAAAAAGGAAACAAAATTCTTTCGAAAAAACTCCTGCACAACTCTTTTTTATGCTTCACGTACCCCCTGGAAATGTGTACGTAATTGTCGTTCACCTTGTATATATTGATAAAACTATAGTTTTAGTATAACAATGAGATAACATTAAAATATATATGTACAAACTAAATGTTGTATTCATACATTTCAGCAAGATAAACTTAACACCCTACCCCTTTTCAGTTTTCCCTTTTTACCGCTTTAGGGGTAACATTAAAATCCCTTAAACCCCTTTCTAAATATTTTAAGAATACATCTGTACGCCAAAAATACAATGTTCTAACTCAATAAACATAGGAGATACGATGGGTTCTTTAATTCACCCCGAATCCAGATTTGCACCTTTAGGGGTTGATTTGGGAAAATCCTGAAACGTGTTTTGAGACATTCGTATTGGATACCTATGCATGCAAAAAACCAAGTCGATATCTTATCGGGTTAAGAAATATTGAGGAATTCGTGAAAACACACTTTACCGCTTTTCATCCCCTTAGGGGTAACATTTTAAAATCCCTTAAACCGCTTTCTAAATATTTTAAGAATACATTTATATGCCAAAAAAGAATGCTCTAGCTAAATAAACATAGGAGATACGAAGAGTTCTTTAATTCACCCCGAATCCAGATTTGCACTTTTAGGGGTTGATTATGGCAAAATCCTGAAATACGCTTTTAGACACTTGTATTGAATACCTATGCAAGCAAACACCAAGTCGATATCTTATCGGGTCTATGGATGAAAATACAGTTTACCCCTTTTCACCCCCCTTAGGGGTAAAATTGTAAAATCCCCTAAATCACTTTCTAAATATTTTAAGAATACATCTATATGCCAAAAAAAGGAATGTTAGAGCTCAATAAACCTAGGAGTTACAATGGGTTCGTTAATTCACCCCGAATCCAGATTTGCACCTTTAAGGGTCGATTAGGGCAAAATCCTGAAATGTGTTTTTAGATACTTCTATTGGACACCTATGCAAGCAAACACCAAGTCGCTATCTTATCGGGTCTAAGATATATGCAGGAATTCGTGAAAACACAGTTTACCCCTTTTCACCCCTTTAGGGTTAAAATTTTCAAATTCCCTTAAACCGCTTTCTAAATATTTTAAAAATACATCTATATGCCAAAAAAAGAATGTTTTAACTCAATAAACATAGGAGATAGGAAGGGTTCTTTAATTCACCCCAATCCAGATTTGTACCTTTAGGGGTTGATTAGGGAAAAATGCTAAAATACTTTTCTAGGTATTTGAATTGATAATCTTTGCAAGCAAACAACAAATCGATATCTTATCGGGTGTAAGAGATATTGAAGAATTCGTGAAAACACATTTTACCCCTTTTCACCACCTTAGGGGTCGAATTTCAAAAAATCCCTTCTTAGCACTACCTTACATAACAAATTGAACCTTCCACCCAAATTTCAAGTTTTTAGTGCTAGTGGTTTCGGCTCTGCGTTGATTAGTCAGGGTTGTGACTTTCCTTTATACGGGTGCCCGTTTTTGGAGCTCCACCATGGGGATCTCGGTAACCATAAGAGATACGAGGTCGGTTAAATTGGGGGCAAAGTTGCGCAATTTGGAGCTCAATAATATGCCGGTTTAAAATTTCAAAAATTCCGATTACCTCCGGAGATATCCGAAAAAAACCGGAATTTTGGAAATACGTTTTTATTTTTTTCCTCGGCTTATTTGGTGACCTAATTCAAAATGAGTGACACTTCGTCGTTGCAACTTTTCCTCCTCTACAACCTGCCGATGTCATATTTGAAATCAGACGTTTCGATTTTCGACAATCATCATCAACTTTGGTTCTTTCTTATGGGCACTATCTTGGATTTTCACATTTTTGAATTCAGCTTTGTTTTCTGATTACGGTGATGTATCACATGTTAAGGTTCAGTGTTGCAGTTTGGGTGAAATATCAAAAATTCTGTTTTGCAAAGACTGCCTTGGATATAACATCCATACTTTTGTTTAACAAAGGCATTGTTGACAGTTCGATTTAAGTTGGCTTAACGTCACCTACAGTTACAAAATTAGTATAAATTTATTAACAAAATGCCCTTTTCAAATGAAGAAAAACGAGATATGCTAGAAATTTATTACGCTTCGCATCGAAATGCGCAAGTTACTTCGGAAAGATATTTACAGCGGTATCCAGAAAGACAACAACCAGCTCAAAATTATTTGTTATTCCTTCATAGAAATTTAGCCGAGTTTGGTGCATTTTCTAAGCCTCGAAGACGTGTTCATAGACCAAATGCGAATGAAGTGGAAATTTTACAGGCGGTGAGTAAATTGTTAAAACTTTCTCAAAAATAATAAACGGCAATGAATTGAATTCTTCATTAGATTCAAGATAATCCTTCAACTTCAACAAGGGCTATAGCAGACGAAATTAACGTATCACATCAAGCAGTGTGGAGAGTCTTGAAAAAACATAAATATCGCCCGTTTAAAATTCATATCACCCAAGTCTTGCATCCAGGAGATACTGAACGGAGGGCAGCGTTTTGTAGGAATATCATGGCACGGTTGGAACAAAATCCCCATTTTCTTTCCAACGTGATATTCACGGACGAGTGCAAATTTACCAACTCAGGCATGTTCAATCGTCACAATGAACATGTCTGGTCCACTGAAAATCCACACGAACACCAAGGACGTCGACCACAAGCACGTTTCGGGCTAAATGTATGGGTTGGTTTATTTGGCGGTACGATCATTGGCCCATACATTTACGAAGACAATTTGACCGCAGATGGGTATTTGCACTTTTTAAGGACCTACCTTACGGATTACATCGATGACAACATTTGCCTCAACCGCTTGAATAACCTTTGGTTCCAGCAAGATGGTGCTCGCCACATAATGCTAGGAGAGTGGCTGATTATTTGTCTGAAATATTTCCGGGTAGAGTCATTTCAAACAGTGGAGACATACGTTGGCCGGCACGTTCACCAGATCTTTCCCCATTAGACTACTATTTATGGGGAACTATGAAAGATCTCATTTATAAATCTGTACCCGCCGATATTAATGAGCTGCGAAGGAAGATCATCACAACTTTAAGGACCAAAATAAGAAGAAGGGACGTTTTAAGATCAATGCAGAATTTAAGAAGACGCATAGAGCTGTGCTTGGAAGTGGAGGGTGAACCCTTCGAGCACCTCTTATAATTTTCTTTATTTACTTGTTTCTCAAAATTTAGTTTTATCCTATGTTGTAAATTTAAAACATAATTTTCTCCTTTTTTATATCCTACTGTCAAATAAATAAATTTCTAGCATATCTCGTTTTTCTTCAGTTGAAAAGAGCATTTTGTTAATAAATTTATACTAATTTTGTAACTGTAGGTGACGTTAAGCCAACTTAAATCGAACTGTCAACAATGCCTTTGTTAAACAAAAGTATGGATGTTATATCCAAGGCAGTCTTTGCAAAACAGAATTTTTGATATTTCACCCAAACTGCAACACTGAACCTTAACATGTGATACATCACCGTAATCAGAAAACAAAGCTGAATTCAAAAATGTGAAAATCCAAGATAGTGCCCATAAGAAAAAACCAAAGTTGATGATGATTGTCGAAAATCGAAACGTCTGATTTCAAATATGACATCGGCAGGTTGTAGAGGAGGAAAAGTTGCAATGACGAAGTGTCACTCATTTTGAATTAGGTCACCAAATAAGCCGAGGAAAAAATAAAAACGTATTTCCAAAATTCCGGTTTTTTTCGGATATCTCCGGAGGTAATCGGAATTTTTGAAATTTTAAACCGGCATATTATTGAGCTCCAAATTGCGCAACTTTGCCCCAATTTAACCGACCTCGTATCTCTTATGGTTACCGAGATCCCCATGGTGGAGCTCCAAAAACGGGCACCCTGTATATGTATAGATTTAAGGTTCGTAAATTGGCAACGTTACAGATAGTAGGTAGGTATGATGCGGTATGATGTTCATATGCACTGGCATGTTAGCTAAAATAATATTGCCCGTTACGTTGTTGCCACACATTTTTCTGTTAAAAATAAAAAAAAACATAAAAAACAAATTAGATAAATGATGTAAAACGATTCGCAATTTAATTTAATTAACACTGCTCGAACAAGTGTTCTCTTTGTAAATTTTTGCTATGCTGTTGTTAAGAATGTAATCATAACAAGTGTTAAGTCTCAGCTTTGAATGGCTTTTACCAGAAAAGTATAACGAATAGAAAACATTATTCTTAGGTTTTCGTTTTAGTTTTCTGCGTAGAATATGTAGAGCACTTTTGGTACGACCGAGTAGATACACTTGTCAAACAAGTTTGTTACCTACGTTATAACATTTTTTCGTTTATTATTATTATTATTATTATTATTGGCTCTTTGGTCTTTCCTCCCAAGAACACCTTGAAGTGTCCTGCACTAGAATATTTCATCCATAGTCTGCAATGTTGGTCTTTCAACCATTTAATGGTGTGTTCTAGTAGTTGCATGCGCTATTTCGCAGAAAAGATCTGGTCCTGTTACCTGTTTTAAACTGCCCAATCTAGCCAATTCGTCAGATATCAGATTTTCTTTTCCATCTATTTCTTGATATCCTAGTAGCTGAATCAGTTTGATCACATTGCGTCCTCAAAGATGCATTGTGGCATTCTAAAAGCAGATTAGAAGTAAACTACCACGACATCAACGGTTTTAGAGCCTCTGTCAGTCAGGATGTAGATTTGTTTGCCTGAGCAAGACCTCTGCATGATGCCTTACGCACAGGAGAGAATTGCCATTATTTCAGTTAGAAAAACGGTTGTGTATCTGCTTATATGAATACTTAGAAGATGTTCCTGTTACTGTATCCGTTTTGGATCACTCTGTGATCCAAATTTTACCGTTCAGTCTTTGTTCCAGTCTTCCTGGAATTAAAACTTCAAACGGTTTACGCAAAATCACAGGATGTTATGATCTTATCTGAATTCGCTTGCAATATAAAGTTTTCGTATAGTATGATCGAAAATTTTTAACCTCTAGAGGGCTGTGGAATTATTTTGCCAAAAAAAAATTGGCATTTTATATCTGTCAGTTTAAGGTTATGTCGGAATGATCATTTCAACAAATACAAACATTCTTGATGAATACATACAAATGTTAGTAACAAAATCAACTACGGCTATTCAAAATGATTTGCTGCATTTTCCACACAGCACATCCTAGTGCGTTAAACATCCTGGAAAAGTTAAGTTTATCTGTCAAAATTGTGTAGGTTATATTATTAACTAGCTTTACTCATCACTGCCAACATAAATTCAATTTTTAAAAATCCACAGCCCTCTAGAGGTTAAAAGTTTTCGATCATACGGTACTTGAAGACGTTAATGTGGCATATCCAGGATAACCATTATGTATTTGCAGTCGATAAGCCGCTATACAGTGTAAATAATGTAAGACTATACATTGACAAATGTATTTTAACATTAATCAATTTACGCATGCCAGTAACAATTGTCGGTTTTGCAATTACACCATGGCAACATTAAATAAATGCCCTATATCTAATTTTCCATAATTCAGTCATGTACAGTCTTACATTATTCTCACTGTATGTGCATCTGCTTCCACTCTTAAGTAAAAGGGAGCCAGATCTAGTAGGAGTTCTAATACGGCTGTCGGAGACGAAGACGTAGCCCCCATTATTAAGGCCATTCGATTAATTTTGTTTAGTCTGTTTCTATTATCCGCATTTTCGGCCTTAAACCAAGGCTGAACAGATTTTAATAGGTATAGTAGCCTTTGTATAGAGCCAATGTACCATCGCATCGGGAGTATAGAAAAGTGAACGACTCTCTTACTTTCCCTACTCCCGCAACCATGGTTTCGGTGCCCAATTTTTAAAGCAACTCAGTAGACCGCCCGCCAGTTGCCAGGCGTAGGGATTGAACCCCGTACTGTGGCATCGCAACTGAGCTCCCTAACCGCTCGACCACGCTGGCTAACGGAGATTTAAAAAGTCATTTCAAATTGAAAACTCCCTAAAAATCATGTTAGGTATGCTTTCATTGTTTTATATTGAAAATTTAAGTTACGCATACTTCCGGTTTGACAGAAGTGTGCAATAAAATTTGTATGGAACAGTAAGCAACAACAACATACTTTTGACGTATGGAAAGTGTCAAATAATAACCTACTTTAGGAAGTGGTAGTAGAAAATAGTGTATCATGCAACTAGTTTTATAAACGTCACTTTAGTCACAAGAATTATTAGTCACGAGTGGAGCGAGTATTTAATAAAAAGCCTCAGAAAAAAGAAGAGGTTAAATAAAGAATGTTTTCTGATCTATTATGAGGTGTTTTATTGGACTTTTTCCACTGTCTTCTATTATGAGGTGTTTTATTGGACTTTTTCCACTGTCTTCTATTATGAGGTGTTTTATCGGACTTTTTCCACTGTCTTGGAAAAGTCCGATAAAACAGCTCATAATAGATCAGAAAACATCTTGATTATCAATACGGACCCGAAATCAATCCAAAATTCAGAAAGACTGAGAAGACCACGACAGTTTGATGAAACACCTCAGGTGTAAAATGCTGCTACAAGAAAAAAGTATAGACGAGATATAAAAAATAAATATATTTGATATTGAAGAAAATTTTAAAAACAAAGAAAGCATACATTTATATTTAGGAACGAAGAAGGAAATACATGGTTACCAATAAAAAAGTGATGAAAGAAGAAAATTACGAGGAAGAAGTAATGGCATATTACGTGCCATCTAAACATAGTCAAAATTTAGAATAAGTTAAAGTGATAATTGGGAATCTGAAATTCGACGTCCATATTTTGCCTATAATAAAAGCTGACACAAAAAGTGGAACTGAAATACAAAAAATAGCAGTATAGTTAGACCCAAAGAAAGTCAACAACAAAATATAATGTAGAATAAACAAGAATTTGTAAGAGATATCTTCCTCTTATTCTTTGTTATAGATTTTAAGATCTGTTTATTTACCGATTTAATTTTTTCGAAGAATAATTGCCAACTATCTCTCCATCTCTCCATGGTTTTCTTTCAATTGCTATACGAGGTTTTGATCCACGTTTCACATGATAGTACAAATATCTATAGTTCTTACTATTTTCATGTCTGCGGTTCTCAACGCATAATTGAACACGTAGATATTACACTGCATAATCCGCTCAACCGATGTATGTATCTTCTAATATTAGTTTATATCGCGGTTTCTAGAAAGTGTCATACCCTTTTTTTTAAATTATAGGTTGAGTCATATTATATGTTCGGGCAGAAAGGTAGAACCTGTTTAACCTTCTTTTTCTACAACTGCTATAGAAAGTAGACTTTTGCTCTCGCTTTATCAACGCAAAGTTGACGTTTTCTAAGGAGAGAACGCCAAAATGGTTTTCCACTATTAGTTACTATGAAAGACGAGGGCCAAAGTATTTTGTCGAAACATTGATGAAATTTATATATTTTTCCAATTTTTATTATTAACGAAAATAAACGACAACAAACAATTTGTACAATTATTAATGCTGATACCTGATTTAGAAGAAGAAAATTTAAACGTCAAATTGACAATTAACGTCAAATCAAGCATCAATAAAAATGTACTTAAGATTTTCATTTTTAGTTATTAGATCACATAATTTTTGTTAATTTTAAATGTTGTAGAAATTTTTTTCTACGAATTTCGAGCGCAAAGTGTCATTGCAATGACCAACTTTGCTCTCTTAAGACACAATATACTATTTTAGGTCATCTTCAGATTTGGCAATTATTGTAGCATTGTTTGCATGACAAACGATTCATATCATTTTATCTCTCAGTTTATAATCTAATTGTCTAATTCCTCCAGAAGTCGGTATTTCGTTAATCAGTTTTTGGGCTATTCCAATTCTGGTGTGTTATTAGTATTTATTCTATTTATTGCTTTTATTATTTTGCAGGGTTCTTTGTGTTTTTTTTTTCAGTAAACTTATGTCGTTTTTCTATTGAATGTTATCAAACGCTTTAGTGGGTTCTTTAAATCATACAAAATCAGGTTTATTAAATTATAGGGCTTTCTCTGTCAGCTGCCTAACAATGAATGTAGCATCTGTAGTTGGCCTATATACTTGTGAAATCCGAATTGCTATTCTAAATTCAATATCTGCTTTTTAGTTTAATCATAGTACCCTTGTTAATAGTTTTAATGTTGAGCACAACAGAGTTACGCCTTTATAGTTTTCAGGAGTGCTTTTTATGTTTTATAAAGATTGTTGTGTGATGCTGTTGTACCATTCCTTCAATATTACTGAGGTTCTAACATTGTTTTTTGAAAAATGTGAATTTTTCAGCAATGTACAGTCGTGTTCATAAAAGTGTAGTACAGGATTTGTGCTTTGTGGGTATAAATGGATTACACAAAGTTCAAAAAAGTGTTGCATATACAAATATTTTGAAAGTATACATCCAGGTCTACCTAGTTAATGATACAGTATGAGCCTTTGTTAAGAAATAACACAACCACCAATAAACTTACAACTGTCGCTGTACAACAGATTTTTGAACACGACTGTACTTCCGCAATACTTCAATAATTCAGTGGGCCAAGCAGAGTTACCCCTTTATAGTTTTCAGGGTTGCCTTTTGTCTTTTATAAAGATTGTTATGTGATGCTATTGTACCACTTCTTCAATATTACTGAGGTTCTAACTTTTTTTTAAATATGAATTTTTCGGCAATGTACTTCCGCAATCCTTCAATAATTCGATGGATATGTTGTCAGTTCCAGGTGCTTGGCCATTTTTAATTTTTTAATCGTCTCTGTTACTTCCAAGTCTTCTATCGTTACGTTCTCTCCTTCTGCACCAAAATCTATGTCTTCTCTTTCAGCTTAGTATATTTTTTCTAAATATTTCTCCCATTATCCTAATGTCATTTTCTTTGTTTATACGTATTCGTTCACTGCATTTTCATAGTCTCCACATTTACATTTGTATCCCATGTAAATTTAGTGAACAGTAACCAACAGGCGCTTAATTTTGTTTATTTTGGAATTAAAGTTGTTTCTAGTAAATTTTCTATAAACATCTTGTCTATGCGAACTAACTAAGATAGAAAGCTTTTTGTCTTCTTTAAGCTCCAGGCGTGGACCACGGTTTGGTATTTATTGTATTTTTATTGTATTGTATTAATTTTCCTTGTTCCAATAGCTCCTTTGTCTTCTCTCGTCAACTTTAGTTAGTCTTTTCTTAAAGAACTTTCTGAGGCTTTCGTTCTATAGCGATTCTAACTTATATTTTTCTATATATTTTGGTGTTTTCTCCTCAATAGATGGTCGTTGTAATCGTAATTTGCCGAGTACTAATGGTCGGTACCATCGTTAGGTGATGTCATAACTCCAACATCCAATATTAGGGTTACTGTAATGTTTTTGTTTATCATAAAGTAATCAATCTCTGATCTGATTTCTGCTGTTGAAAAATGTGTACTTGTGTTGCTCCTTATGTGGAAAAAAAAGTATTAGTGATTGTTAGTTCATTTCTGGCACATACACTTCATTTACTACTTTTTCATTGAATTTCTGCTTCGCGCCATTTATCTCTTCATTTTCAACACGAGCGTTTAAATCCCCAAATATTATGATTTTGTCTTGTTTTGAAATCGTATCAATTATGTCGTATACACTTCCCTCCAGAAAAAAACGGATAATTTTTTTTAAATACTTCACCGCAAAATTAAGGGATCAGAAATAAAAGTGCAATATTTTTTTTATTGTTGAAAATATTGTTATAAAGCTCATAGGCAATAAATATAGCACTATTTATCGCTACATGTGCATATTTTAGGGAAATTTATAGCTTGAGATACCACAAAAATGCTGCTTGATAACAAATACTGCAGATATCGCATAAGTCTTGTAATTAAAGGTTGTCTGTCAGGGTGTTCTAAACAATTGGTACAGCGATATAAATCAAAATAAATGGCAGCAGATGTCCATAGAAACTCTCTTTCGGAGATAGATGTATCTAAAGTGGTCACACTGCTCGAGGAAGGCTATACTCAGAGAGAAGTTGCTGCAAGGCTTTTAGTTGCCCAGTCAGTGATCTGCAGAGTGTCTCGGCGATTTCGAATGACAGGTAATTATACCAGGGAACCTGCCCAAGGTCGTAAAAAGAAAACTACCATGCGTGAAGACCGGTATTTGGCCGTAATAGCGATACGTGAAAGGTTCATCACTGCTCGATCACTGAAGAATGATCTCCAACGATCCACCGGAACAGTCATTAGCTGCGATACCGTATTGAGGAGACTACATGATGCTGGTATGAAGGCAAGACATCCTGCAACCGGTCCAATTTTGACCCCCCTTCACCAGATGCTACGTTTAACATTTGGTCATGATTGTTTGAACTGAGGAGATAAAGAATGGGCAGCAGTGTTGTTCACCGAAGAGTCTAGATTTTCTCTAACCACCGATGATGTTATTTAATGTTTATTAATAGTCCGATCGTTATTGCGTATGAGTTTCATAACAATAATTTCAACGATAAAAAAATATTGCACTTTTATTTCTGATCCCTTAATTTTGCGGTGAAGTTATATTTTTATACTACAGATAATTTTTAAATGTCTGAATAGGCATTTTAAACTTATTTAGGTATTACTTAATAACATAGTGACCTTATGTCACTTTTAGTAACACTTACAATTTGTGTTTGTTACTCTTAAAACAATTTATTAATTGTTTGCTGTTTTAGTGTAAGTTTATCCAAGACTTATAAGCAGCATGTCACCACGAATGGAAGCTGTAATAAGAGCTAGAGGTGGAAATATACAGCACTAATCAAAGTTGAATTGTTTTTTGATTTTTTGAAATCAAATTGTTGGTTTTCATAGTACATATCTTTTCATTTTCCTGATCCATTTATATTAGACCTATAATCGTCGAATAGAAAAAAGAAATTATAAAGTTTTGCCGTTTGGAGGTTATACGCACCAATGGAAGAGCTTTCAAAAACAAAAGAGTTCCCAACTCCCAAGTGGTAGCTTCACCCTCAAAAACTACACCTAACACGCACTGCGGCGGTTTTTAGCGTTTTTCTCAGAAACCATTGGTCACACAGAACATTTTATACTTACTAAAAATGTTTCTTACAAAGTTTTCTACAAAAAGGATTTATTACCAATTTTTTTTCTCCAATGGATTTCGAGCAATAAGCGTTTTTCGTGTCATACCATTGTTGTCAAATAAAGACAAAAGTACAGAAGGAAGTTCATGCTTAAAACATGAGCGCAAATCCGCTGGAGAATAGATAGTGCATATTATTCGTTGGAAAATTTCAGTAGAATCGACTTGAATAATGTCATTGCCAACTGTAATTTTTCGTTACTGTGTTTGCACGCTTCAATTTAAGTATTCCATAATCACTGCTTTCGGTGCCATGCAAAATGTTCTCTCCAACCGTTTTCACTTCATCACAATTGGTTTTCTCCTTGGCAACAAAGCCAAGATTCTTATAATACTGAATGGAGAGCGTTTCCGGAGCCACTGTTCAAATTTCCGACAATATTGTTCGTCTGTCTGTATTCTTGACTCCTTCATTTCTACATGCTGATCTGTGGTGCTTGGTGTGAACCGCAATACTTTTCCACAGCTTTGCATACGTGGTGAGTAGATGACATTCCGAGAATCCATTTATTCAGAAAATTTTTTGAAAAACGTTCTTCCACGAGCCAGACCGCCAAGGCTTTTCATGCATCTCATGAGCATTTTCTCAATAGTCATATCCGACCAAATTTCGGACCAATGTTTTTCTGATCGACGAATTGTAAAAAACCCCGCTGTGTAAATTGTTGATATTTTTTCGTTACTCATATTCTGATTAAGACAATCAATTTCCTGGAGATGAAGCTGACATTACTTTGTATACAGAAAACAATCACTTGCATGAAAAATTGGAAGCATTGCTCTAACGCAATGCTAATGAAGTTCCCAATTTCACTTGCATTCCGTTTGAATAAAATGGATTACAATGGTCACTAATTCTGAATACTGCAACCATAATTTTGCAGTATTTCCAGTTTCGCGTTTGTTGCTTCTGAAAACTTTAATCCGATTTTTGTAAGGGGGTCGTCATTTACTAAGTGGTCAGAAGTTAAAATATTCTTTTTTTTAATGCCAGTGAGCAAAGCTTGGGTATAGTATTTGTCTTCTTTTGAAACTTCAATTTCATCAAATATCATAGAAATAGCTCAAAAATTAAGACAATGAGCTCGAATCGTTCTTACGTATGCATGGCCCGAAAGTATATTAGGAACAGATGCAGAAGCGTATACAGTTGACCATAATTCTGCAAGTTCATTGTCAGCCATAGTAAATCCGATTTATCTCAAGAACGACATTAACAGATGGAATCCTCCCAATCTGACAACGACATTCGTAAATTTTCCGTGTTCAGCGTTGTTCAGTAGTACGATGTCCTTTGCTTTTATAAACAATGGTTAGTCAAAGGTCATGATGCACGTAGATTGCCCACTTTTTTTGCTTTCCTCTACTGCGTAGGTCAAAACGATCAGCATAGTACTTAACTCGGTCGGAGGTAGTGCGAGAATCCTTGACTTCACATATGGCAGAGTTGAAGTAATTTCTGTCATAAATCCTTGCCATGTAGGAAAATGTAAGGTCGGGTGAAGTATGGTGACCAAAAACTCGCGTCACTAATCTGCGCTGAAAGCAAACCCCCACTTTGATCGCTTGTTACTCGAAATGCATTGGAAAAAATGGACTTTGGTAAGAGAAACCTTTTTATCGAGAATGTAATAGGAAATATTTTTGATAAGTATAATATTTTCTGTATGACCAATGGTTTCTGAGAAAAACACTAAAAACCACGGCAGTGCGTGTTAGAAGTGGTTTTTCGGGACAAATCTACCACTTCGGAGTAGGGAACTCTTTTGTTTTTGAAAGCTCTTCCATTGGTGTGTATAACCTCCAAACGGCAAAACTTTATAATTTCTTTTTTCTTACTTTGCTAATATGAATGGACTATAAGTATAAAATTCATATTCAGACATTTAAAAATAAACTATTAAATAAAAATTAAATTTAAAAAAAAATGATCAGCTGTTTCTGGAGGGGAGTGTAGTTTTCTATAAAATTTTTCTGCATCTTCTTTAGAGTGGGAGGTTTTTGGTGCATAAGTACTTATTAGATGAACTATAGAGTTACTAATATTAAGGGCTACTTTAAGAATTTAAAATATTTAGACGTTCCATGACCTTCCTTTTTTGTTTCAGCAATTCCACACATATCGACAACGCCTTTGAACTACTCAATCCACCTAAAGACAAAGAGGTAGAAGTTTAATAATACAAGCAACTGAAGATAAAATGCCTTCAACGAATGAGGGAACATTCAATAACGTCTGTATTTTACAATTAACCAAGTTTCAAAGTTTTAGTTCACGATCGTTCATTCTATTTCACTTACAAAAATCCGTTTCCCGTTTAAAAGGATGTACATACCACTTTAACTTTTCAAATGGTTCTATGTATTTCTTAAACTTTTCAATTCTTTTTGTTTTTCTCTTTACATCAGCATAAAATGTTTTTGCATTTATTAAGAAATTTTGATAAAAATCGCATTTGAAGATTTGAAAGTGCTCAAGTCAGCCGATTAAAAAACCAAAGTAATGATAGTCGTGCAAAATATAACAAATTTTGTTGTGAATGTTTTCCACATTTGTCAGAATTTTAGCGTTTTAGTACGATTCGCTATCCGGAGAATATTTTGAGACATTTCAGAAGTTTTAATTCCGAAAGATGGTTGATATACCTGCGAGCCATCGGAACTTCTCGCGCAGCTATGATTCACTTGAGAGAGTGCTATCGTGCTAATGCGTTTTCTAGTAATAAAATTTAGAAAAAATCCTTTCCCTATTCCTAATATAGCATAATTAAAATTACTGAACTTAATTTCCAGGGAATCAGATTTTATTATTTTAAATCTAATCAGATGGCATTTGCATACATCGCTGTCTCTCCTTCTCTTTATATGTAAAATTCTCCTATTAACATGTTTCTCTGGACATCATATTATTCTTTTGCATATACAATAAGCGCTCGATAACGTAAACACCGGATAATGAAAACATCACGCTAATGTAAACACAAAATTCATACTATAGGATCGAACAGAACGCCCGATAACGTAAACAATATGTAGAGTTCGATAACGTAAACAGTTCTTGGCAACAGTTAGTCGAGGGATTCCCCTCTGCAACACAGACTAGTCCCCGATTTATGTAGGGGATTTCCCTCTGCGACACAGCTGAGTCGATCGGATGGGTGTTTATGATGCGTTTGCATTTCATTTTAGTCATTGTCGAACATAGGCGCAAATTTATGCAGAATAAAATGGCAGCTTATTTTTCTTCTCACAAAAAATGTGTATTACTTATCACTGTCATGATATGTTTTATTTTTTATTGTGTTATTGAACGTTTCTTTTAATAATGTGTTTATTAATAGTCACGCTCGCTTATGTAAACATTTTGACAATGTGAACACACTTGGTTTTAATTAGTTCACGTTATCGAGCGTCAGCTGTATTTACAAGTATAATATTTACTGCAAACAATATTGTTATTTTTTGCAAATTGTTAAAATACGAGTATATCAGAACTATATAACTATAACAGTTATACTAAGCATAACCTGAATTTCAGTTTATTATAATATTAAATTTAGCGTTATCAGCTAGGTCAAATTTTGCTCAAAGCAACTTAGTAGGCTTACGTGCTATTACTGTAATGAAACATTTATTTTTTTATGTTTTTCCAAGAAATCAATTATTGTTTGGAATTATTAGCAAAGAAAACTCTTTTACAGCTCAACGGCTTTCATGTCTCCTTATTTGAGATTCCAATAGGAAGTCTCGACAATCCGGAATCCTGTATAAATCTGTCATAAAACGGCGATTATTTTAGGTTAAAATGTCGACGTGTCTCTTTTGATTAATGAGGGTAGTAGTAGAGAATCGTGTAGTTGTTTCAAGCCAAGTGCAGAATTGCATGGGTCAAAAATCGCACAGCAAATTCTTGGAATTCACAAGCTATACTGCAAACATCAATTATTGAAGCTTCAGAAATGTGTTTACTATGTTTTTTCAATTTGAGTTGCAAGTAACTTACCAGTAGTTGAAAAAACTTCCAACTGCAAATCGATCTGAAAGTTTAAATTTCCTACTAAAAATTTTATAAAGTGGCAGGTAGTTCCGGTTTGAAGGTTAATGATACTTGGAAGAATTTATTTAGAGCAATCTTTGATAGAATAATTGAATAACAAGGTCGTTATTCATATGAGCGCTAGTAAAGCTTTTAAATGTGTTATATTTCCACAATGGAAAAATAATACAATTAATGCACTTACTTCAGGCGCTCTAATAGATACGTCATGACATCACATTAAAGCTGTAGGTAAAAACCGCGTTTTTGAGGTATTCAGTAACGAGAAGGAATTGATACCCGTTTATTTATTCTAAAATTGGTACTAAAATAGTAATTTGTACAACTAGTTTTGAAAGTCATAATGTTTTTCATAAATTTGCAGTTTGATTAACGAGGGCGAATCTCGAGTTAATCAAACAAATGAATGAAAAAAGGACTTTCAAAACGTGTTGTACACGTAGTTTTTTGCATAGTGACCTCTTGTAACTCGAAATTTAGTCAAAAAGGACTTTGAAATTTACTACTGTCAAATTAACATTTCAATAAAATAGTTAAAAAAGTGTACTTTTTTCAGGATTTTGCGTTAAAAATGTGGTACTTTCAATACAACTTTTCGTAAAAAAAAACGACTTTCATGATCACTATGTGATCATTTTTCAATTTAATTCTTTGGAAAATTGTAATTTATCTACAAAATCGATTCATAAAAGTACTCAAATCTTAGCAGAATTATGCAAAGGGGCATAATTTTAAATTCTGAACAGCCTTTGTTGATACTATTTTGCAGTATTTAGAATAGAAGATGTACTTTACCTGACCATGAAATGTCTTGTAATCTACCGCAACTATGAAATTAGAATTTATAAATGTTTCTTCAATTATACGTCTTGTATTACGTATCTGTAGCAGTTCCGGCTCGTTATAAGAAGCCAAGAAGCCATGGTTCTACCATAATGAACCAGTCATTCAAGTTTTTGTTTTTATTCTGAAAGAAACTTTTTTTGTACTTATTTGCTATCACTCATCTCATTTTAAAGTTTAAACAAAGCGCGAATAATTTTTATTTCATGAATATAAACTGTAAGACTTGCTTTCACGGTCGTATTGGTGCTACATTGAAGCGGCTGCTCAAATGTTCAACAGTTTGTAGACTACAGCAAAGGCTATTGGCAAGAAGTAGATCAAAAGATAAGCATATTTTGAGATTGAAAGGGAGCCGCCTGGCTTTAGGCTCAAGCAGTCTTGGCTGATCCGGTCTGCGATAGAGCGAGTGTCGAGTGTCCGGTTACTGCTGCTTGCTTACAACTTTAGCACGTATTTTTCTGATTTTTCACACCGACGACAATTTTCCAATAATCTTGGTCTTTCCTCAATTCAGGAAACTTACTGGAGGTATACTCTCACACATAACGTTTCGGGTTCGCTTCCTTCGATTTCTTGAGGCACCGCTCTCAATAAAAAGTCTGTCACTATGTTTTCTTTTGCTTTTCGACGTACTATGTTAAAATCAAAAGCTTGGAGGCAGAGAGCCCATCTCCCTAGTCGTCCTGTGGGGTCCTTCAAACGATGTAGCCATAACAGTGAAAAATTATCGGTGATTACAGTAAAGTGAACTCCTTCCAGATAGTGTTTGAGTTTTTCCACGGCCCAAATTACTGCTAGGCATTCCCTTCCTGATAGAAAGCATAGTATATTACATTACAAGGCATGAAAGTGATACTTTGCAAATGAGGAGGCTACTTCTTCAAAGCCTCCGAGTCAAGCATAGACACTTTCATGCTGTGTAATGTATTAAATTTTTTCTGAAATCCCTCTTTGTAACACCTAGCGCGCGCAGTTTCGACAACACGGATCTACACCGCTTCACGGTTCCAGCCGTCGCCAAGAGAGGGCGCCAAGCGCACCGCTTGCAAGTCATGTTACAACGGCGCTCGCTTAAAGCCTCGTGCCAGCAAACCAGTCAGGATGCTTACAGTGACAGCGTCTTAGTAAAAAACAACACTGTCAGAGATATTTAATGTATGTGCCTAGGCTTTACCACCAAACCTTATGCAAATAAAGACTCCCGGAGGAAGCTGGAGAATTTTAGTTTTTCTCTGACATATTTAAAAATAGAATTCTATTGCATCAAAGTGCATGGTGAAGGTAATCGGTCACCTAGCTAACGCAAAGTAAAAATGCCTAGTCTTGCAAATATCTCAAAAGTTACTAGTCTTGCAAAGTGACACTTTCAAGATCAAACTGAGGCTTGACATGGCCCGCTTTCTTGACGATTTCAGGAAAAATCACTTGTTCTCCTCGTTCGGTCGAATGAGTGAGAACGGCTCCTATTGCATATGCTGGAGCGTCTGTCTGTAGAACGAAGGGCTTTTCAAAATCGAGACAAGTAAGTATAGGACTAGCAACTAGGGCTTGCTTAATATTGTCAAAAGCCTTGTCACAATCGGAGTTCCAATTCCACGAAGACTTTTTCCACGTACGATCGGTCAGGGGTGCCGCTACAGTTTAGTAACCTGGTACAAACCGTCGCTACCAGACTGACATACCTAAAAGTTTCCTTAACTCAGCGATGTTTTGAGATGGCTTGATGTTTAGAATGGCTTCCACCTTTTTCTGGGTCCACCCTTAATCCATGCTCGTCGACTATATAACTTAAATACTTTAGCTGTGGACGACAAAACGCACACTTCTCCCTACTGACAGTTAATCCCGCCGCGGTTAACCTATATAAAGTCTGGTAAAATGATGATGATATCATCTAAGCATACCCACACATAAGGTTCAAGATCGGCTCCTAGGACTATCAATTAATCTTTGTTAGGTCGCCGCTGCGTTCGTTAATCCGAACGGCATCCGTTTGAAGTGATAGAAACCTCTTCCAAGGACGGTAAACGCCGTTAGTTCTCTAGCCGATTGTTTCATAGGGACTTGCCAATAAGCGGAGCGGATATCGAAACTACTTAAATACTTCGCATTCTTAAGGCGATCTATAATGGCCGAAACTTAGGGAATTGCGTAGGCGTCCTTCTTCGTAACGGCATTGAGTTGACGATAATAAACGCAGAAGCGGTAGTTTATATCATTTTTAGGAATTTAACAAGACGGGAGATAACCAACCGCTATTAGAGTGCTCTATTATATCCTGTTCCAACATGTTCTTAAGCTCTGCTTCGATAAGTTGTTGTTTCTTCGGCAAAGTCGGATAGTACCTTTGCTTTATTGGGGGGAGAGTTCGCGATTATGTCATGTTCGACTATCGATGTAAAACCCAGAGTATTCCCCATCTTCTGAAATTTGTCTTCCAGAAGAACATTCAACTGACGTTTCTCAGATATCGTTAGTAATGTCTTTTAAAGGGTTTCGTATATTTACTGGGGTGGTGACTGCGTTATGGAAAGTTCCAGCAAGTGAGTGAGTAAGCGGCGCAAACGCAAATGAGATGCTGTAAAGAAGTTACGAACGCTACAGCAAGGGCTCGTTGATAAGTAGGCTGGAGATTACGTTTGATAAGCTCAATACAGGTGGGTTCGGATGGTTTACTAAGTAGTAGGTTAAAGACATTTTCCATAATGGATGCATAAATGACGATTTTCTCATCAGCTCCTTGGGTTCGTCAAAGAATCACTTCCCATAATCGGTATTCGTAAGCGCTGGGCAAAAACGTAAGTTTCAATTTCATCACTAGGTCATTCTAATCTATCAGCGTATCTGGAATAGATCGGTACCATAGCAGGGCTGGTCCACTACTCTACTGCTGATTTGAACATTTGATCTTTTGTAATTCCACGAGAAATTCTTAGCTCTTCTACTCTCTCTAAGAAATCATTGACATTGGCGTTTCCGTCAAACGACAAATTCCATTTATACAAAGGGGCGATCAGTTGTCGATGAGGTGAAATACAGTAACTTGACGTTTTGAATCTGGGCAGGGGAACCCTCATCAAATTATTGTCGAGGAAGTTCAGTGAACCGAAGTTGGCGTACTCGATTCGAAACGTTGACATTTGTAGTATGAGACGACGTGGTTGGTTGCCAATGTCGTCCAGAAGATGAAACGTCGACTAACGTATAGTCCACCTGCATGTGTTCATCGGGTAAGACTGGAAGTTCTGTATTTGCACGATTATTCGGTTGAATCAAAGTGGTAGACCGCAATATTTCAGGTAGCAGCAGGTTAGGAGCATCTAAAAGTGAGGTAGATATACCTGATTATCCTACACCTAAACCAGGGGGTTCCTCTTCACCTATGTAATGTAGCTTACATCCAACTTGATGGAACAGTTGCTGATAGTATGTAAGAAGGTTGTTCTTAAGAGCTTCATGTTCAGGATTCGCAGATTGGATTATATTTAAGCGTCCTGAAACATGCAAAGCAAAAATCTGTTAACATTAGCGCAAAATTAAATAATAACATATTTTCTAGCACACTGTTTTAGGATAAAACAAATATTATATTATATTATGATACGAGTTTCATAAGAAGCATTTTGTAGTACGCACGGGTTTAGGGTACGACGAACGAAGCGAGGAGTGTCCTAAAGAAGTAATGATTTTTATTATTTAATTTATATATAAAAGATTAAATTACCGAGATGAAAAAAATGAATATTTAAACAAACGGTATAATGGACTAATGGAGAAAGAATTGAATGGTGGTAGTACAAGAAGAAGTTGAACAGCTGCAACCTAAAAAATAGTTTTTCTTTAATTTGTAATGTAAAGTCTGTGTTTTCATTTGAACATCTACACCTGAATTAGGTTTGGAGGTGCTGCATTGAGCTTGCTGTTGGTTGGTTGCGTCTACATATGAGTTGGATTTTGAGGTGGACTGCATCGAACTTCTTGTTTGGGGTGGACCGCATCGAACTTCTTGTTGGAGGTCAAAAATATTCTGTTGAATTTGGATAAAGGGCATTACAGTCATTGGTGAATAGTTAGGTCTACACATGAGTTGAACTTGGACACAGTTTATGTATGGAAGCGTATCCGTAGTGTGGCAGTTTGGATTGTTTGACAGCTTTAGTCGCAGTTAAAAGTAAGGTGATACCTGCAGACCAGAAACTTGCAGTGTTGGTGTCTACATTGGAGCTACATAAAAAGCAATTAAGAACAACGGCTGTTGCAACTAGTTAAGGAGCTGTATTTACATGAGTGCCCCGGAATATCGGTGAGGGGTCAGCGTGTGCTTGGTTAGAAGAAGCGGCTGATTGGAGTGCTTGGGTGCAGTAAATTACAGGTATTTATTAAAAGATCTAAAAAGTAATAAGTTTCAATAGTGGGTGAATAAGATATTTGAAGAAACTAATTACCTTTGTCGATATTTGAAATGATAATAATTGTAACAAATATGATTTCGACTGGCTTTTCACTTTTCATACTTTTGACGTTGACAGTTATACAACTGTCATTTTTTAAATAATTCTCGTAATACTAATAAGTACTATTAGGTATAACAATTTTAGTAAGCAACGCAATAGCAATTAGTAATTACATGAAAATAATTTGTCATATGTTATAAAGCAAGAACTTAACGTGATTTGAGAGCGATTGTTCTACCGCAGCTAGATAGAGAAATAACTCAATTGTACTCAAATTTGAATAAGGACATATTTTACATAAGTTCGTATTGACTTAAATATGATTTTAATCTAAAAATAATACCATACAGGGTTTTAAAGCATAATAGTATATATCATTCTAAAGCTTATAAACCGGGCAAGAACTGTTATACTAAACATATTTCAATATTCTTAGTTTCAAACAAGCTCATTACAACCTCTATTACCACAGCAAATACACAGTTTTTTAGTATTTATGAAAATTGACACAAGTTATTAGTAGCTTCAGCGTACTTATGCGAACGTTTTGTCCGTCCGTCCGTCCGTCCGTCCGTCCGTCCGTCCGCCTGGATCGCCTGTAACTTTCGAACGGCTACAGATATCGAAATTTTGAAAGGGGGCAAAGTTGTTGCTAAGGTCCCGAGCACCTTCATGCGCTATTTGGTTTTGGCGAAAGTGGCGATTTTCCTCTTTGCAAAATTTCCAAGCATTGTAGCACAGTGGCGGCTTGTCCACTTGGCGCCATCTACAGAAGTTCGGTGGTCACGTTTTGAACTACACATTCTGAAGCTACTCTTTAGACCTGTAGTTGAGCAGTTTATTGATATTAGCACAAAACGAAATAAAGTTTTTCTAGTACACCATTTAAGATTTAAGCCAAAAATGATTGCATCAATCCGACTCTTGGTTAAGGAGATATAAGATAAGTTTTTAAAAGTCTGCATATGCAAAGTGTAGGTGGTACAGGGTGAAAAGCACAAGACGAAGGGATGGGGAGTTTTGGGAAAATATATCTCTTATAGTGACAAAAACTGGCAAAAAGTCAGCTTTCCCCTAATTTCTCCCAACATTCCACGGTAATTCACTTTTATTTAAAGCATGAGCGTGAAACGGGCTAATTCGTGCCACCTATATTTACCTATTTCATATCTTTTATTATATACCCAATTAGTGATAAAGCTCAGTAGTATGTGTTCTTATGTTTATTTACGAGTATCACACTATAAGTAAGAAACGCTGTGCAAGTAATCGCGGGCTGTAGGGTCCCGAGTGTGAACGCGTTAGTGCCACGTGAGAGAATGTGCTAACGATGCAATGTAATTCGGGAAACAAGGATCAGGGGATTCGGGACGACGCTGTGTCCAGCAAGTGAACTCATGCACGCCCTAGTAGGTGAATAGCGCGGATCGATTGATTCGCTGCCAAATTGGCCAAGTGAAGTCTTGCGTGTGTCCACCACGGGGTACGTACAGCTCTAGGCGAGGTGCAAGCCATAGAAGTGAAACAACAGATTGGAGGCGTTAGCGGTGTCCAAATGGACGGCGTTCGAAGCAGCAATTTCGACCGCAGCACCCCAGCGGTCCACGGGCTACTTGTTGAACAAAGGGAAACAAGGTTAGTCCTGCTTGAAACCGCGCTAGAGATCAGAAAACAATTACAATATTGTAGATAATTGTTTTAACGAACCATTGCGCAACTATGAGCAAGGGGCTCGCTGTCAGATAACGGGGAAGTACCGGCCGGAATTACGTCATTTGCTGATTTGGCGTTCTGGGGCTGCAAATAGCAATGCTTTCGGAATCGATAACTTCGCGTTCAAGCTATTCATGTGTGCGGAATTATTTTATACATTGCGCTCGTAAGCTTTGACTTTGCATGCGCTATTGAACGTTTAGGATCTAGTTAAGGCATTTTCTCATGTGCAGTGCACATCTGCTTTATGTACTTGTTTTTATGTATATTTCTTTATGTGTCTATGTTTGCTTACAGATTATATGTATTTCTCTAAACGGTTGGGTTTTTATTACCATTGGTGTTTGCATTTGTAAGTACAACATTTCAGGTGTTAACGGGCTGACCTCAACAATATTAGTTACCCCTTAGCCGCACTGACGATATGAATAAAGCCTCATAGCTCACCGACTTGATAAGCTAGTGTATCAGGCCATTGTAACGTAATAATTCAGTAGGGTATAGAACTAGGCAAAAGCCGTGTTACAAGCGTCAGCGAGCTATAATAACTTGTGTATTTTATACTACCTGTTTTAAGGTAACTTTTTTATTTTACACTTTGTAATAATGACACATACTGGAAACCGAAAAATGTCAAATCATGACAACTTAAGAATATGGAGTTTCAAACAGTTATTTAAACAAGTAATTTGTGCAAGTTTTGTTAAAATTAAAGAATTTATTGAGTTGTAGGTAGGTACAAGTTTAAATCAGCAGCGATTGAAAAATAATATATTTTTTGAAGAATAAATGAATACACATATATTCTTGCAAAAGCAGGTTGCATTTATATTAAAAGAGAGAAAAAGAAGATAAAGAAAATTATAGTTTGTGCAAATTTTTATTACATAATTTTGAGCTATAATAAAACTTAAGTATTTTAACTTCTATTATATAAAAATAAAACATCACACAGCTAAGTTTAAAAAAAATTAAATATCTAGTTTTTTTTAAATTTTAATAGTATTTTAATAAAAACAAATTATAGCCTTCAATTGTATTGTCACGGATCTAGCAAATAAATCACAATTTAAAAACTATTTGTGCATGAAATAACTGAAAATTTCAAAATATATGATATTTGACTTTTTAAGTTAAAGTATTCAGAAAAACCCTCGATCGCCTCGAACTATACTTAGAAAAATATAACAAATTTTCTAAATATTTTCACGTAAACGCCGAAAGAAATCAGAAAAATTCCATTGTTATTCATAAAAATTTGTTGTAAATTAAAGAGTGAGAAATCTTGAAAAAAATAAGATCCTCCAAAATCAAACTCCAGGAGTAATATAAAACGTGTTTCTGTATTTTACGCTCTTATGAACGAATAAAGATTAGTATTGCTCACTGAACCATTTCCTTGGCAGATTACAGTACACAATTAGATTTCCGTGATGTACGCCACTGGAATAGTCATAGTAATAAAGGCATCTCAATTTCTTCTACTTAAGTTGTCATAAATTATCGGTATATGAATACAAACTGTTCTCTTTGTTTTAGAATTTAGACATTAGAATTGACATAACATCTCTCTATTTGTTTATTGTAAACATAACTGTGTTGTGATTCAATTTAAACACAAGATGAGAATGTATTTTCCTAAAAATATCGATTTAAAATGTTTCCATTATTGCAACAGAACAAGAATAGCAGCATTATAGCCATATTTGACGCATATTTAAAAACACAATAAAACAATGTACTTTATATATTGTATTGTATACGTATAAAAGGAAGTTTAATAATATCGAAACCGCTTCCTGTTATCATTATTAATAACAACTTATACACAAAAAGTGAAAGTTACACTAAGCACTTATTTTATTAAACACGTTGTATATAAATTGTATTGCCACAGAATTGAATGAAGGAGGCACGAATGATTTTGCTTTTATTTTCCACAATCATAAACGCGACTCATAATCATAAATTATAGTCACGCGTTTGTTGTATGTTGGCGTATTTTGATACGGTTATCGCAATTTCTAATCACATCGTTGGGCTGCAGTTTATGATAGTAATTTGTTCTCTGTTAATGACCAGTCAGAGTAGGACTTAAAGCACAGTGTGTTTTAAAATATTTGCACTAACTTTAGTTTTAGACCTGATGCAACAGGATATGTATTTTTTCTCTTATTAATGTTGCTAACATTTGCGTCCTCAAAACAGATATTAGAGGTATTGTTTGAATTCGTTTGATTTTTAAATTTCACACTCGTGTGGAAAACATTAGCATAAATACAAAAAATACTTTTTTAGACGACCACGTATGAAAGTAACATTATCGCGACAGCAGCCTACTACAGAAAGTTGACAATTTCATACACTAGCACGATATTATATCGTGCTAGTCATATCGTAACGGCACAAAGTTATTCACATCACGGCCTCATCACGGCCTGCTTAATTGTGTGACAAACGTCACTTTGACGTTTGTCACACAATTAAGCAGACCGTGATTCAAATATTCCAGACGCTTTTGCTTTATTCGTTGCTCTGCTTCCAACAAGCTCTAATTTTTTATAATTGTACCAATAATAATATAACGATCAATTTTGCAAACGAAATAAAAACAATTCTTAAAAATAGAATTTACTTTGAGTGGTCGTCTAAAAAATAGTGTTCATAACTCGCCCGAAAGTGCAAATATCTGTGCTCGTGTTTTAGATCCACTCGGGCTTCGCTTCGCTACGCCCTCGTTTGTCTAATCAACACTCGCACGATACTTGCTACTTTCGACGCTTGTCATGAAAATAACTATTTCGCATTTTGTATAATAATGTGCTATTTTACTATATTCAAAATCGTTTAATAAAGTGGCAGTTTGGTGCCTAGAAATGTCACTTTACTATATGGTAATGTCACTGTCAAATTCGAGGTTAGCAGGTTAGGTTTTGCAGCAGTCGCTGTAAAAACTGACGGAAAAACCTAACCTGACAACCTCAAATTTGACATTGATCTACAGTGCCACCAACATATTATTCATATAGACGGAGAGCCAGCGACAAAAATTGTTACGTCATTTCATTAAGAAAATATCCCATCGCTGATAATTGATTTGGAAGTCTGCCTGGTTTCCGGTGGTGGAGAAAGCTGCAGCAGGGGCGCAAAGTGGTAGAGATGATAGATAAAATAAATGTATCTGGCAGTACTGAAGTGTATTGTTGGTAGCACTGTAGCTGGCTCTTAGACTAATACGTTTGAATTTCCACAGCCGCCTTTTTTAATAGACATGTGGTATAATGCTTTTATATAATGTTTGTTTATAAATACTAATACAAAATGCGAAAAAATAGTATACACACTTCGCAAAGAAAAGTAGTTTTACTAAACTTATATAGCTTTTTAAGTTACTCGCTCGCTTCGCTCGCTGGTACTCAATCAAGCTATATTCGTTTAATAAAACTTTACTTTTCTAAACTGGTGGTGTAATATACCATTTTCGACTACCATTTCCTAAAGGAGGCTATTATTTGACACTTTCCATATGTCAAAAGCATGTTGTTATTGCATACTATGCAATAATAGTATATTATATCATGAGGGACTAAAGTGCATCATTAAATCCCGCGAGTGAATAATAATCACTCAAGGGATTTAGGCACTTTAGTTCCGTGTGATATACGCTATTTTTTGCACTTTTGGGAAGATTATCATCAAACATTTGAAAAATTTGGAATGTGTCAATTTGGAAACTCACAATTACAATTTTACAGTAGGCCCTGGATAGCCTGAATCAGTTGGCAGTACTGAAGTGTATTGTCAGTCTATGTCAAATTCGAGATTGCAGGTTAAGTTTTGCGTCAGTGTGTGTCAAATGACAAACCAAACCTAACCTACTAATCTCGTGTGTATATACCGAGTGACTATAAATGTATGAATTTTTTTTATTAGGTTGGCACTGTTTATGTTGGTAGCACTGTAAGTCTATGTCAAATAAATTCGAGGTTAGCAGGTTAGGTTTTGCGTCAGTTTTGACATAGAATGACGCAAAACCTAACCTGCGAACATTGAAAACACAAGTTCAATAAAACCACTTTTCTAACGCGTTCCGTATACTTTTATATCGCATTTCATAAGAAATGAGAAATATTAAATTTTAATATAAACGTGGCACTACGTATCAAAACCTAACCGAGCTGAGCAGAACTCGTTTCTATTACTGAAGCACAATAAGCAGCTCCAGTTGATGTTACGCGTTGGTGGCACTGTAAGTCTACGTCAAATTGGAGGTTAGTAGATTAGCTTTTGCGTCAGTCTGTGTCAAAACTGACACAGAATCTAACCTGCTAACTTCGAATATGACATAGACCTACTGTGCCACCAACACTACACTTAAGTATTGCCAAACGTAAAACTAATCGCCGCTGCTATAATGTAATAGTTGCTATGGTGCAAAATACCACTTTACTCAACGATTTTGAATATAGAAATGAACATTGCCATATAAAATGCAATTTCATGTATGTAAGGAACGTTGATGTATAAATGCTACTGTAAACACTTAGGTATGATCAAAAATTATTTTCGCCTAATATGGCTATGGAATAGTTTCTAATTTATGAATGCAACTACGTTTATACTTAAATGTCAAATTTGACATTTGATTTTAAAGTTACTTATAGTTGCATTCATAGCCATACTATATGAAAATAATTTTTGATCATACTATCCTTTGTTAAACCGACAGTTAATAATTTTTGGACAAAATAAGCCCATTCATATAAAGTACGTTTTTTTCCTATAAAAATGTTCAAGGTCAAGATAAAATTGGCAAAACTGCTTTTGTAAAATTATTTGAAAATTTATTTTCGTCAGGTTTTCCTGTAAACGACTTGTGTCATTATGACATTTAAAATTGTCAGCTTTTCTTTTTGGAAACTGAACACGCGTAAAAAACAGAATCTTTTAAAATCAATTGTAAAAAAGCATTAATTTCTGAAGCGTGCAGAGAAACTGTTGGATCTGCAGCCTAACATACCAGAAGAAGACGTTTATGAAAGAATAGCAAGAGCTTTTGAAGTACATAGAACTTTAATGCCAGATTTTAAATTTTCCACCATCTTTTAGTTCTAAAAAGTTACTAAAACAAATTCTACCAACATATATTTTTTAAAGGAATCCAAGTAATGCCAACATAAACCCTAAATTCTTTGACCTTGAAAATTTGTATAGGAAAAAAACGTACTTTAGCATCTAAATTACTCGTTAGTTGCTTTCGATCACATTTTTGAAGTAGTAAGTTATAAATATTAAATATTATTTTCTTTTATTTATTTAAACTCACAAAAAATCATGTGTATAATGAATATAGAAAGTTATTTGCTGACCTTGTGCTTGTTGTAGCAAATTCCAGTTTCTATGCTTATTATACAAATAGTAATGTTTCGTATTTGAACTTCTTGCATCTGTACGAGCCATCAAAATTTCTTGTTCCAGTTCATAGTTTCAAGAATGTTAACATGAAGTTAAATAAACTATGAAACGAATAGCACAAGATATTGCGAATCTTTTAAGTGTCAGTAAACGCCCTAAGGTCCATCTAATTAAATAGAAGACAGTTTTCCCTTATTTATACAATACTTCCTTTATTAAGAATGGAAATTAGGGTACCGATTAGAAACTTCAATTTTGAATTACTAACAATAATGCCGAGTCCTGCCCTGCTTAAACCACCTTGCGCGTTGCGCTTTTCTTATTGGTCCACATACTTGAAAGTTTGACATTGTCAAATTATGACATAACGTAGTTGATTTTAGAACGTAAACATAAATAAAGCTAATCAAAATGGAATAATAGTAGAAGTCAGTGCCAATTACGTTACCTTTAGCAGGTACTCGTGCTTAGAAATAGGTAGGCATTAATTTAAAACCAAAACTGTAATTTTTTTTTTTATAAAGTAGGTTGACATATTGAAGGTTGCCACATTTGCAAATGTAGTATTTTTCCTCAGGTTTTGCATCTTCTTTGTTTGCTAAAGTTCGAAGTAAATATAAGCATAATGGGCGATGAAGGAGGCTTCGATCCATGTGAATGTGTGTGGGGTCACGAAATGGCCATGCGACGGCTTTTATCGTTGGTAATAGTGAAAGTTATTTTCCCAAATTAGTTTTAACAAGTTCCATTTTAGTTGCGACAATCACAGGCTTATTGCACAGATACTGAATGTTTTCAAAATGGTAAGTCTGTATACTTCGTAACTGTATCATATGCATTTTAAATTTTAGTGATCGGACCGCAGGGACAGAGGTTTAGATAGCAGTTCTTCTTGATGATGAGTTTGCTGTTTGCATTTGCTCTGTTAATGTTTTATATGCGACCACGCTCTAGTTCTTTGCCGAAGGCCCTTCAAAGCCCGCCCATGGTGATAATGTAAGCAGCGAAGGATAACTTCAATCTGATGTTATAGAGTTTTGATTTTAGGATTTCAATGGTTTTCCTCCGACTCCACCTCCTACTGCTTCCTAATTTTAAAAATTAACTAGATAAATTTTGTTACCATTGCAGAATATAGTTGTTTTTATTATAATTATGGTATTACGGTATAAAGGTAATCAAAACTATTTTAACATAGTTGCTTATTGGAGAATGGTAGATTTTACAAGTATTGTTATATATTTTTCACACATATTCCAATTGTTTTAGTAATGTTATATTTAATATGCATTATCGCAAGGCTCAACGACCTTGTATGTTATCAACACGTTTCATAATGGACCGGTTCAATTCCAATTTTAATAAATTTCGCGAGGTGATACATTCCATTCAGATGAGTGTAATGTATTTGTTTTATGAGAATTTTAACACTTGTAGTTTTACACACAAGATATCTTATTGTTTTAACCTAGCAAGGTGATTTTTATGCACGTTTGTTTTCCACATGTGTATTATGTATTTTAAAAATTATAATTTCTATGCTTTAATTGTATTAGCTGCAATATGGGACTCAATTATTTTTAAAACACAATATGGTGCCAAAAGCACCACAATTGTATACAATTTTTAGCACAAATGTGCCGTGAATTTCGGTTTTGTACAAAAAATATTCCATTATTACAGAAGGGACGCAGAGAATACGTTCAGCTAAATAGCCTTTCAAAACTTGTAGTTTTAGCTTCTGCAAAGTTGGACTCAAAATTAAGCAAACTTCAGGAAGGGTAAGCAACGTTTTGTCACTTTTCTCTATATCTGCACTTTATAGGACGGTAAGGAATCCTGTAAAAAGCTGCATCTGGATTATAAATTTGAAGCACAGTGGGGCTCGGGTCATATGACGTAAATTAAATCAGCAAGCAGAAGAAACATAGCCCGTTTTTCTCGTGGAAATGCATGCAAAAGCCTGATTTGACAAGCACGTTTAAACAGGGTTGAATAATATAATGGAGCCTCAAATATATTTCTACGACTCTGTGACGTTTAATGTTTTACATGTACAAGTTTTGATATATGACAAATTCATTGAAGGTATTGGCCGTTCAAAACACTCCACTTTATAAGTGATACTATTTTTTAATTTCAATTGCAAGACCTTGTATATATTTTAAAGAGTTGATAGAGCTCTCTTTGAGTTCAGCCTCTACGGATTGTTCTATTTAAAAACGATCGAATAGTTCAATTACAATACAAAGCTCCGTCGTGCTGACAATATAAGTCTAGTAATTCTCCATTTTTTTAATTTGACTTTCGAATTGCACTAAACACTGTACCTGTTAACGTAACATCAATAAAAAGGTATATGCTTCAGGACTCCACAGACCGCTACATTACGTGACGTACCGTTCAAACACAAAATTTGAGCTGTTGTTACAGCTCACCAGAATTGGTTTGATTGATGAATATTTGATAGGAAATGAATTTACTTATTTTTTTGTACACATATCGCTTTTCAATTTGAGTGGGGTATTTGAATACCGCCATTAACAAAATGCAGGATGTTTATATACGATATCTGTTCGGTGGCCCAACTACTTTATGATTGTAGTCATCGTTCAGTAACGTTTGTACTAGTTCTGGTTTCTATGTGTGGTGTTTTCAATTCTTCTTTGCCATGATTATGTACACGTTCTATAGTAGAAGTTTGTGAATTCTGGTGTAAATGATTAAATAATACATAAACGACAGGATGAGTTCTTGGATCCAATAATTTTTTTTGAATCTTTGTTACTAGAGGTGTAATTTATAAAGTTTGCATCAAAAATCTCTTTTAGTTTTTGAAAATAACATTAAACCTGGTATTACTAGCGTACATAAATCAAAAACAATTAGACACTCGTAAAATGTTGAAACCTGTCTAGAACCAGCGTAACTGACACAGACAACCATCCCTTTCTACGCACTTGGTGCTTGTGTCGTCTGTGAACATGTGAGCGAAGCTGCGACTATATGTCAGCGCTGTAATAGTTTCGCCCGTTCCCAAACCCTACTAGCAATATAGGAGTATTACATATATGGTCTAGAATGCCTGACACAGTGACTTAGGGGGTATTTCTAAGCTTGACTACCAGATGGCAGAACAAAGTTCTACCAATCAGAGCCAGTTACTGGCTCTGCTAGCAATCCTGATGTGGTAAGTGGCGCTATCTGTTGGTAATATCGGAAAGTAGGCCCCCTAGGAGCCATTCGAGGTCATTCAAATCGGTATTTTGACATCAAAGGAACAAACGCTGAGTATCTCTACTTGTTTGATTTATATATCCTGGTATTACTGAACTGATTGGAAAGAGCTTCGTCAATATATTGAAAAATGTACAGGGTGTTCAATGTAAAATAAAATTGATAGCATTTTCACTTAAACCAGAAATTATTTCAAACCTCCGATATTCACATCGTATTTGTCATATTTTCAAACTCCGATAAAATTATGTTTGTCCAAAATAAGAGTATATAAGATAATTACGTTCCATACTTTCTGCCTCACCTTATATATTAATTATATGATAGAGCTAGGGCTAATCAAAGCAAATTTCCGCTTATATAACTCAACTATCGACCTGAAAATAGCTGAAAAATGGAGGATATTTGCAATTTACATCTGTACCTTTTACACTTCAATACGTTGTTGTTCTTGTTCACACTTGTATAAAATTATGTAAAAAGAACTTTATTTTAGAAATTAAGTAGGAATGCCTGGACGTTTGTAATGTATACTTTTAGTAAGAGGCACTCCAGTTTTATTCAAGATACATTTTTGTAAATGAACGTATAAAGAATAAATATCTACATTTGTGTTATTTTTATACAAACTATTTTATTATACAGCTGATCGGTACATATAGAATAGAATCCTAGTTTGTACTTATAATCAATGATTGGAAACAATAATCAATGTTAATCAATACTTGCATTTCCAATTGTACTGAATACCAAAAACTACATTTCATTACATGCAACTATTGAATGACACAAAATACAGCACTCGGTTATATAAGGCAGACGAGGGAAGGATGTATGCTATCCTATACAACCGAGTGCCACCGAAATTACATTTATAAGTATATACATTATTACTAGTTGTTATATCATGATTGCTGTTCATTGAAGCCTTTCAAAGTTTTTCGAACTTTTTCCAGTACGCCGACCATTTGCTCATACTTACCCGTGGAATTTGGCAAGTTTTCGAAGTTGATAACTTCTGAAACGTCTTTTGAAAAGTTTTCAGGACAGGGCAGTCTACAATAAGGCGACGCGCTCTTTAGAATGGGAGTACCGAAACTGCTCGTTTTAATTAAATTTGATGTCGGGGAAGCCGGAACTCCATTGTCCTTTTCATTTTCCGTCAGCGAGTCATTTATTTCTGTCGTATTTGCCAGTTCATCCACCGTTCCGGTAACATCAATTGTTTGATAAGCGACTTCCGACAAATTTTTTATTTCTGCCTGTGAGTTGTCACTGTCTTCGGTAGTCAACTGCTCCAGCAGCTTCAATTTCTTGGATTCCAATTCAATCAAAGTAGGGGACATGATTGGTTTTTCCTTAATCGCTTCAACCTAAACATCTGAAATTAGTTACTGTACACCTTGCACCATTTGTTTTAACCTGTGCCTTAATATTGATGCATTCTACTTCTTTGTCGGAAGGTGGCATGTCAATATCCATATCGCAGGATTCTAAATTGTCCTCTGCCTTTTTTTGCATACCACGTACGTGCTCTAGCATGCTTGCCTTACTCTGTGCTTTTGAATAGGATGGGCATCCATATAATCTGTGCTCCTATAACAATGATAAATTGTAATTTCTTAGAAAAGACACAACTGGGCTATATGGGATACCTCCATAACAGGCTACCTGTCACGTAAGTAGTTTACAGAGTAAGAGGATTATACACGACGTAAAACTGATTTACACTCCGTAAGGATTTCACTTGAAATATTTTTTCCCCTAATCATTTTATAATACAGAGAAACTTCTCCGAACAGATGCTGAGTAATTTATAACTTGAGAACTTTTTGACAAGTTTAACATGTACATGTTAAAAACAACACAGTTCAAAAGGGTTTTTAGTATTCTATATCCTAACTCTGACCTGCATACAGAGTGATTTTTTAAAAACTGAATTGCAGCAGGCCCTGCTAAAGATTATGAAAGAATAAATCAATGAAATTTACGTTTTAATTTGACACTTGCGCATTTCGTGACAGGTGACAGTTGAGCGTTCGGCTAATATTCCCAGATATTCGATGTCCACTAGTCACATCACTGAAACTCGATCTGTTCATGCTCCGCTCCGCGGTGTACTTAACGAACGCACCTATAGACTGTCAATGCACTTCAGTACTGCCAACTGATTCAGGCTACCCAGGGCCTGCTGCAATTCAGTTTTTAAAAGATCACTATGTACCTGTAGCGGAGCAATAAATCAAAGAGATTGTTACCGATAGTTACCATAAAATAAACAGTGCGTGTTATAAATATTCTCGAAGTGCAAGCAGTTAGCTTAAGTGCCATTTGAAAACTTTCTAGCTAAAGGGTACACGCAGTTAAAAACGCCTAATGTCAAAAAGTGATTTGTGCAGCGGAATTCAAAAGAAAAGAAACTCCAACGTCTTCGAGTGTCCCTCAAACAAAAGTTTCCTAAATCAGAAACGAAAGTGGATGAACAATACGGCTATAAAACTGCAGCTGTTAAAATCGAGAGTGAATTTCGAGTGGGTCATACACATCGAACCCTTTTGGCAAGTGAAAGTGAGCCGGCTCTTCGTCTTGTAAATACAATACCATTGTTACGAATAGAATAGGAAATCCTTTTGTAAATTGTACAACCAGGATATATATACGGAAGCGATGGAGCTTAAAGGATCATTGCGTACTAGGTCACCTTTGGTTGTTCAGCACACGACGAGTCAGATTCTGAACGTGTTATCACATCTCAATACTTACTGAAGCATTCACTTTGAGTGTTTCATGAGCTAAGTGTCAGATTCACAAACGCTCATATGTATTCCGATTAATTCGACCTGTTCGCTCCGCACTTGTAATAGTATAGTAGCTAATCTGTACATTTAATTTATGTCTGTAATCTGTTGCGTTTAATAAAGAATATTAGGAGTGATATAGTTATTCGTGTGTGTAATTTCTAACTAACACTATAACATATTCACAGTAAATACCAATACATATTTACATAAATATAGTGAAACCTGATTGACCACCTGTGTAAGTCGACCATCTGATTGAAATGGCCAATTTTGATTTGTCTTGATCAAATTCCTATATCTTCACATGTATTTTTTCCCTATATTGATCACGTATCACCTGCCTGCCATGAGCATGATTTGATTTTATAGTATATTCCTTTACAAGGGATGTTTGATGCTTGAATGAGCGAAGCGAACGAGGATAGCAAGGTGGGAGGTAGACTCTGTAAAATGTAAGAAGTAGGTACATAATGCGCCGAAACGAGTTCTCGCCTAGACTAGTTCACATTCAAATTTAAGGTGAGGTTGGAATTCAGTGGCGCAGCACGCGGAACGCGCACTCTATAACCTATAACCTAGCATTTGCAGTTAGCTGTTCTGGAGGTGTAATTCTTGTTTCACAACGTGATTTCTTCTCTTTCCTTGCTAAAGGTAATACATTGTCTTTACAAAATCTCCAGAATATGCTAAATACAATAATTTGATACTCAAAAGATCTATATTTTGTAATATACAAGTACCCCAACTTTACAACGAAAACCCTACGCCACTGCCCATCCGCTGACTGGAGCTTGCCGGTCAGATTTGGCTGAGTCATCATGTACTTCTTACATATTACAGAGTCTAGTATAAATCTTCCTACATCCTGTGTAAAGTACATAATTTTTTTCACTACCAATATTTTCTTATGTAAAATAAATGGTAATAGCATAATATTATTACATTTCTAAATTATAGTAGCCTATTTCGGGAGCTTGGGGCATTGCTATAGTGCTGTGACGTTTTGTTTGTCAGTTATAAAGGCAGTGTGAAAAATTCGTGGAAAAAATGCGTGAATACGATGGCGAGTGCTGTATTGTGAGCTTTGTGATTATATTCTGATTAAAAATGGATAATAATAGAAGTGATAATGGTGTTCTTCATGTTAACCAAATGGCAAACAGGGCATCTTGTCAGTTATAATAAATGCGGGATGTAAATAATTTACTTTACGGAAGTAAGTACAGGCAGACCTCCAGAAGAATGCTGCGATGCACAAGTAAACACATAAATGATAAAAACGGGGTTAGGTTCCATAAACTAGATTTATTTATACTATGCAAATTCAAAAATTTTCGGCAGAAACGCTCGAGAAGACAGTAAAGCTTGAACTAAAATTCCATACGTAACGCAAGTCTGTCACTAGAATCTAGAGCTCGAATGCACATTTGTTTATTGAAGTTATAATTTTACAATTTATTTCAGGTTCAATTTGGTAATAAGAGATTCAAAGGAATAGGCTCGATAAGTGTATTTACAAGTTTGTGATAAATAATGTTATTTAGGTGTTCATGACATAAACCGCATACGTCTGCTTTATTTACTTAGTGTGTGAAAGTTTAAACGTTGGCAATTCCAGCGTACATAAATCAAACAAGTGGAGACACTCACTGTTGGTTCCTTTGATGTCAAATTTCCGATTTGGATGACCTTGAACGGCTCCTGGGGGGTACTTTCCGACAGTACAGATGGCGCCACTACTTGATCACATTATGATTGGTAGAACTTTATGCTGCCATCTGACAGTCAAGCTTAGAAATACCCCCCGAGTTACTGTCCCAGGCACTCTAGACAGGTTTATACATTTGGCTTGAGTGTCTCTACTTGTTTGATGTATGTACGCTGGCAATTCCATCCGCGAAGGCAAGGTCTGCCTGTACATTGTCATGGAAACTGTAACAATTTTTGTAAATGTTTCCTACGTCTCTCAAATCTAATAGCATAAGCATCACTTGCAAAGAAAGTAGTGAAACAAATGCATTTCTACCCTTGTATCTTCAGAACATGTCAAATGCGATACTTGATACTATAGAATAGTGATGTAAAATTCTTGGTAATTTTCTTTAAGAAGAATATTCTCGAGAATATTCACTCGCATTCCTGCTTTCAGAATATTTAAATCTGCCAAGTTTTATATTAATTATGGATTACGAAAATAATCCTTTAACTGCTTTGTTAATAATTAAAAACAATCAACTTGTCGTAATACGCAACTCAAACCTTTCCTAAACTACGTAATTTAACAATTTTAACCAAATTTGTAATTATTAAAGAATATTATATGTCAAATTGCTGATATCAAATAATTAATAACAATTGATATCAGCAATTTGACAAATAAATCCCCAAAATAATGCAAATTAAGGCATTATTAATTACACTAATCAGTAGGTACCCACACCAACTCACAGTACAAGGAATGCATGAACAAAACAGACTGACTGAGATTCCCATACAATGTGATAGCAAATCATCAGGTCAACACCCAAACACCCTACAGATAGAAACACTTACACCCGTATGCATAGTCGTTCACCAGCGACGCGCCGGAGTTTCGTTATGAATAATATGTTGGTGGCACTGTATGTCTATGTCAAATTCGAGGTTAGCAGGTTAGGTTTTGCATCAATCTGCGTCAAAACTGATGCAAAACCTAACCTGGTAACCTTGAATTTGACATAGACGTACAGTGCCACCAACATTTTACTCATAACGAAACTCTGGCGAGCTACTGGCGAACGACTATGTATACGGGTGTGAGATTCCCCTGATAGTCACAGTTGTTCTAAGCAATTTTCTGTGCCCACTCGCCCACTTTGTCCTTGTAATATTTGAGAATATTCTCGATTACGAGCCACAGCTAAACAATTAAAAGGAACAAAGGTATATATCTCACAAGACCTTACTAAAGTAATGCAAGGACAAAAAAAAGTAGTAATAGATCATAGGAAAAAAAACGGTAATTGGGGAATAGAACACACATTTACAATAATAGATTATTCGTAAACGGGGAATGCTATACAACCGAACAGCTTAAGGGACAGGAAGTAGAACAGGTAGAAGAGGAGATACAAGAGGGTGAAAATAAAAAACAAGAAGGGAAAACAAGGAACGTGAGCGAAAGAACCGCAACAGAAGACGATAGGAAAAGGAACGAGTACGTGAAACAAGTAAGATACACAGAGATCCAAAAAACTATTAACCCGAGCAGTAGGACCAAAGAACAATAAAGATAAGACTACACAGGCAAGAAATACGGACAATGAGTCGGAGACAAGAAAAAGAAAGAGAAGTAGGTCTTGGTACTTAGAACATTCAAACAATAAATAGGAAAGAAGATGAAATAATCGAAGAAGTGGAAGTTTAAAATTCAATAATTAGAGTAAGCGGTATTAAAGAAGTAGGAGCAGGGTCAGCATCGTTATCAAAAGAATATACCTTAAATTACTCAGGAAATAAAACAAGAGAAGGAACAAAATATGGAGTAGGCATAATACTACCAATAGAATTGAACAGACGGATATGGCAGAAGAGAATTTTATGAGAGACTGCAACATATGTATGACAGCTTAAGGGAGAGAAATGAAAAAGTCATTATTATGGGAAACTGGAATGCCAGAATAGGAAACGACCTAAGGATAGGGATGGTGAGCATGGGACCGGAGGGAAGAGAGGGGAAAAATATTAAACAACAATGGAAAAGAAATGATGGAATTCTGCCAAATCAATGATCTACTTATTGATAATACCTTCTACCACCAGAGTACAGAAGATAGATACACCTTTGAAGCAAGAGGAATAAAGGCAAAAAGCATAATCGACTACTTAGTATATACGCAAGCATCCAAACACCTTGTTACTGAGGTTAAAGTGATAGGGGAAGCAGAATTAGGTACAGATCACATAGTTACTATGAAAACCAAAATCAGAAAAATAATTAATGAAGAACAGAAACAGTACTCGAAAATAGATGTTAAAAAGCTAAAATGTGAAAAAGTATAACAAACATACAAAGAGCAGGTAAAGAGAGAGTTAAGTAGAGAGGAAGAATCACAACAGACTTAGACGCTAGAAGATAGGTGGAACAATTTTAAGAAATTATAAAGCAGGCAGCAGAAGAGGTATGCGGAAAGAAAGAAGTAAATACAAAGCATAAAAGAACAAGATGGTGAAATAGGCAAGTGAGAAGAGCAATAAGGGCCAAAAAAGCGGCGTGAAAAAATATTACAAAACAAAAAAGGAATGAGGACAAGAAAGTCGTAAAAGAGGCCAAAGCGAAAAGCTGGGAAGAATTTGGAAAACAACTGGAATAAGATTATGAATTAAATAACAGAAAATTCTGGAATACAATTAAAAAAATAGGAGGAAAAACAAGAAAAAGAAACAGAAGCATCAAAAATCAAAATGGAAAATTAATGACAAATGAAGAAGAGACCTTAGAATCAGGGGCAGAATACTAGTGTGAGAAAATGAATACAAAAGAGCAACAAACAAACAAACGAAAAGAGGATCTAAGTTATGAAGAAAAACCAAAAGAAGAAAACAACTATACTACAAAAATCAATGAAGAAGTCTAGCAATAAATACATTAAAAACAGGAAAAGCATGTGGAAAAGATAACATTGAAGCTGAAATAACGTGGGGGGGGGGGGGAATAAGGTAGTTACATGGCTCTGGAAGATCCGCGAGAAAGCATGAGAGGAGGACCAGTTACCAAAAGACTGGCAGAAGAACCTGATAATTCCAATTTATAAAAAAGGTGAACAATCAGATTGAGATAACTACAGGCCCATTTTTTGTCTATTCACACTATGTTTCAAGATGTACACAAGAATAATAGAAAGAAAACTAAGAATAGAGGTTGAAGAAAGAATGAAAGACGAGCAAGCCGCTTTTTGACCAAAAAGACAAACCTGATCGAGAGAGCAATGGAAACCGGCTATACCTAATTTTCATAGATCTTAGAGCAGCATTTGACAATATAGAAAGACAAATACTATGGAACTGTCTAGAAGAAATACAAGTACTACAAAAATTCATAACAATGATAAAAAATGTATACCAAAATATTAATGGCTCAATGCAAATTAATTGAGGGCGATCACGATTCTTAGAAATGGAAGAGGGAATAAAACAGGGAGGCAGCTTAAGTCCACTATTATTTATTATAGTGATGGACAGAATACTAAAGAGCACTAAAAACAAACACCTTAAAGCTTAGTGGGATATAAAAGCATGTGAAAATAAATAGCCTTCTGTATGCTGATAGCGGATACACACAGCAAGATCAATATAAATAAAACGAAATTACACACACACAGACACAGCTCTAGGGTCCTTGTAGAACCTAGGCTTCTTCTACAACAGCCTTCCACCTCTCCCTGTTTCTTGCTTGGACAGTCCAGTTTCGCACTCCAAGTTGTTTCAAATCATTTTCCACATTATCCTTCCATCTACCGCGCGGTCTCCCCCTGGGTCGTCGTCCCTCAGGATCGTTTGTGAGCACTCTTCTCGCAATTATTGTCTCAGGCATCCTCCATACGTGTCCCAGCCATATAACGTCCTTACCGGGCCATCGTATTAATAACGAAATTAATGAAGATAAATAAATGGAAAGAAGAGGATGGAGAAGGCAACGACGAACGAAACATAATATGCAAAGGAGACATAATAGAGCAATTACCATGCTTTGAATACTTGGGAAGCATATTATCAGATGACGGAACAATCAATTCAGAAATAGGTAATAAATCGCGAACAATAAAACTATTTACGAAAAAAAGGAACTAAGAACCGAAACAAAAATACACGTATACAGAACTATAGCAGTTCCAACAATACTATATGGAGGCCAAAGCTGGCCGATCCAAAAGAAACAAGAGGATGAAGTAATAGCAGCAGATATTAAACATTTACGAAACATAGCAGGAAAAACAAAATTTGATAAAATCAGAAATAAAAAAATAAGGGAAGATCTACACCAGACACCAAACAGCTAGAAACGAAACAATTGAAGTGGTTCGTGCACATACATAGAATGAGTGAAGACAGACTAGTCAAGAAAGTAATACAAGCAAGAAGAATAGAAAAAAGAAGAGTTGTACGACCGAAGAAAAACTGGATAAGTAGAATAGACAATAGAAAAGAATGGAAGAAATGGGTGGAGTCCCTATCGGACTCTCGTTAAGGGCCGGATTAGAAGAAAAAGATGAGAATATTCTTTTGCTTCCAATACTTCATTACAAGACTATTCAATTCACCGGTCATCTGTCAAAAGTGACCAATGAAAATCCAGAATTTGATGTTTCTTGACCAATCAAAATATATCAGCGGATATACGAGTATCTTCCGAGAAGGTATTCAAATGACTATTTTAAACCGTCCTGTTCAATGTCCAAAAAGTTTGTTTCCTGACAATCGAAGATTTATAACAGATGTCACCAAGATCACGTGTTACAGGAAACTGTAAATCACAAAGCAACCACTAATAGAGCGATTTCTCCCACAATAAGCTTGTATAAAAGTTTCAGCGCCCTACAATGGGTGGGTCAGAAACTATTCCAGCAAGGCGACAAAATTTAAATACATCATTACTACGATATTTGGATTAATCAAGGATATGCCGTCAACACCAATACAAATTTTGCATACACATAATTTGCCTTCATCAGAATCTCAATTTTAAAATGTTGAACCGCGTAAATCGTAATATGCAAAATGTTTAGAGGTTCTGAAGTTTACAATAATTATGGAAAATTAAAACAAAATATTTGCGAATAACAAATATATTTTTAAATTGATTAAGTGATTCAAATAGCAATATTGTTTAATAAGTATTGTCAATCTTACAATAGTCGTGCTCAATTGTAACAATGTACTTTAGTTCAAAATGCTTTTCATGCATTTTAAATGATTTGTTGGTGTCAGTTTGACGTATGAGTTTACTATTTACGCACTTCTCAAAAAGCGGACAGGCCAATTTCTAACAATTATTTGATTTGACGGATGCATTCAGAAAACGTTTAGGTTTTTTATGCCTTCGGGAAATTTGTGTTTCTAAAACTAAATCAGTACAATTTGAAACCACACTTCTTCACATACCGACCCATAATTAATTATAGTTTGGTTCACAACCTTGCCGAGTGGCGACACTAGCGCCCTAAGACGGGTGGGCCAGTCCCTAACAATTATTTGACAGGCGCATTTAAGAAACTTCTCTATTAGTGGTTGCTTTGTGCAGTAAATAGTCACCAGCACTTAAAAAATACTGAATTCAATCAAACAGAATATTGAAAACTTATGTGAAGTGACAAATAACTTTGTATTAGGTGAAATGTCTTCTACAGTGGTCATGTTAGCAGAATACATTGTTCACATTTTTGAAGGAACGAATTTTTTGTATTTGTAAACATTGACTAGTTTTAATGCTGCACACGCTACCATTAGGCTGCAAGACATTAAGTTCTTTGTAATGCCTATCTAAGTCGATATTTAATTTTCTTAATATGTAACAACGGTAGCATTGTGATAGAAATACGTTCCAGAAGAATGCCGCGAAGCGCAAAACCGCGATGCGCAAGTAAATACATAAATGATAAAAACGAGGTTAGGTTCCATTAACTAGATTTACTTATACTATGCAACCTCAAAAAATTCAAAAATACATAAACGTGCGTACACAAACTAAAATTCCATACGTAACATAAGTCTGCCACTTGAAACTAGATCTCGAATGTCCATTTGTTTATTGAAGTTATAATTTTACAATTTATTTCAGGTCCGATTTGGTAATAAGAGATTCAAAGGAATTGGCTCGATAAGTGTGTTTACAAGTTCATGATAAATAATGTTATTTAGGTGTTCCTGACATAAACCGCATACGTCTGCTTTATTTACTTAGTGTGTGAAAGTTGAAACAGTTAACGTTGGCAATTCCAACGGGGAACGTGTGAACGGCAAAGAAAAGGGAGCACATAAGTGCCCCGCATAAAATCAAATCAGCAAAACGCAAATCCGCGAACGGCACGGTCTCTGCCTGTAATAAACCACTGAAGAAAGATACTAAAGTTTTTATATTTTCATGTATTCATAAAATATGTGCAAAGTTATATGAAACTGACTATTTATTTTATACTAGCTGACCAGGCAAACGTTCTGCCCAAAAATAATTTGTCTCTGAAACCCTGTTTCACCACTATAGTTTTAATTTTATGTCATTTATGTCATGTCCAACTAGTGATGTGGGTCGGGTAAATACATAGTGAGTAGGGTATTTATAAATGGGTATTTACCCCTGCCTCAGGTTAATACCTAAAAACTGGGTATTTAGCAAATTAGAAATATTTAGAAAGCTAAGCTAACTTTTACTCACATAATAATGTTATCTTAATAAATAAACTACGCACAGTGTGAGTTGTAAAGGGTGGGGAAAGAGCGGGAAATTTTGAATTAAATCCTAGTAATTTTTTGCTTTTATGTTTCTCGCAGGTGTATCACCCCAACTTTTTGGTAACATGTCATTGATGGCACTGTAAATCTATGTCAAATTAGAGGTTAGCAGGTTAGGTTTTGTGTCAAAACGGTAAAGACGGGTAAATAATTCGAAGAAAATCTGCTCAAAACCTCTGCATTCCTAAGTACTTGGGTAAAATTTTGTTAGAAAAACATCATTATATAGAATTAGAACATCATAATTTAGAGGTGTTTTCATACGCAATTTAGCCCGAAGATCAGAATCTTAATGAAATCATCACTAAATAGAAAAAATCATTAAATAGGAGTTCACTGAAAGGGGGTTCGACTGTATGTACATTAGGGTGGAGTAAAATGTGGCAAAAACATTTTTTTTTTGAATATCATTGGTCCTGTATTACTAAACGTTGCTATGGGTAAATAGCTGTTGAAATATATAAAATTTTCTTTTTTTACTTGTCATCTTCAGGTGGCGCAGACGACTTGTAATTTAGAAAAAGGCAGAATGTATCGAAATATTTAAATAAATAAAACGAATATGTTTATCCCCTATACCTTTATTATCTGAATTAAAAGTACAAACGATTACAACACGTTTTATCATTTCAGCCTTCAGTCATATCATCTACATGCAGGGTAGCTCGTTGAACTTCAGAGAAAAACTGGGATTTTGTGTTGAATGTTGGCATTTCTTTTCTAGATTTTATTCTTGCTCGGATGTATCCATCGCGTGCTGCAGTTCCATAAACAGCCAAACTTGCATCAGTGACCAGTTTTATAGCTCTCTCCACAGCCTGTGTGTGACAAGGAAATTGTTCAATACAGATATTTATATTTTCACTCCTAATTTTGTCCCATATTTCACTGTCACTATATTTTAAAGTGAAAGGCGGCTCGAATATTTTTTCTGTGGTCCAGTCTATCAAGTCATAATAGTAGTTTGCTTCAAAGTTTAATTTCGGAATCAAAAACTCTCTTACTTTCTTTCCCTTTGTAGTTTTTCGCGCTTTAAGTATTCGTCTAAGTCAGTGGTCGCCAACCTGTCGATCGCGAGCTACCGGTAGCTCGCGGGGGCAATTCTGGTAGCTCTCACAACGAAAATACAAAATCAGAGAAGCTTCCTAAAATTCCACAAAAAAATCTAATTGTCATAATATTAAACATAAACAGCGGCAACGTTGCGGCGAGCGATCTGCCGCTGACGCCATCAAGCTAGAATCGGCTAGAACCGACCAGCCGGACCAGTGCGTTAGTGTTCGAGAACGATCTGGATTGCTTTGAACGGGATAAATACGCACGGCGCGGCGACATTGCGCTTAGTTTAAAACTGAACGCGTAACCAACGTCCAGCGGTTGGGTTAGTAGTGAACAACAAAAAATAATATTATGGCAAGCAGTTGTAAGAAGGTAAAGACATACCACTTTCATTCGGAATGGGAAGAACAATACTTTTTTACAGAAGTTAAAGATAAAAATGTGTGTTTGTTATGTAATACTTCGGTCTCCGTTGCTAAAAAAGGAAATATTGAGAGACATCATAAAACTGTACATTCTAATTTTGAAAAATCATTCCCACTACATTCTGCCGCCAGAAAGGAGAAACTGAAACAGTTAAAAAAGCAGTTAATTGGACAACAATCAATATTTTTAAGAACAATCGACAAAAATAAGGCTGCAACTGAAGCATCGTACCGTGTGTCCCAGATAATTGCACAAAAAAAGAAACCTTATGAAGACGGGGAAATGATAAAACAGGCGTTTTTAGAAGCTGCTGACTCGTTATTTGCCAACTTTAGAAACAAAGACGAGATAGTTTCAGCTATAAAATCTATGCAACTTTCTGCTAATACAGTGATGAGACGTGTAGAAGTAATGAGCAATGATATTTTTTTACAGTTAAGAACTGACTTAGATAACTGTGTTTATTTTTCACTTCAACTGGATGAATCAACAGATGTCGTTGACACTGTCCAGATGGCCGAGTTCGTCAGGATGGTTTTTAGTGATTTTACGATTAAAGAAGATCTTTTGAAGTTTATTCCACTGAAAGGACACACTACTGGACAGGAGTTGTTTTCTCATTTAAAAAATATTATTTCTTCCGAGAAAATTCCAATATCGAAAATGGTAGGCTTGACAACCGATGGCGCTCCAGCTATGGTGGGTTTTGATAAGGGTCTGGTGGCGTTATGTCGTAAAGATGAAACTTTTCCGCAATTTCTCTCTTACCACTGCATTATCCATCAGGAAGCATTATGTGGAAATTTCCTGAAACTAAACAACGTTATGAAACTGGTGGTAAAAATTGTGAACAAGATTAGAGCTCAAGCGTTACAAAGAAGATTATTCAAAACCTTGGCCGATGAAGTTGACTGTCAATACGGGGACCTACTCCTTCACTCTGAAGTCCGATGGTTAAGTAGAGGACGGGTGCTGAAACGTTTTAATGATGTCCTATCTGGCATAGTTCAATTTTTCAAAAAACGCGATGAACCGACTCCGGAACTAGAAAATTCAATCTGGCTTAGAGATTTTGGTTTTCTCGTGGACATTACCGAGAAATTAAACGAACTTAATTTGCAGCTTCAGGGGAGAGACAAAGAACTAGCAGAAATGATTTCTGATATAAAAGCATTTATCAAAAAGCTGGAGTTTTGGGAACAAAACCTAATTAACAGCGATGCCAAGCATTTTCCTATTCTTTCAGAAAAAATATCTCAAAATCCATTAGAACCCTATGACAGCAAATATCATGTAGAAATAGTTTCTACCCTGAAGAATAACTTCAAAAATCGTTTTAAGGATTTCAACGAAATGGCTTTAGTAGCGCAGTTTGTTGTTTCACCCTTTATGGAAATTGATATCCAACAGTTTGCAACTTGTGTTATGCAGAACTTTGGCGAAGACATCGCTGCAACAGAAATGGAAGTAATTGATTTTCAAAATGATTTAGCCTTAAAATCGTTAGTCTCAAGTACCAAATGTATCTGGCCTATTGTAAGTAAAGACAAATATTCAGTTCTATGCCGTGTTGCCTTGAAAGTGAAAGCATTATTCAATTCAACCTATTTGTGTGAATCTTCTTTTTCCAATATGTAGTTTATTAAGAACAAATATCGCAATCGACTTACAGATGAACATTTGGATAATTGTATTCGAATGGCTGTATCAAATTATACTGCAAACATTAAAAAAATTATCGATGAGTCTGAGTGTCAGCCTTCTCATTGAACGTGCTTTTTTATTTTTCAATGTTTATGTTCATGATAGTGCGTTACTTTTTTGTTGTTATTATTAACTATTTTTAAATCTTACGTGACATGCCGTTGTGGCTGGATAAAAGTTTGTGTTTATTTTTCAAACAACTTCGTTTGGTAGGTAGGAATGTAGTTATTATTAGTACCTATGTATTATGTATTACCAGTTAAATAAATAGTAAAATAAATACGTATAATGATAAATTAACTGTGGATTATTTCATTTACGTTGCGTTACGTGGCTTCCGTGTGGGTAGCTCGCTGTTTATTCCAAAATTAACAAGTAGCTCAACACATTGAAGAGGTTGGCGACCACTGGTCTAAGTGCTAATTCTTTAACATGTTGCCTTTCGTCTTGCAGAATAGCTAATAAAATATTTTCGGAATGTGCGAAGAAAGAGTTCCGCTGTATTATTCGAAACGCAATTGTTTTCAGGTCATCCTTTAAATAAGAGCATCTTTTTATCATGGTTAGAATATGAGCTGGACCGTATTTGCATGAGGGTTTCGTTTTTATGCTGAACCATGTTGGTGCGTACACTTTTATAACGAACGTAGCAAGCTCGACAAGACTTTCGGATGGGGATATTGTAGCCACATATAGTCTCAATATTCTGTTTGCACAGGTTAGCCAGCGAGAGTGTGCCAGCTTTCCTGGTTGCTTGTTAGCCAAGTCAATTGTCACGCTACCTTGTGTAACAGCTAGACAAATTTGAAGAAGATATTTTTGGTCAGTGCTTAAAATGTTAGCGTCAATCTCAGGTAACACTGTCTCAATCTTCTCAAATTCCACTACAGGCAAGTCTTCACAGTGCTGTAACATCTTACCTATGACTCCTGCGAACGTATTGGGACCTGACGTACAGCCGTCCAAAGTATTGAATAGATGGCGCAGTGGTAATTCGTTGGCGTGCAACAAGCATATAAACCAATGTAAGGGTCGATTTAACTGTCTTTCTATTAATGCAAATGCTCCATTCTTGGAGCCCGTATTAACTGCAGTCCCGTCGCATCCAATAGCTACAATGGTTGATATATCTCCGAAGTTCAAATTTAGAAACTCCATTATACTATTTTTTATAGAATTAGCGGTTCCAGAAAGAGGTGCGACGTGGCCAATGTACTGAGAATCTGGCTCGGAGAGCAAAACAATATGTTCTTCTGTAATTGTTTTTCTATGGTACTTAATACCACGTTTTTCTTGAACGATGGTCTTGTCTTTCCGACCGTCAAAGTATAAGCCAGTAATTTTATTGTCAGAACTCACCAGGCTCGAACTCTGCAGAACTCACCAGGCTCGAACTCTGCAAATCTTCTCGGACTTTCCGGCGCTCTCGTCGTAATTTACTTCTATCTATTACTTTTGAAGAATCTCGCTTAGAAACCAAGCCAACATCTTGAAGAACTGCACTGGCAATGATTGATGCTGCTCTGTCAGAGACACCAGTCCTGTCACAAGCAGTGGCAAGGTTTTCTAGTCGATGTCTCATCTGCTTTGCTTGTATTTTTGAAGTGGAGGGCGAGGGGGCATCCGATGAGAGTGTAGTATGAAAATCTGAATCTTGGTTGCTGTCTGACAAGCTAACGCTATCATCCGATGTCTCTGCAGTTAATGTAGTTTCTGGTGAGGGGCTAAACGTTTGCTCAACAGAATGCTTTTGAAGAAATTTATTTTTCTTCTCTATTCTCAATTGTCTGCGCTCCAAAACTTTGGTTGTTTCTATATCTATTGAACCGATATACATTTTGCGGCTTCCCCTTTGATCTTGCAAGAAGTCCAGTTCACTCTTGGGTATTTTCGTTGAACACTTACAGAAATCGGCACAAATGCATTTGCACATAGCAATGTCAAAGAGATTTCTCGTTGCATCTTCGTAAAACTCGGTTTCTTTTTAGCTACTCGATATTTCTTCATTTTTTTGTATTTGTGATAGTAATGCAATTATTTCACACATGTCTTTCACAGAAGGATCTTTTCCATTAGATAGCCACAGCAAGTCATTTCTTATCCACAAATAATACTTTATTATATCTTTATATGTAGGTAACACATTGTCTTTTAACTTTTCTGGGCCACCAAACACAGGACACGACGAATCCTTTCTTGTTTTAGGCATTTCACGGACAGATCAAAATCGAAGTTCGGGAGACTATTTCAACAAACGTGCGCTCCACCCGAATGACTGAATGTGACTAATTGACTGAACTGGAGTGGAATGGAAGCGCAAGGCAAGTGGGGAGGGTGGGTGAAGGGGGAGGGGAGTGTTTTCAGAAGTGTTTTCGACGTTAAACTAGAAAACCAGAGGTGCTCGCCTACATACAATATCTGACAAAAAATCACTTTTTTGCTAAACTTTGGAGTCAGTGCGCCACCTGAAGATAATGTTAGAATTTTATGATATTTTGTGTACTTTACTATGTACCGCCAAGGCATCGATTGGTAATACAGGAAATACTAATTTCAAAAAAAGAATTTTTCACTCCAGCTTAATGTACATATTAAGAAACGATCTTAGTAAGGCAAAGAAAATAACAAAATGATATAAACAACGTTGTATACCGATGGGACCATAATTATGTATAACAGCAATTAGATAGCATGACCAAAAGCACATAATACTTGAGTAAGAAAGAGATAACCGTTCAAAAAAGGTATTTTAGTAGGCATATTTAATTGACATATGCCATAATTAAAATGAGCGTCAAGTCTACTCAAATATTTGTTTCTATGTTCATCTCTTTCTTCTTCAAGCATTGAATTCTGTTTTTATTCATGCTATCTTATTGCTGTTATATACAGGTTGCCTAAAATTGTACGGAACATGGCAATTCCATGAGTTGGAGGAGGTTCAAATACTATTTGTCATAAACGTAACCGAAATAGAAAATGCAATAATTACTTTGGTAGCTAGGCAACAAGGAGGTGCAATAGCTCTTGTTGCCAAAGTAATTATTGCATTTTTTTATTTCGGTTACTCTTATGGCAAATAATATTTGAATCTTTTCCAACTCATGGAATTGCCATGTTCCATACAATTTTAGCCAACCTATATAATTATTGCCCCATCGGTATTTTGGGGCAGGAACTGTTCTCAGACCAGCTATTTTTTTATTCTACATTTTTTTAAAATTCGAATTGAGCACTTTCACTTACCAATCAATTATACTGGTTAGATTAGTTTTATAATATTTGTAAATGAGGCTATAAATACCCATTTCGGGTAAATACCTCGGGTATTTACCCTTAAAAATAAATACCCGGGTAATTTACATCACTATGTCCACCGTCTTGGACTTAAAAATCAATGCCATTTTTGCAATCAACATCCCAAAAAACCTCAATAACGACACCCATATCGTATTTTAGGCTTATTTACCCCATTTCACCCCCTAAGGGGTTGATTTTCGGAAAATCACGAAATACGTGTTTGCTTATTTGTTTTTTAGGAGTACTCCTACGAAGTTTCAAGTCGAAATGTCTGTTTAATATTATTTTTTCTACTCCCGCATGTATATATTCTGTTTTCTTCACAATCTACAGAATGGATATGTAGGCAATTGTAGTTAACTGAACGTATATGATTTCATATCCACACAAGGGTGGATATGAAATACACCAATCACAAACCACGTTAGTCGTGATTACCTAGGCAACTTTCATTAATTGTTTGTTTTGCAATGGGCACGCCCTGCTGTGCCCTGTTTGTTGCAAACGTGATTTTGTTGTAAGATATCTTATTAATTAGCGTTGAATAAATTTTCTTTTAATTTTCCATTCTTTTCCATTGATAGGTCGTAGAAAAAATACACCGTACAACTCGAGTGGAATGTCCATATCGCCCTCGGATAATAGAGCACTCCGCCTACGGCGTCGTGCTCAAACTTTATCCTCGTGCGATATGGACATCATATCCACTCTCGTTGTACAAACTACTATTTCCATACAAAATTGGAACCCCCATTTTACCCCTTTAGGGATTGAATTTCGAAATATCCTTCCTTATTCCTTGTATACATCATAGCTGTGACATACCCGGCGTTGCCCGGGCATAATATTACGTGAACCTATGCGTGTATGTTTGGAAACATGACTTTACCATTGTTCTATTTTGGTTTTTCCATCCTGAAAAAAAATCGATTCTTCCCAATTTTCCGAATTATCCGAGTTTTCCACTCCAATTTTCCCATTTTTCTCGTCGAAAAACTATTCAGAGACGAAAACATACGAAATCCCATACAAAAATACTATACAAAATCATCTTTTTGATTTTCCGACTTTTCCGGTGGATTTTCCCAAAATTTTCTTTCATACAAACATTGTCCTGACAATTATGAACACAACAAAAAAAATGAGCCAAATCGGTTGAGCCGTTCTCCAGTGATGATGTAACATACATAGAATAGAATAATTTTTATTTGCATGTGGCAATTCATTTTTACCAAATAAAACTTAAATAAATGTTTTTTTGTAAAAATCCCGAAACACGTCAATTTTCTTGTTTAAAAATAACACATTGGAATGTCAAAATCATTTCTGAAATTCATTTGTTTGTAAGTGATGACGTCATCAGTATTTTTTTTAAATGTCAACCCCCATTTTTTTTAGTTTTTGATAGATCATTCAATTGTTTAAATGACAGTATAAAAATGTTGATAACTTACATAAGAAAATTTTCGAAAAATAAATTATTTAATGTTTAATAATAAAGCTGATATTAATTATTACGAGTAAATGATGTGTCGACAACTAATATTTCTGAATAGTTGACAACTTGTGGGCATTTGTTTAGATTACGGGCATTTGTTTCTTGTTACCTTTGATTCTCTTTTCTCGATACTGATACCATTAAACATCATTCAATATATTTTAGGAAAATTATTCAGCTAATTATCTTCTTATATTAATATATTTTTTACGTTTCGTCAGCTCAGCTGACTTCCTCAGAAAATACACATTAAGACGAATACAATAAACTTATGTAATTTTGATTGAAATTTTGAGATTGTAAAGTTGTATAATGTTCTAAGTTTAATAATAATTCTTACAATATTTAAAAAGATTTCGTAGATTAAAAACGTCAGATGTCAAAGTTTGAAAAAAAAAATATATATATATATATTAATATAAGAAGATAATTAGCTGAATAATTTTCCTAAAATATATTGAATATACCTATAAAACAGCTGTTATAAACAAATATAACATGAAACATCATGTTTCAACATTTGTTAAGAATGTGTTTATTAAACATTAAATAATTTATTTCTCAAAAATTTTCTTATGTAAGGTATCAACATTTTTATACTGTCATTTAAACAATTGAATGATCTATCAAAAACTCAAAAAAAAATGGGGGTTGACATTTAAAAAAATACTGATGACGTCATCACTTACAAACAAATGAATTTCGGAAAATGATTTTGACATTCCAATGTGTATTTTTAAACAAGAAAATTGACGTGTTTCCGGATTTTTACAAAAAAACATTTATTTCAGTTTTATTTGGTATGTTCCATACTTTTGGTGCGCACTGTAGATTTAACATTAAAGGAGCAATGGAACAGCTCTTTGCTATTTGGCAATGGTATAACATGTGCAAAAGCAAACACTTGGCAATGAAATCGACAGATAACTTAGAAATCTCAAGCGTTAAACCTTCCATTTTAGATTCTATTGGCACGCAATAGCAGCGCCTCTAGTTGTAAATTTAGATAGAATGGACAGACTGGTTATAAACAATCAACACAGCCGACGTTTTAAACAATAGTAGTTTGTATACCAAGGCACTGAAGTTTAGCTTTTTATCACGAATATGGAATAAATCACATGAGGGATAAAAAGGAACTTCTGTGCCGAGGAGTACATTATGTTTTTTTTAAATCGAGAAATTACAACATTTTAACCAACATTTGTAGGTTATCTTAACGTCTGTTGACGTTTACCTATCGCCCCGCCGTCTACAAAAAGTCGTAAAACAATGGATTACTTTACTAGCAATTTCTCGTATTTTAATGCCAATTTAAAAAAAAATTAGTTTTCATTAGAAAAAATCAATTTTAGTTTTCTGTTACTATAGAAATTTCATGGTTTGCTGCTAGAACCTAATTTGAAAAAAAACTTTGGTTCGTTGAATAGTCCCTCGAATACCATTTTTAGTCAAAATTAAACAGATTATTTTTGCAATGGGATCACTACTCATGTCCATTGTGCTTGGGATTAGGACTCGTCCTAATCGAAGCGCAATAGACATTCGTGATACCACAGCAAGAACAGTCGACATAACATTCACTACTCATGGTATTATAAGTGAGAATTTGCTGCCTCCGAATATTCTCATCCCATCACTACGGTAGAGCTGTAATAGCTACGTCAAAATTTTTTATTCGCAGCACCCTTATCTACCTACATTGTTTTGACTACCCGTTCTAAAATTACATCTCTTGTTGAATTTGTTTAGTTTATGTAGTATAGAGCTGAAGGCTTGAAATAAAAAATCTTGCAATTTGGACACCTTTCTAAGTTAACCATATTTACGTACTCTGGTTGTGTAGTTGATAAGCTCTCAGCATAAATTAAAAGTAACCTGAAGATATAGAAATCCCCCATCTCTTTAACTACCTACTGAGCAAGCTACATGCCTTGTGAGTGTGTCACCTAAGGTTTACCTACATCTCTAACGCCCTTCGATAATGGCACATTAAAACCAGGATATTCCACAATTTTATCTGCGTTCACATCCCGTACATTTTTCTTCTGTTTAAAGGCCTCCTTGCCTTCAAAATTAAACAGAACGAGTTCAGACTGCTGTCCGGCAAGAATTTCATTAAACCAGCCTGGCGGATAACCCAACTGCCTCATCCTATAAATGTAATGTGGCACTTCATTATTCTGCAACCCCAATGCTTCTTTCAAGTTTTCCGATATCTTTCCAGGATATAAATGTCCATATCTCTGGTCGTCGTCGATGTGGTACCGCCTAAACATTTATAAAATTTAAAACATACAAACTTAACTGTACTATTGCACTTACACTGATTTAACCTGGTGCGATTTGAATTTTTGTCGAGCAGCGTTGATTTTACCATAATTTTTTGGCTTCGGACAATCTCGTAAATTGTGGCTTTCGTTGCAATTAAAACAAGTGGATGCTGCAGACTTGTTTTCGCTTTGTTTATCTTTGTCACTACCCATAGGAGAATTAAGGACACTGAACTTACTTTCATACTTCAAGTTATTTTTTGTACTTAGAGATGGTGTAGTATCCAATACAAAGAGATCACTTAAATCGTTTTCATCTCCTGTACAGGGAGAACTTGTTTTGGATTTCTTCTTTTTCTTTTTATGGGGTCGTCCATTAATAGTCTTCATTTCGTCTTCATCAACCACCACCCCATTCAGTAGGATCAATTTCATCGTCTTTAACAATATTTATCAACAAATCAGACTCCTGCTCAGTAACAGAAAATTCTAGAGATACCCCGAATAGTTCAATCAATTTATCTTTGTACAATTTGAAGTTGTCGATATTATTGAAAGAGATGGTCATGACAGAATTTTGCACACTAGCACGGCTTTGACACGAACATGATTTTAATTTCAGTTCCTCGTTCTCGACTTTCAGCAATCGAATTTCGTCATCTAACTCTAACAACCTTTGCTTTAAATCAACGTGTTCGGTCTCCTCGTTTAAAATTTCAATGCTGCTTTGGGAGTTGATTGTAACAAATTCTAGGTTAGAATCCGAACTATGGGACGGTATTGTATCCAGGTGCAAGGTTTTTGTGTTTGGTTCCACAATTTCCACATCAACAGACTCGGAGGAATTTTCTATGCATACATCCTCGTCGCTTATTTCAACTTGGGGTTCTTCGGTTGATAATTTTCGTTTTTTGATATTTATGTCTGCCATTTTATTTGTTGACGACACAATTGCAACAATGATGCCATCTAGTGGAAGCCAAAGCCGTTGACAGCCAAAGCGCGCATTTTAAAAAGCCCTAGTTAAACGTCAAAATTAATATTTTATTGATGTAACAAGAAAAAGAAATATAAATTTCATATCGATTGTTTGTATTTTGTACTGAAATGCCTTTTCTCAAAGACAAACGTAAATTGCAGTCGAATAGTAAACGATTAGAGAATTTAACAAAAAAAAATGGTTTACGCCACGCTGTATTTAATGTTCCGGGTGATAAATACATAGGAGAGTGGAGAGATAATCTTAAAGATGGTAACTGTATTATCTTTATCTTTTCTTGGTACTCACAAAGTCAACTGTAATCCTGTAGGAAAAGGTTCACTTTTGACTAGAACTTACAGGCTCTATGAAGGCGATTGGGATCAAAACTTTAGGCATGGCTTTGGTGTCTTCGCTTTTCGCCTAGAAAACAAAGTCTTTGCACTCCACTATCGGGGTGACTGGAGAAGAGGTAATCCATCTGGATTTGGAGCATGGCACTATACAGATGGTGGCTACTACTTAGGGTATTTTAAAAATGGGAAACGTCACGGATATGGACAAATGTGGTACGCAGATGGCGGCTTTTATGATGGAAATTGGATTAGGGATGCAAGACATGGCCTAGGAATGTGGGTCAGACCAGATGGGAATAGATACGAGGGTGACTGGGCCTACGATATGAAACATGGGAAGGGCAGATTCTTTCACTTGCATAGTGGGCAAATGCAGGAAGGGGTTTGGAACAACGATATTTGCATTTACAGTTGTGTAGAAGATATTCCATACCGTCAAACCGCTGGACTGCCTACACCCTACCCTATTGAAATTGTAATATTTGCTCGATCACAATGTATTCTTACTTACGTTTGTATGTTACAGGTTGAGCTAATAGATTTAGAACACATTTGTGGTGAGCAAGAATTGAAAGCTCTGCTTAACAAAATAAAATCTTGTTTAAGTATGACAGATATGCCAGTATAAATGTAGTATAACTACATACTGAGAATTAGATTAGATAAACAAATTATAGAAAATTTAATTTTCCTGTAAAATTACTTTAAAAGTTTAAAACATTTACTAAGCTAAAATTTCGGAAATTTACCTGTTTTGAACTATTAACGTAGTAGGTAATTTACCACTTGCCTATCTCTAAATTGAACAGAACAAATTCTGCTATATAATTTATTTAATAAAATTGTTATACCTACATTTCTTGATTTACTATTCTGTATTATGATTTTTACACTACTAAATATACATAAAAATCACAGTGCAATGCGATGGATTATAATCACATGCGCATGGAATTTATAGTTGATTCTCATATACACATACAGAGAGATCGTATGCAACCCGATTATGAAAACCCATGGAAAGCAGAATGAATACCGTAACTTCTATATAATTTACAGCGTTTTTCACTTATGTGACAGTTATGTTGTGTTCACTTTGTTTCAATGGATTCCTCTAAAGATTTGCTTTACATCTCTCTGTATTATTGCCTTTTGCAGTATCACGATCATAATATACAAAGTTTCTATAAAAGCTCTCAACAAATGGAAAGCTTTTTTATTATTGCTATTGAAATTCAACTCAGCAGTTCACCTATATCCATAAAGAAAGCAAAAAGTTAGTCTTTTACAAACGAGTGATCCAATTCTAACATTTAAAACAGCAAAATTTTATTAAGAAATATTCCATAACATGTTAAAGCGTTTAAACAGTAAAAATTCAATTCAATTTCTAAATTTCAACTTTAAGATAACAAACACATTTCTTAATAAAATTTTACTCGATTTTAGAATTTAAGGGTTGTTTATTCTACGATTAAAATAAAACTATTTGATTTCTTTTGTAAATTACCTGGTCTGAGGAGTTTTAATAGCAAAATAGATTTTTATGTCAAGCAGATTTTTTTAATTAAGAATAATATTTTCTTATAACACAGAAAAGTTTCCAATCTATTAAGAACTTTCACGGAAGTACTATATAAATTCGCTTAATAACAACTGAGCAGTCTCACTTATTAGGTAAAGCCCAACACAGAATGGGGCTATTTGGAGTTTTAAGTAGTTGATACACATCAAGGAGCCACTTAGTCAACATGTATGAGTTTTTATCAGTTACACTATATGAACGCCGGTCATTAAATCACTAATTCCATTCCCCCGGTTATGATCGGCGTCTCCTTGCTCAATTTGTTCCTTCAGCTTTTCCAGTTCTCTCAGTCCAGACTTAGTCATCTCATACTTATGAGACACGAGAGACCTATAAAAGTGGACAGCAAATGCCAGGAACACAAACAGGACAGGTATAAGTATTATGCAGGCAGACCAAGCTGCAGTTTTGTCGATGTCGAAAAACTTCACCCAACACAAAACTGCAATTTCAGCCAGGAACAGCAGTAAGCCTAAGAGAGTAGAGAATGCCCATGCCGTCTCTATGTACCAGTGCAGCTTTTCGTGGGGAGATTCTTCTACAAGATGTATCGCATCGAGGCTGCATATCGCTTCGATGTTAGGTAAAATGCAGGTGCTGATCATCAGCGCTAGCATGTGCACTGCCACTAACAGAGTGGTGATGATGGCAAAAGTCACTAAAACAGCCGATGGAACGGCTGTGTCTGTCTGAAGCTGTACCTCCACCATGGCTACCATTGCAAATCCAGACAACAAGGCGGAGGTTTTGCTTGAAGCTTTCAGCTTGGCTCGACTTAGTTGTAATTTGCGCCACGATAGGTAGCGGGATGTGTGAAGTTCGTCTCCAAACTGAGACATTTTGTACTGCAATAAATAAAACCAGTTTAATAACGTTGTTAAAACATAATTGAATAGTATTTTTACGGGTAGTTGCACATTTACCTATATAAGTTAAGATAACTTAGATACGTAAATGTTGCTTGTTAGTACTAAAATGGAAAATATGTAAATGAGTAGCTGATACTAATAGATTGTACCTATATGCCGGCAATATCAGTATTCAATGTTTGTTTGTCCTGTACTTTATTATAACAACCTACACTAAGTAGAGTAGGAATATCTGCTATCTTTTTTAGTGCAACAACCAATAAATATATAGCTGTCCTTTTCTTATATGAGGGCACCACTTAATGTAGCAGAGTCTAATGCAAATAGACTTAATAAATATTTGAAAGTACATACAAACACACTAAAATGCAACACTCTGGCAATAAAAACCACAGTCGTTCAAGCTACATATACAATGTGTTCAAAAAAAGTGTTCATGCAAGGGTATCTCCTACATGGTAAGAGATAGAAACTTGGTTAAATTACAACATCCCAAGTTAATATGCATTTATCAGTTTTAATATTATCAAAGCACTTTATGTACAATTCATATAAATTCAAGTGGCAGGGAGCGGATATTAGGCTGGTAAAGCATTTGCATTTCCAGGTAGTGAATTCGAACCTCACACTCCGACGGTGGATTTCACCGTACTGGCCATGGTGGTTGTAACATCTATAAATTGAGCTCAGACAACTACACTTTCTGTAGTTAGTAACAGGCTCCCAACCTAGATTAAGAAAAAGTATTTTATAGATGTCTGAAGTGTTGGAACATTTATATTAACTTTATTTCTTTAAATTTTTGTCAAAGAACAGACCGTGGTATGACGTAGAACATAGAAAAGGACTGATTAGAGAAAATAGTCAAGATAACCACAACACATGAGAAGCTATAGCAATAGAATAAGAGTAGGTACATAAAATTAAATTAATATTAAAAACTTTTCGCACATTCATTTCGTGGGTAGAAAATTTTCTTTTGATATGGTTGTAACAATAGGAAAACATCAAATAAGAAAAGATCACAAACATCGAAAAGTGGGGTAGAAGTAAAAAACAGATGTTTTTTAGAAAAAAGAGCTGAAAATCCCAAAATAGATTATTAAAGAATGGTAAGCTACACATTCAGTGTAATAATTAGACTAAAAAGATGATACAGGAAAATCATAACTGAAAGTGTGCATGCATCCACAGAAGAAGCAAACAGGGTGTCAAACAATATTTGTATAAAAAGCTTGTAGTACGTACTATATTACCATATTCCAAGTTTCAATATTAAAATAGTGATAAGTGACATCAATGTCAACGTCAGATAAGAGGAAACAAAGGTAAAAATAAATTAGTAATATACAAAGGTTGATCCATTTTGTATACTTCAATAAAGTCACTTTGCTGCATTTCTAGTCATACCATCTACAAAAAATCTGTAAAAGGCTTTACCCAAAACTTCCCTCATCGACATTGTGATACTAAATAATGTTAAAAATCAAATTAAGTTAAGAGTAAAAATATCTTCACGTTTCTAATAAATTAAATACATTTTCAAATAAAAAAATGTATCCCGCTGGGGTTTGAACCCGCCGCATCTGCAGAGCGATCGTAAGCGCATCTCCACAGCGGATACCAAGAGATCAAATAAATTTAGAATTAAAGTCGCCTGTGCTTCGTATTATACGTTTGGCAGTATTGTCAGTCTATGTCAAATTCGAGATTTATAGATTAAGTTTTGCATCAGTCTGTGTCAAATAACAAGCAAAACCTAACTGACTAACCTCGAATTTAACATAGACTGCCAACAGAGCTGGGCAGTATTTTTATTTATATTTTTTTAATTTAAATACTTTGTAGTATTTAAATACTTTTTAATGGACGATATTTGTATTTCTAGGTGCAAATACTTTGCAAAGTATTTAGTATTTAAATACAATTTTGGCAGTATTTAAATATTTTTAGGATATTAAATAGTTTTACAGTATTTAAATACTTTTAGAATACGTATTTAGCTACTTTTTATTTCTTCAAATGTATTTCTAACTAGTAAATACTTTTTGCATAGTTTTAACGTTTATCAAAATCCCAAGTTTTTACTTGAAATGGGAACACGTGTAGTGCTTCAGGTAAACAACCACCCGTGCTAGAGCGAGACAGAAGCCACCAGGCAATTTGGGCCTGAACAAGATGCATAAAAAGCCGGTTTGACCGGGTGACGGAGACGGTGCACCACTGCCATTCGATTATTTCTATATTCCATGTTTTGGCAGCACGGAACAAATAGTGGTGTTTCCTCTGTACATGTGTTGTGATTTGTGGTAAAAAAAATTACTATTACAGTAAGTATACCTATATTTAATAGTACTATTAGTAGTTCATATTCAATATAAGCAATTTTATTAATGAAATATTTTATGGATTTTAAGATTTTCTTTGCCGAAATATCCATAAAACACCGCAAACCAATATATTGTTTCCTTGGAGTTTTTAATAATTCATATACAATAGTTTAAGCTATGTCATCTTTATTCTTTGGCTTAATAATAGAATAAAAGGAAACTTAGAATTTTAAATTTAATTTTGAAAAATTGTTTAACTGGTATACACATGTGTTACTATTAAAATATTTTGCAAGTCTTAATACATTTTAGGGATATCTAAATACTTACGATGTATTTTAAATATTTTTAAAATATTTAAATACTTAAAGAAATATTAATACTTTTAAAGTATTTAAATATGTTTAAAGTGTTTAAATATGTTTAAAGTATTTAAATATGTTTAAAGTATTTAAGTACGTTTAGAAAAGTATTTAACTATTAAAAGTATTTAAATACTATAAGTATTTATTATTTAACTACTTTTTGCTCAAAAAAAAGTATTTAATATTTAAATACATTCAATATTCAAAAAATATTTAGTATTTAGTATTTAAATACTTTTTAAAAGTATTTTCCCCAGCTCTGACTGCCAATACACTTCAGTACTACCAAACGTATAATACGAATCACAGACGACTCTAATTATAAATTTATTTGATCTCTAGATATAACCGCAGCGAAATTCCAACTACGCTACGAAGCCTATTCGAGATAAGTCCGGCGTGCGCCTCTCTTACACAGAACGCTGTTATTGTTGAAGCATTTTTACTCTTTTGTGACATTATCCTGCATCGGTTGAGTCTTATTTTGGGCAAATGTAAAGCCTGACCTATGTGAAAGTGATTACTTCCTTTTATTTCAAAATTAACCTAAAAAATAACAAAATTTTATTTTTTTAAGGTGCTAACCCTGTATATATTTGTATGAAATTGTACCGGTTTCAGGCGAGGTAGATATATAAAATCTATGCAAAATATCGTCTTCCTCTGACAAATATTTTGAGCAATACTGCCAACAGACAGACAGACAGACGGAATTTAAAAAAACCTCTTTTTCGTCATCTAGGGACCTTGAAACGTGAAAATCTGAAGAAATTCGAAAGGTGATTTTTTCGTGATTACAATACTTCTTTCGTCTTTCAGACGAGGGAAGTAAAAATGGCATATTGTTACCTCAGAACCAGAATATTTTGTCCGCTTTTGATGAAAAATTACATGTAAATATTAACATACTATCTTCATTTCTCTATTGATGTAAATATTATTATTTTGGATTCTTCTACAACAAAAATAAGAAAATGATTTAAAATTTAAATGCAAAAAATCTGCATTATGCTAAACTATTTTTTTAAATCAACAAAACCAGTCAAACTCACTTCTAAAAATTAACAAATAAAACTTATAAAACAAACACATTCGCAGAAAGAGAGATTGTATTTATTATAACTTCTGTTCCTGTTCCTCTTTAAAATACTTCCAATAGTCCAGTCTGTAGGGACAAAAAAAGGCCTTTGCTCAACAAAAGGTGGAGTTTGAATGGTTTGTTCAGGTCGGGATCTTGATGAAATTTCCAAGTTTTTGACCTTGGAGGGACGCCGCGCGAGCCGCCATCTTGGATTAAAGGTGCTAAAAACTGATGTTTTCCAAATAGCTCCGCAACGGTTGATCCAACGTCAAAAAAGTTCAATATAAAGTTAAAGGAGACAAGATTGTTGACATTTTCTGTATATAAATTTTTTTTGTAAGTGTAATATGTAACGAGTTACAGCGGCTGAAATACACAATATTGTTTGTAATATTTTTATATATCAGCATAACGTTCTATAGTGAAATACAAAGTGTGATCAACAATTAGTTTAATCTAGTATAGCTATGGAATAGTTCTTAATTTATGAATGCAACTATAAGTCACTTGTACTCGCACATGCAGTTGTTGTTATCGATGGATATCCGTTTGATGGTGGCAAAACAAATACCAAGACTGCAGAAAGACTTTGCCGATCGAAAAAGCAGATGTCTGCAGAGGTTATATTCGATTAAACAACGCCAGTTCTAGTTTCCCAAGAACGGTTTCTAGCAAACGAAAAGATTAAAGTCCGTCTGATTTCGAAGCTGAAAAAAAACTTTCGAACATTACTCCATTACAGTTAAGCAGGCTGAAGAAGATGCTGATAAGTTGATTGTCAACATGGCGACTTCTTTGTCCTCAACATTTGATGCTGTTTTCATCATTGGAGAAGACGTCGATCTTCTAGTTCTGCTGATAGCATTAGCAACATCCCAAAGCTACATCTATCTTCACAAATCTGGGAGAGGTAAAACTGTTGAAAAATTGTTTTCTGCGAATTAGGCCTACTGAGGATACCACAATAAAAAAAAGCGCCATTAACTCTAGCTCATGGTGGTGTGGAAATGAGTTTACTATACGTTTATCAAATTATTATAACTACGAAACGAATAGCCAGAAATAATACAAGAAAAAAATTTTAAAATGAGATATTACACTATTTTTTAGAGAAATGTTCATCTTTCCGCTGCTATAACTCCTTTCATATTACACTTACAAAAAATAGTTATATACAAAAATGTCAAGAAATTTGTCTTCTGTAACTTTGAATTAGACTCTTGATGTAGGGTCAACCATTGCGCAGTCATTTGGGAAAAACCAGTTCTTAGCACCTTTAATCCAAGATGGCTGCTCGCGCGGCGCCTCTCCATGGTCGAAAACTTGGGATTTTTTATTAGGATCTCGACCTAAACAACATATATAAAAATCGTTTATATTCCACCTTTTGTAAGGCAGAAACCCCTACTGACTGGACTACAATACAAGAAGAAAAAAATCGAAAACATTAGCTCTCCTCTAAAGAAGATGTGGCATACTGGAGCAACTGTTTTGAAACTCAAAAAGCTTAAAATTAATTTTAATATTATTTTTATTCGAGTTTTGCATTATCATTTATGATTTTTGGTATTACAATAAACATTTCTGTTTTAATGTTCTGAACTACTGACTCATAGGACAGGCCTTAGGGTGGTGCAACCAAACTAGAAGCCAAAATCATCAACAGAATTTTAAATAACCCAAGCGTATCTTTCCTCAATTGCAGTATATATTAGAGTCCTGCATCAGGTCGGGTACCCGCGGGTTACCCACATTGCAGGTCGGGTTGCGGGTAGAATTGATATCAATTTTGCAGGTAGCAAGTCGGGTGCAGATTAGAAACTGCGGGTCACGGGTCGAGTCTCGGGTACAACTTCATTTCTTCAACATAAATTTTGTTTGTGTATAAAAAAATATACTTAATAATAATTTGACCGCCAAAGTGTGAAAATAACTTTCCTTTTGTGCATGGGCATTCTATCTAAAGCAAGTTGCTGGTACGTGCTGCTCTAATTTTTCGAATTTGGAGTCAAGTGCGGCTTAAAAGTGCAAAACTTGCGGGTCGCGGGTCGGGTGCGGGTTTTAAACGGCGAGTCGCAGGTCGGGTGCGGGTATAAAAATGTGAAAATTGCAGTTCGTGGGTCGGGTGCGAGTCCTATATATTGGACCCGCGTAGGTCTCTAGTCTATATTCAAGAGTATAAAAATTATACTTTTACTATGTTTTACCATTAAATGTCTAGACATTTTTTCTCATGTCCCATAAGTTTTGGTAACATAATTTACATCGTTGATTCTTTCAAAACATACCAAATTGGCAACGTCCGCAGTTTGTTGCTCTATGTCGTGTGGCTGCAAGTTTCGTAATGCTCTAATGGAACTCCAAGAAGAAACGAATGACTCAGTATGGCATTGGAAGCCTAGTCACTAAGGCAGCACATGCATGGTGGCTTGGTATAACATATATTGTTTCAAGCTAACTATGTAACCAAATGCATCACAACTGCTAAAGAAGCTCTCGGAATTTGTGAAACAGTATAGGAGTTACTTATTTGCTCTAATAACAGCCAAGAAAATAGCTGTTCAGGCTGCGATAGAACCAGTTTTTAAAAGAGTCCCATCTTGAAGAAGGGAAAGGTTATTCGAGTATGAGACACTAGATGGGACACCATCAGATCATGAAAAATTGCTTAAAACGGGCAAACTGATCACTCTTAGAACTACCAAAATTCAATAACACATTGTAATTTTTGTACATGAAAACATTTCCTGAAAAATCTAAATTGGAAAAAGCTTCTGCGGAGTTACAAATGGTGAAAAATGTGACACAACTGGTTCTGAACTAGTTAAGAAAGTATAAATACCTATCCTATAACATAAAATCGTTGGTCTCTTTGTATGTTTGTATGTTTCTTTGTTCGCTATCTCCTCCGAAGATACTGGACCAATTAAGTTGTATGATGGCTTAAAATTTTGCAAATTTTTAGACTTAGATTGTAGGCCGGTTTTTATTTTCAAATAAAGTACGAAAGCTTTAATTTAATTGAACCCTGTACGTAGTGGAGCGAAACGTTTGTCACCGTGGGCTGCGGTGCAGCAGCTGTTGTGGCTGTGGGCTGTCAGCTATTCACTATGTTCATATACCATTATAGCAGCGTCTTATTCAACCAAGCCAATTTGGTCCAATGGTAGAATGCTCTACTGCCGCGCAAGCGGCACGGGCTCGATTCCTGGCCGATGCATCTTTTTTTATTAATTTATATAAATAAATCTCCCTTAAATTAGCAAACCGAAGCGTAGCTTGGGTGATTCACTAGTCTACCAAATAAAATTGTATTTTTTTCTAACGAAAATGTTAAGAGAACCCAACAGACATTGCGGGGGCGCCATTTTGAAGTCTTGCACAACCTAGGAACATTCTAGGCCACCTACTAGATACTTGGGGTCATCATTAGACCGAGTATTCGGTACTCGAGAATTTCTAAAATCCTGAGTTCGGTGCATTCCTACACTACAATTAGCAAATAAATGCCACTAATAACTTTTACTTAGTTTAGTTTGTATCTGGAGGTAGCAATATGTCAATGGACACTATTCGAAGTCCTTCAACAAATGAAATGATTATATCTAACATATTTCTATTTATATACAGGGTGATTTATGACATGTGTGCCAAACGGTAACCAGTGATAGAGGAGGCCATTTTGAGTAAAAAATTTTATAAAAACATATGTCCAATATGCTTTTGTTACTGAGCTGTAGCGATTTTAAAATTTTCCTTTCTATCAGTCGGTTTGGCTTATATTTAGCATGAATACTGAAACAAGTCGTCTAATGGGCCAAACCATGGTGGCAAAAAAAGTTCAGATTAAGTACGGTTTAATTACTGGTACTTATAGAATTACAAGAAAAACAAAATTAAAACTTTATAAATCTAATTTAATTCACTTTAATTATTTTGACACAAATTACATCAAGTAAACGACCCCTAATTTAAGAAATAATAAAATAAAAAATATTAAGTTATGGTTGTAAGCGGTGCTCAAAGTGACCACCATTGTTGCGGACGCAGACTTGACAACGATGAATGAACGAATCACTAATGTTAGGCACATTGTTAACTGTTTCCGCTATGGAATTGTTAATCCTATCCATTAACTGCTGCCGCGTATTTATTTCTTCGCTATAAACCATTTGTTTTGTGTCCCCAAAAATAAAAATCAAGTGGATTTAAATCTGGAGACCGCGGAGGCCACTCCACGGTGCTGCCACGGCCAATCCATCTATTTCTAAAATGCATATTCAGCCATTTTCTTACATGTCTTCCTGCATGAGCCGGTGCGCCGTCATGTTGAAACCACATCCTTTGACGGATGTTGAGAGGAACGTCTTGAAGCTTTTCGTACAGTGTGTCATCGAGAAAATGTTCGTACTGTATTGCGTTTATCCGTTCATTTAAGTAGGTAATTGGAAGCAATTGATTATTGAATATACCGCCCCAAACATTTACGCTGAATCTATTTTGAAAACCGGTTTGTCTTATCACGTGAGAATTTTCTTTAGACCACACGTGTTCGTTGTGTGCGTTATTTATGCCGTTTCTAGTAAATGTCGCCTCATCTGTCCACAGAATATTGTACACAAAATCAGGATCATTTTCTACTTGGCCTAATATCCACTTGCAAAATCTAAGTCTTCTTTCTGCATCTCCAGGATGTAAAGCTTGCACACGTTGAAAATGATATGGATGAAGAACCTCATTGTGTAATGTGCGCCATACAAAATTTTGTGATAGTCCCAAGTGGACTGCAATGCGCCGAGTACTGACTCTGGGATTATCAAGCACCATATCAACTACATTTTCTTGATTTTGAATATTTATTTCTTGGGGTGCAGCTCTACTATTCCGATTAGTTGACCCGGTTTCCCGGAGTCTTCGAAATGTTTGACTAAATACAGCCCGCGAAGGAACTCTTCTGTTAGGAAATCTGCGCTGATATTCAATACACGCCCCTCGACTGTTTCCATTACAAAAACCATACACATATACCATATCTGCATACTCTATAGCACTAAAATCTTCCATTGTACCTACTTAATAGACAAACACCTAACACTTGTATCTGTCAAAATATTTATTTACCTTTGTTATTACTCGTAGTTTGTTTCATAGGTAACGTGATAATTGCTATAATAATAGTCGATTAAAGAAAATTTTTAAATCGCTACAGCTCAGTAACAAAAGCATATCGGACATATGTTTTTATAAATTTTTCTACTCAAAATGGCCTCCCCTATCACTGGTTACCGTTTGCAACACATGTCATAAATCACCCTGTATAACTGGAAAAAGTGACAATGATAGTAGTGACACAGTTGTCTAGCTTATGGAGAGACAACAGCATAACCACATCTAAAAAGGACATGATTGTCAATAAGCTAGTGCTACCACCTTCGTGTATGCTTTGGACCCACAAAGAATAGACGCTTTCGAAATGTGGATTTGGAAATGAATGCTTAGCGCGGATTAGTGTCTTGGTAATACAAGAAGTACAACCATCCCAAAGATTAAATAGTACTTTATATACTACGTTGCATTCTAAAATTCTTTGGCCATGTTAACACATAATTACTGCAGTATGGAAAAACATGTAGTACAGGGAAAAGTAGAAGAGCCAGTAAAAATTCAGTATAAGATCCGGTCGTATTTTTTCTCTAAAAAAAATTTATCACGACCTAACAACTAACCTAAACCGCTAACCTGAACTGTCGAGAGCACAACATTGCTTTAAACATTACAAGACGATAGCGGCACCCACAACATTTTAAATACTCCTCTCTCAGCACATGCGCAATAGACCGGACCGTATACTGAATTTGACCCAGAAGAGCCAATCATCACAACAAAAACTACAGACAACAATGGCATAATACGATAAGAAAAGCACCAACATAGTTATAAATTGGAAAATGCATCAGAGGGATATAATTGGCAATCAAACATCGAGTAACCGGTTCCTTAGACATCAAAACTATTTTCTCAGTTGAAGTGTAACGTGTAAATATAGAAGTTCAAAATTAGTGTCATCAAATTCAATTTCGCAGAATGCACTTAATTGACATAATATCGAGAGATCCAAAAAAACTGTTCCTCAGCGGGCTGTGGAAATTCAACGTACGAATAATATGTTGGTGACACTGTACGTCAATGTCAAATTCGAGGTTAGCAGGTTAGGATTTGCGTCATTTTGTGTCAAAACTGACGGAAAACCTAACCTGACGTACAGTGTCACCAACATATTATTCGTACGTTGAATTTCCACAGCCCGCTGAGGAACAGTTTTTTTTTTATCTCTCGATATTTTAGAATATTGATTACGACTACTTAACATTTGGGTGGTGGTAGGAACGAAATTACATCGAAAACGATTAATGTCTGTTTTACCACTCTTTACAGAAGGTGCAATAAAAAATTCTAGGATTAAAATGTGTAGCCACACCTGGGATATTGCTAATATCTTCATGCTTACCTTGTACGAAATTTCTGGTAGCTTCTTCTGGACACACTATATAGCCGTCCTTTGTGTAAATAATCTAGTACAATACAGACTAATAGACTTGACAAATATTTGAAAATACCAACGATAATACATCAGGACTAAAATTTAAAACTTTTGAAACAGAAAAATTCGAAATTGCCGTTAAGGTTTGTATTAGTACTACTATCATAATTAAGACTTTTCGATGCTAGGGGAGCATATTAACTAAAACAACAACGCGTAAGTATTAAGTAAATACAGAAATAATCACATCTAAACCAGTTAAACATTTACAATTGCTTATACAGATAAAATAGACGTCGTAAACGATACAATGCTCATACAACATACCTTGTTATTATTGTGGGAGCGGTAGAATAAGTGAGATGTGCTACTGCAGTCGGTACCTTTGCCTATTTCTAGGCCTACTGTGTTTGTGGACCATACAGACATGAGGCTCTATTCCGGCTCTGTAACAAGTTTGCGCAAGGTTCATAACATGTACGTATAAAATTAAAGTAATGGCTTTTTAATGTTACGATAACAACAACATTAAAACGTTTGATTGAGAAAAAGGGAAAATAATATAAAACGACAAAATCATTTTAATATAAAATTAAATAGGAAATCAACATTAAAAAGTCTGAAATGTTCACAAAACACGTTTGCTCCTTTTCTTTGATAAACAAATGTTTTAATGCGATTTTTATTAGTACTAGTTTCCCTTAAAAATTATTAAAAGTTAAATCAAATGTTCACTCTGCAAAATTCTACATATAAATATCCAATAATCTGAACTCGTAGTGGATATCCAAAGAGAAATATGCAATTTAAGTAAAAAACTTTATTAAACTATGCAGTTGTTTTTTTTTTTTAATTAAGTTGAATTGTCCTGTTTAGACCATTACAACAAAATCATTTCTATTTACAACATTTCAGACGTAGAGAGGTGCATAACCCTGTGTAATTACGAGTGCAATTTAATTTTGAATTATTCTAGCAATATAATAAAATTCATGCTGCATATATTCACAACAAAGTGGCAAATATTGACTTAAAAATTCATGGAGAGCCTAGTTTTATTAAATTTGGAAGTGAATGACAGTTCAGAAGCAATAAATGCGTACTGATAAATCAAGTCTAATTACGTATTTATGTCAACAGCGAGGTTATCTAATTTTTACGTGACACAATTAAAAGTTTCACTAGCTTATTTTTAGTAAAATGACTAAATTATATTGTTATAGTAGAGTCAAACCGGGGCGTATCTATATTCCATATTCTTGACACCGAGAAACAATTGAACATCACGTATGTCGCTTAACAAACAACATATAGACGCAATAATTGGCACAAATAAGTCGCCAGAGGTAGCCATGGATACGCCAACAGTCAGCTGCTGTATGTTATGGCGCATCGTGGAGAAGCAATTTAATTAGCACTTAATTAAACAATAGTGTGTGGCTCTGAAAATAATATTTACCATCTTGACTCTTTTGCGGCACCCGCGGATTAAATTTACAAAGCAAAAAGTGATATCACAATCTCACAGCTTCCTAACCACAACTAAACTTTGTACTGCTGCGGCAAGCGAAAATGGAACGTACGAATTCGCCAATAAGCGATAGCCCCTGCACATGCAAAGGTTTATCCTTGACAAGGTAGTTGCATTGCGAAGGAAAACAGTGGCCAATTACTCATGTTACACGATAACATAATATTGATAGCTACGAGGGCTGGTCAAATAAAAGGTGCTTTTCTCTTGGAAATGTTTATGATTATACAGTGTGAATAATGTAAGACTATACATTGGCAACTTTATTTTAGCATTAATCAATTTACCCATGCAAGTACTAACAATTGACAGTATTGAAATTACAATGAAATAATCTCGTTTCAATTAGTTTCTATAGTCACTATGTTGTTATGTTGTTTACAAACACCATGGTAACAGTAAGTAAATGTTCTATGTCTAATTTTGCATAATTCAGCCATGTATAGAGTTACATTATTCTCACGGTATAGTAAAATCACGGAAACAAACGGTGCACGTCATCAAATATTTAGTTATTAATTTAAAGTTACTGTTTGATGACGCGCACCGTTTCATTCCGTGATTTACCTATAATTAACAATAAATATCACGGAATCAAACGGCGCGCGTCATCAAACAGCAACTTTATAAATTTAATATTATACACCAAGTTGCGTATATACGTTTTCATTCAATTTTTACGAAATTTTGAATAAAAAATATTCAAATCAAAATATAAATTTGCCTATTCATCGTCGATTTGATCTAAATTTTAGTAATTATATATTACACACTACAAAGAGAAAGAATAATTGAATGTAAATATTTGTAGAAATAATAAAAATATGTTGTTCTTCATTGAAATTTGTTTAATTCATTAGCGAATTAAACTTTTTTTTCTATAACCATTTAAAAATGAACAACTTTCGTCACGTTTTACCCCAACCGAAAACGCCAGTTCCGGGACCAGTGATAGAATATCCCATAACGTTAACTTTCGTCTCTAGTGACGAAAGTAAGTGGTTGCAATTTCAGATATTAGATGTATTCTGCCATATCCAATTGTAATTTAATTTTACAAAGCACAATGAAAAAACACGATTTAGCACAAAAACGTGTAAATTTACTTTGTATAACGTAATAAATTTAAAATACAGTTATAAAAATTAACACGAAATTGGCATGACTTCTCATCAAGTAGCCTTGCTCTCGGACGGTACCTAGTGTTTTAGTGCAGTAGTAGTGAACCATGGCTATAGAAAAAGTATAGTGTTTTACTCGTCGAAAAGCATTTTCTGCAACTTGAGAACATTATCAAACTCGGCTACGCCTCGTTTGATAAACTGTTCTCTCGTTTGCAGAAAATGCTACTTTCGTCACTCGTTAAACAATATACTATTAGTTCACTAGTGAATTAAAACACTTTTATTTCACTTGTGAGTAATAGACTTGTTTATGAAGGTTGTTATGGAGTTAATAATGTCACTTTAAACTGCAAAAATTGAATAAAATTAATAACTAATTAATAGATGACGTACACCGTTTGTTTTCGTGATTTTACTATACAGTGTGCCCAAGATAAAGAGGGCCAGTATGGGGATCTCGGTAATTGTAAGAGATACAAACTTAGTTAAATGGGAAGAAAGTTGCGCAATTAAAGGACTAACAAAATGACGCCTAGAAATCCTTGATATGATTTTTCCTAATTGAATTATCTAAAAAACCGAATTTTTAAATTTTTAATTTTATTTTTTTCTGGGGTTATTAAAGTTAGAGAGAAACTTATTTAACTTTTTTAAAGCAACTTTTAGTGGACTTAATGATTACGTTATCAAATTTTTTATCCGACGTTTCGTCGCCGAGAAATCATCATCAACTTAATTTTTTACTTCCTTTTACAATAAAGGAAGTATTGGATTCACCCCAAAAATTCGAAATTGAGTTTTCAACAGATCTTTACGTTTTAGAGTCCCCTCAATCCAAAAAACATATTTTTTTTCATTGGTCTGTCTGTCTGTGTGTGTGTCTGTCTGTGTGTCTGTCTGTGAACAGAATATCTCAAAAACGAAAAGAGGTATGGCGTGGAAACTTCATATATAAGTTTTGTGTACTATGTAGATGAGACAGCAAGCTTTTGAAGAAAATCGTATAACCGGAAGTAGGTGTTTACTCTTGTGATTTTTCAGTTTTTTTCGATTTTTTCAAAAACGGCTCTAACGATTTTTTTTAAACTTTACATTTTTACTAAATTTTTAATGTGTATTGATGTGAAATAGGTGATTTTTCAGTTGAATACTTCTAAAGTGGGTTTCTTTTTTTTTCTATTTTTTTTATTAACTCCTATTTTAAATAAAACACCCGGTATATCATTACATTTTTGAATTCACCTTAAAATTCTAGAGAAAATGTGTCTCTTCAACTAACGCTCTATTTTGTACCGTTTTTGTAGAATTTGTAATTTTTGAAAATTTTTGACAAATGGTTAAAAATTAAAAATGAAATTTTTGACTAATTATAAGAACACTGTAAAAGGAAGTTGTGTGAGTGTATCACACCAGATTTTTTAAATACGGTCCTGGTTTTTTTATGCCAAATTTGTGAAGCCCTTTTTATTCTGAATTCAACAATGTACCACATATTATGGTTTAATTACGTTTCGAGCTTTTTTTTATCATCATCAGAAATTTTTTATGATGCCTACGGACCTGCATTTCTCATAATTTTGTAAAAATAAGTTCATACAGTAAGTTAGGCGTTTTTAGATACCGTTAAAATATTGAAATGCACATCATAATGTCAACAATTCTCATACATTAATTTAATAACCAACCAATAACTATTAACAATAAACAACAAACAAATGAACAAAAGATAGACAGAAAGAATAACAAAACGAACATCGAAACAATTTAATAGTATTAAATTTACAAAAGGTATTCAAAAAGGTTGCCATCATTCTCTAAGCATAAATAACATCTTCTAACTGTAGAATTTAAAACATTATTCAGCAATACTGGCGTTAGTTATACTTTGAAAGGCTGCAAGAACCAATCTTCTAAGTTCTTCTTCTGTTTCAAAGTTTCAAAACTGTGAATACCTATTAGACTGTTTCAATGCTCGTTTTGTTATTCTTTCTGTCTATCTTTTGTTCATTTATTCGTCGTATATTATTAATAGTTATTGATTGGCTATTAAATTAATGTATCAGAATTATAACATTATGATGTGCATTTCAGTATTTTAACGGCATCTAAAAACGCCAACATACTGTATGAACTTATTTTTACAAAATTATGAGAAATGCAGGTTCGTATCTTAAAAAATGTCTGATGATGATCAAAAAAAGCTCGAAACGTAATTAAACTATAATATGCGGTACATTTTTGAATTCAGAATAAAAAGGGCTTCACAAATTTTGAATCAAAAAATTAGGACCGTATTTTAAAAAATTAAGTTGATGATGGTTTCTCGAAGAAGAAACGTCGGATAAAAAAATTGATAACGTAATCATTAAGTCCACTAAAAGTTGCTATAAAGAAGTTTCATCAGTTTCGCTTTAACTTTAATAATAACGCCAGAAAAAAATAAAATAGAAAATCCAAAAATTCGGTTTTTTAGATAACTCGAAAACGAAAAATCATATGGATTTCTAGGCGTCATTTTGTTAGTCCTTTAATTGCGCAACTTTCTTCCCATTTAACCAAATTTGTATCTCTTACAATTACCGAAATCCCCATACTGGCCCTCCTTATCTTGAACACACTGTATATCCAGGACATGCATTATGTTGACTACGGAAGTCTGATATTTATTTCCATTATTGTGCATAAGTCTACGTAAATTATTTTATTTAAAAGATATGAAAACCGTTAAAAATAAAAAAATATATAATTGGGGTTATTTGAACCATACTTAAGTTGGTACTCGTATCAATGTTTGTTTTTTAATGGTAATTTTCAACTTATTTATATACAGTATATAAATTTAAAATAAGCAAAATACAGGGTGGTATATGCGACAAACTTTAATGACCGATGCCTTGGCTTGTTTTGATCATAAAAGTTCATATAAACATGTTTCCTAAATTGCTTCGTTTTCAAAATACAGGGTGTCAAAGAAGCGAAAACAAAATTGAAAATTAAAGAAATTTTGAAAACTAATAGAGATATTTTATTCAAATGTGGTATGCTTACATGTGATAATAAGAGTAACTTTTCGGTATCATCAAGAGTTTCAGGTGCACCAGGGGCGTGCATGTGGACAATCATATTACATTTTTTAATTATAAATTGACACGCCACTGATTATTTTTCAACTTGAATAATTTTTGTGAACTCTTAAACAAAAACTCTCCAATCCTCAATCTTTTTTAGATTTTGTTAGCCGTTATCGAGTTAAAATAAAAATTGTAAATAAAACACAATTATGCATTTCAGCGCAGTTAAACATGTTTGTGTCTATTGATCAAGACACCTACTTTTCACACTTGTTTAATTAACTGAACAGCGTCACTTGTATTATATTAACCTAGTATTTTAACATTTTATTAACTATGGTGAATTTAGTTATCTTCAATATTGTTTCCTCTTCTTTGACACTCTATATTTTGAAAACAACGCAATTTAGGAAACATGTTTATATGAACTTTTATGATCAAAACAATTCAAAGAATTAAAGTTTGTCGCATATATTAAGCATTTTCTTTTAAAACGCTATAAAATGTGGCTGAGATATTTTTAAAACCCCTGTCCCACTAAAAAAATATATAATCAGTTTTATCAACAGGATTTTTTATAAAAAAAACTTATGGAATAGAATGATTTTATTAATTTTTATAAATGCAGGCATTTCACTGGATGTTAATGGCTAAGCCCACCCTACTAGGAATTTGAAACTGATGTTTGAACACTTAACACTTAACCTCCAATTAACAAACCACCAATATAAAAAGGGGATAAGAACAATACATTAAACCCAATAAACTGATTAACTAATTATAATTCAAAATTTACAGTGATTTTCTTATTAGTACTTGGCATTCGCTGTGTACATATCAAAAATAAGAATAAAAATCTGAAAAATTTGATTTTTAATTTTTAAGCATTTGTCAAAAATTTTCAAAAATTACAAATTCTACAAAAACGGTACAAAATGGGTCCCGAGTGGTGTAGCTTGAACAAGCGTCCACGAACCATCAGCAGAGTTAAGCAACGCTGTCTCTGGTCAGAACTTGGATGGGAGTTCCACAGCTGCATCTCTCGGCGCCTCGTGGTACGGCTATCACGGAAAAAAGTTGGTCCCGGCGGTCATACAACATCATGACAGTCGTTAGTGGGGTTGGAAGTCCTCATAACTGCACAGCGACGCCTATAATTGGCCTAACGGCTGTTGGATGAGTGCGAAATAAATAAATAAATAAATAAAATAGAGCATTAGTTCATGAGACAAATTTTCTGTAAAATTTTAAGCTGAATTCAAAAATATAATAATATACAGGCTGTTCTATTTAAAATAGGAGTTAACAAAAAAATTTAAAAAAACAAAAGAAACCCATTTTAGAGGTACCTATCCAACTGGAAAATAGTACACAAAACATATACCGTGCGTCCACGTGACTTCGCACCATGGCGCTGGAGTGATGCTAGTTTATTTTAAAGATCTACTCTTCCGGTGGCAGTTGATAGTCAAACGGTTGCTAAGCATTGATCATTAAAATTGAATTTGCAAGTATCAAATAAAGTTCCTTCGAAGTTTTTGAAAGATCATGGCTATACAACATACTTATGAATAATATGTTGGTGGCACTGTAAGTCTATGTCAAATTCGAGGTTAACAGATTGGGTTTTGCGTCAGTCTGTGTCAAAACTGACGCAAAACCTAATCTGCTATCGTCAAATTTGACACCATACCTCAAGTTGAATACGACTAATCGTTTATTGCCATAGAAACATAAATATAATAGGGTTTGCCATTATGCTGTTTTTGTAAAAGCAAGAGCTGATCTTTGGGATAAATTAACGTTGCTCTGATTCCATGGTGCAAAACCCTGTGGACACACGGTATATGAAGTTTCAACGCCATACCTAGTTTCGTTTTGGATATATTCTGTTCACAGACAGACAGACTAATGAGCAAAAACATGGATTCAGGAGACTCTAAAACGTGAAGATCTGTTAAAAACTCAATTTCGAATTTTTGGGATGAATCCAATACTTTTTTTATCGTAAAAGGAAGTAAAAAATGATCGACTTGTTGAAAAGAAATACGTCTGACAACGCTACTTTCCGCTACAAGTAGTTTGTTTGTTTGTCCTACTATGCAAACAGGAAACAGTTATCGCTTTTTGGTTGCACCAATGCCGTATATAACTATCTTTTTCTATATACTGCGATTATGTTAGAGTAAAATAATACCAAGGATTAAAGTAAAATTATCTGGGAAGTTTAACCGGCAAATTCGAATATGACAAACTAGCCATGCGGAAAGCATGTACCTACTTTAATATCGAGCAAAAGTGTTTTGGAGTTAAATTCGGTTTTATTTAGGTGTAATTTAAATTTGTACTTCAAATTTTCAGAATAAAACCGATGATTGTGATTTGTAGGGTCAAAAAAGTAAGATCAAATAATGGACTCGCCTCGTTCCTTTACAAAATTGTTAAAAGATGAGTTAAATTCAATTTATATAAAATTACTAGCGAACTCGACAGACGTTGTCCTGCCCGAACGTTGATTTGCCTGCTATTAGCGGGTTCAGAAACGTTTTTTCGATATTCGAATTTTCGATTTTTTTCATTTTAAAACATATTGGGGAGTGACATTTTGGGGTTATATGATCTGATATGCGAGATATCTTTATTTTTTTTTTATTTCTTCAAAATCGGTCCAGCCGTTTAGGAGTCCAGCAACATACAGACGTACAGAAGAATTATATACAGTGCGTTCCAAATGTATGGAACCGGCCTTGTTATTTCAAAACTATTTAAGCACCGACCTTTGGTTCTTAGTGCGACTTTCACTCTGATGATGCAAGCTGCAAGGTCTTGCGAAACGTTAGTGAATATGGATGCACAAACAGCAAAACGGCCAAATCTGCCTAAGTATCCTCGTTCTCAAGATACTCAAACAATACGAGCCACCAAAGAGCATGGCCATCGCGCGGGTTTTTGCTCGAGTTCACCAGGTGCAGGGCACATTAAGCCAGAGAATGCTGGGTGTTCATATACAAATACTACGCGGTCTAAGCCGAAATTCTATGCTAAGGAGAATAATTCGAGTAACCGCGAAAGCCTCAAACAGTACATTAGTTTATGTTGTTTAACGAACGTCAAAAGCTTAAAACTGTGCTCGAAGTGCTAAATCATGGAGCATCTTACAGAAAAAGAACGTGTAGAAAACTTGATGATGATAGGATACGGTGATAGAAAACGCAGTCATGCAGAAGTAAGCGATTTGTTTATAAATTTGCTTATAAATGATTCTTGTACTAGATGAACTTCATAAACTTAAAACACGGTTTCAACAATCTGATGTTACATTAAACACCATAAAACAATTCATTGTTCCCCATGCTAACTGGATCTTCAGTTTTACCAGTTAATACCTACTCCCAATCTTTAATTTACAATAGCGAAGTTATCTTTAGAGATAACTATGGCAAGCGACATGTCGCTGAATTCTACTTGAAAATACCTTTCAAACGGTATATCATTTGACCCCCCTTCCTATTTAAAAAAAAATCAAGTTGGCTGTGCAGCTCCCGACCTTGTCAATTAAAAAAATAACAAAACTGTGGAAATACTAGAAGGCTTTGTAAACAGCTTGCATATTAAATTTTATCGAATTAGCTTGAATAGTTTTGAAATAAAAAGGCCGGTTCCATACATTTGGTGCGCTCTGTATATAAAGATTATGCAACATTTATGTAATACCATTATATATGTATTTAACTTTAGTAAATTATAAAACAGTTTCATGGAAAAAATGTAGCAATGTTAGGTATATGATATGGTCATAATTGAAATTGATCAACATTATTATACAGAGTGTTTCACTTAAGGTGCGAACATAAGGAAATAGCATAGGAAATCGTATATATGCAGATTCCTGCTTTCCGCATGAACTTATAGGATTGATAGTGGTATCAATCTAAAGAGAAAACAAAGGCCCTTAATTTGATACTACTTTACTTGAATTTATTGCTTGTTTAAGATAGAAATAGCTTAAAAACTATAATAACTATTATTCATTTAATTCGCAAAAAACAGACCAGCCATGATCAAATTTGTTTACCCCAAAATAAATATTATTAATATTAATGTTATCAATTCACGTATTTAACTAATTACTATGAATAGTAATGTTGAATATTCTAATGAAAACATAGAATAGCTCGATTATTAAATTTAACAGAGAATAAATCATGAACTGTGTGTAAACTGACGCCTCTGTAAAATGTTTTGATAATAAATTCCCGCATTTGCATCTCTACGGCATTCACCATACACTAAAATAATGTGGGTTTTTTCGAGCGAGCGAGACATAAATAAGGCGAGCCTGACAGTCTGTTTTCGAACGAGTTACGTACAGTCGCGGAAATAAAAATCCGGTCGAGCCTTATAGAGGATTTTTGCAATTTTTGAGTAATTTAAATTGGGATTTGCGTTTCTAGGTTAGCAACTGACAGTTAAACAATGAGGCATGCTGTCACATACGAGTAATTATTTTGACTTTGACTAATTTCACCAGGTAATGTGATAAGTAAAGCAAAGAAAGGTATACACTGAATAATATTAAGTGTCGGGATTTTTAATTCGGCGAATGTACATAATTTTGTTCTACTGCTTTTTAAATTTAAAATGGCATTTTAATCGAGAAGGTCGGAAAAGTCGAGGAGATCATGATCATACCAAAAAATGGCAATGTAATTTTGATTTCGACCTATGGAAACACAGCGTTAGTTTTTGTTGTTATGGTTATTACTGCTGAAAAGTAAAAGGTGCAAAAAGTGGGTTTTTTCGGCCGCTAAACACTGCCGAAATTGTTTCGATGCAACAGAACGAAAATCGAAAATGTATACGAACGAGGCGACGAAGGGACCGAGTCTGGGATATTGAAACCAGTATCGTTGAAATTATTTTACGGACATATGACGTAGGTACAACGTTTAATTGAAAATGTAACCCCTCAATTTCATGTCAAAATGACATTTAACAACGTAAAAGATAGCACCGCTCCTTGCGAAAGATTTGAAGGTTAATGGCGTCACTCATGGCGGTACTCTGTACTAGGTGAGTTTTTTAAAGTGTTACAAGGCGATATTTCAAAAACGGCTTCAAATATTTTAATAAAATGTTGGTGATGTGATAGTGAGATGTTGGGACATATTTTAACATATTTTTGACATTTACCCCTCCTCGCTGTTTTGAAGGGGGGGGGGGTAACTTTGGTTTTTGATAGAATTACTCATACCAATAATTTTTTTTACATGTATATAATTTCTTAAACCCAATAAAAGTCCATTATTATTATTATTATTATTATTAATTTTAAATAGGATGATGTACTTTTGTTAGAAAATTCGAATCAAAGTAAGAAACGATGTGTGCGTACAAATTTTGTTTGATTTGTTATGGTTATAAAATATAAAAACATTTACCATTTATTTTCAACTTATTTATCGTCTGTCATCCTTGAGAATTTGTTCAAAATGTCCCCCTTTAACTTCCAAACACTTTCTCGCTCTTTTTTGTACCCGCTCTAACATTTTAGGCGCCACTAATAAGCAGGCAAAGCGGATTCGGCCAAGAGCAATTTAAAAAAAAATTACACATACGTAGTTTTTTTACGTAGATCCGAATTTTATAAACAAAAGTACATCATCCATTTTAAAATTCCAAAGTTACCCCCTACCGCTCAAAATAGACAAGGGGGTAGTTATAAAACATACGTTTAAATATGTCCCCCCATCTCTCTATCACCCCACCAAAACTTCATCAATATTTGAAACCGTTTTCAAGATATCGCCTTGTAACACTTTATAAAACTCACCTAGTATTAGTATCAACTGGATTTGCTGGCATGCATTATTATACGTTATTCATAATTGAACTTAATAGAAAAGAAATAATTCCAGTTTAAAAGAAGTGATTATAGTTCCCATTTTTTACATTAAAACAAAAATTTTACACATTTTTATAAAAATTACAATTTGTCGTCAGATATAGGTAATTAGAACAATAACCATGATATGTATGTATTTTTTTGGCGTCATCTTTCAAGTTTTCATTCTATTCAAAAGCAATAATTGCATTATCACAGACAACTCGTTGTTATCCCCAATTAAATTTTTAATTTGAAAGAAATCGATGAAATAGTTTCGGAAATGGAATACAAGTTTTGATCTATGAAAACTATCTGCTGATGAAATGAATGTCCTCCAAATGTCGGCATAATATGGGAACAATTTTTATTTTTTATTTTTCAAGAAAACTTTTTACTTCCATAATTTGTGCTCGCCTAAAAACCTATTTAGCCCCTATCATATACACCGAGTGATTTTTACTTGTTTAGAAAATGGAGTTTTTCGAAATTCTCAAAATCCAAAAATTGCTATTTTTCGGAAATTAAGTAAGATTTCAATGAGATTGTTCAGTTAGCTTAAAATAACACACTCTAAAAAAATTTCATAGAAATCTTACTTAATGTCCGAAAAATAGCACTTTTCGGATTTTGTCAATTTCGAAAAACTCCATTTTCTAAATAAGTAAAAATCACTCGGTATATATGATAGGGGCTAAATAGGTTCTTAGACAAGCACAAATTATTGACGTAAAAAGATTTTTTGAAAGATTAATAATAAAAATGTTTCCCATATTATTCCGACTTTTTGGCGGTATATGACCATTGTGTTAATATTGTTATATACTATTTAATTAACCAAAGTAATTTTACCGAGTGTCTTAAAATGAATTACATCTAGTATGCTTTGAATTTCCCATAATGCAATCCAAACCTTTACTTAAAATGGGCAAGACTGTAAGTCTATGTCAAATTCGACGTTAGCTGGTTAGATGTTGCGTCAGTATTGACACAAACTGACGCAAAACATAACCTGATAACCTCGAATTTGACATACACTTACAGTATTGCCAATTTCAAGTAAAATTTTAGATTGCATTATGGGAAATTCAAAGCATACCAGATGTAATTCATTTTATCTACTCCAGTGGGATAAGTAACGCATTACGTCACTCATTTGACACCATTTCAGTTAGGTAATAAAGCTCATTACACCACTCAGTTATGTATTGGTTTCATTACGCAACTGAGTTGTGTAATGACTTCATTACGTAACTAAAATAGTGTCAAATGAATGACATAATGACATTTGCCTACTAAAATATTTTTGAAAATGACAGATCTGACATTTCTCTTAATGCACTTTTCTCAATTTTAGGCAGTCGTAGATAATAGTTATTTACTATACAAGTGGGATAACAGCATCATTAATATACGTGTGTGTAAGTTACAAACGAGTGCGTAGCACGAGTTATGTAAGCACACGAGTATATTAATGATGCATTATCACACATGTATTGTACAAAATTTTATCTACGACTGCCTAAAATTGATTAAAGTGCATTAAGAGAAATGTCAGATCTGCCATTTTCAAAAATATTTTAGTAGGCAAATGTCATTCATTTGACACTATTTCAGTTACGTAATGAAGTCATTACGCAACTGAGTTGCGTAATGAAACCATTACATAACTGAGTGGTGTAATGAGCTTCATTACCTAACTGAAATAGTGTCAAATGAGTGACGTAATGCGTTACTTATCCCACTGGAGTAGATAAAATTTTGTACAATACATGTGTGATAATGGATCATTAATATACTTGTGTGCTTACATACACGTATATTAATGATGCTGTTATCCCACTTGTATAGTAAATAACTATTAAGACACCCGGTAGTATCGTTAAGAGCTTCACTACCGCAGTGACTGCGGATATTTATATAAATTTATATAAAAAAATCTGGTGTGATACACGCACAAAACTTCCTTTTACAGTGATCTTATAATTAGCCAAAAATTTGATTTAAAATGTTTTAAGCATTTGTAAAAAATTTTCAAAATTACAAATTCTACAAAAACGGCACAAAATAGAGCGTTAGTTGAAGAGACAAATTTTCCCTAGAATTTTAAGCTGAATTCAAAAATGTAATAATATACCAAGTGTTTTATTTATAATAAGAGTTAATAAAAAAATTGACAAAAAACAAAAGAAACCCATTTTAGAAGTATTCAACTGGAAAATCACCTATCTCACATCAATACACATTCAAAATGTAATAAAAATGTAAAGTTAAAAAAAAATCGTTAGAGCCGTTTTTGAAAAAATCGAAAAAAGCTGAAAAATCACAAGAGTAAACACCTACTTCCGGTTATGCGATTTTCTTCAAAAGCTTGCTGTCGCATTTACATAGTACACAAAACTTATATATGAAGTTTCAACGCCATACCTGTTTTCGTTTTTGAGATATTCTGTTCACAGACAGACACACAGACCAATAAAAAAAATATGTTTTTGGGATCAGGGGACTCTAAAACGTGAAGATCTGTTGAAAACTCAATTTCGAATTTTTGGGGTGAATCCAATACTTCCTTTATTGTAAAAGGAAGTAAAAATACATTGAACCAGAATTTATTAATGAAGATAAAATATTGAACAATACACGTTTGCTTATGGTACTTATCGATACTCGTTTGATTGTCGTAAAACTCCGCCCACCGCCTCGTTTTGGCAATCAAACTCGTTTCGTTAACATGCTCATAATTAAACTTGCATCGTTAGTATCTATTATATGAAGCCAACAGACTAATTACGGATTAGCGAAAGTAGATAACTGACAGACCCTTATATATTTTGAGATATTTCGAGAAAACAGTAGATTAGATTAGGTTTAGTTAGGTTACGTCAGGTTAGGCTAGATTGGCTTAAGTTGGGTCAGGTTCGGTTAACATAGATCAGATAAGAGCTACTACAAATGATGTAACTAGATGGAGAATTGGCCAAAATTTTAAAATTGCTTCTATATTTTTTATGTTCTCAGCATAAAAATGCTATCAATAATCTTGCAGATTCAGCAAAGATAGTGATTAATCTCCGTTCTGAGTTCCACTAAACAGTGCTATTACCTTTATTCTTGAAGGAAAATTGTTTTACAACATATTCTGTTGAGTACATATCTCGTTTTGTTCGTTATAACATACCATATATACAATCAACTAGGTAGGTAAAATACTTATGATCATCATTACCTTATGATATAACAGTAGATTTAGTCTGATTTAATGACTCACTCATAATTTTGACAGAGGACGTGGTTTTCAAAAGTAGTTGTCACCAAAGACTGCCCGATGGAGCTATTTGACATTCGATTTATATGTCACGGAATCCCTTGTAAATTACGATAAGGACGAAGTTGTATCGTCAATATCCAAGTTCTATTTAATGTCAGTCGGTTAGATTCTGATAAGTATACTCTGTTCACATATTTTTTGCATAAAGATTGGCCATAGAAGTTTCCACAATTTAACTATGTAGAATTACTTTGACATTTGAGGTTATGGTTTCCAAATGCATTTAGATTAGAAAACATGACAAAACACCTTCAAATGCAAAGTTGTCACATTTAATTGTTATATATGCATCAATGTATCTACTTTCAGTAATTGTTTAAATAAAGACATTTTAAAATAAGTATAGTCTGTTTGATTTTTACATGATTCAGAGCAGACTGTGAAAATACTTTTATCGGTTGCAGGATATTAATTCCTTGTTTACATATACAAAAGTAGGCTGGTAACTAAATCATAACTGATCTGTACGGTAATAGTCCATTACTGTACATGACAACCATAACCATACAGCAACCGATAAACTATTGAACAAATCACGGATGTTATGAATCATAACAGCCTCAGATGTTTTAAAATCCTCGCTCTGCGAGCTCGGATTTCGATGCAACATCTGCGGCAGTTATGATACTCATAACATTCCTAGATATGTTAATAGCTATTTCTTCACAGTGTAAAAATTTAGTTACAAACCAAACTTTATTCAAAATTAGAGGTTAACATATCGTATCATTTCCGTTTCTACGAGTATTTGACTATTTTTTTCACCTAACTTTGAAAGAATCGATAAACTGCTTGCTTCGATGAAGAAAGTATTGTAATCGCGAAAAAAGTCACCTTGCGAGATTTCTTCAGATCTTCGAGTTTTAAGATCCTTAGATGACAATAACCAGGTATTTTCAATTCTGTCTGTCTTTCGTCTGTCTGTCTGTCTCTCTGCCTGTTGTCGGTATAGCTAAAAAAACTATTTGTTGGTGCAAGACAATATTTTGCATATGAATTATGTATTTGCATGGCACGAAACCGAGAAAATTATTATCAAATATACAGTGTGGTCCATTAAGTGTGCAACAAATGGGAATTTTTTTATTAGTTGTACAACCGAAATTTAAATATATCCAAATGTAGTGCATGTTCGATAACCATATCAGATGCCCTTAGAATGGCTTCAAGTCAAACAGCATACAGGGCCGGACAAAAAATATGAAATTGGTGAAAGAATAAAGTCCCCTTATTTCCAAAAATATAGCAAAATGTTATTGAGAAAAGTTGTTTAGAATAAAAAATTATGCCCAAATACAAAATCACGGCCTCCTATTCAAATTTTTATTCTTTTTTGGAAAATTTTGTATTACCCCCGTATGATACATATTTTCATTATTCTGATTTTATATGTATTTAAAGTAGCCACAACCACATCACTTTTAAATAATTTTTAGCAACTTGAAGCATATTTGTAAAATTTACTTGGATTTATATTTTTTTAGGTAACCCTTCGCCTCATGTTTGTTGCAACGATATTTAACAGAACTTTAGAATTTCGCAAATATTTTTTTAACAAGGCAAATGTTTTACTAATAATAATTTACATGTGAAAAAACTCACAATTAAAGCCTACAATTTTATTTCAAATTGTTATGAAAATACGGGGCTAAAACAAAATATTCCAGAAAAAAATAAGAATTCGAATAGGAGGCCCTGACTTTGTATTTGAGCATAACTTGTGATTCTAAACACCTTTTCTCAATAAAATTTTGTCATATTATTTTAAATAAGGTAACTTTATTCTTGAACGAATTTCATATTTCTTGTCCTGCCCTGTATGCTGTTTGACTTGGAGCCATTCGAAATGCACCTGATATGGTTATCAAACATGCACTAACTTGTGGCGGTATTTAAATTTCGGTTGTACAGCTAATAAAAAAATGTCCCATTTGTTGCACACTTAATGGACCACGCTGTATATAGGGTGAGCACCGTAAAGAAAATAAAATTCTGCTTATTTCTACTTTAATTCAAAAACTATTAGTTAAATAAAAGTTCAGGTTGTTACTCTTGAAGAAAAAGGGCATATATTGGGACCCACATATACAGGACCTTAATAATAGATTATACAATGAGGGAGAGAAATTGTACTGAAGCAAAATAGCATTCTCTCCGAGTTGCAAATACTATTTTTTTCACGTTGTAGGAAGATTTAAAACGAAAAACCTGTTTTTTTTAAACGTCATTTATTGACATTTTAGTTACAATTGTTTTAAAATTAGTAGCCCATGGTAAATTTTAAAGTTGGTGGCACTGTAAGTTATTATGACAAGAGCTCACAATTATGTCAAATTCGAGGTTATCAGGTTAGGTTTTGCGTCAGCAAATTGACGCAAAACCTAACCTGATAACCTCGAATTTGACATAATTGTGAGCTCTTGTTGCGCACATTTTTTCCACAGTGCGTTTATAACTGCCAAACAAAACGGCACAGCGTTATAAGGCTACTATAATTTAGCAAATGTCATAATTTTACGCCAGGTTATTACCTACCATTTACTTTACATAAGGAAATATTGTTAGTGAAAAAAATTATGTACTTTACACAGGCTGTATGTAGGTAGATTTACACTACCTCGAACCTTGCTACCCTCGTTCGCTTCGTTCACTCAGGCATCAAACGGTTCTCGGTAGTGTAAATCTTACCTACATCCCTTGTAAAGTAATATACTATTTTTGGCCTCGTGACATGTAAACAACACATTCATGCACAGTTGACGTCCACCGTAACTACGATTTTATAGTTAGTCAGTGCTTTGTCGCACCGCGGTGCGGTAAAATGACTAGAACATTTTTAGCTTTCAGAGACCCTTAAACAAAAAATTCCTTTGTAGTAATAACGGGTGTTTGCAGAAACGCTAGTTACGTGTTTTATCGTTCAGTTGCGTTTAGGAGAAATAAAGAAAATTAGTATTTACGACTTTGAATTTTGACGTTTCCAAGTGTCAACTACAACATTTACTGATGTCAGCTTGCTTGATGGCTTGATATTCGAAAGCGAAGTCATGAATTTATAGAAAATGTTAAAAAAATATATGTCGTCTAAAAAATTTAATACACTACTCGGTGCGTTAGGCATTTTACAGTGCTCGGTTTTATTGAACCACTCCGCTTCGCGTCGTTCTTCAACATTAAAACCTCGCGCTGTAATGCGACCTACCGCACTTGTAATGTAAATAACTATTCTGTAATTTTGACCTAATATAATAACATTTTGTTGTCGTTTTCAGCGTCAAAATGATGCATATATTCGCACTAGTTGCAATATGAGATGTCATATTGACACTAGTGCTAATATGAAAATTTGGAATAACTTTGAAGATTTAGGAAAATTTATTTCTTATAAAAATTAATATGACTCGAAATTACAGAAATTATTGTATGCAACACTTTGCAAAATTAGTGTTTTTCACTTCATATCTAGTGTGAAAAACACTTTCATTTTGCAACTTGATACATAATTCGCTATTTTATTCAGGTAAAGTACCTTTTTTTAAACCGGCAGTGAAGAACGCCGAAATCGTCATTAAAATACCATAAATCGGCAGTGAAGTAATCCATTGTTTTACGACTTTTTACAGTTAGCGTGGTATCAGATGGGCGACATAAAACATCAACATAAAAAGTGACAATTTGATGATTTCTCGATTTTAAAAAAATATAATGTGCCCCTCAGCAGTGAAGTTTCTTTTTAACACTCATGTGGCTTGTTTGCCTCGGACCTGAGGGGCTCTGCAACTCAATCCACGTTTGTGATAAAAAGTGAAACTCCAATGCCTTGGTATACAAATTACTATTTCTGTTTCAAGAACGAAAAAATAGCATTAAGGCAAGTTGTCCAGACTCTAAAATTATAGCCGCATGAAAAATTTTAGAAATATCGAGTGACTTTTATGAAACCTCCGTCTATTAAAAGGATTTTCACTGCTTCATCTCATACACACGGTTTTATAAAAGTAGGCCAATATTTCTGAAATTTTGCAGTGGGCTGTAATGTAAAATGTAAAATTACATTGTGATCAACTTTTCTTATAACATTTTTCTACAATATGAACGGATAAGGTACTTTATCGTGATTCTTTCTAATAAACACGTTGTTTCTTCTTCTGCTTCTTGCTCCAAACAAACTCTGACGCCGCCACCCCAGAGACGGAGACTTTCAAATGGTTGCTCTTAGGGTACTAAGGAACATTTTTGCCAAACATCAGGACTAAATTTTTTTAGATGTTCCTTAAAATTTGTCTCATATGCCTGAGATATAATCGATAGTTGACAAGCGATAGAGCCTGTTCATATATTTTTTGGATTCACATGGGCTATGAAATTTTCTCCAATTTAGCTGTGTAAAATCATTTTGTTGTGTTTAAACGAGGTTCATTACAAACCACTTTCAAATGCGAAGTTGTCATATTTAAGCAGAACAGAAAATAGACCTTTAGTAATTTGTATGTATGTATACAGTTTCAGTAATTGTTTAATTGAAAACATTTTAGTAATACATTTTAAATATGTTTCCACATGTACTATTAAAGGTCTTGCCATATCTCAGCGACCACAAATGCGCAGTGGAGTAAAGGAGAAAACTGTAGAGCGAGACGCCCAAATGGTGTTTTCAGTACAACCTAAAAACATCAGGCTAGCTTGCAGGCGCGAAATTTAAAATAGGTTTTGTCAATATCTCGTGTTTATTTGATAAAACTGTTTTTTATAATAAACGGAAATATAAGTAGATAAAGAACGCAAAACTAACTTATAAGCAGAAAAATAGCAAACGATATCAAACACAGCAAAATCGCAATTATATTTTCAGGTTGGTCTGTAGCCTGGCTTATGAAGTATTTACAGAATTTCGATCACTGCGCAGGGTCGCTGAGATATGGCAAGCACTCTAAAACAGGCAGTCCATCTGACAACAATGTTCCATTCTGTCAAATGACAGTAAATTTGTTGGAGGTTATGCAGCTTATACAACAAAATAAAAATTACGGTTCTGTTCATGTACAATTTAACAACAAAAATTCATGGTCAACCGCCAAAAACGAGTGAATGAATTATATAGACTATTGCATGCGTATGTCAAATGACACGAGTCGACCAATATAACAAATTAAATTTCAAATTTTAGACCAATCCATTGGTGCTGAATTGATAAGTGTTATCATTTACCAAAAATCATTTACTGACATTGACACTAAGTTGTCATATTTTTTTGGGTTTACCTCTGCAAAATGTATTTCGTGCATAGTTTCTTTGTATTATCGATAAGACTGGCTGGGAATGCACTCTTGCTTATTATATATTATATTGCTCCTGAACAACAATTATAGCCAGTATTATCAGCAAGTCACTATGCACTTAATACAATACTGTTAACACTTTTAGTTACACGAGGTTTTAAGAAAATTAATGAAAGACCTCAAGCTTTAACTGAATCTAATAACTTAGTTTTTCTTCAAACGGCAGTAAAATATGGCATTATACTGCTGGATTGATGATGCTAAACTGTCATTTTATTGCCAAGTGGCAGATAATATTATCTGCCGCTGACGAGCGGCAGATAAAGTTATTATCTGCCGCTGACGACTTTATCTGCCGCTCGTCAGCGGCAGATAAAGTTATTATCTGCCGCTGACAACTTTATCTGCCGCTCGTCAGCGGCAGATAATATTATCTGCCGCTGACGAGATCAAGTAATTTTCTTCGAATTTTGTTCACAAAGTTGTATATAATTTGTTATAAAAACGTTTGAAGAAAAAATACTATATGTTATTCGGAGCAAAAGTATCTTTATGTGGCTCGGCTGTACTTATCTGCCTCGCAAGCTCGGCAGATAACCCGTCCATCCTCGCCACATAAAATATAACTTTTGCTCCTAATAACATAATATACTATTTTAAGTAAAGAATATTAAAAATTAAAATTCAACTTTTCTTTCTCAATCTATATTTTTGGCTCTATATGCATAATATACAGTGTGGAAATAAAGTAACGGATAAATTCCTTAATTTCGTTGATATTCATTTTTATAAAAAAATCTCGAAAAGGTGTGGCGATTTTAATCATAGGGAATATTTTCAGCTGATTTTCAGTTTCTTATGTAATTTGTTTTTCATGATATGACGTCTTCGACTTTTTTTTAAATAACATCTTATATTTTTACTTCCTTTTACAATAAAGGAAGTATTGGATTCACCCCAAAAATTCGAAATTGAGTTTTCAACAGATCTTCACGTTTCAGAGTCTCCTGAACCAAAAAAACATATTTTTTTTATTGGTCTGTCTGTCTGTGTGTCTGTCTGTCTGTGAACAGAATATCTCAAAAACGAAAAGAGGTATGGCGTTGAAACTTCATATGTAAATTTTGTGTACTATGTAGATGCGACAGCAAGCTTTTGAAAAAAATCGCATGACCAGAAGTAGGTGTTTACTCTTGTGATTTTTCAGTTTTTTTCGATTTTTTTCAAAAACGGCTCTAACGATTTTTTTTTAATTTATATTTTTATTACATTTTTAATGTGTATTGATGTGAGATAGGTGATTTTCAAGTTGAATTTTTTTAAATTGGGTTTCTTTTGTTTTTTTTTCTATTTTTTTTATTAACTCCTATTTTAAATAGAACACTTGGTATATTATTACATTTTTGAATTCAGCTTAAAATTCTAGAAAAAATTTGTCTCTTGAACTAACACTCTATTTTGTACCGTTTTGGTAAAATTTGTAATTTTTGAAAATTGTTTACAAATGCTTAAAAATTTAAAATCAAATTGTATCACACCAGATTTCTTATTATTGATTTTGGTAGTACTTTTTATCTTGTTTTCAATGATATAAAATGTTCAATATGTTACATCTGAAAAAATCGAGAAAAATGGTCTTTGAATATTAAAAACCAATGAAATGAGCAAAATACATCTAGTTACCGTTGGATTAACTATGAATGGAGTTCTAGTTGTATTTTTCAATTGTTTTTTTTTAATTTCAATAAAAACGGATATGCCGTCAATGACTTTCCATCAAACGTAGGTAACTAGATTCATTTTGCTCATTTAATTGGTTTTTAATATTTAAATTTTAAGATCATTTTTCTCAATTCAGATGTATCATATTGAAAGTTTTATATCATTGAAAACAACATAAAAAGTTAACACAATACGACACTGGCCTCACACTCGAGGGCGTGACGAAGGTTAAAAAATGGCTTTTTACGACCATTTACCAAGCTAGCTCATGGTAGGGAGGTCCACGAAAGACGGCTATTGGCGCTCCTGGAGAAGATCATGATTGGTTTTTAAGTGTGCGTTTATTTACAATTACTATGTACAATGTTAGATAATTACTCCCAAAAATATATATATAAAAACAATAAAATAAAATAAGCCGTGTGTGTGCCCGGTGGAGGGCATCTCCGAGGGTGAGAAACGGATGGTGGCGGTCGACCTGGCAGCAGGAACACTTCGGCCAGGACTTCTTAGACCTGGGGCTCGCATCCTAGCGAGGCCCTTTGGGGGCGGGGCGGTGTCCACGTTCCGGACGGCCTGAAGGCAGGATGACACACCTCGGCGGCAGGCCAAGGGGACGGCGGCGGAGGCTTGAGGCGTCATTGCCGTGGCAGGTGCGTCCTCGGCGGAGCTGTGCGAAGCCGGAGCGACGGTGCTTGGAAGAGCGAGCTCAGGCGAAGTCCTCTTCGTGGCGCGGAGTTTCTGGTGTTTCAGGAGCGACCTGGGGATGGCGTCGAGCCGGATGATGCGCGACGGGCCGGAGCGCTCTCTGGTTCGCAAGCAGCTAGCGTCTCTCTGAAGCTTGGGGCGCCTTGGGGCCGAGCAGAACGCGTCTGACGACAGCACACTCCAGGTGCGGGCTGCTGCAGCGAACCTCGAGCTTGGCGACGGCGGGCAGCGAATTCGGGCGTCGGCTGTCCATCCTCCTCTTCCTCGATGATCGATGGCTAGGCCCCGCTGGAAGGCGTGGGCTCTAGGTTGGCATGGCGTAGCTTGTGGCTACGAGGGGGCGGCGGCGAGCGTCCTTTGTGGATGCTGCGACGGCGGCGATGATTGGTTTCCTCTATGGAAGCGGTGTCGGGCGGCCTTCTGCTATGGATGCAGCTGTGGCGGCGGCGAATTGCTTCCTCCATGGAGGTGGTGTGGGGCGGCCTTCTGCTATGGGTGCAGCGGCGGCGGGGCTGAACGGCGTCAGCTAGTGGTGCAAGCAAGCGGCGTCGCTTGGCGGCGATTGCCCTCTGTGGAGGTTGGGGGGTACGCGTAGACGGCGGTGGCATCTTTGGCGTGATGCGAGCTCTCTGAAATAGGAGCGGCAGCGTACGTGGAGGCGGCCTGTGTGGCGGCATCTTCCTCGCAGTGAGCTGGACGTAGGTGTAGGCGGCGGCGGCGCCTTTGGAAGGGTGCGTGCTTCCGGACATGGGAGCGGCAGCGTACGTGGAGGCGGCCTGTGTGGCGTCTTCCTCCTCGCAGTGGGCTGGACGTAGGGGCAGACGGCGGCGGCGTCTGTCTTCACTCGCATGTGTTGGTTTCTGCGAACTAGATTCGAGTAGCTGTGTTTGTTTCTGAGAACTTACGTTGGCGGCATCCTGGCGTGTCGCGTGTCGCGGTGCTGCGGAGCGATGCAGCGGAGGCGGCGAGGTTCTCCATGGGGCCGGGGCTATGCATAGCGGGCGGCAGGACCTGGGGCATAGCGCAGCGTAGGCCTGGGCTTGAGACGGGCGGCGACGTCGGTGGCTACTAGGGCTCGATTCGACGTGGGGCTGGACGCTCCTCCAGGCGTGGACAGCGAGGATGGCAGGCGTAGATGGCGGCAACCCGGACACCCTTTAGCAATAACGAGCAGGGCTCGAGTTATCCCCCAGGAGTCACAAGGCTGACTTCGGTGAGCAGAGCTCGAACAGAAGGTTTTTGGCAGTTTTGGAATTCTCTAGTGGCCGGAGGGCCCAAGCTGAGAAAGTTTTTGGTCTTAGAGCAGAGCTCAATAAGATGGTTTTTGATCCTAGAGCAGAGCTCGATAAGATGGTTTTTGATCCTAGAGCAGAGCTCGATAAGATCCCCATTTAGGCCAGAAAAGCTCCTTTTATAGGGGTCCGTACTCCCACTGCTTCCTTCCGGCTGTAGGTTTTTTAGAGTGGGACGAACTTTGTTGCTTCTGGGGGCTGTTTGTGAATTTATTATTAATTTCGCGTTTGTTCATTTGCTATTGCCTGTGGATTTTTTTTATGCGGCCCATAGTTTTCTTTATTAAATTATGCTTCTTTACATACCACGCATGCCTATAGTCTTATTAAAATTACTTGTAATTTAATTTGTTCGCGCTATTTGCTATTTCTTTAATTGTTGCGTGGCATGTCTGCATTGACCTCCTTATGGATAATTCTTTCCGGCGCTGGCCCAGTTCTCTGAGTTGACACCTTCGTTCTTATTTACCTTACTTAACCCCGTGAAAGGGAAAGTTTTAAGCCGTCTTTGTTAGACGGAGCGGTCGCTGACATGCTAATATCTCGGGTTGTTGGCCTGATTTTATTTTAGGGCCGTTTACCCTAATAATGCTATTTTTAAAACTTAGGCGTTCGGCTTTTGTTTAGCCAAAAGAATAACATGGCTGTAATTACGTGTTTTTCTGCTGCTTGAGAAATTGCATGCGAGGTTTGAGGGCGTTAACTCACATGTGATTTTTAATTGAGCCGCTATCTTGACGAATAGGCGACAAGCGGCGATTATGCACGTGTGAGTCATATCAAAGTACTACCAAAATCAATAATAAAAAATATAGGTTGTTATTTCAAAAAAAATCAATGACGTCATATCATGAAAAACAAATGACGTAGCAACATAAAGGTGGTTGTAGTGTATGTCCTAATTAAAATCGTTATACTACCTTCAAGATTTTTCATAAAAATTAATATTAACAATGTTAATGAATTTATCCGTTACTTTATTTCCACACGGTATATGCAGAATATAATTCCTTAAATTTTGAGCCTAAGGTGGGTGGTTAAGGTGTTCGTTAGAAATTACACACACGAATAACTACACCACTTTTAATATTCTTTATTTAACGCAACGGATTACAGACATAAAATTAAATGTGCGGATTTGCTACTATACTATTACAAGTGTGGATCGAATAGGTCTTGTTAATCAGCATACATGTGAGCGTTTGTGGATCTGACACTTAGCTCCTGAAACATCCAAAGTGAATGCTTCAGTAAGTATGAGATTAATTTTAAACGCATTGAGGAATTGACTCTTTGCGTGTCTGTTTAACCAAAGTGGTTTAACAGGCGAAGACTTGATGTGCAATGATCTCGTTCAACCCCATCGCTCTGGTTTTTATACCCATGTTACACAATTTACACAATATACAAAAAGGATTTTCTATTCTAGTCACAACAATGGTACAACACTTTCACTTGGGACGCAACGGTTGGAGGTTTTATGAGTTTATGACACCACTTGAAATTCACTAGATTTTTACAGCTGCAGTTTTGTATTGTGACTTCACTTTCGCTTCTGATTTAGAAAAGTGTATTTTAAGAAACCCTTTTAGTTCGAGGGACGTTGAATAATTTCTCTCCGTTGAATTCCGCGCACAAATCACCTTTTTAACTGCGTGCATCCGTTTGCTAGAAAGTTTTCTAATGGTACTTAAGCTAACTGCTTGCATTTCACAAATATTTATTGCGGACTGGCACTGTTTATTTTATAGGCGAGCTTCCTTTCTTTGGAATTCTTACGCTAACTGTTGACAACGAGTTATTGCGATTTATGGCTCCACTACAAGCCAATCATCAATCCTTAAATTTAAGACATTCGCCAATAGGACCTTCTGCCATAGTGACAATATAACGACTCACGATTTTCGATTTGTTACGAGCTAACTTGGTTTTGTTTCACTTGTCAGCTGATTTACGAGGTTAGGTTGTGCGTTTTAAGCATAAAAAGCTACAAAAAGTGTATTTCGGGCAAACATTGATCATTAGTATTGATATTCAGGTAATATAATAGTATTATGCTCCATCTTCTATATATTTTAAATCATTATATTCTCTTCCTGTCCCATTTCTTGAAAAGCACTCTGTATATTTATGTGGCTTGTGCAGCGACATCCAGCTCGTTTGATTTGCCATTGCTTTAACAAAGCCGTACTTAAGCCTTCTCTGTTCCCACACACACACACACACACATCAGGTGGCGTAAATTAGTTAACGTAAGAGTAGGATGAATAACTCCGAATTCTAGACAATTTTAGTTTTATATGCAAATATTTTCAATTTAGTTTATTCAAATGGTTTTATGATTATATTATATTATTATACCGCGAAGGAAAATCCACACCAAATAAGATTATTTCATTAATAGCTTAATAAAATAGTTATTTATGATACAAGGAGGAAAAATACAATTTTTAAGTGTGTCATACAATAACTTTTATTCGATTGTATGAAATTATTGCAAAATTCACAAAAACTTGCATAATGTACAAGGTGGAACAGAAAGATTATAAGGGTCTGAAGAGTAAAGTACCATTATTTTTCGAGATAGAGTACGACTTCTAAGAAAAAGTTGCTAACAATTTTAAAATAGGCAAATGAGAAATTATAGTCTTTATCTTAAAAAAAACTTACTTTTAGTGTTTTATATATTGCAGCTCCAGTTTTAAACGTAAATTAGTATTTTAAGTACGTATTAGTGCCCTGACGCCAAAAGTGCTCGAACTCCACAAACAACTAAAAACTGCCTTCGCCGCTCAGCTAAAACCCATAACGACGTGTATACCCGGCTTTACACAAGATATGCTAAAATATGAATTAAAGTTTTGAACATTAAACTTAAACTTCATAAGAAGTATGAGTAAATTTGGAAAATTGTATTGTAGATAGAGCTTATATTTCGGTATTATTTTTTTGTTGCAGCAGCATTCATCTCCATTTCAAAATTAATAATAGATATAGTTGTAATTACAAGTTTAATACAATAACAGTATGTTTTTCCCGCTGCTGATCATGTAAGTTAGTGATACAGCCTTAGTAACAACACGTGTAAGTCGGTGATTATATTTGTTTGCTGCTTTTTCTTGACACCAGAACTTAATATTATTATTAAGTTCCTAGGATAATAAAATTAACAAAGCAAGATGCAGATTTAGACGTTTTGTTTATAAATTGCAAGTGTTTATGTGACATGTGACACTCACAGGTAACACGACTCACGAAAACTAATCCTGGTGATAGGTGACAAACCAAACGATTTTTTCAAAAATCTAGGAAAATTTCGATAAGCAGCGGGAAAAATATAATAAGATAACTCGGAATGTATCGCCTATTAACATTTTCGGCAGGCAACAAGCCGCGACTTCGCCTTGGCTTGTACTTGCCTACCTCAAATGTTAATAGGGCCTTACATTCCTTGTTACTTAAATAGCTAATTAAGTAGACGGTATTTATATTTAATCTAAATCTAAAAATGCTAAATTTTAGATGAGTCTTACAAATGTTTCTTCTATAGTGGGAAATAACATATTGGTAGCTTTCCCGATTTTTTCAGTATTATTTTAGCTGCTAAGTAAGCATCGCTATTTATGGAATGTTGATTAAACTACTAATAAAAACGTTTGCATTTGTTGCAACTTTATTGGCCACAATAATTTTTGTTAATTGCTTCTGTAAACTTTTATGAAGCATTTATTTAAAATAACTGTAAGTCAATAACGATTTTACTAGTGGGCTCTTTTTGCTACTGAACTTGCTCAACGAAATTAAAGTTAGATACAAAATGATACACAAAATAATGTTAACATATGAAAAGCAATTTAATCTGAAATTTTAATGTTCGCACTTAAAAACTTCAATTTTAAAATCTCATTACTTTCTGAACAATAGCTTATATAATACGACTTCTTCGATAGCCTATTAAGTCAGTAATTAAGGCTGTAAAATAACAGTATTTGATCATTTACCTCCAGTTAAAAGCAAAAGGACCTCGACCAGAAATAATTTTGGAAATTCGCCAAATGACAACGGAGTAATGTTAATGTCAACTGGAATAGTGCAATAAAACTAATTTTTATTGAGATTTTTATTAATGTGAAGAGTCCTTCCAAAACTTAATTCAAACTGTAGAAAAGCAAATCCACATTTTAACTGTATTTCGGGAGCAAAACGCCCCATGAAATCTAGTAATAAAATCAGTAACTGAGACAAACTGGTAAATACAAACCTAAATTTTACAAAATGGTCAACACGGAGGCACGCACGACACTTTATTTACTCGCACAATGCTCCCAACAAGCCGTTATAAAACTGTACCGATTGTTCAATCCATGCCTGAAGGCGGTGTAATAGCGTTATTTTAGACGAAACGCCGAGCGCCGAATCGTCTGATACGCATATTTATGTACATATTTATAAACGACTGCGGTGCACATACTTTTTGGCATTGTTACATTGTCCGGGAATGCTAAACTATTTTTACGTAAGTGACTAATTATAAATCGTCCGCGAACAAGCATCAGATGAAATGGGCGATGAAAGGTGAAATTTGCAGGTGCCAATTGGCCGCAATTCTCTCTTCTCGGGATCAAAGAGGCTTCTGTTTTTTCTTCTCACGATCAAAACTTATTTAGATTATTCAGATGCCGGATATAAACCAGCTGCTAACGAGCTCTGAACAAACAAATATGTGGCTTTTTTCTGGTAATTATGGTTTAGCCGAGTATCAGACACACTATAATAAGCAAATGCCAAGGCTAATTTGCTATGAAGAATTGTTTCCTTATATCTTGTGTTTGTCAACGTTTCCAAAAATCGTATTTATAAAACCCGGTAGACCTATTCGTGCATTAACAGAAATATCAAAAACATTTACATCATTTATATTCTAATTACCGACACAAGCTGCTGCAAGAATAAAAATATGAAATAGATTTTTTAAAATTATCGTTCTACCCAGTGGAACATAATTGCAGAGATCCTCCTCACGCTACAATGTAATTGATGAATTACGGGTCATATTTTACTACCAGCTTCTATCATTGAATTATGTTATAAAAAAAATAATTGAAGGTGGATATTTCTTTTCGTTAATTTTGTGCAACGGGATCGAATCCGCTTTACATCCGCAGTTGTAGTCCATAATAGTTATTTATGTATTTAGTGGTAAAACATTAGTTTTATGGTTTAAGTTGAAACAAAAACCATATAACGTATTTACACATATTTTACATACAAGAATTTTGCAAGACAACGTTAAACAAAATAACACACATTTTGAAGTAATTAAACACAACAGATATGCATTTTTAACAGATTAATTTTTTTTTTGATATAATACAATATCAAGCTGGTCATGACGAAGGTGCTTAACATGACATTTCTTTATGCATTCGATATGGCCATTATGCATTGAATACGGTTCTTTCTTTATGCGTTCGATACGGGACACGGCAGCTTTTGTTAAAATTTTATAAATGGCAACTTTTGACGTTGAATTAGGTAGTATGTGTAAAGAGGCAACTTTAAAGGTGCGAAGAAAAACATTTAAGGTCAATCTCGATTGCAATTTCATTATTCTAATATTATTATAATAATGGTGGGTGGTAGAAGACAGCTGACTATCTGTTTTTAACAATACGTATAACGTTTAGTCTTTGCTTGGTAATCGTAAATTGTTTTTCCAGATGATTGATTTTATAGTTTGATTTATGAGCGTTGATGATATAAGGTTATTATTTATAATTATTACTCTTACTTTTGCAAAAAGATTTATACATAGTGTCCCAAATTTCATGGCACAAAAAAACACGGATAGATTATGATAAAATAAGGATATTCCAACACATTTCACAAATCGGTACTACTTCGAGTAACAATTTTCTACGCAAATACGAGGGTCACTCTATATATTGTGAGATACAAAGTAACTATTAACAATATTTAACTTTTTTTTATGTATGTTCAAAATAGTCCCTTTCAAAGTCGATACATTTTTGTAATCTTCGCTTTCACCCTTCAAATGCAAAATGCCAGTCACTTGGTTTTAAGGTGTTGAAAAACTGCATCTCGGATTCAATACGTCATAAGTCACTTTGTTGTCCGTTTCTACCTTTTTCCTAGCAACTTGGATGTTTTCGGGAGTTACTGTAGTTCTTGGACGTTCTTCATTTGTGTTATCTTTCATTCTATCCAAGCACTCAACTTCGCTCAAACCATACTTGAAATCATAAAATAGCATAGGCCGAAAATTCTCTCGGCTGAGATCCATTTTGACTGATATTTAGAAATTGTTTTCGACAAGAATGGCATAAGCTCTCTAGATCATATTTTGCATAATAATCTAGATTGGATCCAAGTTTTTAATAAAAGAAATAGGGGACTTCTAAAATATTTACTGTTTATGTATCTCGCAATATATATAGTGACCCTTGTAATTACGCACGCCATTGGGACGTGAAATAAGTTAAGATAATTATTAATTACTGAACCTTCAAGGATAAATTTGTTTAAATCTGAGTTGCACTGTCTTAGAATTATCAATCAGTCTCGTGGTGTCTTTGGCCCATACGTGTTTAATAAAATTAAAAATTGGTCCTTCTACGAATGCCCAGAGGGTTGGTAAGAATTTAGTATGCGGTCTTCTTCTTTTTTCTATTAATATAGGCTAAGTACCTGTTGATAACCATCAAATGTGGGTTTTATAAGCCATCTTCGGCCGGGACCGGGGTAAGTGTCTAGCGTAACCCCTTGAATTAGGGAAGAATACCCTTCTACAAAGGTAACGACCACCAAAGGTGTTTGTATGGTGGCTGAAGAGCATAGATAAAACCAATATCCGGGTATGGGGTTCGAACCCACTACCTGCCGATTGCGAGCGCAAACGCTTTACTGCTCGGCTACCCGCTCTCCCTGTATGGTGAAGTTTGCAAATGTTAGATCTTCAGTCAAGGGGAGCATTTCGAACATGTTTTGTAAAACTGATCGTTAATGAGTGTAGATAAGCGAATTAATAAGAATACTTCTGCCGGACCGGTGAGTATTTTTATAAGTAATTTAATCAGGCAAGAGGGACACTGATAGGCGTTGCTGTATGATAAATTTTTTGGGTTTCCAAAAAAATATTATAGCTGCATAAAAAGAAAGAGCCACAAATATGGGCTATATTCTCTTATAGTACCGTGCTAGATATTTTTCTACCATGAATTTGGTACATACTGTATACATATGATTTTATAACACTCTTAACACGATTTTGTGCATTAGCGATGCCAATGTATATTTTGACAATCAGTGATTGCCAATTGTTTCTACTGCCTACCACTATTATGATATTAACGAAGGAGCGAAACGCAATGGTAACCGAGATTAAAAATACATAATATACCTGGTGACAATGAGACTAGGACCATGCTTATATTTCCTTTATTTATGAACCGAGTTAGATAAACTTCATACGAGTATACTAGACATAATTTCGGATTGATAGACTTCTGGTTTTTAATTTTGATTAAAGTATCAGCCTGTATCATTATGTTTTTCGGAATCTATGGTTCAAATTCCATACGATATTCTTACGAATTTTTCATTTAAACAGAAAGTTTTTTTAAAATTTTTTACCATAGACGACCGTGACTGAGAAAAATCAGTTCTAATTGACTCTAGTAACTCATATTAACAGTGATTTCATCAATTAGATCAATAACAGCTTCTTCATAAAAAAATAAGATTTACTAAACGTGTTTTTTAAGAAAACGCATTTTTAAATGGCACCTACTAAATACCATTTTGCCAATAGATACAAAATTTAATAACCAATCTAACTATATGCATCATGCACTACTTTAGCTTTATCTAAAACTGAAAAATACGTTTTTAATGAATTAGTAAAATATTTTTGTGTAATACTTAAGCAAATTTAGCAACACTGTCGTTCGTAAGTTGAATCTTAGATTCCGAAAATAAATGTAAATAATATTTCTGGTAAATCCGGAAGTCGACTATTTTGACTATACCTATATCTGTCTCTCAATACAATATTATGGTTAATATCCTTGTGATAAAATTTATCCAAATCCGTTTATAAGTATAGGAGATAGGGGCATGGCCCTGGTCCCCTTGTCACCTAATATATCGGGCATTAGTCGCTATATGACTTGTAATTCGAGTCGTCGCACAGTGAGCATTTTGCTCACATTAGATCATATGTGTTTCTGGTTATAAATATACAATTCGAAACTTAATAGGCGTTATCTATATAAAAATATATTTAAATATAGCCCGAAAGAACCAACCTCTATTTATGATATTGTGTTTGACCATATTTACATATCACACCTTCCAAAGCTATAGCACCAAGACGCTTTCCACTCTGGTATTCTTACACAACAATAAAAATTACCAAAGAAAAAAATTAATGTCATAAAAGGTACAAAAATAAAATAGATTATCTGACTTTTGCTCTTTTCCGCAGTAGAAGTAAATATTTAATTCGGCTAGACTGCAAAAAATAAGTTAACTCTGTTTAAAACTGAGTATTAGCGTGTTCTAAGCGCCCCTGGTCTTAAGTTTCTAATCAGAAAGCATCAATTAAATATGTTGCAAGTATTATGACATGTAATAATTCAACTGCCAGCAATAGTTTATCAATTTAAGCATTCTTTTTTATTGACTTGAATGACAGTAAGTGGTATAGGATTAGTTTCACACGAAATAAAAATGTAACTCATCATAGTTGTACTTTAAACAATTCAACTCTTAAATACTACTATCGTCAAAGACCTGCGGGTTTTATTCGACACAAAACTTCTATTTGACATCTCGAGCAATACTCCAAAAATTCTTGGTTTTATTATACTGTTACGTTTTACCGTTCGGGCTATTTAAAAATTATACGACGCTTCTTGTATTAAACATTTATTTACATCAAATAGATTAATTATTACTATTTACAAACACACGAGAATTATAGAGCCGATTACAAATTACTTAAACTACAGGCGCTATTTCTATCGATACATTTATTTAATATTTACACTGGTTAAACTTCAACTATTTATTTATTTCACTCTTAACACTAACGATTTATTATTCTCCTTAGCATAGAATTTCGGCTTAGACCGCGTAGTATTTCTAGATGAACACCCAGCATTCTCTGGCTTAATGTGCCTTGCACCTTGTGAAGTCGAGCAAAAACCCGCGCGATGGCCATGCTCTTTGGTGGCTCGTGTTGTTTGAGTATCTTGAGAACGAGGATACTTAGGCAGATTTGGCCGTTTTGCTGTTTGTGCATCCATATTCACTAACGTTTCGCAAGACCTTGCAGCTTGCATCATCAGAGTGAAAGTCGAGTGCGACTTCACAAGGTGCAAGGCACATTAAGCCAGAGAATGCTGGGTGTTCATCTAGAAATACTACGCGGTCTAAGCCGAAATTCTATGCTAAGGAGAATAATTCGAGTAACCGCGAAAGCCTCAAACAGTACATAACGATTTATTTCTATTTATATGGTTATTTATGTCAATAGTTGTATGTACACACGGGCTATTATTTATGTGGGAGCTCTACACGGCTCTACGCGAATTCCGATTGAACTCAGGTCTGCGGGATAACTGCCCGCTATTCCCGCTCGCGAGTATTTATATTGCCAGATAGTTCCTTCTAGAAAACGTGTAGAGTTCGCTCGACCTTTCTGGCAACTCTGACGTGTCACGCGCAAGGTCGTTTCTGGAATGTTCTGGAAGACTGACTCACGCCGTCTCATGCAGCTGCCTCCAAGGTCGTTCTGCAATGCTGTCGCACGGGACGCTGAGTCCTATTTCTGGGGCGACGGCCTAGCCCCACGATCGTTACAATACGTTCTTCAAAGGAGTTCAACGATGTTAATGTTATTAAAACAGTCTATTATTTGTATATTAATATAATTTTCAAGGCATTTACATTAGTAGAGTTGAGAGAATCCAAAGGAAACTAATCATTTTTACAAAGAAAATTAATCCCTCCTGAGTAATCATATGAACAATATTGTAAAGATCTAAATATGTACACCTTAAAATCCAATAGAACTCTTAGTGACACATTCCTTTACAAATTGGTTAATTACAAAATTGATTGTTCTTAAATTTTATCTCTGATAAATGTTAACGTACCAAGATTAGGTCTACGACACCATTTTCTTTTTTATTTAGCATCTTGTAGCACAAATTCCATTTTGAATTCGCCAATCAACACAGCTCTTCTTTCATATAATCAAACTTTCAAAAACATCGATATTATTTACTTGTTATTTTATTCATTTTAAGTTTGCTGAAAACATTCTATCATCATAACTCATTCGTTCATTCATTTCTTATTTGGTATAATTTTTTTTGTGCAAAAATTAGAAAATTTTTCCATACTTTTCACCTTTTTTCAAGCAGCTTTATATTATTTTTCAGTGTCTCATTTTCTTCTCTTATAGTTGTTGCATTTCTTCTTGATAATTTTTCTGATCTTTCCTTATGGCTTTTACTTCCTTCAACATATTTTTCGTCATTTCAGCCAAATCTGCTTCATCTCGGTTTTTCCAGGGGGATCTTACTATTTTTTTACTTTTCCTAACTGCGTCACTTTCCTCTTTCTTCTCTTCCCATCTTTTCTTTTTTCTGTTTTCTTCACTCTCATGTCTTTGTGGTGTTCGTTGTATACAAGAATTTAATAATACCAAAACGCACTTTTAATAACTCAAATATCCAAACCTCATTAGTCGAGTAATGAAGGAAACTCTTACATTTACATGAAGGTATCTGCCAGGATTGCTCTCCACAAGGTAAGTCGCTGTAGATTCTCTTTTAACACCCTTTTCGAAAAAATCTTAAACACGGCTAGATGTCAAGTCAATATTGTCACATCTGCCGTTTATCACAATGGCGTTGCTTGGAAAAGTGTGAGAATTTTGCTCAAAAGGAGACCGATATCAGATTAAAGAAACTTTTACGTATTTCTTTTAAGACACTCTCTAAAGCTAAAGCTTCTGTGTGGATTTCTAATTTTATTCACTTTTTGACTACTACAAAATTAATTAATCGCTTAAAAGCCAATATTTCGCAAAAATGCACTCCTGTTACTAAGGCAACCACAATAAAACTAATAATTCACTAAAAATCATAGTCGCTCTATTTGTACCAATTCAAAAGGGTGAATCATGTATAAATGGTAACATAGAGTGACTCAAGCATAAGTTCAATGATTTTACAAACAGTGTATGTAGTCAAGCTATCAATTATTTATTCGAGAGTAGGTTCCATTTCTAAGATAAGAGTGTTAAAATTATATATTAAACTATTTTTTCTACGACCATTACTAAAAGTAGGCCTTTTAGCACTAGCTTGTTTCACTAAAACTGACATGTACATGTGCTAAAAGTAAACAGCGGGTGTTGAATTTATAATTTTAAACAGGAAGTGAGGTTATAAAGTTATTCTAATTATTTTCTTCGTTCGAGGTAAAGTGTTTTTTAAATAATTAAAACATTATGTAATGAATAAAGTAAAATGTGTACTTTTATAATTACCTTTGATAACTAACTTTGACAGCTACCGCCTGCAGAAACAATCACTTGTGCCGTCACTGATATCTCTTTACTATGACATAAATTATAACTGTCATAAATGCAAACCTTTGTTAAATCGACATTTATGGATTAATAACAGTAAATTTAATGTCGTAGAAAAAATATTGTATGCAAACTCGACATGTTATGAAACAAAGCCTTCGGTTTCGTTTCATAATTTTCATGTCTCGTGCATAAACATCAACGTTTAGCACTTGTTGGACGAATAGCTATTTTGTAGCGACTATGTCCCGCATCTCTTATTATACAATCAAATGCCATGATTTTTCAAAATTCAACCAACCACTTCTTTTTATAGTGGCAAAAAATCTAATTTTTTCCATGGGATTTTAGCAGTTTTTTACCACTTGTATCCATGGAAATCGCCAAATATGTTGTTTTAATCAAGGTGATATTTCAAAAACGTCATTTAAACTGTCATTATGCTTCAGTAGGTATAAATGTCATATTCATTGCATACCGATACAAAATGAATCGATATTTGGAAAATAGTCTACAAATGCATTTCGGGGTCATGATTACGCTCGGAAAATGTTTTACCGGCAAAATAATTTGCTCTTAATACATTATTACTGACTATTTCCAACATCTGTCACTTTGACGTTTTTTGACCAATCATAAAATGCAAACTGGCATTGCCCTCAACGATTATTCAATAAAATTAGAATTTTTACCCACACTGAAAATTGTAACGTCCAGTGCCTACTCACATTTTTTAAATATCAAGAAATGATTATAATTGTCCTTGAATATACTTATAATAAATAAGTAGCGTTTTCGTTTATTTTCTCTTAAAACAATATTGATGGAATTGGAAATAACTTCCCCAAATAATTATAACTCCAGCCTCATGTAAATTGTTTAAGCAAAAACTACTCAAGCTAAGATTATGACATTTATCAAAGATTAAAGCCCGAGAGCTTCAGATGAATGTCATAATTTCAGCTGTAATGACTTTTCGAAAACAATGTGTATTCGACAGCAAAAAAAATTTTTGTCTGATAATCGCATTGTTTTCATTGCTTCTGATTATTACACTCAACTGTCACATGACTGATATCATGCAATGATAACCATACACTTTTTTTAAAAATTGACCACTTCCGTACTGATTACGTGATACGCACCCTCTGGATGCTTACCAAGCGATAAGCGTCCCAGGGATGAATATCGACCTCGTAGATGGTGTCATAATTCGAAGTAAAAGGCAAGAAACAAGCCATTTTAAATTGTTTTCCATTATTAGGTCAATTTTAAATCATAAAACGTATACGAGTTTTGTGTAATAATCATTAGTAATATAACAAGGGCGATACATACCGATAATTTTGCACTCGCCCCTGGTCGAGTGTTGGTTTCAATGAAAATTGTCCCGAGGGCAGTTTTCTAAGGGCAACCAGCATGATGACTCTTGGCACTGGCAAATTTATCTGTGTGTTGCGTTTATATTTTGAAGATTATTACTACACAAAACCCGTATACGAATTGTGATTTAAAATTCACCTAACAATGCAAAAAACTCAAACTGCTTGTTTTTTGTATTTCTATTTCTAATTATGACACTATCTATGAGATCGATAATCACCTCTAGGGAGCTTATCGCTTGATAAGCAGCACAAGGGAGCTTATCAGGTAATCAGTTCGGGATTGGTCGATTTTCAAAAAATGCACAGTTCTCATTGGATGATATCAGTCACGTGACAGTTGTGTAATAATATTCTTCAAAATATAAACGTCGCGACGTAAAAATACTTTTGTCCGTGCCAAGAGTCATCGTGCTGGTTGTTCTTTGAAAACTACCCTCGGGCAATCCCTCGGGGCAGTTTTTGTTGCAACCAGCACTGGAACCTTGGCGTGTGCAAAATTATCGGTAAGTATGTCTTACCCTTGTTATATTACTATTGATAACACTATTACCTCGCATGTAAAGGACAACACTCTGGCTCCAATGTTTAGGTGGAGCTTTCCGTTTACCAAAGTCCAGTTGGACTAGAATGATAGCAACATGTAAAATTCTTGCCAAGAAAACACCTCATAAATTGACAGACAAATACTACGTGCAATAAAAGCGTAAATCTATTTGAGTAACAGGTTCTTCGCCTAAATTAATAACGCATAATGCAATGTGGAATTGTTTTTGAACAAGAACTGTAAACACCAGCTTATTCTTTACACTACCTATTTATTTAATTAAGAGAATAATTTAGAATTTAATAAAGATCCTTACTACAATTCAAATAAAGTGTTGCAATGATGTTTAATAAATGCAATTGGAAACCAAATTTTTTTTAGTAATTTATATTTTCTTGCCAAGGTATAATGCAGATTAACACCTTGTATGTTTGTATGGAATACGTTTTTATACTTTGTTTTTAGGTAATGCAAAATTACACGTTGTACGTAAATATGTATAAGCATATTTTCGTACTTTATGTTCAAATAGTACAAATTAGCTTAAAATGACAAGGAAAGTTACATCCTAATACTTTCTATACATAATATAAACTTCCATCGTTGCAAAGAAAAAACAAGGCAAGGAGACTATATTTATGTTAGGAATATATGATAGTATCCATGTATATACATATACCGTGTTAAGGAAACTTGGAAAACTTTATGAACAGAAGTTCTGAAAATTTAGTCGGAATTAGTGTGGTAGTAGATCCAGCTTTACTCTCGACAGTGAATTTTCGCAGCATTTTTATTTTTTGTCAGCTAAAACGGCTTCATACTACGAACGCTCCTCGTACCAAAAAATTAACTGTTTTAGGTAAATTGACAGCTGTTTTGTAGTTTTGTGTGGAAAACATCCTGTAACAGATTTGGAAGATTATAATATTCGGTAAATAATCTACAATTTTCATAAAACAGAAGAACGCCGTGTCACTATGTCACGTGTCACTTGGACATGCCATGTTATGTAGTATTGGATTCACCCCAAAAATTTGAAATTGAGTTTTCAACAGATCTTCACGCTTTAGAGTCCCCTGAACCCAAAAAACATGTTTTTGTTCATTGGTCTGTCTGTGTGTCTGTCTGTCTGTCTGTCTGTCTGTCTGTCTGTCTGTCAGTCAGTCTGTCTGTGAACAGAATATCTCAAAAACGAAAAGAGGTATGGCGTTGAAACTTCATATATAAGTTTTATGTACTATGTAGATGAGACAGCAAGCTTTTGAAGAAAATCGCATAGCAAAGTAGGTGTTTACTCTTGTGATTTTTCAGTTTTTTTAGATTTTTTAAAAAACGGCTCTAACGATTTTTTTCAAACTTTACAATTTTAATGTGAATTGATGTGAGATAGGTGATTTTCCAGTTGAATACTAAAATGGGTTTCTTTTGTTTTTTCTATTTTTTTTATTAACTCCTATTTTAAATAGAACACCCTGTATATTATTAAATTTTTGAATTTAGCTTAAAATTTTAGAGAAAATCTGTCTCTTCAACTAACGCTCTATTTTATACAGTTTTTTGTAGAATTTGTAATTTTTGAAAATTATTGACAAATGCTAAAAAATTAAAATTGTTTTTTTTGCTAATCATAAGATTACTGTAAAAGGCAGTTGTATGAGTGTATCACACCAGATTTTTATATTCTTTGTTGATTATATACAGTTGCGATTTATATAACTTTGAAGATAATGTTATGCCTTTTTGATGTGACTATTCAATCATTTCACTTTCTTTACTGTTGAATGTCGGTGCAGGGTTTAATCGGATACTATGATACGGGGAATTTATAACAACTACGGGTAAATTTGGAAAAAGGCGTTCTTTTACCCATCTCTCGTAATTGGTACCGATAATATCGTTATGATGACCTCCACTTTTTCTCCCGGATTTAAATGTTAATAAACAGTTTGGAGTAAAACCCATCTCGCCGCCGCCGCCGGCGTGAATTATGTTTAATCGTTGACCCTTCGCAATATTTGATATTGTGGCTCCACTTTCTTGAGGTTGTATGTCCACTATGAATGTACCTTTCATCCAAAAAGATAGTCGGCCTATTTTCACTTTCGTAATATTTTATATTTTGGAGGTATTCTATGTTTTTTGTACGGATATCGTCCTTTTCCATTAACATTTTTCGGTTATTTTGCTTTTTCTTCCATCTAAAGCCAATTTTTCTAACAATTCGTTTCAATGAAGACACTGAACCACATGGCGTTCTTCTGTTTTATGAAAATTGATTGTAAATAATTTGCCGAATATCAAATTTCCCATAATTTTCCAAATCTGTTCCAGAATATTTCTCGGACACTTTTTTCGGGCGATTTCAATCTCACCGTACCATTGTTTTCTTCCGACGATGAACTGGCTTCTTTCATAATCCTTTCTATTGTTCTGTTGGATTTTTCATTGCTTTACAAGTTTTTTCTTTAACACTCTTAAGAATTTTTCCTTCTTCCTTCTTGGATAAGAAGTACGGGAATACACTGTACACTACTTCACGCGTTTGGGTATTCAAAACTTTTCGGGAACCAGTATCTAATTGAAAGCCTTGAAAGTTAAATCTTCAACAACAACTTAGGATAAATATCAGTGAGATTTTATATGAAAATACTAAACATCAAAACATTTGAATAAATTAAATATTGGTATCTACCAATTGATAAGAAACAGCAGAAACACTACACCACTGCATTTGATGTTTTACGGATTCGTGTCTACTCGTTGTCGATCGGCATGCGCCGGCCGCTCGCCTTCCCTCATGGACTCAGCTATAGAAGCTAATAAATCAGCTATGGAAATACATAATATGGCAATAACACATCTAAAGACAGAAATGAAGGTAGTAATAAAACCTATTATCAGTTACGCAGCTAAACCAAAACAACAGCTACAACTAATCGAAACTGATATGAAAGTGCTACGGAAAATAAAAAAACTGCAAAACAGTGAGAAGTGAAGACATATGGAGGGATGTAATATAGAGACAATAACGAAGTGGGCTGACAACAGGAAAAAGGAATAGAACGAACACAACTATACCGAGATTGAACGACAATCGGCTGATAAAATAAATATGCCATAAATCACCCGCTAGGAGAAGAACTATGGGAAGGCCTAAAGAAATATGGAGCTACATTACATAATACAGAAAGAAGCAGTTAATGAACAAACAATAATATTTAAAAAACCAGAAAGAAAAAGAAAAGAAAATTTCAGAATCTAATTTGGAACCCGAATATTCGATTTATGGATCTTCAGTAATTGTTCAAAAAATCTTTTTTAATATTCGAGGTTACAATTTCTTATTTAATCACAACCTCTAACTTTTAATAAATGATCAGATTTTATTGAATTTAAAAGGACGGGAGTATTTTAGCTTTGAGTCGAACTTTACAACTGTTTTTGAACCCAATAGCTAAAATTGGGGTTTTTAGAAACATTCTAACATATTAGGGTTTTGCTAAAGCTTCTATACTTTAAAAAAAAGTTTCTATCTTCGGAGGTCAGCTGTTAGTTTTGTTTTTATTTTTCGCGTTTTAGTAGTTGTTAAATTTTGGATAGTATTTCATTAATTAATAAGGAAATAATAATTTTGCATTTGAAGAATCATGTGATATGCCCATTACTTAATATTGCACGACTCCTCATATTATACGCCTGTGGTGAGTGTATAAAAGCAAAATTGAGCATAACAATGCAAATCGTTGAATAGTGTCATTATAAAATAATTAAGTGGAACTATTGTCGAAGTTATAAAGAAAAGTGTAACTTCAGAGGGCTGCATAAGCTTTATATGAAAGTGTTTTCGCACCCGCATTCGTAGAAACTTTTTTGCTTAAAACGAACTAAGGAATCACCTGCCGAAATTTGTCGGGGACATTTTTAAACACCCTGTGTATATCAATCCTTTTCAGCACGTAACACTTGAGTTACTCCTTTATAAAATTTTCCATTACAAATAGTTTAAAAGACTAAAAATAAACACCTTCAAATCATAATGCAATATTCATGTAAGGCGTTATATTTTTTATGCTCGCTGTTGTACAATTCTGGGTTTATTATAAAAATATTTGTTTAGCTTGACAAGATACAGTCTTAAGTTTTAGAATGCAAAATATCTGAGTCTATGATGATGAGTACCTCTACACTTTGAAAACCTATTAATTTCACAAGTGAGGGAATGATAACTTATTTAGAAATCATTTAGAAGCAATTAAAAATACACACTTTTTAAGGGGATTTTGAAAAACTTATTTTCCCAGAATCAAAATTAATTTATGTAGGTACAAAAAAATAACAGGATTTAAACAATTGCATTCGAAGTGTAAAATATGCACTTTAATCAGTGATTTCATCAATAAAACAATTTTTGGAATACGATTTTTTGTTGCAGTTCCCAGTATTTTTAATAGTTGGGTAATTAGTAATTTTTATAAAAGTATATTTAATAGAATATACGAGCAAAATGTTTTAAAATCCACAATGCGGTCCAGAAAAAATAGAGAGAGTGTGATAGAAAATATAATTCATAGAATCCAAATGTTAATGTTATAGCAACTTTGTGCAGTAAATATGCATATTCAATGTTGTACAGCGGGATTCGAATCTTAAAAAAGATAAAATGCCTTAATTTTAAAAAATAACTCAACAAATTATATTAACTCATGATGTTTTATCTCAAAATGGCTTTTATCTACGACAGTGTGTAAAGTTGTCTTTTAGTTGGCAGTTTTAAGTTTGTAAAACGACTTTTTAATAATATGTTTTCATTAGTTTACGTTGTTAATGGCAACGTGCTTAAAAAATTTCATTAGGCACTTAGTTAGTAGCAACGTGTTTTAAAATTTTTAGAACACGCAAAATTAGGACCGCTTGCTAGTAATTCTAATTTACATGTAAAATATTTTTTTTATTTACCGCATTTTTTAGATTCTATCGTAGATAAAATATTGTACGATACACAGGCGTAAAGCATCTTTAGTCACTCGTGGGGCTTAAAACGCTCGCTCACTCGCGTTTTAACTCTACCCCACTCTTTCCTAAAGAGTACCTTTACGCACTTGTATCGTAAATTACTAATATCTACGACCACTACTAAAAGTAGGCCTTTTAGTGCTAGCTTGTTTCACTAAAAGTGACGTTTTATAGTTTAGCGTGGCTAAACAAATCAGGTGTTTACTTTTAGCCCATGTGCTAAAAGTGAAATAAGGTTATAAAACTACAATTTCGAACTGGAAGTGAAGTTGTAAAGTTATTCTAGTTGCTTCTTGCGTTACAGATAAAGTGTTTTTGAAATAATTAAACCGTTATGTAATGAATACAGTCAGATGTGGAGTATTAATAATTAGATTTCGTAACTGACCTTGACAGTACTGGCTTTTCAAATATTCGCCCGTGCGGCATGGACTACTGTTTATTATGACATAAATTAGAAATGTAGATGCAAACCTTTGTTAAATCGATATTTATGGATTAATAACAGTAAAATTAAGGTCGTAGATAAAATGTTGCATGCAAACTCGTGCTAAAAGTGTTATTGTCAACTATTAGCACTTGTTGCATAAATAGCTATTTTAAATATTCAGAAATGTATTGTTTGTACAAAAGACAACATATAAAATAAGAATCATTTGCTTAAAAGTGGTGTAAAAAGCATTTAAAAATATACTTCACACATGATAAACAAAAGTTAAATAATTTTCCAAACAGTAACATTAACTATATAAGGCTTGTGTACCAGTAGCGTCGCTAAGTCCTTCTTGGCGAAATATTATATATTCGCAAAATATTAAACGAACGAAGACACTTCTAAACTATAAAATTATTTTATTACAAATGTGAAGTTAGCTAATTAAGAATTTTTACTATTCTTTTTATTGCTATTTTTCTGAAGGGGTCTTTTCGTCGTCAGTGTTGTGTACCCAAAATTGAAGTATTAAAAAGTTTCGAAGGAAACCCCTTTTTGTATAATTCTTAGATAAGAGTTTCTGAATTGTATAGTTAGCCACTTTTGTAGTGACGGAACCATCATGAAGCAGATTAAAGAAACGATAATCCAGTTCAATTTTAATGGAAATAAATTTACCTGCTTGCTAAAAAAAAAAAACAAAACAAGTAAACTATATTTACGTTGAAAATTTATAAGTATACCAGTGTACATACAGATTCATTAGGGAGATTTGGAAAACATTAGGAATAGAAGTTCTGAAAATGTACCTACCTAAAACCAAAGTCATTGTTGATACTAAACGAATCTGTTTTGGATGATGTGGAAAAACATATCATTTTACCAGGCCAATAGCTACGCTAATCACTCTCTTATAGCGATATTATAATTTGTAAAGTTACAGATCTTTTTGTTAGAGCTGGAGGTAGTTTGTTATACTGATATTATCAATATCTTAAAATAATGTGTTAAATAAAAATATTTCTAAATACCTACGTCTAGCAGGAAAGTTATAATTGTGTAATTTTATATTTCTCATTTTTGCTGCCAGAAAGTATTTTCAAACATTATTTTCAGATTTTAACTACACTTGTTTCTGGGAAATTTCTTGTTTGTAGTTCAAATTGGTGTCGAACACATTATTTTGAATATTTTTTGCATACCTTCTGAACGGTCGATCGGATTCATATTCTATACTCTTCTAAATTGACAATTTATTATTTTGCTACTATTAATATCTAAGAGTTTAATGCAATGTTATACAATTAGTTATAAAATATTCCGGTCTCCATATAACCTGTATGTAGTCCCATATAATAAAGATAATCAAATACAAATCCAGGTTGGAGTTAATTGGAATACTAAATATTTACATTCTTTCATTTTTAAGAACATTTATTTGTTTTATGGAAAATACAATTTTGTTTGTACTAACAAATTTTGTTATTATTAACTACGAGTAGAATCCTTAATGGATTTTTATGTAAAGACAAGATGGAAGAACAATAACGATTGATTTGATTTAATCTCATTATAAACGTGAGCTACAATACATCCTATTGGCGTTTTTAAAGGTGTATAATAATCCTACTTGCCTCCTGTTATCAAAATATGTAATTTATTCTATAATTGATTATAAATTCGTAATTTGACAGGTCTCCTTGTTCGGAAATTCAGAAACCTAACAATATGGGCTGTTCCAATATAATACTCCATTAGATATTTGCTGTTATTCCGAACACAGTAGGCCTGGAGTAAGGAATATCAATAAGTGATTCTGCAACTACTGCTAATTTCCAATAGTATTTTTATGATTTTAATGTGCTAGACCATTCTTGTTCAGTAAACAGCAAACAAATATTCGAGCAAGCATGTTAGAAATGGAAAAAAGACGAAGCCGAAGTTCGAGCAGTAATTAGAATATCTGTACAAAATAAGGTGTCTGATGAAATTCATATGACTGTAGCACAATAACTATTTATACTACATATTTTTTTAAGTGGCTAAGTCTTCTGGATAAGCACACAAAAGAACCTTGATTAAACATGTCGATAACCTTTTGTTTTTCATTTGGCGATGCAGAAAAACTGTTATATAATGTTTGGTTCTGAAAAGAAGTCTGCAGTATGGATCACCAATTAAATATTTTTGCGGTGATTTGAATAACGCTATGGTAAGATTTGCATCTACAGATAGAACGTGTGTTCACCACTTTGATTTAATATTTAAACGTATGGAATGGCGATGGAAAGTATATCATGTGTTCATTTTCAGGTGCTAAATTAGTTATGATGGCCGTGATTGAGTAGGTGGCCCGACAATAGTATCCATATACAGTGCGAGTGTAAAGTCTGGAACTATCGAAATAGAACGAACTTTTATCAAATGTTTTTGAAAGAAATCTCACGTCAATTTTTATTTTAAAAAATACATATTTTACTGTGATTGTCACTTTTAGATTGTCTTTTGTTTTTGAGTTATGACGTTAGCGATACTTTTTTTAAATGGAAACCCTCAATTTTTATGATGAATTTGGACACAGCATGAAATTCTAAGACCAAATACTCTAAAAAAAGTATGATACTGTATTTTGAAATTTTCGAGAAAATCGTACGGTTACCAGATCCCCTCAATACTCCACTCAAATATTGTATCATTATTTATTTAATTAGGAGCACACAACAAAAACAGATAAACAAATTATGAAGAACTGTCATAATTTTAGGGCTAACTCATTGTTTCATGGCTACTTGATTTTTATTCGATTTTTCTTTTAATACTTTAATAGCGATTTTCTCGAAAATTTCAAAATATAGTATCATACTTTTTTAGCGTATTTGGTCTTAGAATTTCATGCTCTGTCCAAATTTATCATAAAAATTTTGGGTTTCCATTTAAAAATTGATCGCGAACGTCATAACTCAAAAACAAAAGACAATCTAAAAGTGACAATTACAGTAAAATATGTATTTTTTAAAATAAAAATTGACGTGTTCGAGGATTTCTTTCAAAAACATTTGATAAAAGTTCTATTTCGATAGTTCCAGACTTTACACTCGCACTGTATATAATAGACTTGTCTGTCCGTCCGTCAGTCCGGGACGCTGTTTCAGCAGCCAAACCGTATGAGATAGAGAAAAAAGTTATTAAAGTTATATGTTTGGAATGGTCATGTCAGGTCAGGAACCGAATTTCAGTCACGTGACACTTCCGGTTTTCGAGAAATCACAAAAAAGGCCGTTTTTCAAATAGAACGCGTATTAAATAAAAACTGGTTCACCAGCTAAACGGAGCTGCGACCCTCTGCGCCTTAAAACCTCGATCGGTTAGGCAACCACTTTGACAGCTTCCAGGTCTGGGTGGTTGCCTAACCGATCGAGGTTTTAAATCTGAAAGAGTTTTTATTTAATACGCGTTCTATTTGAAAAACGGTCTTTTTTGTTTTTTTAAATGAGACATTTGTCTCACTGGATTGCTAGTATTATTATACTAGTTTAAAAAGAGGGCCTATTGTAGCACGAGTGCTACAATGGAGCGAGTGCTACAATGCCTCTTTTAAACGAGTAGGTGTAATGTACTATTTAATCTACTTTGCATAAAAAAACCATCAAAAACTTTTAATTTTGACATTTCATAAATGTGACAATCTGTCAGTTATTTGAAACACGTAGGCTGTGTCAATGTTTTTCATATGAAAATAACAATGCAAAAACAGTGTTATAATGGACTCCATTGTAGCACTGTTTTCGGTGTTATAATAACCATATTGTGACATCAAAGTAGATAAAATTATTTTTTAACGCGTTGAGATACTCGCACCGTCTTCATAGAAGTATGACTTAATTATGAAAAATAGTTGCGTGTTACTAATTTTTCTGCAGCACAATTAATCCTGATTGTTACTATAAAAATACTTAACAATGGAGGTTATTTCATTATAAATGATAAATAATGTTATTAAATTCAACACATTCTGTTCCTTATTCTTTCCAGCGAATTATATTCAAATAACGCTCAGTTATGCGTTTGTTACAGTTAAATGGTACTAAAAATTTTCCACTCGAAGAATTGTCAAGCTGAGTACCACTCAAAACAGTTTAAAGTATAAAATTATGGAAGAATAGGTTATGCAGTTCCTAAATATGGGAATGAATACACTTGCGGACAACTCACGTCAACTCAAAAATAACAAGTGTAGTATTCGTGACAACAAAATTGCCTACAATTTCAATAAATTAAGTTTTCACAATTATTTACGAATTTGTTTATATAATTTAATGTCTGAATCGTGCAAGGCACCACGAACTTATTTACCTCAACTTGCTATGAATGCAGATAGTACAATGTAGTTACTACACAAAGCAATTGCCAAATTGCGAACAACAGGTTAGCATAACGAAATACAGAAGCGTTTATTTAAAAATCATTTGGGAATAGCTAACAAGTTAACGATGCCAGCAACTTGACAAGCGAGCTATGAAGAAGAACACATGTCGGAAATTATTCACATTGTAGTGAAAACGTCATTCATTATCATTTTTACAGAAATCATAATCGGATCGGATTGTGATTTATAAGCTAGTTTTTAAAATCTTAACATACAGCTAAAAAATAATAACGATTCAAGTGTTCAGTAGACATTTGTAAATGCCATGTGTTTAACCTTTTCGCTGCCACTTTCGCCTATGTAATTTTTACCTTAATTTACATTGTTACAAAACTTTAAAAACTCAGCCTCAACTAACTGATAAAATTTTGCTAGGTTTCTCTTCGAAATAAAATTGTATTAAATTTCCGTATCGATAAAAGATAGAAGGCATCGGTTATGACAACAGCAGCAATGCTGAATACAAGTAAAAGCGATACACTATAAGAGCCGCAGGTGATGTTGCAAATGAAATTCAAGAGCTAGAATTTATTTTTATGTTAATTACGTGCTATGAACTAATATTCTCAGGTAAGGAAATCGACTCAGCAGTTATAAAACTATGGATTATATACAGTGTGTGCCAGGTCGAGTGGGATTGCATGGGTAACTTTCTTATCATTGAAGATGGAGATTTGGTTAAATGGGCAATGTTTTGCAGTTTCATATGCTGATTTAAATTCTGCTTGAAAAAATTCAAAATGTCGAACCAGTCAAAAGTTATTAAAAAAAACTAAAAACGGCCATTTTCTTGTATGTCAAATATCTTTGTAAGTATAGAAGAGATACGGAAAAAAAAGTTTTATATAAAAGTCACTGTTTTCGATGAGACCAATTTAAAATTGGTGTCGAACAAAAATTCAAGATGGCTGCTTTTGAGATACTTGTATCAACTTCATTAAGTTATATGGGTGCCACATTGGATTTTTATGTTACTGAATATAGTTTTTCATTTTTTTTAACGATGTAAGATAACGTATGATTGAATAAAAAATTCCAGTAAAATTAATTGATTTTGCATTTTAATCGAGTAGGCTTACATGGATCCAAACAAAAACAAACAAAATTTATTTAAAAACAAAACCTAATCCTGATAGTCACATGAAATTATTAAAATGCTAGCCATTGTTAGCTACACATAGTTGACACCATTTGACGACACGACGGGTTACTTTACGCAAACTTTCGTATCGTTTTTCACCATAGCTGCTTACCTACTTGATTATACATTTAAAAAGTAATATCACGATGTTTTTGTGGTTCAAGTACTTAGTACTGAATTAACATGTTACTAAGTATTATAGGAATTACATACAAAGGTTTTTTAAAATAAATATCACCTAATTTTGTTTGGATCCATGTAAGCCTACTTGATTAAAACGTAAAAACAATTAATTTTACTGGTAATTTTTATTCAATCATAAGTTATCCTACATCGTTAAAAAGAGAATAAAAAATTATTTTCATTAACCTAAAAATCAAATATGGCGTCGATACAACTTAAGGAAGTTGATACGAGTATCTCAAAAGCAGCCACCTGGAATTTTTGTTCCACATCAATTTTAAATTGGTCCCATCGAAAACAGTGACTTTTATATAAAACTTTTTTTCGTATCTCTTATACTTACAAAGATATTTGACATGTAAGAAAATTACAGTTTTTAGTTTTTTTTAATAACTTTTGACTGGTTCGACATTTTGAACTTTTTCAAACAGATTTTAAATCAGCATATGAAACTGCAAAACATTGCCCAGGTAACCAAATCTCCATCTTCAATGATAGGAAAGTTCCCCATGCAATTCCACTCGATCTGGGACACACTGTATATAAACCGAAAATTAAACATAGTTTTAGATATCGCCCAATAAAAGAAGTATTTACCTTAAAGCCGCTTGTAAAATGATGTTCTATACAACAACACTATTCACTTACGAACATGGAAATAGTTAAGTGCAGATTTCACCAGCAATCATAATAAAACTTCGTTGAGTTCTACAATAGTTTTTGTATTGGTTTTAAGTACCACTAGTGAATCTTATTATATATATTAGAAAATGTCACTTGGGAAAAAGTCTGATTCAGCAACCGTTAGACGTGAGTTTAAACTCGTACTCGAGATTTTTCCCGGAGAAGCAGTTGATTTGACCTCACTAATTAAGATAGTTCTAAGTTTAGAACATGGCATAAATGTTAAGTTTAATGCGACTCATAACCACAATTTCCCATACGTTGCGATCTGAATGATTCCAGATATTATACTGGTAAATAAACTCAGAGATAAGGTAAATACGTCGTCTTTCACAAAAGACCATTAATACTCTTATTAGTGTTATAAAAGGCTTAAAACGTCGTCTAGGTTCCAAAAACGTATAAAAATACGTAATGCATCCAGTCGGGATTGAACCGTGGGTGGTTTAGTGCTAGGCAGATTCTTTTCAAAGTCACACATTCTGAGATTTCTAAAGAGTCTAGATTCGATGATTGCAACGTGTAATTATTTTTATATACTAATTTACAGAAAGCTATTAACTTTCTAGCAACAAATTACTATTCTACTAATGTTTTTAATTAATTTCTTCAATCTACGGTACTGGTCGAAAAATAATCAAAATGACTGATTTAAGTTTTAAGTAACTACAAAAATCTGGTTCTGGGATTTGACGTAATTTTAATTATACTAACGAGTTAACCATCCATCGTTCGTAATTTGATTAATGATTATGAAGTGACTTAGTATGCTGTACTTCTTGTAAGAAGTATTTTGTTATAACTTGAGACTAGATTGAATGCTACAGCTAAATCGATATAACGTAAATTATGTGATGTCTATGTTGGGTCATTTTCATTAGTGTGATTAAATGCTGTAACAGCTCATTACTGTTACAACAATAGAGCAACTCAGTGTCTATAAGAAATATGTAATGCAATTCAACAGATCAAAGTATGATATATTAAATACGTATTTTTGTAAAATTATATTCGCCTGGTGCTGGAAAATATGCTCAAACACGTATAAAGAAGGATTAGTTTATAAAAGAAAAGTACTGTTTCAATAATTAATCATGTAGGTGTAAAACTAATTTAGTAAAATAACAAAAATTGTAATATACAAACCCGGTGTGACAATTGATAAAATTGAAATTTGCAGCTTCACATTAGTTATCTCTTTTGCATGTAAACAGAGCCGCTTCATTGTTTTCTCATCAAAGGTCAAACATAACTACGAAAATAGAAATTGTGTTTTCTTTATGTACTTTAATGGTTTAATTTATTCGTACAGAAATAATTTATTTTCTGTCAAAGGTATTTTCACAAAGATTAATTATAACTTTTTGTGAACTCAGTACCTCCGTTGTGCTTAATACGTTATTATTGTATTACTACTTTAGCATGATATGTTCTCTTATAAATTCAGTATTACATATACAGGGTGCCCACTTTAAGTCGTGACCCCTGAAGATTTTGAAATAGGTAAACCACCAGTCAATTCATAAACAGCTTTACATTTTTGATATAGTAAGTACAAGCAGCAGAAATTAGATTCGACCCCGAAATAAAATAATGCACAATTAGAAGTATATAATATAATTAAAAAAAAGATGACAGTAAAGAAAGATGGAAACAACATGTAAGCAGACTGATCGAAAGTAGACTAGCTAAAAAAATATCCGGTAAGCAAGTGAACAGGTAGTTCTAAATTCTTTCGGTGAAGCTATAATAGGCAAGATGTCAATACCATACAGTGAAAAAGAAGAAGAAAAAAAAGTAATTAACTAAAGATTGAAAAAAGGCAAAATATGTGAGTAAACGATTTTTTATCCCGTATCTCTGTTAATATTAATTTTATAGTCCTCTTGCTTGAAAGCGTCAGTGTTATTTATAATAAAAAGTGATACATATTTATTATTAAGCAATCCCAAAGTAACATATGATAGTAGTTTTTTCTTGATAGTTAACAATTTTATATATTTTAAATAAATAAATAATATAAAAGGCCGCTGTTATTAAAAACGTATATAGAAATGTTAAATAAACCTTTGGCAGCGATTTATAACATAAAAACGCCAATATTTCTCAATTAGAAAATAGTTATTTAGACCACAAGTGTTAGAAGTGCAACTTTTTTTCACACGAGTGAAAATTAAGCACGCTAACACGAGTTGTCTATATATATTTTTTTAAATCATTAAATATTCAAATTCAAGCCTATTTTGTATAGAATTTTATTTTACTCAAGTGCGTTGGTCAGTTCTGCTAAGGAAACGTCTTTATTTATTGAAATCTGTAATTTGTTCACGTCAAAATAAAACTAAAAATGAATAAACGAAAAAATAATTTGTTTCTAAAATCGTTCATTCCTAAATTAAAAGCAAAGTGTCAATTTTTTCACTGAGTAAAACGAAGTGACACTTCACACCCTGAAATGAAATTTAAAAAAAATTAGTTATGTAATTATTCCATGAAGCTCGCCAATAGAGCAGCCCCAATGTATAGTTACATCAATAACAAGACTTTTCTATATGAAAGTTAGTTTTAATTTGTCGAAACGAGAAAATATATCTAATATTAGGATGAATAGATCGAGTATTTCACGAAAACACACTGTAACTTTTGAATAATTAAAAAAAAATAGTAGACATACTTCATGAAAATAGCTATTTATGATACAAGTGCTAAAAGTGACTGTATGTTCCACGCGACATAAAAATGATCAACGAGGTCTAAGGGCGAGTTTGATAACATGTCAAGTGCAATAACACTTTTCCCACGAATTTGCATACAATGTTTTTTCAACGACCTTAAATATACTATTATTAATCTATAAATATCGATTTATCAAAGGTAAAATTTTTTTACAGCTGTAATAATTTGTCATCATAAAAATGGCTGTGCATAAGTAGCCGTACCGGTGACTATTTCTGCATCCGGTAGTTTTCAAAGTAATTAGTACATATTTTACTTTATATACATGATGCTTTAATTATTTTAAACAGTTTACCTATAAATAAAGAAGTATAATAATAACGCTATAACTTCACTTTCAGTTTAAAATACGTAAAGTCAAAATCAGCTGCTTACTTTTAGCCGCTAAAAGTAAACAGCTGAGTTTACGTTTAGCACGCTGATTTATAATATGTATTTTTTTAGTTTGAAAAGCTATTTGTAAAAGGCCTGCTTTTAGTAAGGGTCGTTAAAAATAGTTAGTTTTGTATTAAGTGCGTGAAATGGGTGTTTACTGCTGCGCATGTGAATGACACTTTTAGCCGAGACCCTGACGGTCGAGACAAAAGGTAATTCGAAAGTGCCAAAGAACACTCATTTCGCCCACGAAATACAAACAATATTTTTTCCACTACCGCTAAACAAGAATAATAATATTGTTTCGCTCCTTAGTGCGCGAAATGCTTTTTTCAAGTCGCCAACGGTAGGTAACGTAAAATAGATAATATAACCTATTTTTGCCAAGTTAGAAAAAGGTCAACCACGCTTATCGATACCGATGCTTAATGTCACCTTTTTTGACAGTTGCAGAAAAGAAAATGCTGCTAAATAACCGTTATCTATATATTTCCACAATTTAACACAATAAATTGAGGGTTTGTAGGTAACTTAGAACATATAAGTTAACACATTGTATTTGATTTATTTAAATATTTTAAGAATTAGCACCTCTTCTAAGCTGCATAGATAAATTAAAATAAACTCAAATTACGCCAGTTTCTTTTTTAATTAGTTTATGGAAAATAGTATATTATGGGACAAGTGGTTGAAATTTTATCAGCCACGAGTTACAAATACTATTTTTTCTACGAATTTTCACTTATTTTAACAAGTTAATGCACTTTAGAAAAAAATAAACATAAAGTGACATTTCTCTTGTCACCAATTGAATGTCAAACAGTTTGAAATCCCGGTAGTCCGAGCATTTCAATCTCTAGTGGTTGAAATGCAATTTCAACCACCGAAATCAATGTCAGAATGACTGATTTCAATGTCATGAGTAGAAAATAGTATATTATGGGACAAGTGGTTGAAATAAAATTTCAACGTTAAGAGTGGTTTTTTTCAACGAGCGAAGCGAGTTGAAAAAAGTAACTCGAGACGTTGAAATTTTATCAGCCACGAGTTACATATACTATTTTTTCTACGAATTTTCACTCATTTTAACAAATTAATGCACTTTAGAAAAAATTAAACATAAAGTGACATTTCTCTTGTCATCAATTGAATGTCAAACAGTTTGAAATCCCGGTAGTCCGAGCATTTCAATCTCTAGTGGTTGAAATGTAACTTCAACCACCGGAATCAATGTCAAAATGACTGATTTCAATGTCATGAGTAGAAAAAATATAAATAGCAATATTGAATAGTCCAATCACATGGTATAAAATAGGGGAAAGTTTTGGTGGAGTTTTGATATTTGGTTTCTATATGTTTTTTGGGTCGCTGTACACGAATATCAGGTTTTCCAACAAGAATTTTGACCGGAAAAACTTTTTTTAAGCAAAAACGGTGTAAAAGCGTGATTTTTTTAGTTTTTTTAAAATTACTCGAAAACTATCCAATTTCGTAAATCTGAAACCTATATGAAATAAAAGAGGATAAAATTTCCTACATTTTATGTACTAGAGGTTTTTTTCTCCGATCAATCGAAAAATGGATAGCTTTCGGGTAATTTTAGGAAAACTAAAAAAACAGGTTTTTACATCGCTTTTGCTTAAAAAGATGTTTCCGGTCAAAATTTTTGTTAGAAAACCTGATATTCGTATTCAGCGACCCAAAAAACATAATAGGTACTAAATATCAAAACTTTCCCCTTTTCGCCCTTTTTGAGCACAATTTTACTGGACTATGAAAGATACATGACTAAGGGCCGATTCTACAATGCAAGTATATACCTAGAATAAGCTATCCGAGGTATAATTGTCATAGTTCCCTTTGTTACAGCAATCGTTTCTAGGGTATTTGTTCCCCGGATAACTTTATTCTTGGTTTGTAGAACTGGCCCTAAGTTTTGAAAATTCCACCTTAATGTTTATTTTAAATGAAAATGACAAATAGTTAAAGTTTGAAAACCGTTACCATATTGTTAGCCTTTTAGTATAAGAGTAAATACTTTAGGACCTAAAATCAGTAAAGAGCTTTACCCGGAACTTCCCCCGCAAGTGGAAGTTTTGAAACTATATATTTAGAAATATCAAGGGAAAAAAATAATTTTTAAGTTGGCCACCCTGTATATACTGAGTCAAAAAGATGTCTATTTTTGTCAAGGGAAAAACCTGGGCGATGTGCAAAATATTACTTTTTATTTAACTACAAGTGCTCCAGTTAAAGCAAAAATAAGCAGAATTTTAGATTTTAGTGCTCCCCTGTATATATTTTACCGCAAGTATATTCGATTTCGAGCCAGGTTGACGTATAATCTGCATGCAAAATATCGCCTTCCTTAAATATTAAATAGCTTTTGAGCTATACCGCCAACAGACGAACAAACAGAAGGTCAGTTTAGCCCATTGGCTTAACAGTGAAAAGGAAGTAAAAGCAAACGCTAATTAAATATTGCAATAAATTTACGATAAATACATAAGCAACATAAAATTATTTATGATGGTAATTACTAAATATTAAAAAAAAACAGAGGAAGTTATAACACATGATACAAGAAATTTGCAGAGCGATTTACTCAAAGCTTCCCTCACAAGTGGAAGGAAAAACATTATTTTTTAGAGAGTATCTCCAAAATAAGCATATTTTCATCAAAGGTAAAAACCTAAGCAATGTGCAAAATATTACTTTTATTTAACTCATAGTCCTCGAATTAAAAAAAATAAGCTCACCCTGTATATATTTGACCGAAAGTATATTCGGTTTCGAGCCAGGTAGGCATCTAATCTGCTTGCAAAATCATGTCTTCCTCCAACAAATAGTTTTTGACCTACACCGCCAACAGACGAACAGACAGACGCACGGATTTGAAAAAAAATCTGTTTTTTGGAATGTAGGGACCCTGCAATGTGAAGATCTAAAGAAATCTCGGAAGGTGATGTTAGTTACCCTAGACAATAATCACGTATGTTGGTTGCATTTGGAACATTTGAACTACTGTTGCATCTACTCTCAAGTAAACTCAACCACAACTGATTTTTTTACCGTTCCATCTTCTTAAAGTACAAAATCAAAGAGGTTGGCTGAAAAGCCGTTTGGGACCTGTAAATTAAGCTGGCATAAGGTGACAGTAGTATTAATTAAAATGATCTACTTTGTGAATCAATACTTCACATACAGCTTATGTGTATCTCTTTCTTCCTTGGTTATCTTTGATATTTTTTTATTCATATGTTTATACTTCAATTGTAAATTTCAAGTCGAAATGTGTGAATTGAAAAAGATTCTTAATTGTTCTGCATATTCATTAGTGTTTCCACGAGATAGAAAGTTATTGTTACCTTTTAATAATACAATCTCGTCATTTGGGAATAATGCGCTATATATTTTGCTAGCAATTTTTTTAAATTAAGGTTGAAGTGCTGACATAAATACGCTTTGTTCCAATTTTATTAGATAAGCAACCTATTTAATAACATAGAGTTTTTGAATTAATTTCAACTACAGCCATAACAGCTCTTCAAAAATTAGTTTCTTCATGGCATTCCTTATTTATGCAAAAGTATCGAAGCCTGACGTATTTTGCAATTAGATATGGTACATGCTTCGAATATCGGTAATAGAGGTCACACTTAATATGCGCAAACCTTCGTAACTTATGAACTTGAGAAATTTAGCTGCATCGAATTGTAATCCATATACGATTCTTCAATTCTATAAAAACACTTGGCTAGCTACTTTCATGGTGTACGAATGAAATAAAAAATTACAATAAACAGTAAATATTTTTATAGAGGAATTAATTTTAAACGACAAATGAAAAATATGAACTTTGCTTTGCTGTGCTCAAGGTTTCTTTTTCGCGTGCTTCCGAATGATTGCTGGTTCTGTACCAGAACTATTTATTATTCCCTACCGGTCACTACTGTTACATTTTCCGGTTTTGCAGTTAGCTGTTATGTTTTATTATAGTATTAAAGCGAATTTTATTACTTATTGTAGCAGTACCATTAGCATGTTTGCATCACGAGCTCACCGACCATGTGAAGCGTTGATTAATTCTACACCAACTGCATCACCTTGATTGAGTTTTTTAACGGCCCCATGCTGTAATTATTTGCACAAGCAGTTGTCAACATCGCTGTCTTCTAGATGTAAACAAGTCACGATTTTGCTATGTTAAAAACTATACGCGAATATTTTCACTAGCGCGTAAACAATGGAATTCCATTTTTTAAATTTGGCATGGAATCAAGCAATCTTAAACAAGCGACTCATGCTCGAAAAAACAAATATTTGCACTCTTAAACCTCGCCGCCTCCCACAGAAAACAAGCTGCAGACCGAGTGTTTGCTCGATTTATCCAGGACTAGTTTACTTACACCAAGCTCCTGTGAGAACTAACACCTAACACTACTTTTCATCGCTAAAATCGGCACCTCGTCGGCGACGCTTTAGCAACTGAATGAATGTCTAGGTCTCTCCCACCCACCAGGAGCTGGCGAGTTTGCCCACGGCGGATGCAAACTGGCCGATTTTTGCCAGTCAATCGAGGAAGTCTTGGTGCCGATATTAAACGAACGCCGGAAGTAGTGGGCGACATTTTTTAAATTCTGGTGTTGCCAAAATTTCACGCGTTCAAAGACCTTATTTTTTAATAAAGCGAAACGAAAAGTATATCTGTTTTAAAAATTTAAATTAAATATCAGGTGAAGTGAAGTTTTTTTGTGGTGTTCTGATATTAGTCATGATGTTCAATGGGTATTTTATCACACTAAAAAATATAAATATTAGGAAGCCAATGTCTGGAGAAAGACTATATACAGATTGTCCGAAATCCGTTTTGAACATAGGAAATTAATGAGTGCGACAAGGAAGATATAAACAAAATTAGTAGCAGGACAAAGATAGAATGTAATCATGGCTAGTTAAATTTTTAAACTAAAATCGAGTCAATAAAACAAACAAACACTTCTGTCAAGTATTTTATCTGTCATTAAGAGTATAAAGTGAGGTTTAAATATACTATTGTTTACTATTCACATAATTATTTTAATTATTTTTGTAATACCTACTTGTTAAATATTTCTTTAAGGACTGTTTACTACTACGTAAGCAACCTCTTTACGACCCCGCCGTAAAAAGTGTCCGTAAAGACCACGGCCTGCTAAATTGTGTGCCAAACGTCAAAGTGACGTTTGTCACCTGTTTACAGCCATACACAAAATTGGAAATAAATGACATTTATAAACAACAGTTGCAACGTCCTACGCACTCAATCAATCTTAAGCGTTATTACACAAATTTAGCTTTTTGATGAAAATAAATTAGAAAAAGATAGGTATGACCGACTAAATTAAATACTATGGCCTGCACATAGGGAATAGAGTAACTGTAAGTACGGTGTATTGTTGATATAGGTAAACTAAAACTTCTTTAATAGTCATTTTAAGACAATAGTGTATTAAAACGTTTATATCACAAATTAATTTTTATTTCAAGTTTTTGAAATATATACAGGGTGTTCCATTAAAAAAAACTAAAAGTTTTTAAGTGCAAACTCGTTATTCGATTGTTTTTTTACTAATTGCATATTAATCAGCGCCAAAAACAGTACTAGTTTGCTAATTTAACCTACTTTGTAGAATTAATAATAACAAAGACAGCAATGGTGCGCACTTAATTTGAATCACCCTGTATATATTCTCAGGGGTAATACTGTAATTAGTAGTACGGTTATTATCGATGTTTTTTTGATGAATATTATGAGTTATAATCCCAAAGCTGAAAATACAACGAGTCCAAAGGACGAGTTGTATTTTCTTGCATTGGGATTATAACGAAATTATATTCTTAAAAAATTATAGATTATGAAGCGTACTACGAATTATATTACGGAAGAGAATAAAATGATTTAAAATATACGAGCCCCGTCCAGCTTCAGTTGGCCCATCCGATAACATTTCAGTTATTGGCGTGTATTGAAGATCATTTAAACTAGTAGAGGTATAATTATCCATTTTTATTTTGAAAATAACATTTTCAAAATATATTGCTCAAAAATAACGGAACTAATTACAACGATTGGAATTGATTAGGACTAAAAAAAACGAAATTTGTGATTTTCAGCTCTATGATATAGCTCATTCTACCACTGAGTAACATCACCTTTATTTTTAATAACTGCTTCAATTCTTCTCTGAAAAGTCAAAAAAAGCATTGTTTCCATAGCCACCGTAATCCTCGTCTTTAGGAATACTTAGATAATGTAATGGAAGAAAACTACTTTCTTGAATATTTTCGATTTTTTACACGCTCCATTTAACCCAGATCTCTCCTACATTTCTCTAAATAGCATATTTTGACTTAGATATTACATTGTAGCAGCTGGTTTTTCTCCGCGAGCCATAAATGCCAACTACACTACAAATTTTGTGTGTGGGCCAACTGAAGCTGGACGGGGCTCGTATACCAGAGAGAACGTAATGCCATTATATTACGTGAGTATTAATGCTAATGAACAATGTTTGTCCCAAACATACTTTTTGTTACTTTTTATGCTTAAAACGCACGACCAAACCTAGAAAAATTAAATGAAAGGTCTAAATTAGTTCATTTGTCACGTGAAATAAAACCAAGTTAGCTCGTACCAAATCGAAAGTGGTGACGATTGGCTCAAATTCAATGAATGATATTCTCATAGTCAATGCAATAATTACATTAACAAATTGCCATTGCAGGCTACTTCTTAAGAATGGACAATCAATTTTTATCCAATCTAACCAAATTAGAAGATATCGGTTCGTATTTGTAATTTGTACGTGGTTTGATTGGAATCTAGTCTATTGTTAAATCTAAACGGCATATAACGTAGTTTATGACGTTATTCCAGCCATTCTTGAGAATTATAATTGTTTAATCTAAAATTAAATTCTTTAGCTTTAACATAACCTAGATTCTCTTCTTCTTCTTCTCCTTCAAGCTTTGGACAGAATGCCGTTGCGATACTACACCTGATCATATGTTTATTCTAACTAATCTATCCCTCTCTTCTTCGACCTTCCTAGATTTCTTGTTCCTTTTGCTCAATATCGGAAATATATTTTAGATAGTTTCTCAGTATCCATTCATTCTACGTGTTATAGCCAACTTTGTCTATATTCTTTGATTTTATCATTAACGTCGAATATATTTAGCTCTTCTCTGATGGCTATGTTTCGTTTTCTATTTCGTAGGCTGCATCCAGCTATAAATCATAGAAATTGCATTTCAGAAGTTACCAATCTCTGGATTCAAAAAATGAACTAGTCTAAAAATGAACAAACGGAGAAAGATTGTTACAGGAAGAATCAATACTTACGTCAACACAATTTATAAAGAACAGAAGAGAAAACCATACACGGGAGAAGACCTGAACCAGATTGAAATAGTGGACGTGCATGAAGAACCATTCACGGAGCAAAAAAAATCTATTTATGTAAATCACCATAACTATGTTAATCACACTGAACGAGAAGAACTTACCGGAGCATTATCACTAGAAGAAGAACAGGACGAATTAAAAATTTACACGTTACCATTTTTAAAGTAAAATTTTAGAAACCAGGAATATTTCGCATTAGTTGATAGTCGAGCTATGGTATCGTCAATTAAGGAGGAAATCGTAATGCAACATGCATAGTTTTTACAAGACAAAATCATCAAAACAAATAATAGTATATTACACAACGAGAGCTGTAGGAAGCATATTACACGCGAGTTGGAAAAGTTACGCACAAGCCGCGTAGCGGCGCGTGTGTAATTCCACGAGCGTGTAATTGCTCTATAGCTCGAGTTGCGTACTATACTTTTTCTACGGTCACACTCATTTCGTTAAACGAAAAAGAAATATTTTATTAACTGTCAAATCATCTGTCACACCATTTTAAAAATTAGGCGGCTGCAGTCACATCCCTACACCGCTTCGTACAAACAACAGAAGCTAACTGTAACGTAATAAAAAAAATTACGTGTTAGTCATTATCATTACGTAACACTGTTTGTAACAACGAATTTACTAATCAAGTAAACAGTGCTTAATGAGCAATTTACTAATAAAGGAGTAGAAAAAATCAATTTATTGTCTGCTACGAAAAAGAAGATTTTAACAACGAATAAGATGGTGAATATTAAAGTAATTGTAGGAAAACAGGAATATTACGTTAGATTTTTTCTAGTTAATGCTGCAAGTGTAGATTTTGTAATGGGTACAGATATTATTCAGCAGCTAGGAATAATAATAGATGGGGTAAATACAATCATTAATCTGAATAAAATAATTAAGCCTTGGACGAAAGAGGTCGCGAGGAAGAAATTAATTGTTGCCATGCTGAAAGAGCTGGAGACGATACGATAAGAGCTAATGCCGGAGATGATACTAATTGGAATGACTGTACAAAGTTACAGGATGGTGTAATAATTAATAATTATACCATATTGAAGGATTTTCTGAATAACGAACAGATAGGAGAGAAAATGATACAATTTAAAAGCAAAATAATGGAAATAATTAACGAAAATAAAGAAATTATTAATCAAGAATCAGGGCAGGTTAAGATATATGTTCACAAACTAGTAGTTGACGAAAAAACAGGTTTTAATTGCAAAACATATCCAATAGCGTATACATTACGAGAAAAAGGGGGTAATAGAACAGTCACAGACAGAATTTGTCAAATCTTTAGTTGTAATCAAGAAACGTGACGGGTCAATACGCTTATTCCTTGATGCCAGGAAAATAAATGAAATGAAAAATCACAATATGAATGTCCGCAAACTATCGAGGTGTTACTGAGCAAAATTTGGAATATGAAAGTTTTATCAAAGCTAGAATTAGAAAACTCATTTTCGCTGATTCCGCTACATGAAGATTCAAGAAAGTACGCGGGATTCAAGATCGAAGGCGGAATTTTCCATTTTAAATGTGTTCCTTTTGGGTTATCAACATCGTGTGCAGCTGTGGTACGTGCTATGCAGAAGATACTAGACCAGTATGAAAAATTTTGTGTGCATTATATCGAGGATATTCTGATATAGTCAAACGACGTATAAGAACATTTACAACATTTAAATAAAGTGATTCAAACTCTGTGTGAAAACGGGTTAAAACTGAACTTAAGCTGTGAGTTTATGAAGGACAAAGGGAATGATCTTGGTTACGCAATAAGCAATAATGGTGTTTCACTAAAGGGAAAAGGCATGAAAGAAATCAAGAATTTGCCTCGACAGAAAAAATTAAAAACACTAATAGGTTTATTAGCGCCAGCGTGGCACGGTGGTTAGAGCATTGAACTGCGGCGCGGAGGTCTGGAGTTCAAATCCCAGATCGATGCCTGGCGGGCGGCCTACCCAGTCGCTTTAAATAATTGGGGACCTGTGTTCGAAAGAATAAGGGGTAATAATGCGGTTGTTTAATGCGTGATGCTCACCACATCACCACGTGTCATGAATTTGACACGCGACAGCTGGTGTGAAAGCGAGGATACGGAAGCTCTGACCTTCCGCTTTGCAGGCCAAGCTCCTTCATGGGGTGTTAGTGCCTCACCATTATTATTATTAGGTTTATTAGGTGTGTTCAATTATTTCAAACGATTTATTAAAAACTACCCAGAACTAACGTTACCTTTAGTACTATTGTTGCGCAAAGATGTAAAATGGGAATGGACACAAGAAAGAGAAAATTTGTGCAAAATTGCAACGAGCACATGAAGAACCCTATATAATAATTCAAATATTTCGTGATGGCAACACATACGAGCTAAAAAATGAACACAACGATAAAATAAGGGGACGTTTTCACATTTCAATGATATACCCATTTAAACAGACTTAAATGTTACTAAAATACAGCATAAATGCTGTAGTATCAAAGTGTTTTCAACAAGTTCTATATAAGAATATAAAAAGGTGTGATTAGAATACGTTAGAAATTTTTAGGAAGGTAGATTAAATTAGTAATATATATAATAAACCAGGTTAGTTAACATTATAAATAGTCTAGTAGGTTATATAAGAGCATTTAAATAATATGATTAGTAATGTTTTCTAAAATTAAAAAATAATGTAGACTTATAAACAGATGGGACATATTTTTTTGAATTTTGAAAAGGGGCAAATATGCTATGGACACATTTTAGTAGCTGTATATTTCAAATAATAATTATTAGTAATTAATAATCATAACAATATGTTATAGGCAACTTGTATAATTCTGGCATTTTATATAATAACTAGGCATCAACAAACTATCGATAATACGCCTACTACTTATTATAGTACCGATAATAATATGTTTTAGATTTCAGGTTTTTTAAAGGTATTTCGCCACCCTGCAAAATTAAAATGATTAACAATAAAAAAAATATTTGATCTTCAGATGGTTGTAATTATGTCTAGATCAACAGTTAAGCAGTCTGGCTACTGATCTAAGGTCGAGAGTTCGGTTCCCATTCCTGACAAGGTTTTTAAAAATAAAAATAAATAATGTGGATGAAAGCCTCTGTAGAATGCCATCATTCCGAAGCGATGTAAAACCGCGGGTACCATGTTACTACGATGTGTATAGCATGTAAAAGATCCCTTTGCTTGGAAATTCTAAGTAGGACTTTGACTATATGATCACAGCAGTCGGTGTCTAAGGTACGTGGTACTTTGCATGCCTTGTCCATTACAAACAAAAATCGAACCTGCCGAGGAGCAATTTTAATTTTGCAGGGTGGCGAAATACCAATTACATACCGATTCGCCCTGTATAGTTTCGCTGTTATACGTACATTTCGCCTTCTAACATTTCGCCCTCTAACTTTTAGAATAAAGATAGACAATAAAATAAAATAGATAATGAAATTGTTTTATTGTTAAGTTACGTTAGATTTCATCTAACTATTTTGTTTTATTGTGTATTTTTATTTTAAAAGTTAGAGGAAGAAATGTTTCCATGTCTAGTTATTTCGCATGCGTACCAACAAAACTGTCACCCTAACATAGCCTGCTGGGTGAAGGAAACATCGTGAATGAAATTATAGATCTCGCCACAAAAAGGTTTCAGAGATTTCATTTTAGATCTGTTCATTCGTTTACAAATTATTGGTATGGAAAAATATTAGTCTTATTATAACAACAAGAAACTTAAGGTCAAAAATTTGCCCGTTGCTATTGCTGATAAAACAAGTTACAAGAAAGAGTTATGTGTTATGACAGTTAAAAAGTGCGTGTAAAATTTGCTACGACGTACATAAACAGTGTTACACCTAAACACTACATTACGACGAGGGTACCAATTTTTTACCACATAAACAGGACTTTACGACATGGCACTAATTAGCTAAACGACTAGCGCGTAAAATGACTCAAATTGGGGAAATAATTACACTGGACCGTTGTCCCAACCCGTAACAAAAGGGGATGCCGATGTCACTCAGTAGAGATGGGGTGGTCCGATAAGAGGCTAATCAGGGAACGGGTCTATTAAAATAAAAGCAGATGTTAAATGCCAAGGAGCCACCACTTTCATAAAAGGGGTAATGCACAAGTGAGCCCACTGAGAAAAATGGAAGCAAATGGATACACCTGCTAACTTCAATCTTGGCAGTTTTTGGTCCCCGAAACCAGGAACAACAGCGTCAAACTTACCTAGCGGGAAAACTCTTGTGCAGCGTTCTAAACTTCTTTTACAAAAGAAAACACATAAAGTCGCATGCAAATATCATAAACATCAGAAAGAAATCCACAGCTAAATGAAAATGAACTATATTAAGAATATGTAAGTAAGTAAACATTGATTAAGTAATTTAAATGCAAAGAAGCGTTAGTAAGCTTTAAATTAAATTACGTAACGTTTAAGCTAGCTAAAAGCGGTAAACTCCATAACAAGTAATCCAAACAACATTAGTTATTCAAAAAAATGACTCATAAACACTAAAACTTGACGGTCAACAAATAAACGTGCTTCAAATGCGGTAAATACTTTTATTGTTCATTGAAATGTTAAACGGTGTTTAACATGATCGCGTCCTCAAATGTTAAGATACACTTAACATGCATCCATTCATTTAACATGCATTCACTATAGCAACATCACACATATTCATGATAGTCCGATTTCGATTTAGCAGTTTTTAGTAATTATTATTGATTCAAAATGATTGCCTCAATGAACAATAAACTAATGAATGCATTTCGAGAGAAAACCGTCTTAAAATTTCTCACATAAATTACCACTCGTGCTTCGCTGCGCTCGCTCGAGTGGTAAAAACATGCTCGAATGTTAAGACTGAGTTACCCCTCTTAATCCGTTAATTACTATAACCGCCACAACGTTAGGCTAATCATAAACATTAAAACTGACGGAAAATGTTCAATTCAGAGTACTGACAGCAACAATAGTTTAAACGGTAAATTGTAAATGGACAGCAAAGTTACGCAAAAATGGCTGACACTTCAATAAATCACTTCGTTCACTGTAATAAAGGCACTATAAAACTATTACAAAAATGCGGTACCTTAAGGCGTCCAGGTTACTACAACTCGACGACCAACGAAGCTTCAGGTGGTTGTTTCCAAGCAACTGCGCCCAAGACGCTTTAAGAAACTGCGGAACAGCCCAGGGAGTGCTGTTGACTAAGGGGGGTTTGGACGACTTTAACATTCCCAACAAAGGTAACACAAAGTCAGTAACAACGTGGCAAGGACTCCAGACGATAAACGGACATTAATTCTGACAAAATAAGCCTCAACAGAAATTCCCACAATATTAATCCGCCCAAACGAGGTGTTATTCGAAGCTGCCAACTACTCGAAGAGGAACTCTTCGGCTAATAACTACACAAAACGTCCAAGAACTTGACCGATAACACCCACGCAGTTTCATTTAATTTCGACATTTCACGGCGAAGGCCAAAGGCCACGCTGCGCCGTACCGAAACCAACGACCACTTGTTGCCTTCCTGGAACTTAGCGTTAGAAACCCTTCTAAACACAAGCACTCGTTGCAAGAAAATCAGGAGAAGGACGCGCATATTCCGCGCCAAAACGTACACACATGTTACCACGAAGCTAGACGGAGACTGGGTAAAAACGTTCGCTCCCTCTCATTCCTATTCACACAACTGACTCTTTTTATAGCGAAATCGATAAAAGACATATGCGTTAAACTACCGCCGAGAAATGCTTGTGAGCGGACAGATGTTTAAAAATGCTCTTATACAAGCGGGATTTTAAATACAGAAAAGAGAAAATACCACCAGTTAGAACTAGGATCGTAAAAATGGAAAATGTCCTCACAACAGCAATCGCCGCTAACTATGCCACAAATTCAAATGTACACCCTACAGTTACTTGGTCTTGTTTGGTATCAAATTATATGTTTGCAAAGGTGCAGAATCCATTTAAAATGGTATAAAAATTTTACAGAATGAAATATCTAATATATCTGCCAAAATGGTTCTGAAGGAATTCAAACTCTACATTACATTGAAAGCTTCATTGTACGCTATATTTAACTGTCAACGGAAAGTTTTTGTTGATTATGAATTGTTTGATAAATATTTACAAAAATTATTAATTTTTGTTCATTTGTTCCAACAAATACTTTTTAAGTTGGAAATACAATTGCGATAAAAATTGTGAAAGGTTAATTGAAAGTGGATCGAGGAGAGTTCTGAATATTATCAAATACAGTGAAGTGTATATGAGCTCCGCAATGAGCTGAATAAAAATTAGTACGAACTAGTGAAAGTCAAGAAAAAGTAAACTTATATTCTCCAAAAACAATAAATCATTCTCTTTCAAAGAGCATTGCATATTTTGTGCAGAAGAATGCAACGTCTTGAAAGATGAAAAGAGTTCATCACGTTGGCGTCTTGTCTATGTTTGTAAAGAGGCTGAAGTTCGTGGTTTAAAAAGTCCTTCAAAGATTGTATACTTGCAGCGTGTAATATGCGAAAAGATGAATGAGTATATCGCATACGAGAACGCATTATGGGATCATTGAGCAACTTTCGTGCCTTCAAGCAAGGTATACCACGTCAAATGTAGGTCTGATTGTAGGTCACCAAAGTCTCTTTATCATACAACACGACTGAAAAGCAGTGAAAGTGAATTTGATGTGGTATTAGATTTTGTTTTAATTAAAATGTAAAGTAATATTTCCGCATTGTGGACGTGTTTAGAACTGCATCAAATGTATTAGAAAAATAAAGGGAGAGAACTGCGGCGACTAAATCTAATAAAAACAATATCCGCAAGATTGGGAGCTGATGTAGTTGTACTTAATTCACCAGGTATTTTAGCATGATTGTTTTTCGGATTACAGTAAGGCAACTTCTAAAAGTTGTGGGCAGTGAGCAGGAAAATAACAACAGAGGTACAAGCTCTTCCAAAAGAATCAACGAAGTATAGACGTAGCATGAGCATAAGTATTGCTTCAGAAAATGCAGTATTTTTGTGAAGTTAAGCAATTCACTACCTGCAGTTTTGTTTGGTAGTATTGTTACGTGCATGGTAACTTAATAACTTGCCATAGAATCGGCAAATTTAGGTATCGTTTTTCGTGATTCAAATACTCTTATAAAGCTGATGCACGACTTTAGAATAACATGCTCTTACGATGGGGTATTGAGGTTAAAGAAGTCGTAGTAACTGCAGTTGTGGAAGATGTGAGAAATTGTGTCATTCTTGATGCAACATTTGGCTTGGTTCAAGTTACTACAGATAATTTTAATGCAAACGTTTCATCACAAAATGGTACCATTCACTCACTTGCGGTTCTCCACACTCAACAAGATGCAGTTGACTTAAACGATAATACTTCAGTTCACAGTTACAATGGGCCAAAGAAACCAAGCAATCCTTCAAAGCACAGAAGTCAGTATTAACCTTTAAAACTTTTCTGTCAACAGAACGTTCTGAATTCAATAGATACAACACCGTTTGATGCCGGAAACAGGGATATAGAATTAAGAATAGAACTAGACGTGTATATCTTCGCTCGATTAGCATAATATCCTCTGATCCACATTCATATGTCCTTTATTGGCGAAATAGGTACTCTAATGGAAGGACGTGGCCTCATAGAAATTTTACTTCATGTTTTTGTTGGTCTGCCAAAAATGATGTTTGAAAAAGTAAGTTGTTTCTAAATTATTTGTTTTATTGTAAGAGTTACTTAAAAGAATTGTAAATAAAATTATCTTAGTCTTCTAAAACACATTTTTAATACACAATATCCAATATAATACATATAAATGTTTTATTCAACGATAGAAACATTTTTTATTCCAAACATAAATATGAAATAAATTAAAGCAAACACTAACTTTTGTTAATGTGTATTTTTTAACTATTGTTTTTTAACACATCCAATGAGCACCTGACGTATCGTTTTACTATATGCACATATATTTGAGTTTAAATATGGAAAGTATAATTTAATACAGTTCACATGAGAAGGGATAAGGCAAACGCGGAGTAAGAAGAAGAAAAATTCCTGGTTAAGTACTATCAAAGAATATGCTTCACAAGGAATTTACATATTGTTCCATAGCACTTACGACAGAAACGAATATATCATAATGCCTACCAGCCACACATAAGACTGCACGACGAAGAGGTTGTCACTATTAACTTCAAAAGAATTTGAAAATTTGGACACTCAAATTTCTGCCAGCGAGCGCTTTAATATTTTTAGATTGGCCGCATGTTTAGAGAACTGATCGAGAGCGATGTACTTCAATTGCTAGAAGGCTAATGTGGTTACCATTTTTGAGTTATTCTACGAAAATTCATTTTATACTTAAAAGATTACTTAAATCGAAGCTTTAACCCATTTGTACACAGAAATTTGAATAAACACATTCGAATTGCTGACATTTGAATACATATTTGTGTCAGGGTGTGTTAACGTATGCATAATATATAATAAGTCAAATCAGTAAAATATTATGTCGCTTTAATACTGACGTAATGCATTTTTTTAAATTATCTTTTTAAATATACCAGTATATAACTGCTGTATTTGCATATAAATCGCCATTACACGATAAGACCAACGGCAAGCTCTACGTGACTTGATACGAGGTTTGTAATGCAAATACTGAATTTGAAGGAGAACTATAATAGATATTAACATATTCTGATTCCAAACATTCGTAGTTTGTTCAATAGTTTATCGGCTTCAGTATGGTAATGGTTGCCATGTACGGTAAACGAATATTACCGTACAAATACAGTTATGAGCTAGTTACCAGCCTAATTTTGTACATGTAAACAAAAGTTTAACATCCTAAAACCAATAATAGTTATTTACGTGGCAAGCTTAGTAAATTAGCCTTTATGGACAAGCCCGATAATTTGCAGGGTGAGCGACGTAGGAGCGAGCCCTGTAAACCAGCGAACTTGAATAAAGGCTAATTTCCAGCGAGCTGCGTACAACGTTTTATTTTCTCTTGCTGAAATCCCAACAAATAATATTAGTGATTAATAAAAGATGTGTTTATTAGAAAGGAAGGTCCTTGTACAGTCACGATGGCAACATTTTACAGGCACTGTGAGTATAAAGACTCATTTACCAAGTCAGTTCAGACGACAGTAACACTTTACAGGCACCTTGCCTGTAGAAACTTATTTACCGAGTCAGTTGAGACGACAGTAAACGACCTATTAACAACTCAAGAGGAAATAAACACAATTTCGTAGCTATATTTAATATTGTCAAAATATTCTAACATTTTATTATTTTCTATTTTATTTGTTACTTTACATTGTCTTACTATTATTTATTTTTTTTTAGAAAAACCACTTCCATCTTGATATTTAAAGTATCAGAAGGCATTTTTTAAACTCTGAAATATGATTTTACTATTGCAGTTGATATCGTACAGATCTAAAACTATTGCCAAGTAAGGTATTATACCTATATGTATTATAACAAGTAACTTCGTCAGATCAGGCTTGGAAAAAGATTATTTATTATGTGTTCAACTAAAGCAGACTAAACTTGGCACATTAGAACTACTACCATAATCTTTTGTAACTATTATAGAGCTTCTGAGTAATTAAATTTACTCTTTCGCTTAAACAGATGATTTTATGAATAATAAATGTACTGTTTATATTTAAATAGCAGATAAAAATTGATACAAATATTTAGACAGATATTAAATAATAAACTTAAACAAAACGAGTAACGTACGAGTAAAGAGAGGGCTCATAGAACCGCTTTGTGGTTGAAAACAGACCACTGGCCTATACTTAGAGGAAGAAGAAGAAGAAGAAGAAACTAAACGAGATGGGATATGTGAATCTTTTTTGAACATAATTAATAGCATTCTCCAGCATTGTCGGTGTATTATTGATTTCTTTGATTTTATTTCTGATTCTCTTTTTAAAATCCTCCATATCAACAACAGGAGTTGCAACTATTGATTTTTTTATGTATAGCCATAAGAAAAAATTACAGGGAGCTATATCACAAGATCGAGGTGGAAATAGCACTGGTGTAATTAAACTGATTACACGATCTTTAAAGAATTCCGCTAAGAAAGTTTATTCGGGTAGTGTGAAAATACATTTCCATTATTTCGTCGCCATGTAACATGTCCATGAACGGCGATCAGATTTTTAACATATAACTCTAGGCCAAACACCTTTATGGGGTGTTAGTGCCTCACCATTTTTACATTATTACCTCTTAGAGTTTACCACTCCTAAAACACCAAATTATCAATAGTTAGATAAGAGTTTTTACCTTAAAACAAAAATTGATCCGATAATCATTTTTTCTACTGCTGCCCACACTCCAATTTTTTGTTGGTGCTGTGGGGTTTCAATAAAAATGGGAACTATCCGAACTCCACATGCTCATATTTTGGAAATTGACACATCCATAAAGGTGGGACCAAGTTTCTTCCGTAAAGAAGACTTCTTCAATAGCCCCAATATTGTTTTCAGTAATGTAAAAGCCGTTAGGATTCTTGTCTTCGGGGCCTATCAACAGGGAGAATTTCGTGAAACCCTTGCAGTCTGTAGGGATGAAGCTGCAAGTCGTGTTTAAGAATATGTTGGCAAGTGCTCTATTATAGATCTACATCTACATCCAAATGCCAAATTCAAGTCTGGGGCTGTTACTCCATTACTTACCTAATAGCTTCAACGTTTTTCTCATAACGCATACTTGGCCTGTCACTGCCTTCTTTGCAAGTTATACAAACTCACAATATGCCGAATACATTTACAAAGGTGTCAAAAGAAACACTGACATTCAAAAATGTTTTTCGAAAATTTTCAAAGGCATCTGTAACAGAATAGACCCATTGACCATTAAATTTTCGACTATTTCTAACATCAATTTCTAACCTAGATCGTTTTGTTCATCAGTAACAATCATGGTTGATTCAAATTCTTGTGTCAGTAATGTTCGAAGCGTTGAATATTGCTAAACTGAAGTTTGTTTATTCTGTGACATAATTGCGGTGGTGCAACTCAAAGGAGGCGGTGTGTCACTATCGCTTGTTAGGTTAGTTGCAGTTTTTAGATGGTGTAGCATCTAAACATCGTGCATTTTATCTCTCAACACTTTTTTCGTTGCCTCAGCAGCGTCAAAAACTCCAACTTTTTGGACTTTCGCGCCTTCGATGCCAACACCAAAAAAGTTATGGTGTTCTTGGATCTCCTCCACGTCTTCCCTCTACCTACTATAACACGGAAGCGCAAAGCGTGTCTTCGCTATATACTACTTTTTCCTATATTATTATTACTATTATGTGCCATGCACTCATTTTTCGGGTATAACGTTGCAATCCAACACAGATATAATAATAATAATATACTCAATATTTCACTTTTCAGCTATAATTAAGGAAGAGCAGTGATAATCACACGCAAAATAATTGAGAAATAACGGAAGTGCCTTGCCTAGAAATAACCCGAGACACAGTCAAGGGTTATTTCTTATTAGAGGCAACGCATTTGAGGGATGTTATTTGTCAAAGCTATAGGGATTTATCACTGCCCACGGTGAATTCGGAAGGATAAGTTCTTAAATAACAATCATTTTTAATAAAGAGAAGCCATTTTTTCGACAATTAATTTGACACTTCATTATTTACTTCTCATAGGATGCTACTGAATGTTAATTAGGTAGTTTCCATGCTGATTTAGAGTAGTTTTCGAATTAAGTTTGATGTGACTTGTCAAACTGACACAAGTGATCGAAAATAATCAAATAGAATATTAGTCTAATATAAGTAAGAACTTATCGCTATAATAACTTTCTCCCAAAAATATGCTCAAGGAAATTTGTTTCCGCAGATAAGTTGTAATCGAAATGAACGTGTTGTACAGTTTAGAAAATTGTTTTTCCTGATAACTTGCAGCACTCCGTCGGTATACTGTTGATTATTTTATTCGTAGAGATTTCAACCAATCAAAAGGCTGGATTTAGTTAAGTTATCTTGTATAATTTCGATTATACAAAATCGATTATACTATAGTAACTTCACTAGGCAACGCAATACATAACTTTTGTCAACTTGATGTTATTTTCATGGAGATGACTTTCAGCTAGGTTAATTCAAACAAATCGGGCTGCCAATAAAATATTTATTTGTTCCTAATATTAAAATTTACTCACAAAATAATCAAATCGAATACAATGCGTACTTCGAACAGGTTATACGTCTCAAACTTCCTGCACAATAACAAATCGTGTCAGTTTGACAGAATAATCCTCCCGCTGACGCGGTCGGACTATTTAACCTGTCAAACTGACACTCTTTTATTATTGTGCAACAAGTTATCGACATATAACCAGATAATATCGAAGTACTTATAGTATTACTTCTGATAATACGTAAATAATTATACTTAAAATTGAAAAAATTAGTACAGTTATGACAACACTATGGTTTAATTTTTTTTTGTAAACAACAAAGTATTAATTATTTATCCATTACTTCGATTTTCTAGCAATAATTTTATTTTTAAGTTTTTGACTTTATTAGTTACGAGTTATTAGTTGTGAGTTACGAAAATTATATGTCGGCTTTATTATTTAATACAATACGTGCCCACAGTAATTATAGTTTAATCAACAATTTAAGTTAATGTCTATGTTAAAGTAAAAATGTTATGAAATGATACTCGAGATTCGTTATTCAATATACTTTTTTATGCTAAATAAATACGAATTTCTATTGAAGATCACTTGGATCGATTTGAATGATATTCAGAGTGACATTCCATACTGGAGAGGTCATATTTTAAGATGCTACTGGTTATTTAGTGCAGATAGTAACTCTTTTGACAAGGCCGATAACTTTTTTTCTTTTTATAGAACGATATATATTTTTTAGACGACCACATATGAAAGTAACATTATCGCGACAGCAGCCTACTACAGAAAGTTGACAATTTCAAACACTAGCACGATATTATATCGTACTAGTCATATCGTAACGGCACAAAGTTATTCAAAACACGGCCTGCTTAATTGTGTGACAAACTTCACTTTGACGTTTGTTACACAATTCAGCAGACCGTGATTCAAATCATTCAGACGCTTTTGCCAATTGTACCAATAATAATATAACAATCAATTTTGCAAAACGAAATAAAAACAATTCTTAAAAATAGAATTTACTTTGAGTGGTCGTCTAAAAAATAGTGTTCATAACTCGCCCGAAAGTACAAATATCTGTGCTCATGTTTTAGATCCACTCGGGCTTCGCTTCGCTACGCCCTCGTTTGTCTAATCAACACTCGCACGATATTTGCTACTTTCGACGCTTGTAATGAAAATAACTATTTTGTGTCTGCAATGTTTGATTCCTGTCGCATTGAAACACAAAAAATAGGAGTGACTGGGTCATGTTTCCAAAAACAGGTGCAATCTAGTTGCCAGTATGCTGATAAATAACGAATAAACAATTTGATACCAAGTAAAGTATAGTCTGTTTTTTTGCTTTATGATTCAGAGCAGGCTTTGCTTTTGCATTTTTGTAACAGTGTAGGTAGTTGGTTACAAAGATAAAACACTAGTAATGTCAAAAACTTATTACACTGTCAATGTGTTATCTTTAAGCACTATTATACATAATGAAAGCTACAATTACTGAATCACTGACATTAAATAAGGTACTACTTTATTTACGAAATTTTATTTGAACATGGTTGTTATCTAACTGTACAGAAACGTCATAAAATTTCTATATGTTCTAATGTGAAAATATATTATTAAAAACTTGCTGATGATTTTGTTTGCAAATCTGTGTTGTAGAAGTTATTATTTATGCTAAACATATAAGAGGGATTAACTGTTTTTTCAACATTGCCTAAAAATGCCACCATTCATACAGTTATGATAGTAGCTGTCATTATTGTCCAAACCCAACAGCAAGTCACCATACATACATTTTTCAATAGAATTTCGAAATTATAAATATTTCTTTAAAGAAATAATCTTCGCCGAAATTACATGATTCTTCTCACAAACCAATTTTCTTCCATTCACAATTTATATCCCATATTTTTCAATGTGTAGTATAATTTTGAACGGGTCCTGATATAATTTAGTTCTTCTTTTGCACATCGCAATAAATTATCCAAAGTAAAAAAATTCCAAAGTTTCTTAATATCCTCCCTGAAACCTCCCAAGTTAAAAATTCTTTTTCCTTTTTCATATTGCCATCCAGTTGTTGGTGGAGTTGTGATTTAGCTTCATTTAGAATATTAAACAGAGTTGCATTCAAAATCTAGCATAAGTAATAACAAATTGTAAGAAATTTTATAATGGTTTAATTATTAATACTTACATCAAAGATTTGACCAACTCTTCCAATGATGGCTGTTTTACTGAATTTACCATTGATATCTTTTATATTAGTAAAACAGCGTTTTATAGCTAATTTAGCTTTACTATGAATGCTGCTTTTTCGTGGCATTTTATTAAACTTTATGGAAGTGTCAACTTGACAATCTCGGGACCTTGATTTTGACGTTAGGTATATTTTGTAGCTAAACTGTTGTACACTGCTAAAATAATATAAATGCAAGGCCTGCTCTGAATCATAAAGCAAAAAAACAGACTATACGTTTTTTTTCTATAATAACTGTCAAAGTGTTACAATGTTGGTAGACATGTGATTAAAACGCTAGGAAATTTTTATACATCGTGTTGGTAGAACTTTTTAAAAATTATGGTTGTGTCAATTTTGAATGTCTAAGTTTCTTAAAATGAACTCTTGACAAATTTCTTTTTTAACATGGAATCATCATCACCATCAATAAAATCGGATAAAAAAAGAAAACCAAGAAATATTTTAAATGCAAAAATGAAGCAAGCGATATTAAATTATGACATATCTGTCAAAATGACAATAATTCTTTTGGTGGAAGAAAAGAACTAAAAATCTATGTACCAACATTATTAAAACTAGGGACCCTGCAAGAATGCAACTTACCCCCTAGAAAGTTGACCTTGAAAATTATTATAGAAAAAAAAATTACTATAAGTATCATTAATAAAAAGTAGTAGACAAGAGTCTACCATCACATGTCATATGGCGTATTGTATGTCTCAAAATAAAGATAACAATCCATGCCAACATAGTTTCAATTCTCTACCCTTACGAAGACATTAGATGGTGTTAAAATTATTGTTTTATCGTTTTAACAATTGTAAGATCTTTCGCAACAATCGCAGCCTGTATGAAAGGTTCTTTTAAATTGTTACCAACCGCTTCAAGGGCTTGAAATTAGCAATCCCTGTAAATGGTTTTATTGTAACTTTTTATTGGACAATAATTATGTCCTTTTATTCTTATTTTGTGCCATAAAATATACCCTAGCATTTATGACATATGACGGTGCTGTCATATACTAACGCATCTCTCTTTTTGAAAAAATAAATTAAAACTTACAGCCGTTATATTCAAGAGTTACTGTCGGATCTGTGTCCTGACACCCATGTATCATCCACTAGTAAATCACCTAAAATAACCAATATCATTTCAAAAAACTCCTTGTACCCGTATGGGGTATCGTATGGAATATTATCCAAATCGATTCAAGCATTCTATGCACAAAGGCTTAACTAAGATCATTCGGATATATAGACAAGGTGAGTTCAATGATCTTATACTGGGCTCAGAAATCTGTGATTAAGGCACGTCCACATATTGTTTTAGGAACACTCTGTATATTCAGGTCACAGTAACAGGTAGTAAAATTATAATTACAAACACATTTACGTATTTTGCTAAATGTTGATTAAATAAATAAAAACATTTCATTTGCTGAATGTACAACATCTGAACTAAAAATTATAGCAAAGACGATTTCTTGCTGAAGAAAAAAAATTGTAGTGATACATGTATAGGACTTCACTTTTCTGTATTACGAGATAAGATAAGATAAGATAAATTTATTCACGTAGCTGCTAAAATACACAGATGTGAGAAGTCAATACGGTGCATCATTACGTAGTGACACATAAGTATATAAAAAAAAAATAAATAACAAATAACATACAGTTGATGACGCAAGTGGTATTATACACAATTAGAATTAAGATGGTATAAACAGTTTAAGTAGACACATTACATTTATCCAATTCTTTTAGGCTATATAGAGCCTCTTCAGAGAGGTAGTTCTTTAGCCTGGACTTAAATAGGCTGTATGATCTAGCTTCCTTGATGGAATCTGGTAGTTTATTATAAATTATTTTATTCGCATGTAGGGGAGACTTTTCATGCATGGTCGTACGGTACCGCCCAATACGTAAAAATCTACCGTCTCTGGTTTGATGTTTATGAATATCAGCATTTTTTTCAAATTTTATTAGATTTTGGCGCATCATTTTCATTAAGTTGTAGACGTAGATGCCGTACACAGTTAACATTCTCTGTTTTACAAAATGCGTTTTACATGTATCTCTAGGATTAATATTGAAGATTAATCTAACCAGTCTCTTTTGTAAAATAAAAACACGATTGACGTTAGTTGCTTGACCCCAAACTACAATATTTAGAGACATATGAGCGTAAGCAAGGCCATAATACACATTTAGGAGAGCTTTAATGTCTAGCACACTTTTTAATTGACGCATAGCATAATAAGCTTTAGTCATTTTAGAGCACACATTGTCGACTTGGTGGTCCCATTTCAAGTTTTCGTCAAGTATAGAACCTATTTGCAATTGTTCTTCTATCCTTAAAACATTTCGCAGTATATAATGCCATTCTTCTATGTTGCTCTATTCTTTGTTTATTTCCAAAATTACAATATCCTGAAAAAAAGGCTATTATCCTGGAAATGTCAGCTCTCACATAACATTAATTAATGTTTACATACCGGTAGCCTAAAAGTGTACGGAACATGGCAATTCCATGAGTTGGAAAAGGTTCAAATATTATTTGCTTTAAGAATAGCCGAAATGGAAATTGCAATATTTTCTTTGGTAGCTAGGCATCAAGTAGCTATTGTCCTTACTTATTGCATTTTCTATTTCGGTTACTTTTATGGGAAATAGTATTTGAATCTTTTCCAAGTCATAGGATTGCCAAGTTCCGTACAATTTTAGGCAAACTGTATTAAGAAAAACATAAGAGAGGCAGAGAATTTTAATACTAAGTTACTCAGGAACGAAACGGATCAAATACATCTTAAGATCTAGAAATAGACTATGATATAAAAAAAGCTAAAACAGTTTTATTGCAATAAAAAACAATTTGATAACAATTGATTATGGTTAGTATTTTTGCAGATGAGGTTAGGTTCAATGTTGACTGGTTGACATCTTAATTACCTACTTTAAATTGTAGTTCTGGCTATTATAAACTGAAATTGCCCTCAGTGCAATACCTAGGGAGTTAAAACCAAATTATAAAACCAATTTTAAAATATTTTGTGTTGCCTCTGCTTCTGAGCCAAAAAATCTGGGTTGAAACTCCAGAAAGTGTTGTTGTAGTGCAAAATTTATTTCGGCATCAATGTAATGTGCGCGATGTTTCTCCGTGAAGGTATACGCAGAATTCGAACAAAACTCAAGTTTCATCACTATAAAATATCAGTTGAAAATAAGATAACCGATCGGAATAAATGAAATCGGCAACATTTCCTTCGACTTGACATGATAAACCAGACATTTTACAACACCTTTTCGTGAACAGCGGTAAACTCGCTTTGCTTTGAGTAGTAGCGTGAATCAACACAATTAAATCAAGTTTAGATTTTTAAACATTTGATTAAAATATTTTGACAATATCGATCTAATTCTTGTAATGTCAGACCAAACTTTGAAGAGATACTAATGAAATAATGTATAAATTCAATTTTGTGTAGTACTTAAAGAGTGTATTTGATTAACGAAGTCAAATAATTAATATATTTTAAAGTAATTAAGTCTTCAACTACAATAAAAAGTTGTTAGTTGAACAAGACCCATCCAGCTGGGAGTAAGGATTTCCATTGCTTATTAAACTGACTAGCCGAAGTATTAAAAAACTAGAATTACATGACATAATTCAAAATGTCAAATTAAGAAGTAGGGTAAATACTTAATGAGCTATGCCTGCTACTGGTTCTTGTTAATGATAAAATGGTATATTTAACTTAATATTAATTGTAATAACACCGCGAGAAAGTGGTATATTACAAAGTTAGCTCACAACGTGAGACTGAGAAGTAGATATTTTATAAATTTAATTCACAACGTGGGTGAGAAGAAGAGTTAATATAAAATTTAGCTTGTAACGTGGAGCGAGAAGGAGTTATATTGTACCACAGAGTAGGATATATGTAAGAAAAATCTAAAAATGTGGATGAATTGAAAATACATATCCAGGGTGAAATTCAAAAAATTCCGCAAGATATGCCCTAGCCAGTAATGGTTGAATTTGTCAAACGGTTAGAAGAGTGCGCAGAGCGTAAACAACAAGGTGGTCATTCGGCCCGTACCATATCTCATAAATATAATTCTTGTGTCATAAAAATAATTATATGGTAATACCTAACTAACAAAATGAGTGTTTATACAGGTGATACTTGCCTTTATGTTATTGTAATTATTTCGCTGTTTTCATTTAACACTACCATGAATAACAATTGTTTTGTTGAACTGGTACAAAGCCCAATAAAAAAAAATAAATAAATATAATTCTAGTTTCAGTATATTAAAATTTTTAAAAAATTGCTTTTCTATCATCATAAAATGTTACATAACTATAAAAGTATATTTATATTTAGAGATAACGATTTGGGAAGTATAAACTCAAGAGTCTACAGTAAAAGAATTGCATTACGTATGTCGAAAAATAAAAAAATACGGGATTACCCGTAATTAAACAAGATGATGTTTGAGTTTCCCACTGTTTGTCAAGCTATTGATCTAGCGGTTGACCTTGAGTCTTGATGTTTTGTGGAGCCCCTTGTCTATAAAACAGCAAAAGAACACGTGATCTCTTTAAAAAAAGTTTTTGTAGTTTTATTGTGTACTTCCATTCTTAGTAAGAAATATAGTGCAGTATCGTAACAATTGCAACATATAAAAATACTAAGTTTGATTATATTAGATTTTAGGTTGATTCTAAATATTTCGCACAATTACAAATTTTATCGTTTAATTTTTATCCAATTTTGGCCACTGTTACAAGGCATGTAAAACTAAACTTTTAATATTACTTGAATCGCTGATGTACAGGGTGATGCGAAAGGTATGATTCAAACTTAAGGTTGTAATGTGGGATGCTACAAAAAACAAAATGTCAATATACCCATGCTATGTCTTATTTTCAACCGTTATCTAGTTATAGAGGATTTGTCTTGTTTTTATCATTGTTCTGTTAAATCAAGTCATCTAAGAAATAAGTCAAACAAAAGTATGTATTTATTTTATATATTTATTTATTAAAGTCCAACAATACAAGATGAATTATAAATAATTATATTTCTGGAGAATCCAAGCATAAGTACGTATAATACCTTAACTAAAATTCAAAACAAACAAAAAACAGTATTGCGGTGAAGCGTGAGCAGTTCAGTCCAGATTACTTTTTTAAAGGAATTTATAGAGTCGTTATATATATCAATATTAAAATTGCATCATATTTGGTTTGTTATTTGCAACATTATAGCCATAGATGAGTTATAGCGTAATTCTGATCTACAAAAAAGTATATTAAATCATTTGGGAGGTCTACAACGCAAAGCAAAAACGTACAGTTTAACCAGGTGCAGCAATGTAGAACAGTCGACTCTATTGTTGATCAGTTTATGTATAAGAACCAAGTTGATATCACTTTTCTTTTGCTCAACTTTAAAATTCTGAATTCATTCCGAATATTTTGATATTCATCATAGGGTAGTCGCGACTTTAGTTTTTTAAATCATAAATTCTTAATAAATTTATTTTGCACGGTTTCAAACTTTTGTAGATATAAACGTGAGCTATATAGGATTCCATTTATTACATATAGTCTGTTTTTTTGCTTTATGATTCAGAGCAGGCTTTGATTTTGCATTTTTGTAACAGTGTAGGTAGTTGGTTACAAAGAAAAAACAACACTAGTAATGTCAAAAACGTATTACAACTGTCAATGTGTTATCTTATAAGCACTATTATACATAATAAAAGCTACAATTACTGAATCACTGACATTAAATAAGGTATTGCTTTATTTACGAAATTTTATTTAAACATGGTTGTTATCTAACTGTACAGAAACGCTGATGACTTTTGTTTGCAAATCTGTGTTGTAGAAGTTATTATTTATGCTAAACATATAATAAGAGGGATTAACTGTTTTTTCAACATTGCCTAAAAATGCCACCGTTCATACACTTATGATAGTAGCTGTCATTATTGTCCGAACCCAACAGTAAGTCACACCCTGGTAAAAATCCTGATGTGCATCCTGCATGCAAAATAGTATATCTCTTTCCCTCCGCCTTAGCTTTAGATTGGTTACTTTTCAAGTCTGTGTCGTGGGTCTACCTATGCAGACTGGTTCCATTGCGAAATATCCAGTTTCATCCAAAAACCGGAACATACATTTTTCACTATAATTTCGAAATTATAAATATTTCTTTAAAGAAGTAATCGTCGCCGAATTTACATGATTCTTCTCACAAACCAATTTTCTTCCATTCACAATTTTGTATTTATATCCCATATTTTTTAATGTGTAGTATAATTTTGAACGAGTCCTGATATAATTTAGTTCCTCTCTTGCACATCGCAATAAATTATCCAAAGTAAAAAAAATTGCAAAGAGTCTTAATATCCTCCCTGAAACTATAGTCCTCCCAAGTTAAAGATTCTTTTTCCTTTTTCATATTGTCATCCGGTTGTTGCTGGAGTTGTGATTTTGCTTCATTTAGAATATTAAACAGAGTTGCATTCAAAATCTAGCATAGTAACAAATTGTAAGAAATTTTGTAATGGTTTAATGATTAATACTTACTCATCAAAGATTTGACCAACTCTTCCAATGATGGCTGTTTTACTTAATTTACCATTGATATCTTTTATATTAGTAAAACAGAGTTTTATAGCTACTTTAGCTTTACTATGAATGCTGCTTTTTCGTGGCATTTTATTAAACGTTATTGAAGTGTCATCGTGACAATCTCGGGACCTTGATTTTGACGTTGGGTATATTTTGTAACCAAACTGTTGTACACTGCTAAAATAATATAAATGCAAGGCCTGCTCTGAATCATAAAGCAAAAAAACAGACTATACAATTAGTATATTATTATATGAGCGATTATGACAGCCATTATTCACGAAGATGACATTTGCGCCACAAGCCGAAGGCGCGTGGCGCAAGTCATCTGAGTGAATAAGGGCCATAATCGCGAATATAATACGATATTTTATCTACTCCTATGCAATATGAGACCGTGTGTTCATATTTCCGAATTATGACATTTGTGACAGCTGTTAACTTGAAAAGTCACTGAATAATAAAAAATGAATGCTGTGATTGGCTACAACCTATTGAATAATGAAAATAGAATTTTCTGATTGGTTGCAATTTGCAAACTATTGAATAATGAAAATAGAATTTTATGATTGGCTGCAAACCGTGAATTATGAATCATAATTCATGGCCATTGTGCAGTAGGAGTAGATAATTAGTAGATTATGCAATGAGGGAGAGAAATGCGTTATTTTGCTGAGGTACAATTTCTGACCCGAGGGCGAAGCCCGAGAGTCAGAAATTGCACTGAAGCAAAATAGCATTCTCTCCGAGTTGCATATACTATTTTTTTCACGTTGCAGGAAGATTTAAAACGAAAACCCGTTTTTTTAAACGTCATTTATTGACATTTTAGTTACAATTATTTTAAAATTAGTAGCCTTTGCTAAATTTTAAAGTTGGTGGCACTGTAAGTCATTATGACAAGAGCTCACAATTATGTCAAATTCGAGGTTAATAGATGAGGTTTTGCGTCAGTTTATGTCAAAACTGACGCGAAACCTAACCTGTTAACCCCGAATTTACCATAGATTACCATAGATACGGTAACATTTTTTACTTTAGTCCCTAGGGGCTAAAGTAATTACTTCTGTCCCTAGAGATAAAATGAGCTACTTTAGTCCCTGAAATAAGTGACTAAAGTGCCAACTTTAGTCCCGCAAGTGCAAAATAGTAGATTATGCAATGAGGGAGAGAAATGCGTTATTTTACTGAGGTGCAATTTCTGACTCGAGGGTGAACCCCAAGAGTCAAAAACTGCACTGAAGCAAAATAGCATTCTCTCCGAGTTGCATATACTATTTTTTTTTTCACGTTGCAGGAAGATTTAAAACAAAAAACCTGTTTTTAAAACGTCATTCATTGACATTTTAGTTAGAATTATTTTAAAATTAGTAGCCTATGGTAAATTTTAAAGTTGCTGGCACTGTACGTCACTATGACAAGAGCTCACAACTATGTCAAATTCGAGGTTAGCAGGTTAGATTTTGTGTCAGTTTGTGTCAAAACTGACGCAAAACCTAACCTGATAACCTCGAATTTGACGTAATTGTGAGCTCTTGTTGCTCAGTCATAATAAAAACTCCCTAAGGACCTTTCTCCTTTCTAAGGAGTAATTCATTATTTCCCTCACGATTTTGGTATCGTAGAAACCGTGTTTTGCTCCCAGACGTGAAAAAACTCTAGTTTAGATCTTACAATACTGTTATAAAGTATAAGGTAGAATAGCTTTACTATCAGTAAATTTGGGTGTATAGTCTGTTTTTTTGCTTTATGATTCAGAGCAGGCTTTGCTTTTGCATTTTTGTAACAGTGTAGGTAGTTGGTTACAAAGAAAAAACACTAGTAATGTCAAAAACTTATTACAACTGTCAATGAGTTATTTTATAAGCACTATTATGCACAATGAAAGCTAAAATTACTGAACCATTGACATTAAATAAGGTATTGCCATGCTCTTTGGTATTGCTTTATTTTAAGAACGTTTATTTAAACATGGTTGTTATCTAACTGTACAGAAACGGCATAAAATTTCTAGACATCGATTTATCTTATATGTTCTAATGTAAAAATATATTATTAACAACTTGCTGATGATTTTTGTTTGCAGATCTGTGTTGTAGAAGTTATTATTTATGCTAAACATATAACAAGGATTAACTGTTTTTCAACATTCCCTAAAACTGTCACCGTTTATACACTTATGATAGTCATTATTGTCCGTGTCCAACAGTAAGTACAACCTGGTAAAAATCCTGATGTGCATCCTGCATGCAAAATAGTATATCTCTTTCCTTCTGCCTTAACTTTAAATGGATTACTTTTCAAGTCTATGTAGTGGGTCCGCCTACGCACACTGGTTCCATTGTGTTATCCAAAAACAGGAATATACATTTTTCACTAGAATTTCGAAATTGTAAATATTTCTTTAAAAAAACAATCATCACCGAAATTACATGATTCTTCTCACAAAACAATTTTCTTCCATATACAATTTTATATTTATATCCCATAGTTTGTAATGTGTAGTATAATTTTGATTGACTCCCAGTTTAAATTAGTTCCTCTCTTGCACATCGCAATAAATTATCCAAAGTAAAAAAATCCCAATTTTTCTTCTTAATATCCTCCCTGAAACTATAGTCCTCCCAAGTTAGAAATTCCTTTTTCTTTTTCATATTGTCATTCGGTTGTTGCTGGAGTTGTGATTTTCCTTCATTTAGAATATTAAATACAGTTGAATTCAAAATCTAGCATTATAAGAAATTGTTAGATATTTTATATCTGTTTAATTCTTAATACTTACTACATCAAAGATTTGACCAAGTCTTCCAATAATGGCCGTTTTACTTAAGTTGCTATTGATATCTTTTATATTAGTAAAACAGTGTTTTATAGCCTCTAGTTTTACTATTACTACTGCTTTTTCGTGGAATTTTATTAAGCTTTACCGAAGTGTCAACTTGACAATCCCGGGGACCTTGATTTTGACGTTAGGTATATTTTGTAACTAAACTGTTGTACACTGCTAAAATAATATAAATGCAAGGCCTGCTCTGAATCATAAAGCAAAAAAACAGACTATAGACCGCATTCAAAATCCAAGATTTCTTACCGATCTTTCAACGTCATCGCTATGGTCGTGCCAATTAAAAATTTTATCAAAAATCCCGAATCACCAATTTTTTAACGTTTTCCAACTTAATATTGTTCATTTCATACTTAACCCTTTAACGCGCAAAATTACTGTACGAGGGAAAAATGTTAATTTTATGTCGTATGCTTTCTTTGAGATGCCAGGAAACCGAAAAACAACTTTTTTTTTCAAAAATCCATTTTCACTTTCCCAAAATATGCTGGTAAACCGTTCTACCAGTGAGCATTCAGGACAAAAGATGCTGGTAAACCGTTCTACCAGTGAACATCCAGGACAAAATATGTTGTGAATGTTTACTGGTATAACAGGTGGTAAAATAGTTTTTGAAATTTGAACTGAATAATATAAACTCTTGCGAGTGGAACACTAACGTTCTGTTTAAAATTTATGACTACTCCATCGTAAACAATCAAAAATTTCAGCTAAAATGCCACCGCGATCGGTTTGACCGTAAATATTTGCCTAGCGCAACATAGCAGCAAAACCAATTCGATTATATCTTCAGTAGATATGTTTATAAATACTCAAAACACAAAAACAAATTGTATAAAACGTACGTTATTACTAAAAAATTGGACATAAATATAGACTATTTTTGCGACGCAAATGAAAGGTTTCCAAATATCAATTTATTTTTCAAAATCAGGACAAAATTATTTCTACTACTTATCAATATTTTAATCCTTACATATTATACTAAAACACTTACCAGCTGAAAACTTGAAAGTTGCTCCCCCAAACTAATAACAAACACAAAACTTCACCAATGCGCGTACACATTTCAAAGTCGTGACGCGGAATGCACGCTGGTAATACTGTCATACCAGCTACACATTTATACCAAGGTTTATTGGGGTAGTTTTATAACTACAATAATTGTAGAAAATATAAAATTAGACAAAGGAACTGCAATGTCTGTAGAACGGACACAAGACGTTTCAGAGCAGTATTAAGTTTTAAAACAAATGTTATTGATTGTTATGCCTAGTGGTATAACTGTCTACCAGAGAGCGTTAAAGGGTTAAAGTTGATTTCATTTGATTTAAGGGTAAGATATATTCAATTGCATTTATTAATATTAAACTGTAGTTCATTGTCTTCACTCCATTTCAAAAGTGCAGAAAGGTCGCATTGTAATAAACTACATTCACAGAGTTAACACTTTTAAAAAGTTTCAAATTATCAGCAAAACAATAGCACTGGTATGAGGTTACTGCCCTGTGGAACACCCGAGGGAGTCAAGAATTTTTGCTATACAGTTCCATTAAATTTCACAAACTGAGATCGATTTTGCAAATAAGATTTAAACAAGTTAATCAAGTGTAATATACAACCTGCAGAGTAAAGCTTAATCAGAATTTGCGAATTCTAGATGTTTTAGGAAAGCGTGATATTCTGAGATTAAGTAGGGTACTTGTTTATGCATAATAATCACAACTGCTTTGGAAAACCCGCACTCAACTTGCATTGTCAAAACATCGATTTTATGAAGTTTACATTTTCCCTAATTTAAATTAGATAGTAGTGGAGAAGTTGTGTGAGAGGTATGGTAATTGTTAAATAAAACATCATTTACTGTTTTGACAATAATTAAACTTTAAGGCAGTTGTGATTATTACGGCTTAATTAGTGCGGAATCTCAGAATATTGTGCTTTGTTAAACTAGTTACACAACAGTAATTCTCGCTAAAGGTAAAGATGAAACTGCAATGTAAGCGAAAACAAACTATGTATTACAATATAACCAAAATTGAATAATGTACGCAGATATTTAACTTGAGGAACGATGTATATGACTGCGTGTTATGCGCGCAAAAAGGCAAGCGCCACAAATGCATCACTGCCGATCACGAATCATCCACGGCCCTCGTTGATCGTTCGCAAAATTTAACATTGGCGTTTCCCTATGCACGACATGTGCGTTTACAGCCTGCATATTGCATCAACTTGCCCACCAGAATCCATAACTTTCGTGACATTGTCACAAAAATAAATTAAGTTTGTTTCCACTGAACGACCTCTTAAAAAGCCATGCTGTTCATTGCATGTCAACTGTTTCGTGTGATTCGTTAACCAAGCATACAACTGTTTAATATTTTTGCAGGTACTGAGAGAATCTCAATATGCCAATAATTTTCTATATCTCACTTACTACCTGCTTCATATGTAGGTGTGACACTAGTGCTTTGCCATTGATTGGAAAAATTCCTGTCTTTAAAATCAAAATGAACAATACATACAGAGGTTTATTCAACAACTGGAATTTGAGGGCATTATCAATATCTTTAATGTCAAAAGCATCGATTGAGAGCAAATTTGTCGATATTTGACTAGCTTGTTGAATAAGTTTAGGTATATGATATGTAGAATTCCAGACATAAACGGAACTAAAATATTCAGGAATGTTATTAACTATTTCATAATTTTTGAGATTTCAATTAACGATATCAAAATTTTCCTATTTTAAGGTACATTTTTAATAAAATTCCAAAAACTATTTACATTGACAGTTAGTCTATTCTCGATATTTTTTATATAATCTTTGTAGGCTATTTTTATTTTACTTACATTCTGCCCTCAATTGCTGAAATTCTTGTAGATAAAACTCTTGAGTTATTTTTGCTTTTATGTAACAATTTTTTGGCATCAATTCGTGTTTTTCTAGTAAACCATCTCGGGTATAGTTTAGAACCAAGGACACAAGAATAAATAATAACCAGAAGGATATCTTCTACACAACCGCTTTGATGTCGATGCCGACAACGGGTGACCTCGAACCTTTGTATTCCAAATAGCTCTCCGGAAAGCCGCTACCTACACTGACTGCACTGGCCGTTTCGGTTTAGAATTTCGGTTTAAAAACGTCCCAAGGCTATGAGGCGTCGGCGGTCAGGTAATACGAAATATCCTTCTGGTTATTATTTATTCTTGTGACCAAGGATCTTCGGAACGCAATGATCAAGCACATAATAAATGTGACGATAAACATTATCCACCGCATTTTCAACGCATTGTTCTAAGTCGCCCCAGTCCACGTTTTGCAACAAATTGCATCGGGTATTCATTTAAATTTGACATTGCAGTCGGCGGTGAAAAGTTCATTGTGAACACATCACAAAACGTACCTAACCCTACTTTTAGAAACAAATTTAACAACCAGAAAGCATTCAAATGCAGACGTCTACAACTAACTTTAAAACACTACATTTCCATCAAATGGTAATAACTTAACTGTAATTTATTGCAATAAAGTAATAATTTATAACAAATGATCAAAATGTTGACCGCCTTCACCCATGTTCGCTCGAACTCTTCCCACAATCCAATTGCTGACATTTATTAATATATTTGGATTATTATTAATTTCATTGATTTTCTCCAATATTCGGTGTCGCAGTTCATTTAAATCATTGGTTGCTGGAAAATGGAATTCTTTAAATACGGCCACAGAAAGAAATAGCCTGCCCGAGGTCGCACAATCTGACAAGATAAGGTATTGGTGTATTTCAACTAATAATCAATCTGTCGAGAAATGCTTGCATCATATTTAAGGTATCATGTGTTGTATGCACAGTGGCCCCCGTCTTGTTGGAAAACCAAGCCTGAGTTTATCGTCATGAGGCTCTTCGAAAAAGAACCGTAAAACCTATTTTTGATACCTTTCTGCAGTCAAAATGCCTGAAAAAAATCTCTATCAATTCTTCAACAAACAAACACTTTTGTCTTACTTTTACCTCTACAAAAAACATGGCCCAATTACTCTACGCCTTAAAATAACCGCCCACACTCCTCTTTTGAGGATGAAGAGATGTTCCTACCATAAAATTAGGCTTTTTGAACTCCACCAATGCATATGTTTTCAGAATTAAAGTATCCATCTAAATAAAACCAGGCCTAGTTCATAAAAAAGTGTTCTCCAATAAGTCGTCATTGAGGGTATTTAGGAACCACTGACAATATTCGACATGTTGAGGATAATCAGCTTTGTGTAATTTTTGTACAGGCTACAAACGGTAGGGATAGACGTGGATATCTTTCAACTGAACTTGTTGAGACAAATGGCGTACAGATGTTCGAGGGGAATCTTTCATAATCTGTCTTACATTTTCAATTATTGTTGTTCTTCTCGGAGGATGACCGTTGCCTTCTTTGCGTGAAACTGATCCAGTCCAGTGATTCATAGAACAACGAAAAGTGTTATAATACAAAGCATGGTTTGGAAATTCCTGCCGAAACTCTTCACAACAATCATAAATTGAGTACTGCCATATTCCATCACCTAGATGGCCGTTACGAAAATAGGATTCAATCATAAGAAGTTTACGTTCTTGTAACAAAACATACCTTTTTAATTGAGAGGGTTACATTACCAAACACAAATAACTGACAGGTAGAGATTGTAGAATATCTCTGTCTGTCTAGAGAAGCTGATAATCTGTAAATAAAGATTCTGTTTTAATTAAAATTATTAAAACAAACTGTAATGTACTTGCGTAGATATTTCACTAACGGAATACCGGCCAGGTGCCTGTAAAATTCTGCCATCGCGACTTTACAAGCACCTTGTTTTCTAATAATCACATCCTTCATTAATCACTAATATTAATTTTTAGGATGTTCCCCAAGAGGAAATAAAACGTTGTACGGGGCTCGCTTGTAATTAGCCTTTATTGGGGCTCACCGGATTACAGATCTCGCTCCTACGTCGCTCACCCTCTAAGAAATCCGGCTCGCTCATAAAAACTAATTTAGTAAGCTTGCCACGTAAATAAATATTATTTGTTCCTCACTTGTAAACATCAATTTATCAAGTCACTGTATCCATCTTGAAAATGTCTCTTAACTAGCTAGCTTGTAAAATTTTACTGGCTAGCCAGTAAAATTTTACACCCGTGCGCATAGATAAATGATAGCATGCAAAGCCAGAGTTGTCTTCCTTAGTATGTGTCATATTGATGAATTTAGTTGCTTGTCAGTTTGACATTATTAATAAATGGTAAATTTATAGTTATTTACAAGTGAGGAACAAATAAAATATTCAACAATACACGCAATGTAACTGGTTTTACTGGCTCCAGAAGGTGACAGAAGGCCTTTGGCCCGCCAGTCATATCCTTCTGTCCGCCAGTAAAAACCCTTTTACCAAGCTAGTAATGTTCGGTTTCGCGCTAAATAGACATCTGATCCGTATGCATAATATTGTGTTCCTCCAACAGATAGTTTTAAGCTACACCGTCAACAGACGGACAGACAAATGGACCGCCAGCCAGATGAAATTGAGAAAAATGTTTTTCGTCATCTAGGGACTTTGAAACGTAAAGATCTGAAAAATTTCTTTTGTTTTTACAAGCCAGCATCTCACTGGAACATGAACCTACACGTTGCAGATTGCTGATTTAGCGAAAGTACATTAAAGACTCGTTTGCACCCCGCACAGGCGGAAGAATGCATTTTTGGCATTACGCGCCCAACAGCTCCCTTTGTATCGACATTCAGCTCGAGTTGTATCGTGCAGTGCGAGGCAATTAGTTAATTGCATAATATTGGGGACCTTTTTACCATGAAGTATATTTTCAATATCGGTAAAAAGTCGAATTAATTCTGAGATTGATTATCCAAATAATAACCAACAACGAAGAGTAAATATCGTGTATTGTAGACTGCCGTTTGGCTGAGCTACTCTTTAATTTCACATCCTGTGGATTTGGGCGACCGCACCCGCTTTCCGAGATAATTTGGTTTCAATTTTGACTGTTCAGCTCCGCTGCCCTCGCTTTGACATCATCTTCCAAAGGTCAACTTTACTTTATTCAATAGATGACTAATTAAAATTACCATCTTTGTTTTACTATGTACTTTGTGATTATTTATTATACAGCAGCTGGTAGCAGGCGTACTAAGAATGAAAAAAGATAGGTTTCCGTTGTAAAACGGCTGGCGTCCACATCACCCTGAGGAAGTGTTTGGTTTTTCCCCTATTTCGAATTCTGAAGAGGTTAAATGTTGTTAACTTAAGAATATATGGCGCCAATAACATCTTTAGAACTAATTATCTATCCCCAATATATCGCATACGCAAACCCTCCCTTTGTTCCGACTGTTGAGCTAGCGAGGTTAAATTTCTGCAGGCCCAAATATCATCGCGTTGCGGAACTGTGACCGTTCAAGTAATCGTTCATCCGTTTTCCTTTGAGGGGGTTTTATGTATTCAAGTTTAAATAAAGTGACAACCTAGCTTCCTTCGGGTGGTTTTTGTTTGTCTTGTGCCGCCCCTTTAGCCCTGTAACGATGTTTTAGAAAAACATAAAGTTTTTTTAAAAAACAACGTAGTCGCACTTTTTTAGTAGGTTAAAATAGCCCAGTCACTTTAGGTTATCTTTTATCTCTTTTCTATTCTGGCTGCCTTACTATCGCAGATATTACGAAAATATCCAATAAAAAAGATAAATAATATAAACAAAATAAAACGTTTGGTATATAGTTCGGAATGGGTAGTTTATGCAAGGTTGGAGAAATGTTTTTTCCATAATATTTTACAGTCAAGATATTAGTCAATTCTGGTTAAATATTCGAAAAGGTTAGACTTTTTTACATAAATTAGGTACTCTTGCTTGGAATCGCCGAAAACAACAATTTTCGCAAAGAGCGAAGCTACAGAGTGAAATTCGCTACTTCAAGAGCGTAATCTACTCATAGCAATGTTTTTCTTTTTGCTCTTTTCAGATATGTAGCTTTCTTGAAATGCATTTCCACCCTTATGTTTATAAGAACGTTTTTATCATCTTATTGAGCACTATTTTCTTCTAAAGTAGCGACTTTATTTCTGTTACATCCTGTATAAAAGATATATTATTATCAGTATGAAAAGCCCGCATTTTATATATTTTTCTTCAGCTTTAAGCAACTCATACAGGTATTTTAGAAAATAGATAGATTAATCGTTGCATATAGAATACGTGGGTATAAATTACTCATATCAATTACGTATCAGTTGCAGTTTGTTGTGTCCGAGTCGTTTCTTTGCTTGATATCTATTATTCGTATATACAATGGCGCTCTAATAGCATTGTCATTCTATGATTAATGAGAAATCATTGCAATTTGCTCTAATTCTCGGTTAATATTTGTTGAAACATTAAAGAACGAAAATAAACTGTATCACCGACAGTTACCTGATTTATCGCATACCTAAGAATTGTTAGAATAACAATGGTTTATTTTGTGCCAGGATTTCAGTGTATTTTCCTTTGAGAAAAATGATCTTCTACAAATAACTCTATAAATTTCCATTATGCATTGTTTTCGCAATATTTTGCTAGAAGTTGCAACGCTGTAAATCAATATGACGCCGAACAGAAATTTTGTTGGCGGCTATCTGTCTGGGAGGGTTTCATGCCAATACTGGGTCGTTCTATTTTTTTTAAGCGAATCTAAGAAACGCAGAAGTCGAGTTGTTTGGGAATAATTTGAATTATTAGTCAAAACAAGTATTATTTTAGATTCTATCTGGGACACTTTCCTCTATTTTGTTGTAGAATTAGATGTGAATTTTAAGAAACAGGCTGACTAGCTCCTTTATCCGCATTTAGCAGTTCGTGGTTTATTCAGGGAAAATGCCTTAATTTCTTGGCTGTTACTGTTGCATTTTTTGCGAATTCTAAATGAGATCTCGCGGAAATAATTTAAAGCGTAGAGCCAAATCAACGACGAGCTGAGAGTAAATAAAGTGTTTCAAGGATTTATATATTTATAACCAGCAATTCTAAAGAAATATAGGCAACTTGTTATACATATTTTATAATTTGTTGTAATAAACTCAGTAGTGATACAATACTAACAAAATTGACGATAATACGGTTTAATAATAACTCATCATATTCCATATTACAGGAAAAATACAGCTTTTTAGAGTTGGTATAATAGTATGCATTACCTTTATGAACAATAAACTAATTTCTTTAAGTCCACGTGGGTTGTTAGTTTCTTAATATTTTCAATGTTTTCATTCTATAATCATAACATGCCCTTCACGAACAAAATGTTACTTGCAAGGCAGCCGTTCATCAGTAGTGCAGCATTTTAGTTTTGCCAAAACAACCCTCTACTTGTCAACTAATTATTTTTATGTTACCGGATTTGGTATTTGGTGCTTTAATAAGCCCATGGTGATGTCATAAAGTGTATTTTGTTAATGCTTTATTTATTGTCTTGCTCATATTGATAGAGAGATATTTTAAAGATGTGAATGTGAATGTGTAGTATGAGTACGATCATCAGGTAATATTGTACCGCCCTTCAACAAAGGGCGAACACAAACTTGAATAGCTCAAACTCTAGACGATTTGTTGTCATAAGTGAGGATCAGGAAATGATTCTTAAAGTTATTAAATGAAATAAAATGAAACAAAATAAAAATAGCGCCAGTGGTCAACCACGACAACAACAAAAGCAAGTCTAACTAGCAGTCCAAATAAAACTTACCTTATACGGCTTATAGCTTACACTAACCTATAATCTAAAAAACGAGCAAGTATCGGTTGAGTTAAATAAAACATGGAATATCCGGTAGTAGGAGATAATAACAAGGCTTTAATAATTGAAATTTTTAGGTACAGTTGCATGAAACAACATCAGAATAAATAAATAGCGTCCTGGACGCATAAACCAGGCTCATCGATTCAAAAGAACTTGAGGTTAACTGTTACAATTTGTTAATAATGGGCACATAAACCTTAAAACTGGGTTGTTGAACGCATAGACTGACAATACACTTCAGTACTGCCAAACGTATAACACATATCAAGGCCTGCTCAGAATAATTTTTTTTATCTCATGGTAAAACTATCTTTCGCTGGCTGCCCGAAGAGTTAAAAGGATCTTTCATGGTTCTATCTTACCCACATTTAATTAAATATAAAGATTGTAAAATAGAGCTCACTTCCTGCCGTCTAGTTTTTCGGGGGGGGGGGGGGGGGAGTGCAGCAAGCAAAACCGTCGCAACATAAGGATGCAATTAGGGACGAGACAATACTTGCAGGACCTCAGAATTTTGAATCCGCTCTGGAGCAGGACCTAGCGCATCCACCAAACGATTCCAGCTATCACAAAGGAGAGTAGTCAAGTTGACAAAAGATCTGCATGTCGGCGTCAAAGGAATGCATCGAAACGGCTTAGCGGTTTCTAGCTAATAAAATGTTTCTCAGCCTATTCTAGAGTATGCAGAAGATCCCAGAGGATTCCAGAGGGCCGAAATGTGAATAGCATAATTAGCACTAGGGATGGGCGCGTGACGTGAAAACAGTCGTGTCACGTCGTGTCACGGCGTGTCACGTCGTGAACGTGACTAATATTTGAAAATCGTGACGTGAACGTGAGTGAACGTGAGTGAAAATATCCAAGGCGTGATTCACGTTTCACGTTAATTTCACGTTAAATATTTAGTAACGAATAAAAAACTGCAGAGTGCAGCAACTTTTAAATTCATTAATTCACAAATTGTGCCAAACAAGTTACATTATGTGGCTTTATTTTTGGACTCTAATTATAAATTCTTAAAGTTCATACCTTCACATAAAAGAGAATATTATAATGCAAATAAAACTATAGATGATAATGATGAAATACATAGAAAACGACTCAAAACTGGTACATCAGCATCAGATTCTTATCTTTTTACATTTAGAGATAGCTCTGACGATGACACATGTAATTAGGATGATGTCGAAACAGAACTAAATTAGTATGTTTAATTAAAATTCGGAATTGTAGATGACATTTTAGGATTTTGGAAAAACAGTGTAAATACGCCACTGTTAAAAAAACTTGAGAAATTTTAAACATACCGGCAAGTTCCACTACAAGCGAAAGAGTATTTTCTACAGCTGGGCGAATTTCAGAAGAGCGCAGGATTCGACTTAACGCCGAAAATGTTGATTACATATTATTTTTAAATCAACATTTTAATGTTTAGATGTGTAGATGAACTTATTATTCTAATAAAAGTAATGGTTTGTTTTTTATATTCGGCTAACGCTGAAAATTTTAATTACGTTTTATTATTAAACCAAAAATGTATTGTGTAGATATGTAGATGAACCTATTTTTAGAATAATACCTAATGTTTTGTTTAGTATACTCGACTTAACACTGAAAATGTTGATTACGTTTTATTTTTAAGCCAAGTTATTGTGTACTTGTGTAGATGAACTTATTATTCTAAAAAGTAATGTTTTTTTTGTATACTCGCCTTAACGCTGAAAATGTTGATCCTTGTACGTAAAAGTACTTTCAACCCTACGAATTAAAAGTGTTGCCATATACCTTCTGTACTCATACCAATAAAGAAAACGTGAATTCCAATGACAGCTTTTAGTATTAAAAGTAATGTCTTTGAAGACAGCTGCAAGAAATATATTTGCGAGAAGAGAAATCAGTATTTATCCCTTGTAGAAGTTATTGTAGTAAATATTCATTTTTTTTATGTCAACTATTAATTCTGATTGCAACATATCACGTAAATTATGTCAGGTGCAAAACATATTTTTAGTTCTCTTTAGGGTTTTTGCATTGGTTTTAAATTTGAACATTCTGTTCTATCTGAATTTAAATTTTGAAATAAAAGCTGCGTGTCACGTCGTGAGTGGCGTGTCACGCCGTGAACGTGAGTGAACGTGAGCGTGAACGTGCGTGAACGTGACTGTTTAAAGACAGCGTGAAACGTGCGTGACGTGAGCGAAAAATCACTCACGCGCCCATCTCTAATTAGCACCACTAACCCAAAGAGAATATAAGCACTACGCATATCTGATCCTGTGAACTCATGCAGTAAAAAATTATTTTGCCACAGTCTGCATCTTGGATGAAAATACCACGACGCTGGCTTCATATCCCCTATAGGTCCCTACAAAACAGAACTGAATCGACTTGAATTGCAAAGTAGCAAGAAAGAAGTGCCCGAATAAAAATTCGCACGCGTTGCTTCGAAAACTGCCGAATGAAGTCAGCTCTAATCTCTACAAATCCATTGGGATAGTAATAATAATGAGGAGTAGATATACATTTCCAAGCTGAATCTAAGCCTGAAGCGCCAAAATCAAAATGGGCTGTTTGGATTTTTGCATATTTTTAAAGTGTACCTACATTCGCCGGGATCGGTAGCTCAGTGGTTAAGGATTTTGACTACTGAACTGAGGGTTGAAAGTTAGATTCCAGGTACCGGTAAAGTTTAAAAAAAATGCGTAGGAAAACCTATACAGAATGCATCATTCGGAAGTCATATAAAGCCGTGGGTTCTATGTTACTACGATGTGTGGCATACAAAATATTCCTTGCTGAGGTTGGAACTCCTCAGTCTCTGCAAAGTTCTAAGTAAGACTTTGACAATATGATCGCAGCAGTTGGTATCTAAGGTACCTGGTATTCTGCATGCCTAGACCTTGTCCATAACCATCAAATACGTTTTTGCCAATCAAATGCCATATTGACATTTATAAATGTCAAAAATGGCGTGATCTAACCTATAAGTATATTTATTAACAACTTTCTACACTGTTATAAAAGTGGTCTTCGCCTACTTTGAATCACATAGAGAATGAACAGACTGTTTTTATTTATGTAATTACAAATTTTGTAACGCCCCGTAGTATTTTGGTGTTCCCTGTGAACTTCGTCTTAGAATTTTACTTCCGCATCTCTAAAATAAATAGCTACGCTAGCATTTCTTTCTTTCCGAACGCTGCTGCGAGGAAATTTTATTTTACAAATGCGCAACCTTGGCGATAAGAGCGTTCCTCGAATTTTGAAATTCAAGAGTCTTGCGTCCCACGTCAGCTTTTGGTTGGCAGCCATTGCAGGGAATCGCTCCTAACGTGCAAAGGGGTTTTATCACTCATGTTTCGAGAGAGTAGGCTGTGCATTTGCGATGCTAATTGTTTTATGTAAACAACCGTTTAAGCACGCTTAAAGAAGCGAGCTGCACGCGTCTCTTACGCCCGCTTGTGATCATAAAGTAGGTTCTACTGAATTATTTAGTTTCTGTACTAATTAACGTGGCAATAAGGCTTTTCTTCCCGCATTATTGCATAGAAGTCAACTGCTGCGTTTGCGGCACCTGCAACATCCCCACTTGTAGCGCTTTCCGCAACCATCTTCGGGCTGTGGAACCCCGGTTTACTCGGCCTATACGTAGTTACGGCCTTGAAATGGCTTTCGCAATTATAGAGAGATTAATTTCACACTGCTTGTAAGTTGACTACATGGGAAAATAATAGAGCAACGAATAGAAAAACCAACTTAAGGCATCAGAGGTTCTGTAACAGAGTACACTATGGTTGGGTTTAATGTGAACCTACGTTGTGTTTATTTTTTTTCTGGGTTATTATTGTGTGACTCGGCTGGATTACGGGCGACCAAGACTGTACTTATGATAACCTTACTCAAGTCGGATAGAGTCTGAAAACCTTCGCTTCCCACGTCGAAAAGAAACGTCATGAAGATCTAATATTCTTCAATAGAAACAAATGTAAGTACATTACATACATATGAAATAAAGGATATATACAAAAGCAATAACAGCGCACTAAAACGTGGACAGAGACTCTCAGAAAAGTTTCCAGTACCTAAATAAACTGCTCAAGGACAGGTCTAACGAGTAGCTTCAGAATGTGTAGTTCAAAACGTGACCACCGAGCTTCTGTAGATGGCGCCAAGTGGACAAACCGCCACTGTGCTACAATGCTTGGAAATTTTGCAAAGTGGAAAGCCAAAACCAAATAGCGCATGAAGGTGCTCGAGACCTTAGCAACAACTTTGCCCCCTTTCAAAATTTCGATATCTGTAGCCGTTCGAAAGTTACAGGCGATCCGGACGGACGGACGGACGGACAAAACGTTCGCATAAGTACGCTGAAGCTACTAATAAAAGCCTTAGACAAGAAAGCTGCCTATCGCCCACACTATACGGCGTGATTTATAAGTATACATATATGTATTATCTGTAACCTCATTTACCTTGCGGTGTAGAAGTGGGTGCTTTATACGCTTACGTCTGGCGGTACAATGCTCAACTTGCCCCGGATTCGAGTGACAGAGTTGGAGCGCCCTTTTTGTGCTTGCACAGCAATCATTGTGTGTAGTGTGTCTTCGTGATGTATTGACCTTGTCACTCTATCTCTTAGGTTTGTGGTTCTGAGTAGAGCCCTTGGTGCCCAACTGTGAATGGTCTCGCTGAGCCCGATCCCAATCCCCAAGGCTGCAGTCCAATCCGATGACTTACTTAATGCAAGCCTGGAACTTTCCCAACTGCGTTACGCGGTTTTTATGTGAGATATAGGTATGGTCATTCATTTAATTGGTTGTATATTGACCGCATTAGAACTGCATTGTACTAAAAATGTATGGCTTATGGAAAAACGATGCCATTAAGGTGTGGTCTAAACTTTTAAGAACCGCAGTCTGACACCAACACCTTTAAGTAAATCAGATAAGAGTACGTAAACCCAAACATTCTTATCAAACTACATGTGCGAAATAATTTTTCTAGAAATTTATTCCAGTGATCGTCAATCACTTTAAGCAATTAAATGTTTTAGTTTTTTGTGGGATTATTATTATTTTTTGACGTATAGTTTGTTGTGTTAAGTTGTTCTGTTTGATGTCTTCTAACTACCCTTAAATTTATTGACTATACTTATGAATCACCTTGTATGAAATCTACTTCAGAGTTAGCAGAGTGTAACAAAAATGAAAAAGAATGGAACTATAAATAGGACAAGATAACGTACACTCTCTGCGGCGTCTGCTCTGATTCAGGTTTTTAGGTGTTTTTCCTGTGTCATCAGAGTACCTTCTCTGAGGCAAATGCTGAGGCAGTATTTTCCACCTTTTCTAGCTTTTCTTCTATTCCCCACCCCTTCTTTCTCTCACTCATCCTATAACTCCCGTTCTTGGCTGAAGAGGGACGCAAGGTCTTTATAGCCCCCAGTTGAGGGATTTGAAATTACCTTGAACCTTTATCTTTACCGTACACACTCTCTTATTCACAGACGATTAGGTGTTTCTTGTCGAAGATGAAAAAAATATACATCCCAAGAAAATAGTCAGGGAAACTTGAAGACTGGAGATTGAAAATACATACACAATACGAGGGTTGCTATTTATGTATTGAGAATGAATAACAAAAACAATGATTGGGGTGTAGAAACTTCTTTATTGTTTTTCAAATTACTCTTCTTTAAGATCTACACATTTTTCCATTCGATAACACCAAGTGGTATAGCAGTTTTTCCACTCCGAAGTAGGTATCCCCAAAACATGGTTTTTGATTGAATTAACAACTTCTTGTGGCGTCGAAAAGCGTTGTCCACGTAGTTTGTTTTTCACTTGAGGGAACAAATAGAAATCATTGGGTGCCAAATCAGGGCTGTATGGCGGATGACCCATCAATTCGACGTTTTGAGTGCTCAAATAACCGGTTGTTAGAGCCGATGTGTGTGAGCTCGCATTGTCGTGATGGAAAATGATCCTTCGTCGGCGGTTCGTTTTCCTTATTTCACTGACGACTTCTGGCGAACAAATGGTTGTGTACCATTCAGAGTTGACCGTTCTACGTTGCTCTAAAGGCCCGGCTGCCACATGACCATTTATACCGAAGAAACAGGCCACCATTTGCTTCAAAGTGCTGCGACACGAACAACTTTTGTTGGATTTCGCTCATCTTAGAAGACTCATACAGTTGACTGCTGTTTAGTTTCGGGTTCATAACAATAAATCTAAGATTCATCACCTGTGTATATGTTATACACTGCATTTGATGCACCGCGGTTGTATTTTTTCATCATTTCCTTGCACCAATTCACACGACTCTTTTTTTTATCGATGGTTAAATTGTGCGAAATCCATCACGAACAAATATTTTTGACAGCTAAATGTTCATGCAATATCTTATGTATGTTTGTCATACTAATGCCCAGGGATGCCTCAATCTCACGATAGGTCACATAACGATCTTGCATTATCAGTTCGCACACAGCATCAATGTTTTCTGGCACAACGACCGATTTTGGACGACCTTCTTTAACTTCGTCTGCCAGCGAAGTACGTTCACGATTGAATTCACTAAACCATCGATATATTGTGGCCTTGGATGGTGCTTCATCACCAAAAGTCGAAATAAGTTGATCGGCACACTGTTGTTGAGATAATCCACGTCGAAAATCGTAAAAAATCATCGCACGAAAATGTTCACGGTTCAAATCCATTTTTTGGCCGAGATAAACTTTTGAAGTCACTGATAACAATACAAATAGCGTCTGTATAACAACGTTCTGAGTACGTATATTGTCAAAAATATCAAATTTTACGATGGCGCAGTCGAATCGCACCTAGCAACACCAGTGTTGCCAATTCTCAATATATACGTAGCAACCCTCGTATTGTTATACCCATTACTTTGCCATTACTAATGCTATTTAGTTTATTTAATTTTACCAGCTCGCGTAGATCAAAGACTATACATATAAACCTGTATGGTATTAATTTTTAGATTATAACAAACTTCTCTTCAGATGAATTTATGTAAAATATATGCCCTTTCATATAAAATTATTTATTATTGAGTGTATTGAATTTTCTAGTTCCAACAGAAAAATCACTCTCAAATCGGGTTAGGTTCGTCCATTATCAAAATTATTACTCTCGATAGTTGTTTAGTACAATAATTAAACTTACTTAAAATAATATGACAGTTCTACAACTGTCAACTTCAAAAATTATGAAAGTGGAAAGTCAGTCGAAATCATATTTGTTACAATTATTACCAATTGAAAAACATGGAAATTTAAGTAGTTCCTTTAAATATCTTATTCACTTTATTATAACTTTTTACTTTTAGATCCTTTAACAAATACCTGTAGTTGTTACTTCACCAAACACTCCAATCATCCTCTTCGTTGAAGCAAGTGTACTCCGTCTGCTCACAGATGTTCTGGGACACCGATGCAAGTACAGCGTCTTAACTAATTGCAACACTCGTTGTTTTTTTAATGGCTCCTAATGTAGGTTCAACGCGGACTTCAACACTACAAGCTCCCGGTCTGTAGTAATCGCTTTACTTTCCACTGCGCACCAACCCAAGTATAGATGTCAGTAACTACCAGTGACTGCAATGCCTTATATCCCAATCTCACAAGATGTCCACAACCTCCAAACAAGAAGCTCGATGAGGTCCACCACCAGTAACTGCAATGCCTTTTATCTAATTTACAAGATGTGTACAACTTCCAATAAGAAGCTCGATGAGGTCCACCACCAATAAATGCAATGTCTTTTATCCAATTCAGAGGTAACCAACCAATAATAAACTTACTACAGCATCCAATTCCAGAAAAGACTATTTTGTAGATTGCAGCAGTTCAACTTCTTATTGTACTCCTACCATACAACTCCTTCTTCATTAATCTATTATACCGTTTGTTTAAAATTTACTTTTTCTTCATCTCGTTTTATTTTTAAGTACTCCCTTTTTTACACCAATTAGATAAATAAAGTTATTTTATAAAAGGGTTTTTATTTTCAAATTTTTACTATTATCAGAAATAAGTTTACATTTTTAAAATTAAAATTTCGTTGTGATTTTTATAATTAAAAATTCACCATAGTAATACTAATACATCCATATTTTTCAAAATTAACACTTATTAGTACAATCTATTCATTTTTGACATATTGAAAATAATTATTCGATTTTTGCTTTCCATTTCAATTCAAGCATTTAATTCATATGTTAGAACCTTTATGTTTCTTAATCTAAATTGTATGACTGGATTTGAATTCTAGTCAGCAAATTTACAAAATAACCCTTTGAATAATTATGCTGTTCTATTAATACTTAAATTCATCTTTGTATGTTTTTAATAATTAGGTATTTTATCATTCTATAAATAATCTCATACCTAGGAATTAACTTTCATAAATAAACTAGCAGTCTTAAGATACTACCATAACAATATATTTGATAATAGGTACAGAAGAAATTAATACACACGAAAAGGAACTAGTTAGACATAGTATAAGTACTTAGGAGTAACTTTATCAGATGCAGGATCAGATAAAACCATTATCGGTGATTAAATCAATTGCATTCTGTTAGATGCAATAACCATATACAAAATAAAACAAAACTATTATATAAAACAATAGCAGAAGGCTGCTTCCAGTATAGATCTAAAGTGTGAGTTGTAAACAAAAGAATGGGACAAAAAATCAACGCTATGAAAACGTCATACTGGAGAAGATGCAGTTTTGTAACAATACTAGATGGAAAGCCTGAAAATGGAAACCCACAAACAGAAGAAGACGGGAATACAATGGAATCAGCAAAGAACAGCAATACAATACAAATACTTTAAAAAATCAAGAAAAAGTAATTTTTGATAAAAAGTTTTGCTTATTTTGGGACGTCATGAACGGTGGTAAACGTCTGATCAAATATACAGAGTGTTCTCAAAATTAGAACATGTGAAATTGACCTTAAGCAAAGTACCATTATTTCAAATTTTTCTCAAAAACGTTATTTAACGAAGCTGTTCCAAAACAATTTTAAATGAAAAAATTTTGATTTACGATTGGAAGAAAAACGTTTATGCCCCTCTGAAGTAAAATTCGTGAATCCCTCCCTGAAAATGCCCTCACATGTTATTTACAGTCTCAGAATTAAAAACTATTTTAGCAATTTTTGCAGTTACAATATGGGATGTACATAAATATACTGAACTGTTCAAAAGTACAAAATCTATTCTTAATATCAATTCACAATTAGAACTGCATTTCTATTAAAAATCGTTTTGCTAAATGTTCCAACAACTTGATGAGTAGGGATGGGCGCGTGACGTGAAAACAGTCGTGTCACGTCGTGTCACGGCGTGTCACGTCGTGAACGTGACTAATATTTGAAAATCGTGACGTGAACGTGAGTGAACGTGAGTGAAAATATCCAAGGCGTGATTCACGTTTCACGTTAATTTCACGTTAAATATTTAGTAACGAATAAAAAACTGCAGAGTGCAGCAACTTTTAAATTCATTAATTCACAAATTGTGCCAAACAAGTTACATTATGTGGCTTTATTTTTGGACTCTAATTATAAATTCTTAAAGTTCATACCTTCACATAAAAGAGAATATTATAATGCAAATAAAACTATAGATGATAATGATGAAATACATAGAAAACGACTCAAAACTGGTACATCAGCATCAGATTCTTATCTTTTTACATTTAGAGATAGCTCTGACGATGACACATGTAATTAGGATGATGTCGAAACAGAACTAAATTAGTATGTTTAATTAAAATTCGGAATTGTAGATGACATTTTAGGATTTTGGAAAAACAGTGTAAATACGCCACTGTTAAAAAAACTTGAGAAATTTTAAACATACCGGCAAGTTCCACTACAAGCGAAAGAGTATTTTCTACAGCTGGGCGAATTTCAGAAGAGCGCAGGATTCGACTTAACGCCGAAAATGTTGATTACATATTATTTTTAAATCAACATTTTAATGTTTAGATGTGTAGATGAACTTATTATTCTAATAAAAGTAATGGTTTGTTTTTTATATTCGGCTAACGCTGAAAATTTTAATTACGTTTTATTATTAAACCAAAAATGTATTGTGTAGATATGTAGATGAACCTATTTTTAGAATAATACCTAATGTTTTGTTTAGTATACTCGACTTAACACTGAAAATGTTGATTACGTTTTATTTTTAAGCCAAGTTATTGTGTACTTGTGTAGATGAACTTATTATTCTAAAAAGTAATGTTTTTTTTGTATACTCGCCTTAACGCTGAAAATGTTGATCCTTGTACGTAAAAGTACTTTCAACCCTACGAATTAAAAGTGTTGCCATATACCTTCTGTACTCATACCAATAAAGAAAACGTGAATTCCAATGACAGCTTTTAGTATTAAAAGTAATGTCTTTGAAGACAGCTGCAAGAAATATATTTGCGAGAAGAGAAATCAGTATTTATCCCTTGTAGAAGTTATTGTAGTAAATATTCATTTTTTTTATGTCAACTATTAATTCTGATTGCAACATATCACGTAAATTATGTCAGGTGCAAAACATATTTTTAGTTCTCTTTAGGGTTTTTGCATTGGTTTTAAATTTGAACATTCTGTTCTATCTGAATTTAAATTTTGAAATAAAAGCTGCGTGTCACGTCGTGAGTGGCGTGTCACGCCGTGAACGTGAGTGAACGTGAGCGTGAACGTGCGTGAACGTGACTGTTTAAAGACAGCGTGAAACGTGCGTGACGTGAGCGAAAAATCACTCACGCGCCCATCTCTATTGATGAGTGTGGTATTTCCACTGACCATGCTACCAATAATAATTATTCCACGAAATTCAATGGACTTGGGCTAAGTATGAACTAATACTGTAGTTATATATCATTTGCGAAAAATAATTATTAACTCAATTATGTCTTCGTTTAGAAAGCCGCCTTGAAGTAAGTCCTGCCATTATTTTAATGCACTACTGTGCAACTGCAGAAACAACAATAATGATACTAACAATACCTGCATGATGACATAAAATAGTAATAATAGTACCAGAATTTCAGGTTTTATCTAAGAATAGCCGGATGTAAGAAAAACAGATCGTAATTAAATAAAGCGTATTCGCGTGTATTAAATATGATGTTGAAGAAATTAAGTAATCAACACGGCAACAAGTATGGATATTTAAACTATAATATATGTTTTACATAAACATTTGACCACCGCTTAAAGGTCGTAAATGCATTAATTACTGTTCTTACTGCTTCTTGAAGTAATTAACCACCGTCTTCCTTGACGACGGCAATAAAATTGTATTTAAATTTAATTGGAACCAGCACTCGATAAGTATAAACCTTTGTAGCTGCTGTCTAATTAGCAATGACGTCAACAGATCGTCTAGTGCATTTCCAGTACATTTTGCTACATAAAACAAAAATTTCCTAAAAAAGGTTGATCTGCTAGAGATATAGTGATATTTTGGATGATAGATTAATAAATTGTGATTTATTATTTAATAAGTTAAATATTATAAATGATTTAGTACTTTAAAGCTGGCAAATAAGTTGCTAAAGCCTACGGATTTACTTTTATAAAATGGACTTTCTACTTTTTTTTACTATGACCGATTATAGACTTCGACTTTGTCGATTACTTTTCCAATTTTGAGTTTCACATCTTTCGATCTTTTCCATTTTTGTTTTGTCAATTTCTCTTTTTGTCATACAATGACAGTATTTTGGTAAATCCAGATGTCAACAAGCGTTCACAGTAATATACTCTAGTCTAGAACCTTTTGAAGGATTTTGCGATTCCCATTAGTCTTACTTTTCCTAGGTTTTACTGATATTCGACGGTTGTTTTAAGTTAAACAGAGAAGAAATTCATCTTATTCTATCAAGCATTTAAAAACTTGCATACAATGTGACACGCCTGAAAAAGAGTCGCTTTCTGAATGGTTCTTATTAAACCTTTTGGAATATCTAACTGCTACAGACACTTGGCAACCCGTTTTGTGACTACATTATAATGGGGATTATTCGAATGTCGCGTCTTTTAATTCCCAAGTATGTCAAATTTCTATTGCTAGATTTTGATATTTATCTACGTTTTTTCTACGTCTTTTTGTAGGTTGTTAGTCAGTGGGCATTCAATGCCAACAAAGATGGCTGTTTTATCGACGATTGTAGTCTATTGTTTTATTGTGATTATCCGTCTGCCTCACTGAGTACGATGTCTTTCGATTCTAGAACTGCAGATGGTAAGTATTTATAGAACGGTTATGGATTCTTTACTAAATAATATACAGTGTGGAAATAAAGTAACGGATATATTCATTAACTTCGTTGATATTAATTTTTATGAAAAATCTCGAAGGGTGCAGCGATTTTGACCATAGCGAATATTTTCAGCTGATTTTCAGTTTCTTATGTATTTTTTTTTTCATTATATGACGTCATCGACTCTTTTTTTAAATGACAATCTGTATTTTGTATTATTGATTTTGGTAGTAAGTACTTTTTATATTGTTCTCAGTAGAGGTAATAGGCCGGTTCTGGGACCGCACCTCCTCACCTCTGACGTCACGGCGTGAAAATAGTCCATCTCTCTCTAATACATGTAAAGGTATATGTCTATCTCTGTCTACAGAGCAGTGTTACCAACATACACGGTGTTCCTTAAAAAGTTTATGTAACTAGATGAAGTCCCTAGATTAGTTACTAGATTTGGGCGGCAAATTTAAATTTAGCACGTGTAAAGGTATATGTCTATCTCTGTCTACAGAGCAGTGTTACCAACATACACGGTGTTCCTTAAAAAGTTTATGTAACTAGATGAAGTCCCTAGATTAGTTACTAGATTTTGGTGGCAAATTTAAATTTAACACGTGTAAAAGTATATGCCTAGCTCCACCTGTATTAAATTGAAATTTAGTAGTCTCTGTTGTTGTCTAACGAGTTACTCAGATACTAATACAACCGACCAACCAACGAAGTCGAGAACTAAAGTTACCAATAACAACACAACTGCGAGTTTTGCAGGCTCGGCTTACCGATGCGTCTAGGTAACCTCAACACCTTCGTAAAGGTGTCTCAATTTTAGTCAGAACCTTTGCATTGTAAAAGTATATTAAAGTATTTTGTTTGAGTAATATGGATTCATCGCTTAAATATTTGCATATTTACATGTTTTTAAATGGGAAAAAGTGATTTCTATCCGAATTAAACGAATTTAGCATTGTTTCTTATGGAAAAGTAGCACAAATACGCTATGAAAAGGGGTCCTTTTATGCAACGGGGTGTAATATTTCACTATTCGGTGCGCGAGCCCGTGCACCTTCACCGACCGCACTCGATACACTGTGGCTTAGCATTGTCTCTTATGGAAAAGTAGCACAAATACGCTATGAAAAGAGGCTCTTTTATGCAACGGGGTGTAATATTTCACTATTCGGTGCGCGAGCCCCGTGCACCTCCACCGACCGCACTCGATACACTGTGGCTGTGGGACGATTCGCGCCAAAACAAAACACGGGTCTAGCCGGGGAAAATCAGCACGAAATTGGACAATAAAGTCATTATTGTCTGGAGATTAAAATGTGCAAAGCTGGTAAATAGAACAATGACATCCATTGTTTTAAAATCAGCACGAAATTGGACAATAAAGCCATTGTTGTCTGGAGATTAAAATGTGCAAAGCTGGTAAAAATTTAACAATGAAAGCCATTGTTTGAGAAAAAATCAGCACAACTGCTAAATTGAATGCTGTCTTTGTTTGAAAATTTTTGCTGACGCTGTTAAAAGTCTAATTTTGAAATTTTTACAAGATTCTCACGATACATTTTGGAGGTAAAAGTCTAATTTTTACAAGATTCCCACGATGAATTTTGAGGTTAAGAGTCTAATTTTGCCTGCCTGCCTGCTGCCCAATTAAACAATGAAGCCATTGTTTGAGAAATGTGCAAGGTTGCAAAAAATAAACCGAATTAATTGTGGTCTAATAGTATATATCGAATTATTTCCAGCTAAAAGATGCAATATGAAAACCCAAACCATTTTAAATACCTTGTTAGGTTTTTGTTTTATTACGCTTTCGACGAGATGTATGTCTGGATATTTAACTCGAATAGGCCGATTGGAAGCATCTTTTAGTAGATAGGTAATGTGTTCGATCCCGCTGGAGGACTGTTTAAGCGGTAGACAGTATTTAACATAATACAAAAGTGTTGGGGTCTTAGAGACATTGAGAGTAATTCTCGTAGAGATTTACAGGTTACAGTTCGTAGTTAAAAATTTTGGATATTAGCAACAGTACCATTTAATATTGTGTTCTTTTACCAAATTTTAGATTCGATAGGTTCGAAAGCACTGCTGACAGACAGAAAACTTGTAAACCGGGCCTTGTCAAATATCGAACAGCAATATATATTAGTAAAAAATACTCTTCCAGATTAAAAAGTTTGATGTAGTTTTAGCCAATACACATTCCAGCACTAAAAAAATGGTATGAAGTGGAGTCTCAAACAGCAGAAGGAGCGATAAAATAATCGTCAGCATTTTTCAGTTTATCCGATTCGACAACTTCCGCATATCGCAAAAACAAACACCTTCTTTGTTCTTGTGTTAGCACCTTTAAGAATGGTATGAATCCGACGCCACAGCACTGTATGTTTTAACTACATTTTTCAAAAATAAAAAGCAGCTTAAAATATTGTTCCTAAAAGGAGTGGTGCTGTAGTTTTATCATTGGAATTTCGATTTCTTACAACGGTAGTCCAGTTTTTGGTTGCAACGAGCATAGTTCTAGCAGAGATATCTGACGAATAGAAGATATAAACAGACAGTAATATTAATCTAAAATTGAATTAACAAAGTTGTTAAACGCATGATACAGGCAGTTATTAATTACTCAATTGTCCTATATCCGGTATTCATGGTTTATCTGATTTTAATAGTCGAATAACTAAGGTTATTACAATGCTAAAGACTGTGCGCAAAAAGGTAAGATATCAAAATTTTAAAATAAAACCCAGAGAATAAGAATTAAATAAAGCCAAGTAAAAGATCACTGCAATATATTAGTAAAAAAATACTCTAATTAATAAGGATGCTATACTCAATGGTGAGGGACAGTTTCATTTTTGCTGGAGAAAAACATCTAGATTGGTTAAAAATCAGATGTATAAGAGAAAATCTCAAACTTGTTTAAAAACATTTTGTAACTAAACAATCACATTTAAAATTGTGTAAATAAAGCTAAAATTAGAAGGAGACGCAGACTATAGAAAATACGTGTCAATACTTGTGGATGTGAGAGTCTAGGGAATGTGCAAGGTTGCTAAAAATAAACCGGATGTGAGTCATTGTCTGTAAATGCCAAACTTGTCAGAACCTGCCTGCCTGTCTGCTGCGTAATTAAACAACGAAGCCATTGTTTGAGAAATGTGCAAGGTTGCAAAAATAAACCGGTTGTCTGGAGTTTCTGCACAGGTCAGCGCGGGAGTCTGCGCGATGGTTTGGCGGGAAATTCAAAATTCTGCGTAGGTTTTGGCGGTAAATTTAAATTACACTCAGGTTTTGACGGTAAATTTAAATTATGATCAGGGTTTTGGCGGGAAATTTAAATTCTGCGTGTTGTCTGGGGTTTCTGCACAGATCAGCGTGAGGGTCTGCGCGAGGGTTTGGCGGTAAAATCAAATTCTGTGCAGGTTTGGCGGGAAATTTAAATTCTGCGTAGGTTTTGGCGGGAAATTCAAATTATGCTCAGGTCTTACAGGTAAACAGATAGGTAGACAGGCAAACAGTCAGACAGGCAGTATGGTTTATGTCTTAATCTGATTTTAATAGTCGATTAGCGTCGAATAACTAAGGTTATTACAGTGCTAACAACTGTGCGCAAAAATTTTAAAATAAAACCCAGAGAATAAGAATTAAATTAAATAAATCCGAGTAAAAGCTATTAGATCACTGCAATACTCTAATTAATAAGGATGGTGAGGGACAGTATAATTTTGAACTTATCTAGATTGGTTAAAAATCAGATGTATAAGAGAAAACTTGTTTAAAAACATTTTGTCAGACAAATTCCTGTCTAGACCTACGCATGTGAGTCATCGTCTGGGAATGTGCAAGGTTGCTAAAAATAAACCGGTTGTCTGAGGTTTCTGCGTAGGTCTGCGCGGGAGTCTGTGCGGAGGTTTGGCGAAAAATTCAAATTCTGCGTAGGTTTTGGCGGTAAATTCAAATTCTGTCTAGGTATTTGGGCGGGAAATTCAAATTATAGTCAGTGGAAAAATCTGGGAGTGTACAAGGTTGCTAAAATGTATGGGGCCTTTGTCATTATCAGTGTCTATAAATTTGGTAGACAGACAGACAGGCAGGCAGACAGACAGACAGACAGACAGACAGACAGACAGACAGACAGACAGACAGGTAGGCAGACAGATAGACAGACAGACAGACAGACAGACAGACAGCTAGACAGGTAGACAGCTGTTCCTGTAACGGTTTTATGGGCACGACGTTGTAATAAAACGACAATTGTAAATATAATTGTATTTTATTTGTCTAATGTACATGTATAAAATTATTACAAATATATGTTATACACTAGTTAATTATTGTGGTAGAGGTGTTGTTGTCATCTCTGTCTGGAGGATCTGTTCGTGCTGTTTCCGAACTGGATTTATTCAATTATTCCTGCCTCTTTTAACTCTTCTATTATACTAACAATTTCATTTCTATGATTTGTATGGCCAGATGCTTGAGAGGCATACAGTAACTTTAATCGATCAACTAATTCGTTCGGATCATCCCAGTAAACATAATCCAACGGTTTATTGCTAACTTGTTTATACATTTGCTGCATACCTTTACCAGTAGTCCTTAACGATACCGATGATGGCGAGGGTGATGATGACAGGTTAGATTTTATAAATTTCTTGTATTTCGCTTGGTTGAAACCTACCTTCTGATCATTTTTATCAAAATTTCTATGCGCTGCATTTGTTCTGTTTATGATATCAATATAATTTGCTCTATCTGTCAGCGTTGGAGTTATTTGAGGATCGTTTTTAAATAGTAATTCGTACAAACCAGGCGTACCTTCATAGTGCACATTTTTAACAATTATATCTGATCCCTTTATATCTAGCTCATCTCCACCAAAATAAAATTGGTTTTTATCAAAATCATATCTAATTCCATACCTCCCTAGATTTGGTCTTTCTATAAGATAATTGCTTACATATTTTCTAGGAAGTTCGTCATACTGTTCTAAGAAAGAACTTATAGCTTGCGGTTGAAATTTGTTTGTTATAGTTGTATTAGGTTCATCTTCGGTGGATTTACACAATACTTCATCAGCCGGTATTGGTGTAAATAATAATTCTAGTTTTGGAGGATTTGATATATTGATATATTCATCATCGTCATCATCCGCGTCATAATCGTATTTAGTTTTTCTTTTAAGATCATCATCATAATTGTATTTAACTTTCTCTTTCTTTTTCAATTTGAAAGGCTTAAATTGTGATGGAGGATTCTCTTTTGTATTGATTTCTTTTGCAACACTTTGTATTTGTTCGGTAACAGATTTAAAAAATTTACCGAGGAGCTGTTGTTGCACCAACTTACCCTCCTTAAGAGCTCGAACTTTCTGTCTTATAATATTTTTAGTTTTAATAAGTTCTGTCGCTACATTCGTTTTCATTATTGTCACAAGTATGTAAGCGGTAGACAGCCAGACAGGCAGACAGGTAAACAGCTAGATAGGTAGACAGTTAGACAGCTAGACAGGTAGACAGCTAGACAGGTAGACAGCTAGACAGGTAGACAGCTAGACAGGTAGACAGGTAGACAGCTAGACAGGTAGACAGCTAGACAGGTAGACAGGTAGACAGCTAGACAGGTAGACAGGTAGACAGCTAGACAGGTTGACAGCCAGTTAGACAGTTAGAGAGACTGACAGATTCAAACTAGTTCACACGTCAACAGTTTCTTATCAAATGATAGATATCAGAATTGTTAGATGTATATATAAGAATCAAATTCATGACGATAGCGTCCACCAAGCTGAGTTCAGTTATTCGCTAGAATTGTCTGAAATATGATTGAGGATAATGTTTACCACCACTGTTTTCTTTCATATGTTCGTGCAATATAAGCAATACATTTTCGTCCTTCTTGATCGGTTTCCCCTTTACATTTTGGACACTTATACTTAACTGGTACAGGTATCTCTCTCACACCTATTTCTATTACTGCTCACAATCTGTACAATAAATGGTGTTAAGAATGCCTGCCTGTCCGTCTGCCTGTCTGTCTGTCTGTCCGCCTACCTGCTTGCCTGCCTGTCTATCTGTCTGTTTGTCTGCCTGCCTGTCTGCCTGTCTGTCTGTCTGTCTGTCTGTCTGTCTGTCTGTCTGCCTACCTGTCTATTTGTCTGTCTGCCTACCTGTCTGTCTGTCTGTCTGTCTGTCTGTCTGTCTGTCTGTCTATCTGCCTGTCTGTCTGTCTGTCTGCCTACCTGTCTGTCTGTCTGTCTGTCTGTCTGTCTGTCTGTCTGTCTGTCTGTCTGTCTGTCTATCTGTCTGCCTGTCTGTCTGCCTACCTGTCTGTCTGTCTGTCTGTCTGTCTGTCTGTGTGTCTGTCTGTCTGTCTGTCTGTCTGCCTGCCTGTCGGTCTGCCTGTCTGTCTGCCTGCCTGTCTGTCTGTCTACCAAATTTATAGACACTGATAATGACAAAGGCCCCATACATTTTAGCAACCTTGTACACTCCCAGATTTTTCCACTGATTATAATTTGAATTTCCCGCCAAAACCTAGACAGAATTTAAATTTACCGCCAAAACCTACGCAGAATTTGAATTTCCCGCGAAACCTGTGCAGAATTTGAATTTACCGCCAAACCCTCGCGCAGACCCCCGCGCAGACCTACGCAGAAACCTCAGACAACCGGTTTATTTTTAGCAACATTGCACATTCCCAGACGATGACTCGCATGCGCAGGTCTAGACAGGAATTTGTCTGACAAAATGTTTTTAAACAAGTTTTTCTCTTATACATACATCTGATTTTTAACCAATCTAGATAAGTTCAAAATTATACTGTCCCTCACCATCCTTATTAATTAGAGTATTGCAGTGATCTAATTATTGCTAACTTGTTTATACATTTGCTGCATACCTTTACCAGTAAGCTTTCTAGTCCTTAACGATACCGATGATGGCGAGGGTGATGATGACAGGTTAGATTTTATAAATTTCTTGTATTTCGCTTGGTTGAAACCTACCTTCTGATCATTTTTATCAAAATTTCTATGCGCTGCATTTGTTCTGTTTATGATATCAATATAATTTGCTCTATCTGTCAGCGTTGGAGTTATTTGAGGATCGTTTTTAAATAGTAATTCGTACAAACCAGGCGTACCTTCATAGCGAACATTTTTTACAATTATATCAGATCCCTTTATATCTAGCTCATCTCCACCAAAACAAAATTGGTTTTTATCAAAATCATATCTAATTCCATACCTCCCTAGATTTGGTCTTTCTATAAGATAATTGCTTACATATTTTCTAGGAAGTTCGTCATACTGTTCTAAGAAAGAACTTATAGCTTGCGGTTGAAATTTGTTTGTTATAGTTGTATTAGGTTCATCTTCGGTGGATTCACACAATACTTCATCAGCCGGTATTGGTGTAAATAATAATTCTAGTTTTGGAGGATTTGATATATTGATATATTCATCATCGTCATCATCCGCGTCATAATCGTATTTAGTTTTTCTTTTAAGATCATCATCATAATTGTATTTAACTTTCTCTTTCTTTTTCAATTTGAAAGGCTTAAATTGTGATGGAGGATTCTCTTTTGTATTGATTTCTTTTGCAACACTTTGTATTTGTTCGGTAACAGGTTTAAAAAATTTACCGAGGAGCTGTTGTTGCACCAACTTACCCTCCTTAAGAGCTCGAACTTTCTGTCTTATAATATTTTTAGTTTTAATAAGTTCTGTCGCTACATTCTTTTCATTATTGTCACAAGTATGTAAGCGGTAGACAGCCAGACAGACAGACAGGTAAACAGCTAGATAGGTAGACAGTTAGACAGCTAGACAGGTAGACAGCTAGACAGGTAGACAGCTAGACAGGTAGACAGCTAGACAGGTAGACAGGTAGACAGCTAGACAGGTAGACAGCTAGACAGGTAGACAGGTAGACAGCTAGACAGGTAGACAGGTAGACAGCTAGACAGGTTGACAGCCAGTTAGACAGTTAGAGAGACTGACAGATTCAAACTAGTTCACACGTCAACAGTTTCTTATCAAATGATAGATATCAGAATTGTTAGATGTATATATAAGAATCAAATTCATGACGATAGCGTCCACCAAGCTGAGTTCAGTTATTCGCTAGAATTGTCTGAAATATGATTGAGGATAATGTTTACCACCACTGTTTTCTTTCATATGTTCGTGCAATATAAGCAATACATTTTCGTCCTTCTTGATCGGTTTCCCCTTTACATTTTGGACACTTATACTTAACTGGTACAGGTATCTCTCTCACACCTATTTCTATTACTGCTCACAATCTGTACAATAAATGGTGTTAAGAATGCCTGCCTATTTTTAACCAATCTAGATGTTTTTCTCCAGCAAAAATGAAACTGTCCCTCACCATTGAGTATAGCATCCTTATTATTGTAGTGATTGCAGTGATCTAATGGCTTTATTTTATTTAATTCTTATTCTCTGGGTTTTATTTTAAATTTTGATATCTTACATTTTGCGCACAGTCTTTAGCATTGTAATAACCTTAGTTATTCAACTCTAATCGACTATTAAAATCAGATTAAGACATAAACCATGAATACCGGATATAGGACAATTGTTTTATTAAGTAATTAATAACTGCCTGTATCATACGTTTAACAGCTTTGTTAACAGTAATATTTAATAAATACGTAATTTTTATACACCGAACTGTAACGTGTAAATCTCTACAGCATCATAATATTTCTTTAGGAACTTGCTTATTTCTAAAGCGAGGGGGTGCTGTACATAAATCCAACAGCAAAAGTAAAATATATAACTATCGGCTCAATTTTCGAGACTGTGTATTTAATAAAGTACTGGAAAAACACTTAATATTTACTTTGCTTACAAACAATGTTGCAGATTTCCCAATGTCTCTAAGACCGCAACACTTTTGTATTATGTTATATACTGTCTACCGCTTAAACAGTCCTCCAGTGGGATCGAACACATTACCTATCTACTAAAAGATGCTTCCAATCGGCCTATTCGAGTTAAATATCCAGACATACATCTCGTCGAACGCGTAATAAAACAAAAACCTAACAAGTTATTTAAAATGGTTTGGATTTTTATATTGCATCTTTTTAGCTGGAAATAATTCGATATATACTATTAGACAACAATGGCTTTATTGTTCAGTTATTTTTTGCAATCGTGCAGATTTCTCAAACAACAACTGTATACATTTATTTTTGCAGCATTCGGCAAAATTCTTAGACAATAACATCCGCCTGACGCCCACATCAGTTTAAACAAGTCTGAACAGCATCCGGTGTGCATTTTTCAAACAAAGACACCATACATTTATTTTAGCAACCGCGCGCATTCTGAGACAATGACTCACATCCGGTGCAAAAAATTCTCAAACACTCAGCACGTTAGCATTCTGACTGGTGCTATATAAACCTGGTGTGTTGCAGCATTTCTAGCATTCTCCTGTACGCGCTCTTTCCAAAAAAACATGGCAGATTTCAACCAGAAACTTTGCAACTTAAATGAGGTTAAAGAGTGGAGAAATGTACGAGATTTGAAGATTGACGAAAAATATCTAATAATAAATGTGTATCGATGTCCGACTAAATACGGCAATAAAGTGGCTGTGGAATTGGACAACTTCAGATTCATTCTACCAGCACGCTACGACTGCCTAACAGATGCTGACTTGCAACAATTAGGAAAACGTCGCTACTATATCATCTCGGGTGGCAAGTGTGGGAGCAGCACGAAACTTGTCTTCGAGGAAATCGTTCAGACAGAGATGACATCCGTAGCACAATAATTAGCTGATATGTATTTATAATAATTTTTATACATGTATGTTTTAGGTAAATAAATACAAATATATTTACATTGTTGTTTTATTACACCATTGTGCCCTATTACAGGAACATGCCAGGTTGGCCGAGTGGTCTAAGGCGCCAGATTTAAGCTCTGGTTCCCTAAGGGAAGCGTAACAGACATCAGTACTTGACAAATTTATTTCAAGATCATTTTTGCAGATCAGCACATTTTAATCTCTAGACTCATCAACTGTATTAGCAAAAACTTCCAACTGTGTTGATTTTTCTAAAACAATGGGTTTCTTTGTTTGAATTTTTTGCAGATCAACACATTTTTTTAATCTCCAGACAACAATAGCTTCATTGTTCTCGAATTTCGTGCTGATTTTGAAACAATGGATGCCATTGTTCAATAACATCCTGCAAGAATGGACATGTCTGTCAGACGATGACTCACATCCGGTCGAGCCTGAGAAAAATTTGATAAGGGTAACAATAGCTTCTGATTTACTGATAACATCCTGCAAGAATAGACATGTCTGCATCCCAGACGCTCTTAGCCAAGTTTCAAACCAGAGGCCAATGACCGAGGCCCGTGACCTGGACCCCGACCGTGACCTTCGACTAGACTTAGCCAAGTTTCAAACCAGAGGCCGCCACGTGACACTTAGCCAAGTTCCAAACCACCGGAAGTGCGCCAGAACGCCTATAGGTACTCTACTAAGAGAGTTGCGGTGGTGCTTGCAGCCAACTAAGAAGGGCAGGTAATCCAGGGTTTGGAGTTCATTGCGGTGGTGCTGGCAACCAATTAGAAACGGCACGTATTCCTAAGTGTGGACTTTATTGCGGTACTTGGTTTCCATCTTGGTTGTAGGTAACCTCGCCATAAGTAGAAGACATCTGCAGTGATGGTAAACAAAATCAGCTTTCCTTAATCACATGCAAATAAATAAATACAAAAAGATAAAACCTAAATAGATGGTAATTAGTTGCTTTATTCAATAGTAAATATAATTGAGGTTATTTGAAAGCATAAACCACGTTTCACTTGCGATTATGCGAGAATATCATTTAGCCAAATTTGCGATGGACATAATGGCAATTTAATCAAATTATTATTTTAGCCAAGTGTTAAAACCCAACCCCGACTGAGTATTCAACTTCTACCGAGCGTTAACGATTAAATTAAAGGGCAGAACACTTTTGAGTAGCTACAAAAATATAAATTTTAAATTAATATTAAAAGTAATACATAATTAAAATTAGAAGCGTCCATATTTGTTACAATATTTTACTTTTATTTATTTCTTATTAATTCGTTCTTTCAGAAAAAGTAATAAATTCCGTGAAAATATAAATCCCACAAATAAACAAATTGCGTTTTCCAAAACATTTTATCTCAAATTGGGAATGGTTTTTAGGCAGTTTGTACTCTCTAATTATTTGTATGATTTAGTATGTCAGTGTTACATGGTTTTAAAAGTCTCTGCAGTGGCTTTGTATGACTTAGAACAAGCTAATAAATTTTATATGTTCTTGCTTAGTGGGACGCCCGGTATATCGTACATAGCTGTGCTAACCACAAACAATGGCTTCGTTTTCCTTTAAAAATACAATAACATTTTAATGTATATCGTATTCCAGCACGCCAGCAATTGCTAGTGCTCCGAGGAGCAATCCGTCTTAGTGGGTCGCGCTCGCGATTCGTATTTCACGCAAACATACGGAAACCGAGCGGCACCTGCACCCGGCGCGGCGGCGGTGCCGGCAGCCGCCCCACGAGCCGGGGGCTCGGCTTTGTGTTGAGTTATTATATTCATCGGACACTTCTTGGAACGCTCCGGGCCTCGATCGGAATTAGAACGGCGGAATAATGAGTGGATTGCACAAACACGCCAGCTGGAGTTTGAGAGTAGGAGGAAGACGCCCGCGGCGGCGGCGGCGTCGACTGTCTGTCGGGCCGAGGGCGAGGGCCCCCATCTCGAGCGCTGCGGGCGTCCCGGAACGACGGCCGCGGGCGCTACGCGAGCTCGGCCTCCAGGAGCCCCCGGCTACGGGCTCCAATTGGTTCTATGTAGAGGATATTGAGTTCGCAGTAACCATGGAAACTTGCTCTTGGCGAAATGTCCTCACACCAAGCCTTGCTCACCTTACCTTCATCATCATGTATTTTTGATGCCCAATATTCCGGCGAGGAGCGGCGCGTTTTTTTCTATTTAGTCCCGAGCGACATCCTTTGCGACGGGCAGGTACCATCTGCGCAAGGATTCGCATTCCAGGTGAGTCTTTTTAAAACGCTCAGTGCATGCCCTTAAAGCTGGAAGATCAAAATGACTGAACGCGTTCTGCGTACGTGAAAAATTAAAAGTTATTGATGAGCTAATTAAATACCCAAAATAAAAATTCAGGCTTCATATTTTTTTAAGTTAATTGAAAAAGTAATAGCAAATTTGAAGTATGTATGTACGTTGTACATAATGTTCTGAAAATAATAAATTTTGAACGTAGAAACAACAGTTGCTTTTTAGCATTTTATGTGGGGCTAATTAAACGCGGCGGATTAAAGTATGTTTTTATTTTAAATATTAGTGCTTTATAAGACATTAACTTCAAGCCTATTTTCTACCGATTTATTTCATTAGACGCAATTGTGATAACTCCTGCGCGATCACAAAATGCTGGAGTCTTGAACTGAGATAATATATAATCAAATTTATAGAGGCTTATTCATTACTAGACGCAGTTATACAGATTCTGCTACGTCCCATGAGCTCCTAGGGGATGTAACTATAAAAAAGTCATAATGCGCTGTAACATACAGTATTCAATGACCCTCTAATGAGCTGTTAATATATACAATTTTTGGGAGATTTGCAGATTTGCACTAATATATAAATTTTCTGTCTAATTATTCATTATTGGACGCATTTATGACGATTCAGCTAATTCCTGGGCACTCGAAGGCAACGTAACTGAATACAAAGTAAGTTTTAGGATACAAAATGCTTTAATCTTCAGATTTTAATTGGATTTTAATGCGTGACCCGACACTTAATCACGCGACACATAATCATAGGACATTTAAGCACGGACAGTTAAACACGCCGACATTTAAACACGCCGACAGTTAATCACACCGACATTTAAACACATAGACATTTAAACACGCCGACAGTTAATCACACCGACATTTAAACACATGGACAAATAAAGACATTGCGTTTGAAGTGTATTCGGAATAGTAATAGCGTGTTAAGTAATGTACAGAAACATAACTTAATGTTACCCAAGACTGCAGTAAAACTAAAATATAAAAAAATATGGAGCTTTATTGATTATTATACATAATATTATTTATACATGCATACATATATATTAAAATACATGGGCAAGGGTTCGCAAATATTCGATTTTATTATCCGGATAGTAGCTTGCAACTATTCGTTCGACTCTGGTGTTAAGGTCTCTGTACTTTTTCTTCTCCGGAATGCGTTGACCACTTATATGCTGTAAATAATATGTGTGTTGCAATGCAATTTCTTTTTGTAGTCCACCGAAACCTTGCCCATGTATTTTAATATATATGTATGCATGTATAAATAATATTATGTATAATAATCCATAAAGCTCCATATTTTTTTTATATTTTAGTTTTACTGCAGTCTTGGGTAACATTAAGTTATGTTTCTGTGCATTACTTAACACGCTATTACTATTCCGAATTCACTTCAAACGCAATGTGTTTATTTGTCCATGTGTTTAAATGTCGGTGTGATTAACTGTCGGCGTGTTTAAATGTCTATGTGTTCAAATGTCGGTGTGATTAACTGTCGGCGTGTTTAAATGTCGGCGTGTTTAACTGTCCGTGCTTAAATGTCCTATGATTATGTGTCGTGTGATTAAGTGTCACCGAACCATTTTAATGATATATTAATTTCATTGGCTAGACGCATTTATGCTGGTTCTGTTAATTCCTGCGCACTCTAAGGCTATATGACTGAATGAAAGGTACGTTTTAAGATCCAAAATGTTTTCATTTGCAAATTCTAATTGGATTTTAATAAAACGTCAATTTCTAGCCTATTTTCGATCTAAGTATTCACTATTAGATACATTTATGACGATTCTGAAAATTCCTGAGCACTCTAGGGCGTTCTAACTGAATAAAAAATAAGTTCGAAAACCAAAAATGCCTTCATCTGCCAACCTTTATTGGCTGTTAATGATGCATTAATCCCCAACCTATTGTGTACGATTTGTTATTAGGCAAATGTGTCCCGATTCTGTCATAACTTGCGAGCACTTGAGTAATGTAAGTAAACAATAAAAATAAATTCTAAGATTAAAAATGCTTAAATATGTAGTCTTTAATTGGAATTTAATGATGTATTCATTTATAGCATATTTTCTATAATTATTAGACTTTTTTATACCGGTTCTGTGAATTAGTGCACATTATTAGGTGATGTAACTCAATACAGAAAGCAAGTTTTACGATTCAAAATGCTTTAATTTTCAAATTGTAATTAGATTTTAATTATAATTTAATTTCTGGCCTATTTTCTATCTAAGTGTCCATTACTTATCAATTCATGTCGGTTTTGCTAATTTCTGCCCAGTCGAGGACGATAGAACTAAATAAAACCCAAGTTTAAAGATCCAAAATTCTTTAATCTTCAAATTTTAATTAGATTTTAATGATATATTAATTTTTACCCTACTTTCTAAGTATTCATTACTTGATGTATGCACGCCACTTTTGTTAATTCATGCGCACTCTAGAACAATAGATCTAAATATAAAGTAAGTTTTAAAATCCAAAATTCTTTAATATTCAAATTTTGATTAGATTTTAATGATATATTAGTTTCTACCCTATTCTCTCTCTAAGTATTCATTACTTGATGAAGTCATGCTGGTTTTGCTATTTACTACACACTCTACGATGATAGAACTAAATAAAAAGTAAGTTTTAAGACTCCAAAAAGCTTTAATCTTGAAATTTTAATTATAATTTAATTTCTGGCCTATTTTCTATCTAAGTGTCTATTACTTATTAATTCATGTCGGTTTTGCTAATTTCTGCCCAGTCTAGGACGATAGAACTAAATACAACGCAAGTTTAAAGATCCAAAATTCTTTAATCTTCAAATTTTAATTAGATTTTAATGATATATTAATTTTTACCCTACTTTCTAAGTATTCATTACTTGATGTATGCACGCCACTTTTGCTAATTCATGCGCACTCTAGAACAATAGATCTAAATATAAAGTTTTAAAATCCAAAATTCTTTAATATTCAAATTTTTATTAGATTTTAATGATATATTAGTTTCTACCCTATTTTCTCTCTAAGTATTCATTACTTGATGAAGTCATGCTGGTTTTGCTATTTACTGCACAATCTACGATGATAGAACTAAATAAAAATTAAGTTTTAAGACCCCAAACTGCTTTAATCTTGAAATTTTAATTACATTTTAAATATATATTAATTTTTATCCTATTTTCTATCCAAGTATTACTTACTTGATATATTCATGCCGGCTTTGCTAAATCCTGAGCACTCTAGAGTGATAGAGCTAAATAAAAAGTAAGACTTAAAACCCCAAAATGCTTTAATCTTGAAATTTTAATTAGCCTTTAATGGTATATTAGTTTCTACCCTATTTTCTCTCTAAATATTCATTAAATTCATGCCGGTTTTGCGGATTACTGCGCACTCTAGGATGATAGAACTAAATAAAAAGTAAGTTTTAAGATCCAAAATGCTCGAATCTTCAAATTTTAATCAGATTTTAATGATATATTAGTTTTTACTTTGGTTTCTATCTAAGTATTTATTATTTGATGAATTCATGCCAGTTTTGCTGATTACTGCGCACTATAGGATGATAGAACTAAATAAAAAGTAAGTTTTAAGATCCAAAATGCGTTAATATTCGAATTTTAATTAGATTTTAATGATATAGTAGTTTCAACCCTATTATCGATCTAAGTATTCACTACTTGATGAAAACATACTGGTTTTACTAGTTACTGCGCACTCTAGGATGATGGAACTAAATAAAAAGTAAGTTTTAAGACCCCAAAATGCTTTAATCTTTAAATTTTAATTAGCTTTTAATGGTATATTAGTTTCTACCCTATTCTCTATCTAAGTATTCATTAAATTCATGCCGGGTTTGCTGATTAGTGCGCACTCTAGGAAGATAGAACTAAATAAAAAGTAAGTTTTAAGATCCAAAATGCGTTAATCTTCGAATTTTAATTAGATTTTAATACTATTCTAGTTTCTACTGTTTAATCTCAAATTAAACAGATTTAAAGATCATTCCAAAATTTAAGAAAATATGTTTAAAAATGCAAAATAGCAGTGCGATGCACTATATAGTTCATGAAAGTTCAATATATTTATTCCAGCAGTCGCATCTGCCTATTTAGCAGACCGTTGTAATGGCACTTTATAGCGACCTAGTAAGAATAAACACTTTGCACTTTGAAGTAATGCAATTTTTAGAACTAAGCGAAATTTAAATGTATACTATATATAGGCCAAGATTTTTATAATAAAAGCAATCGGCATTAAGTGTTTGATTCATTAACATCGAGGTGCTGCCCTTCCAAGCCTAAAATTTGTGAAGTGTGAGGGTGCACACAGGGTAGTTACCAAATTATAACGTCCCTCTGTGTGGCCTGACTACTTTGTCTTAAAACACGGTTGCAGTTTCAACCGTGTGCTCAGAATTAAAAGGGCGGAACCAGCGCAA
>OW679196.1:80710460-81141797 GCA_940337035.1 Agriotes lineatus | reverse complement strand
AAAATATTTGTTGGAGAAAGACGATATTAAGCATGCGGATTATATGCCTTTCTAACGAGAAAATACCGAGAAAATTTCGATAAAATATATTAAGGATGAGTACACTTTAAAATAAAATTCTGCCATTTTTGCATTAATTCAAGAAGTATTTTTTCAGTAAAAGTAATATTTTGCACATCGCTCAGCTTTCTACCCTTGACAAAAAGTGGCATATTTGGGACCCAACATATACAGAGTGGATATCTTAAAAAAATTGATTTATTTTTGTTGCTTCAATATTTTTAAAATGTTTAGTTTCAAAACTTCCACTTGCGAGGGAAGTTGCGTGTAAAGCCCTTTAGATTTTTTTCTTTGGTAATTGGTGGACCAATGCATTTTTGTATTTCCATGTCATTTCCCTGTTTACCATCTTGGAACAGTTCTTTGACATATACTTCGTATCGTATCAATTTCCCTTTAGTATCTATCACAAGTTTCACTTGCTTGTCTGTTAAAGTCCAAACCCAATTTTCTAATTATCTTGTCTCTTATTTAATTCTTTATGAATGTTGAAACTATCGTGTTTTTGTTCAAGTTGCTCTGTCTTAGTACATTTAGTATCTTTAGAATTTTCTGACTTATATTATTCAGTATTTTATATTCACTTTCGTTTTTATTTCTGTGCGTACTCGAAGGCATTGCGTCTTTTCTATCATTTTCCATAGTAGATTAAGATTTATTATTTTAATGGTATTAATTTTGTTGTTTATTTCCTCTCTTAGTTGGTGTTTTATTGTAATCAGTAACATTTTCCGATCTATGTTTGTTATTTTGGTTTTTTTTTTGTTCTTTAGGTTCCCACTATATTCCTTTCGTTATCCGCAGGTGCTCTATATGCATAAAGTCTTTCAGGGGGTAGTTTATATCGAGTATTTGTTATAATAAAGTTCCATTCTTGGAAAATTGTACTAGTCTTTCGCCCCTTTCATTTCGTATGTCTAAACCAAATTCTTCTACTACATTTTCGTATTTCCCTTTCCCTACTTTCATGTTAAAGTCTCCTGGGATGATAATCAGTTCTTTTTATTTATTTCTTTAACGCTCCTCTATCTCATACACTCTGTCTTAATTTGTGTTAATACTAGTCGGAGCATATACCTGAACAATATTTACATTGCATTGCTAGAATTGAGCTTTAGTAGCAATTCTGTCTGAGATAGGTCGAGATCCTTTGGTAGTTGTTTCTATTTCTTTCTAACAACGATTGCTACGCCATTCTGATTAAGTGTTGTGTTATCTTCACTACTTCACTACAACCTATACTAAATTTCAAATAAACATGCAGTACTTGGAACTAAGTAGTATTCACAACTATGGCCGTGATTGGTTGAAACAAAGTAGTCATTACAACTATCTGAAAAACAAATATTTAAAATAATATATAATTTAACATTAGCTATGTGTTCAAACTATGTTTGATCATGGGTTTTAAGTAAATAATGTGAAATAAACTGTAATCAAGTAAACACAAAAGTTCACTCAATTAGTCCACAAAAACTGCATAACTTGCGCCAGATAAGATATGTGTCAAGTTTCTGTGTCAGTTTCGTATTTACAAACAGACGTTGCACTTTTTACATGTGTAGTATATCGTATGTCAAAAGCACAACGCTGCGATTCTGCAATGCTAGTGGGTCAACATAACAACTCAAGCATTCAGAATTACGTTAGTTTAAACATATATGATTGTATTTTTAATAATATGTCGTAAACACGGCATACATTTATTGTATATATAGCTCTGTGATACGTCTTCAGAATTCAATATACCTTTAACCACGATCGTATATTCATTGATGGGGACGAACACAGGCTTCAAATGTTTGTAAAGAGTTGGCATGGCCTGGCCTTCTCACCCTGTCCCTTAACAACAACCTAAGCTCCACATCTTCTGTCATAAAACTAAACTGGTTTTACAACAAACATAAAAGGCGCTAAGTTCCAATTAATTTTGGCTACCATCTTTTACACTATGAATCCTAAAAATTTAAAAGAAAGGCCGATAAACAGTGGTCAAAAAAGACTGGCTTACAACGTTTATTTGAATTATATAAGACAAAAATAGTTTAAAACACGATCAGTCAAACAAGCTTACACTTTTCCTAATGTAAAACTGAGTTTGAGTTTAGAGCGCCACCTACTGCATTCTCATTTGAAATTTAGTATAGAATATCAATAAATTCCAAGTCGGTGTATATCTTTAACGAGATTTGCAGCTTTTCCTGATTGATACAAACTATGTACAGTCGTGTTCAATAAAGTGTTGTACAGCATTTGTCTTTTGTGAATATAAATTAATTACACAAAGTTAAAAAAAGTGGTGTATATACAAATGTTTTGAAAGTATACATCCAGGTCTACCTAGTTAATGATACAGTCTGAGCCTTTGTTGAGTAATAACACAACCACCAATAAACGCTGTCCCTGTACAGTGTACAATGCGTTTTTGAACACGGCTGTACATTCCATGTACATATTTTCTTAGATTTTACCTTTAAAGGTTTTGTAATTCATTAGTCACACTGTTTGTCAAAATAGCGAATTAGTTAAGTAACTATTCTAGAAGGTCATTCATCCACCGAGTATCATATAGGCTAGATTAACTTTGAACATATTTTAGTTGTAAAACAACAATATGATCTTATTTAACATTGCCTTAAATGCTTCTAATTAAAAATATATACCTACCTAATGTTCTTTTCTGATATTTTTTAAGCTATACTTATTTTAATTTAGAACTACCAGAGCATATCTTCTATGTATAAGTACATGTACTATTAAAATTTTCTTTTCATAAGAGAATATTGCAAAATTATCCAATAGTTACTTACTGCCGACGTAGTATAGTTTTGCAGGTTGTTTTTGTGATAACATGAGAATATCTTGTAACAAAATAAAACAAATACACTAAATAATATGTGCATTATTCTGTGTAGGTTTGGGTTGATGCCGCGACGCAAGTATTCTTTTCCCTTGGTCCTGGTTTTGGTGTCCTCTTGGCATATGCATCTTACAACAAATATCACAACAACGTCTATAAGTAAGTGTTTTACTTCCCAAGTCTAAATTAGTTATAAAAACGATTTTTTACTCTTAGAGATGCCATTTTAACAAGCGTAATCAACTCAGCAACAAGTTTCGTAGCCGGCTTTGTGATATTCTCAGTGCTAGGATATATGGCATACTCTGCAGGCCGCCCTATTCAAGAAGTAGCTACTGAAGGGCCTGGATTGGTGTTTGTCGTTTATCCAGCCGCCATTGCTACCATGCCAGGTAGTATTTTCTGGGCATTAATCTTCTTTATGATGCTGCTCACGCTTGGGTTGGATAGTTCGGTAAGTTTTTATTTTAAGAAATCATTTCATACTTTAACAGTAATTACAACTCCGCCGTCTTCATGGTAAAAGAGATCAATTATCTTACCTGCTACAATTTTAGAATTTATAAAACCATGTGTAAAGTGTAAAAAGACGAAAATTCCTTTTCGTTTTAGTTTGGAGGTTCTGAAGCAATTATAACAGCATTAAGTGACGAATTTCCAAAAATAGGCAGAAACCGAGAAATCTTCGTGGCTTGCCTTTTTACTCTCTACTTTATAGTCGGCCTTGCTTCGTGTTCGCAAGGTGGTTTCTACTTCTTCCACCTCTTGGACCGATATGCTGCTGGGTACTCCATGTTGTTTGCAGTGTTTTTCGAATCCATTGCAGTTTCGTGGATTTATGGTAAGAACTGTGTAAAAGTTTGCACATCAAAATTTCTTCACCAGTTATTTATCTTGCAGGAACCCAAAGGTTCTGTGACGACATCAAGGACATGATTGGATTTGCCCCTGGCATCTATTGGCGTTTTTGTTGGCGATTTGCAGCGCCTCTTTTTTTGATGTTTATTATCGTTTATGGCTTGTTGGGTTACGAGCCTTTGAGCTATGAAGATTATATCTATCCAAATTGGGCTAATATACTAGGGTGGCTCATTGCTGGCTCTTCTGTATTCATGATACCGGCCGTTGCAATCTACAAAATAATTTTGACGCCTGGTTCATTTATAAAGGTAAGAAAATGTCGATATTTTATAAAATAGTTAATGCAATACAACCCTGAATAACGCTTGCGATATGTTCTCAAAATTGCAACCGCTTATCGGAATAATGTTAATATTAGATATCTACTTAACAAGGAATATATAAAATACAAATGTAAAGTCAACAATAATGAACTTTTATTCCATTGTTCTATTAATAACTTTTTCCAAATACTAGTAATGATAAAACAGTGGAGCATACTTAAAAAATAAAATTATATCGATTACGTCTGCAAAACAATTGTAGTATACAGAGTGGAGCTAAAAAATTTTTAATGTTTAATATATATTATTGCAAGCTTTTCGGATCACTTGTATATCAACTTCGATAACTTTTTTAATGGAGGAGAGTAGGTTTAAATGAAAAATGCTTAATTTTTATTACTATTGCTAACTTTCAAATAACTTTTTAATGGTACTACCGATAAAATGTCAGAAATAATTAAACAAGTCGAAAGCGTATACACTATAGAAGTCATAAAAATAAATAACAACAAGAACTAGGAAACAAGCTAAAAATGGAAAGGGTTATGTGACGGTATCTTCTGGGCTTTGGATGAAGTATAAACCCAGAAACCCCCTACCTTTATAATAAGATGCAACTATCTGAGGCATCTGTCTAAATACTTACTCTCCACCTTATATCTGTTTATTCAACTATCTTAATTTATCCAATTAATACTTTTTGTTTTCTATGGCGGATGAGTGCGCATATATTAAGATCCAACGGTAGAGGAAACAAAAGACTATCTCTGCCGGAAAGATGGTGTCACGTCAAAAGGACGCGGGAAAAAGGACGCGCGACATAACGACGGGGAAAAAAGGACGTGCGACAATTGGACTCACGCCACAAAAGGACGCGGCGACAAAAGGACGCGGCGACAAAAGGACGCGGCGACAAAAAAATGCTGCAACAAAAAGACGCGCTTCTTTTGGACGCATGACGAATGACCGCGTCCTTATACATTTCCTGAAATTTGAATTTAATTTTCACATCTACAAATAACTACGTAGCACTACTAGAATGCACTAGTTCAGGGATGTAACTTACTTGTGAGTGTCCTTCTTGGGAATTAGTAAAATATTTATTTAAATATATTAATAATATATTATTACAATAGGAGAGAATCAGCTATGATTTGTAATTAGTAAGTTACTGAGTTAAATTGGAAAAAAACGGTTTTTCAAACATTAAGCAGTATTAGTTTGTACAAAATTTTATAAAATGTATTAAATAGTAACGTTTCGCAGATTTAAATCTGCTTCATCAGACATATTAAAAAACAAACAATGAGTACATAATTATGTGGGGTGATCTGTAATGAAACAAAAGTTGAATATTAGATAGGCGAAAGAATAAAACCTCACAAAAAGTTACCTGTTTAAAGTCAGTATTTTTTTGAATTACATTATAATATTTATGTATTATTTTCTTTAATATATTAAAACTTGCTATATGGTATTTTATAATATTTAAAAATTATTGTTTATGAAAAATCAACCTGAAAAGATAATAAATATTAAAAACTTCATATTGTTTGTCGAATGAAGAAAGCTTACATGGGTTGAAGAAGTAGAATGGTTGAAACGATCATTAATGAAAGAACTTCTTAATAGGGTTATGATTTACGTAAAAATTTTCTCAATTTAAGTAAACTTTTTTTTAAATAATCATGTAAACAACTGAAATAAGAGAAAGGGAATTATGTAGTGGTATTATTATTAAAGTATGAATTTACCTGATGGTTTTAATCCCAACTGTTTATTTTGAGGTTATGCATTATAATAAAGTATTTGGAAGACGGGTGGTTGAGTTGGATGTAATGTTGTTGAATTTAGCCAAATTTTAAGTGTTGGACATAGAGAGATCTCCTCGTTATTTCAGCAGTTTTCAGTGATGTGTTTGAAAACTTGCGAGACATGTTACATGGACTTTTAAAACTTTGGAAACATGATTTTCTATTATAAAATGGGAAAAAGTTTAAAAACTTTGTTAGGGTAGTAGTATTAGTGTGTTATCTTTAAATATAGCCTTTAAAGCGTTTTAATTACAATTTTGTAAAGCAAAATATCTTTGGAATTTGACCTTGTGAGATTTTAGGTTAACTTATTTCTGTAAAAAATAAAAACATTAAGCGGTTATACGATAATACATTTTAATTAAACATAGCAAGGGGCTTATTTACCTATTATCGGATGTTGTGTAAATTGAGGTTTTTTTAAACAAATTCTTGGCATGTGTTTTTAAGGCTGGTTTATACAGCTTTGTTAGCCCTAGTCTTACTATTAGCATTAGTCCTAACTTCGCACTAGTCTTAAGAAGAAAAATCGGTGTTTATACAAATATATTTTGGGTTAGGAAATTTACGACAACGCATGCGCAAATTCGTGTGCAAAATCGCGCCATTTATAAAGTCGTTAAACCCTAAATGCAGAAAATCTGTTACGTATTCTGTTTCTTGTTGTAGTTGGTTCTGTATTGTAAAATCTTTTAAAATGGGTAAAATTTCGATTTTAAAGAGACGGAAACGTTTACTTACAATGTATAGAATGCTAGGTGCCTGCTCGTTCTATTTTTTAAAATAAAACAAAAAAATCGTCGTGTTAGGCACTAAAAAATGAGACCCATTGATAGGAATCGAGACCATTTACAAAAAGTGGACGTGACTACCTCCCTGGACTTTCCCATACTGGAAACTCTTCATATCGTCTTTATTCAACAGTCTTTACAACATATCAAAATTTCAACTCGATGACTCACGTCTTCACCGTGATAAGCGTTTACACTTTCACGTAAATTGCGGGTAAATATAAAAGAATGTGTAGTTCAAAACGTGACCACCGAGCTTCTGTAGATGGCGCCAAGTGGACAAGCCGCCACTGTGCTAGTTTATGTATTATTTTCCTCAAAACGGCTGTAGCACCGAGGTGAAATTTTCTAAGTACCTGGAAATTATATTTTCTAGGGCATACAAAATCGATTTTTTTATTTTCGCGGAAAAAGATTCTTTGACGCAAAAATATAACAACCGTTAGAATAAAAAAATTATTTTTCAAAAATAGAGGGGGGAGGGGGCCGGTGCGCGAGTGTAATATTTTTTTGCATATTCATATGCTCCATTATGCACTGAGCAATTCAGTGCAAACCCCAGCTACCTATCTTGTTTTGTTTATTAATTAAAGGGGTTTAAATTTTCAAACTTCAAAGCTTCGTAGAGGGCGCCCCAGATAATTCATGAGATTCTTTAAAAAACAGATCAATAGCCCTTTTCGGGTTCTATCAGTGTATGAAGTTTAAACAAATTCCTGTGGGCAGTTTTTGAGAAATGATTTTTAGAAAATTTCCAAAATTTTGAAAATTTGTAATTTAGGCGCCTTAATAGTTTTTAAAACACTTTTTATATCACCTCATGTTAGCCTTTATATACTATTGAGAAAAAAAAATCAATTGAATCGATTCATCCGTTTTTGAGTAATAGGGCGTTAAACTCAAAATTTTCAAAAAATCATAGCGCCCTTTATTTTAAACCTAGCGAGTTCGGCAAAAAACTAACAGATTTGTCTTATGACCCTGTATCGTTATCCGCGATAAAATTTTCAAAATTTTAATCACGAAAACAGTGATACCAAAAAAACATGCGTAACTTCCGCTTCCGGTTTCGGATTTTTTTGAAAAGCTTATTTTGTCGATGAATTTTCGATACACCCCCGCATTCCAAAGCTCATCAAAATCGGAGCAATACTTTCGGCTGTAGGAGCGTCACCCACCCACACACCCAAACACAGACATTTTTTAAAAACTACTTTTTGGGTTCCTAGAGGCCCAAAATGACATTTCTGTGAAAATATCGATTTCCAAAATTTTCATGATTCCAAGACTTCCCTATACCTATGGGTATGGGAAAGTAAAAAGAGGTTGTTAAACAGCAAACAAGTGTATTTGTGTGCAATTTCGAATGAATCATAAACTTTCCAAATGTTAAATATGCCTAGCCTTATTGCATTCAAGGAAGAATGTTAAGCTTACCTTTGTTATAATAATCCAGATGTCTCAGTACTTCTCTAATTTCTTTAGCAGTTATAGCTCACAATGTTGCACTTTTCAGTTTTCAAACAAATCACTGAAAACTGCTAAAATATCGAGGAGATCTCTCCTGATCCTAATGATGAGCATTATCTACAAATGGGAATAATAGCAAATTTTGCCTCTATATAGTTTCAATGACCCTTAAACGGCTTCAGTTATCTCTCAACTGTCCTACAGTGCAACAATGGTGCCCGAGTTCGTAAAAAGCTAAAAGAGCAAAGATATACTGTTGTATAACGGATTTATACATAAGAAGGAACGTATAATCGACGAAAAAATTATTTGGAAGTGTGCCCGTTATAACAAGTGTAAGTGTCCTGGAAGAGCTCATACTTTAGGTAATGAGGAAGTGAAGAGCACTTATTACAACCACATTCCTGATGCTGCAAGTGTAGAAGCAAAGAAAGCTGTGACGTCCATGAAGAATATGGCTAGGAACGTAGCACAACCTACTCAGGCCATTGTGGCTACTGTATCCGAGGAAATCTTCGTTGCTTCCGCTGCACAGCTACCAACAGTATCTTCTATGAAGCGAACCATACAGAGGGTCCGCAACGTCCAAAAAGCGACGTTTAACACAACACCACTATTGTTTAATCAAATGTACATAATCCATGGAGTCCAGTACAGCAATGTAATCCCCACTGTATACGCATTACTACCAAACAAAACGGAGCATACATAGATACACCCGTCTTTTTCAAGGATTGAAAAGACTCCAACCAGGACTGCGACCACAAACTGTCATGGTACACTTTGAGAGAGCTGCAATCAACACTTTCCGGAGTGAATTCCCCGTAGTTGGATACGTGGGTGCTTCTTTCATTTCACCCAAAGTATATGGAGACATATCCAAGAAGCAGGTTTACAAGCTCAGTACAGGAAAACTGCTGATTTCGCTCTATACCTAAGACAACTGGCAGCACTTTCGTTTATACCCGAAGAAGATGTCATTAGTGCATATGAAGACCTGATGGAGAGCAATTTCTATGTGACAAATGAAAATTTACTGTTGCCTATAACCAATTACTTTGAGGATACTTGGGTAGGTCGTCTGGACAGAAGAGAACGAAGGAAACCACCGTTGTTCCCATTGAATTTATGGAATTGTTACCAGTTGGTTGAGGAAGATGTACCAAGAACAAATAATGCGGTTGAAGGGTGGCATAACAGCTTTTCATCAATTCTCAGCGGCGCCCATTCGAACATATGAACATTTATAAAAGCGTTGAAGGAAGAAAATAGTTTAAATAGAATACGGATAGAACAGTACATTGCCCAACGAATTATCATTTATACATATTTTTAAGTATTTTTTGTACGTATTATCATTTTATGTAAAATTAAATTTATATTAACAGGTTGAAATAGAATAATTATTAATAATTAACTTAGTCTTGTTCTAAATTAAAATTTCAGGAAATTTATAAGGACGCGTCCTAAAGACGCACGTCCTTTTGTCGCCGCGTCCTTTTGTCGCCGCGTCCTTTTGTCGCCGCCTCCTTTTGTCGCGTGCGTCCAATTGTCGCACGTCCTCTTGTCCGCTTCCTTATGTGGCGCCTCCTTTTTTCCGCATCCTTTTGTCGTATATCCGGAAAGATAGATCTTTCGAGTCTTGAGCAACAATCGATCTAGGGGAAGCAAACATTTGAAGTACTCTATTATCCGAAAAAACTTGAAAAATATCAACCAGCCTAAGGATAGCCCCTGAGCATCGGGTGGATTACATGGAAAACGACAACAGCTACGTAAAAGGACGAATGTTCAAGGTTGCAGAGGAAAATTGGGAGAAATATAACCCTAGCCGAAAAGACTAAAGATCTTCTTCTTAGTCGTGTTACTTCATGTCTGAAGTGTCGTGATTAATATAAATTTTTAGTTTGGTGAATTAGATGTCGCCATTCTTCGCGGTTTTGTGCTCTGTGAATAGCTTCGTGTTTTGTATTTCCGGTTAGGTTTTTAATTTGGTCTAGCCATCTGGTTGGTGAACGGCCTCTCGGTCTTTTTCCGTCCACTTTTCCTACTACTATAAGTTTTTCTAGCCCATCTTCTCTTCTTGTGATGTGTCCGAAATATCGTAATATCTTGGCATATATAGTCGATGATAGTCGTTGTATGATCTTCAATTCCTGCAAGATAGACTCGTTGGTACGATGAGCAGTCCATGGAATTCTGAGCAGTCTACACCAACACCACATAAGACTAAGATAGATGTAGTGAAATAAGACATAGAAGAAAGGCACAGTTATAGAATAGGAAATTATTTACATCTGTTTAGTGGAGTGCTCAAAGACAGTAGAGCAAAGGGAGGAGTCTCAGTGTTAGTTAAGAAACAATTAGAAAGAAACTTATCAAACTGGGAAGTCAAAAATGAAAGCATAACAAAAGTAAATTTGAATATTTTTGGAAGAAAAATAACGGTATTAAGCATATACGCTCCATCAGACGATGAACACCTACCACAAAAAGATCACTTCTTTGAGACATTCAACGACATAATTGTACTATAGAAATTATTATGGTTGGAGATTTTAACAGCCGAATAGGTACAAAAGTAAAAGATCCAGTGGTTGGTCCGTTCAGAAAGCGAAATATTAATAATATTAGTCGACCTATCAACATAAACCAGTAAATAATTATACCGAGTGACAACAATATTTCACGGTAATTCATGATTTTTTTTAAATATGCATCTTTTTAAATGACCGGGTTTGGTTATTAAACAACTATTTCTCGGTATATGGAAACAACACACTAGACAATTGCAGTCGATCAGTGACTACGTAATTATAAAACAAAACAACAAGATGTTAGAATGCAAAAAAGTGTTACCTGCGGGTCGGACCACTACATGGTGGGAGCAAAGGTACTTCAAATGTATCTATCAGGAACAACCTTAAAAAAACTAAAACAATTATTTAAAAATACAAAAGCTAAGAGTACACAAGGTGAGGTAGGAGTAAGCGCATATTCTTTGGGTGTGTACTCCTATGTGCCAAGCAACAAATTTAAAACATTGGCTTCAAAAACCTAACCAAAAAAACTTAACAAAAATCTAAACACAGGATTGTGTTGCGGCAGAACCACTTATTAACATGTTCAATAAAATATTTAGAAAAATCTATATTTGGGAACCTACGCCTTACTGTAGAGTGCATAAATATTATAAAAAAGCAATAATAGTTATTTATGCATCAAGGACGAAAAATTGGCTTTTTATGGACGATGCCTGCAATTGATGGCCGAGGCGATAGCCGAGGCAAGCAATCAGGCAAGGCCATAAAAAGCAGTTTTCGTCCGAGGTGCATATTAAATTTTTCCGTCGACCGTCATAATTTGAAAAAAAATTAAGTGAAGTCCGAATTATAAGAGTCGTTGAGGTCGAAAAACGTTTGCGGACAAAAATTTCTATCAAATTCAACGCTGGTCTACTCTAACTACCACACATTCTTGTACTGTTCGTAAAGAAACAGCTGATGTAATATTTTCCAATTGCGGTGTTGCCAAGCAGAAAATATCACTAATGCGTACTCTTAGGCGATCCTACCCTATGTCAAATTCGAGGTTTTTTAGGCAATTAGGTTTTTTTTTGTTATTTGACATATACTGACGCAAAACATCGTAGACATACAGTGCCACCAAGCACACAAAACCCCGGGTAGGAGAGGCTGGCGCTAGCTCCGTTTGACAATTACACTCCGCAGAAAAATTATAAACATTCGTAAACGCCGGAAATTTAACATTTTTATTTTAAAAATTATCGCAGTTCTTTTACATATGACAGTGTTTAAGTTACTAAACCACTACTTATTAAATACATTTATTGTAACAAAAGTAATAGTAAATAAAACAATCAAGAATGCAATACATATTTTTATGATAATAAAGTACTGAGAGATTATACTATAAAATAAATATATTAGATTGCCTAATTATCATTATTCTAAAGGCTAATACAAAAAATACAAAGTTTTCAACAAAGGAAATAGACATTAAGATTGCCAGAGCAAAGCAGCTGAAAGAATGCTGATCCAAATATAGTATGTACACATATTCTTCTTATAATGGACATGCTTTCAATCGATTCTCGTTAGCAATGGACCGATTACCAATGTCCCAACCGTGGTGTTAGGATTATATGGTGTGCTACGTAGAGGTTCAATTTTGGTCAGTCCCGCGCATGACGTCAGCTTGGGAGCAAGCCGTAAGATCCGCCGTAATTACTAACTACCAGGGATGCTGAAAAGCACCGTGTGCGGATGGTTTATTAAACAAAAATAGTTAGGTAATAAATAAAATGGTTGTTGGAAAACACAAGCCTCCTTTACCATTTCAAAAGGGTGTTATTTTAAGCAACCGCTCCTTAACACATTTATATTTTTACCTCCGCGATAAGTATAACATCGATTATTTAATAACATGCCTACAAACTCAATCAGAATGTAGTGGAAAACTTTTTTTCCTACGTTAAATTCAAAAATTTAATAATATACCGGGTGTTCTATTTAAAATAGGAGTTAATAAAAAAATGGAAAAAAACAAAAGAAACTTGTTTTAGAAGTATTCAGTTGGAACATCCCCTATCTCACATCAATACACATTAAAAATGTAATAAAAATGTAAAGTTTGAAAAAATCGTTAGAGCCGTTTTTGAAAAAATCGAAAAAAACTGAAAAATCACAAGAGTAAACACCTACTTCCGGTTATGCGATTTTCTTCAAAAGCTTGCTGTCGCATCTAGATAGTACACAAAACTTATATATAAAGTTTCAACGCCATACCTCTTTTCGTTTTTGAGATATCCTGTTCACAGACAGACACACAGACAGACAGACAGGCAGGCAGACAGACACATAGACAGACAGACACACAGACCAATGAATTTGGGTTCAGGGGACTCCAAAACGTAAAGATCTGTTGAAAACTCAATTTCGAATTTTTGGAGTGAATCCAATACTTCCTTTATTGTAAAACGAAGTAAAAAATGGTTGATGGGGTTGTCAATGACCCTAATTACTTAAATATGTTCCCGTATGAAATAATCCTTTGTATGGCGCAAACTAGAAATATATTAGATTAAGGCATCTAAATAAAAAGATAAGTTTTTCTAACTAAACGAAAATTGCAGAAGAAATTGTCTAAGCTCACGAATGTAAAAAATAGGTGCACAATAGAAAAAAAGAGACTTGCTTATTGCATTGGTATTTGTTGCACAACTAAATGTGTAAAATGAATTTACTTGCATTATTTTTCGTATATTAATTTGCGAATGTTACTACTTCTAACTATAAGCCTTGTTGTATTTACTATGTCAACAATTAAAAAGTTTGAGATATAATTTTCTCATTACGTATTTTATTAACAAAACATCGCAATAAATTTAATAAGGCAGTTTTATTAACCATAAAAATATTCTCAACTTACGTATTTGCATTTATTCCCTAACTTTAATAATAAGAGTTACAAGGATTAATTACGAGAATTTTACCAATGTAGTGTGGCAAATTTGCTCCCAAGCTGACGTCACAGTGTGCGACAAGGATAGCAATACATATGCGCGCGAGCACACCATATAATCCTAACACCACGGTCCCAACTAAAGAGTAATTTAAATGTAACTTTTATAAACACCTGGTTCATAATTTTCCTACTCTGTAATTAGGATGAATATATGTTTCGTCTAGGAACGGAACAAGTTTTTTTCGCACCTAATTCTTCGGTTTCTTTTATTTTCCTTAAATACCTAAAACGCCAAGCTACAATGTCACTCCTTTCCACAAGCAATTTTCCCTTGTCACATTTCTTATTATGAAAGCCTATTTCGTTTAGATGATTTTTCAAAGTTTCTCGACCACCAGTCTAGTTAACTTTCTCATTCATTCTGTTTACTAATACATTTAGACTCGCTACTTTATGCTCCACAGTGAACATTTCATGAACTGTTCTTCGCAAGACTCCCAAATCAAAATAGTCGAGAACGATTTTCTTAGAGCCTTCCTTGAGTTTCTTCTTTTTCGGAGATGTTAAGGAAGTAGTGCCTAGAATAAGTAAGGACTAAAGTATTATCTGCATTATGATTTTTAATGACAATGCTGAGAAATAGTATTGTAATTTTGAAGTATTACCTGCTATAACATCATCATCGTCATCATCATCATCATAGAACAGCATTATGTTGTCCACTCCAATTTTGGACATATGCCTGCTCAAGATTCTTCCACTTTGTCAGGTCTTGTGCTGTTAGTGTCCATTGTAGTCCTGCTCTTATTGCGACATCGTCCTTCCAACGTGCTCTCGGTCTTCCTCTATCACGTTTGCTGTTCGAGGTCTCCAAATGGTCGTTGTAACATAATCCTTAGAAACTTTCTTTATCAGAGAGGTTGATTTTCCAGTTGCTGCAGCTGTTATTTCTGTACATTGCTCTACGAGAAATATCAACGTTTCAGAAGTCTTCTGTTCATAAAAAAAGTTTATGGCATTTGCAATAATACTTCTTATTTCTGAATGCACAAGCTGTCTTGCTTTATAGCTCATTGTAATCCTATGTAAAAAGGAATTTAGTATTACATAAATATATAACTGCAATTTAAGGTAGAATATTAGAAAGCATTTAATACTTACGATTTATGTTATATAACCAAGAATAGGTAAACAATAATAGAGTTAACGAAGAAAAGCAATACTAAAAAAAATTAACAAAGGACAACAAAACTAATGAACGACAGCACCAAAGTAAACTGGAAATTAAACACTTCTTCCGGGGTCGGTAGGTCAGTGGTAAGCATCCTGACTGCTGATCTAAGGGTCGCGAGTTCGATTCCCGGTCCCGATAAGGTTTTCAAAAATTAAAAAAAAATGCAAATGAAAGCCTCTACAGAATGCCATCATTCGGAAGTGATATAAAGCCGTGGGTCCCATGTCACTACGATGTGTAGCATGTAAAAGATCCCTTGCTAGGGTTGGAACTCCTTAGTCCCGGCAAAATTCTAAGTAGGACTTTGACCATATGACCAAAGCAGTCCTTGTCCAGGAATGTGGAAATGCTTTAGTTGAATTAGCAAGGGAAAAGGAGGTCGATCTCGTCTGGGTCCCAGGACACACGAGTCCAAGGCAACGAGAAGGTAGGCGAACTAGCCAAACCCGGAGCCCGGGATACTTGTTTTGGACCGGAACCCATTCTAGGTAAAACAAAGCAGCAGGTCTTAGCAGCCCTAACCGAGTGGGCCTACAAGACCAGCGAGAAAAAGTGAAAAGGGTTCAGGGCAAGGTACCACATAACAGGATTTGATTCAAAGAAATCGGTCTGGCTAGTGGGAAGGAGCTGGAGAACCACAAATCTTTTGATAGGGATCTTTACAGGCCACTGTAAACTAAACAGACACCTAACACTGATAGGAGTAGAGGAAGATCCCATTTTCCCAAGATGTGGGAGGGATGAGGAAATATCCTTTCACTACTTGGGAGAATGCGAGGCGTATCAGCGACTGAGGTATAGAACCCTTGGAGCAGCTACGCTTAGAATGGCAGAGTTGAACTCCCTATCCTGGGCAGATATTCTGATCTTAATTAGAAAATCAGAAAGGTTTAAGCAGGGAGAAGAGGACGATAATGAAAGTGGTTGAGGGGATGGCATGGGGTTGGCAAAAAGGGCCTATGGTGGCCTACTTGCTAGACTTCGGTCTCCCCACAACTACTACTACTACTACTTGAACTGCCTGGTCTTGATGCTGGGGTGGCAGGTTTAGCAGAAGCAGAAGTCACTGTTGGATTCTCACTGACAGAATCACAAGATGTAAGTTGAAGACGAAGTTATTGAACATTTTTAAACTGTTCGATAGCTGATTGGGTAAGCGTGGGCATTTCCCCTATGTCATAGGCAACCAAACAGTCCAGTACTGTGAACTAACGCAGCGAGACCTAAAAGAAAAACGTTTGTAAGATACAATAATTGTGTAATAGAAACTTGCAATATTAAACAGAAGTGAACAGCAACATAAGTGTAGAACAAAGACTGGCAAGAATTTTTGTATGGACAAAATACACTGCTCAACAAAATTAGGAGAACACTTTATCCTTGCTGTATGTTTCAAATTAAAAACTGGCGTAAGTATCAACTGCGGCCTGCGACAAACAGGGTAGTATGACCATCTATAGTGATGTTACCTCACATCATGACTAATCCAGCTCCGAATTGGTTCACTTCCTGTATACACGAGACAGTGTATGGACAGCTGTAGGTACATTCATATACGACCATCACAACGACTCAAGGCTGGTTTATACAGCTTTCTTAGCCCTAGTCTTAGTATTAGTATTAGTCCTAACTTAGCACTAGTCTTATGAAGAAAAACAGGTGTTTATACAGACATATTTTGGGTTAGGAAGTTTACGTCAGCGCATGTGCATTGCGCAAATGTGTGTATAAAATCGCGCCTTTTATAAAAATTCATTTAACCTTAAATGCAAAAAATCCGTTACGTATTCCGTTTCTTGTAATTGGTTCTGTTAATAAGTTGTAAAAACTTTTAAAATTGGCAAAATTTCGCCTTTGAAGAGACGGAAACTTTTACTTGCAGTGTATGGAATACTACGTGCTGCTGCTCATTTAAAAAAGGGGTTGTTAAACAGCAAATAAGTGGATTTCTGTGCAATGTCGAATGAATAATAAACTTTCCAAATATTAAATGTGCCTAGCCTTATGGCATTCAAGGAAGAATGCTAAGTTTACCTCTATTATAATAATCCAGACGCCTCAGTACTTCTCTAATTACTTTTGAAGATTATAGATCACAATGATGCACTTTTAACAATTATTGTTGCTCTTCAAAAATATTGTGTTTATAGTATCATTCAAATTTTGCCGCCTTATCGGCTACTACCACATGCGCGCCAGTCAAATTTAATTCTGTCTTAAGAAATTCTTTGGACTAAGTTAAAAGTTGGGGAACTCACAAGGTCAGGCCTTAGGATCCGCTGGGGCTAAGACTAAGTTAAGACTGTATAAACGCCTTAGTGGTAACTGAATGATTCATCTTTGCTAGGGCTAATACTAATACTAATGTTAGGACTAAGAAAGCTGTATAAACCAGCCTTCAGACAAAACCGCGACTCATCAGTAAAAAGCGCAGACCTCCAGTGTCATAATGGCTATTGCATATGTTTGCGAGCATAGTTTAAAAGGATACCTTTATGATCCATGCTCAAGCAGAGAGCTCGCACAGGGCTGTAAGAAGTCAAATCAATTTCTTTCAGTCGTCTTCTAACCATCTGATTGTCATTTCTCAGTAAATTTTGTAGCTTACGAGCAGTAGCAGTTCGTCAGTGAAGACAATTAAGAATATACCGATCGTCCTGAGGGGTAGTTTTTCTTTCACAGCCTTGTCCAGTTCTCCAGGAATACTTACCCCCCTTCTGATACCTACCTATGCCACGCTCGACAAATAACAGATGGACTCATTTGGACCTGGTTTGCAACATATTACATAGAGCGACATCTTCAAGCACAGCAACAGCTCTCGCAACTGATGTCACTTATAAGAATGTATTCTGGACTCTGCGGCAGTGAAAAAATCAAAACTGACGTTTACTGTGCCCAATGAATAGATTTAATGAATTGTGGATTATTGCTTTGTGGTCAAAAACCACTTTGTTTTGAGACTTCCTTTACATTTTGGCGTCTTCAAAGAAAACGAACAAAATGATCACCGCAATTCAATTTGCACTTTGCCAGTAAAATACTAGAGAATAACACAAATAGCAAGATAAAATTTTACTTCTATCATTTGCTGGAAAACTTATATGCATTCAAAAACTTGTTCCATTAATTTCGTTGAGCAGTGACCCAACTGAAGGCAGTAAACAGCTTTATAATTTTAAAGAAGAGAAGCCATTCAAAGAGCGATAGGAAAAAGATAATATTTGAACAATAAAATAGAACAATCATATAAAATTAAATTATACAAGAAACTCTGACTAGAAATTATAGGAACTTCAAGCAAGTGTAAAAATAAACAAGATGAACTATTAGAGGGGGGTGAAGCCATAGTTAAAAGATGAGAAAATTATTATCAAAAATAATGACGTAGTTATTAAAAATACATATACCAGTTCGCTACTAAAACAAATAACAGACTGAACGGCTGCTTACTGAGGATGAAATAGGAAGAATACCTAATTGACAGCTTTAAAACTGTCAAGCACCAGGGAACGACAGAGCTGAAATGTTGATATATGGAGGGCAAAGTAATAATGAAAAAAATACACAACAACTAACTTGTCAACAGCAAGCATGTATAATAAAAATAATAAATCAAATATTTGAAAACTGTGACAAAAATGAATATGGAAAGTATCAACCAAACTATTGTTTTCAGTCTCTTGAATGTCTTATAGAAACTTGATTTTAGTGAGTTCTTAATGTAGAATATCTTTTTTGCTTGTGAAATTCTGCTTCTGATTGTCTTTTCACATCTAGTATTGGAAACTTCCCACAGAAGGGACCAGTACCACTCTTAAATGGAATACATAAATATCTTGTCAGCAGTTTTAAGCAATGAACTAAAGCAATATTACAAAAAATGTACCACTCCCTTTGAATAAGGGCGCACACGGCCGGGACTAGCTCAGATATCCTCGGCAGAATAAGGGCGTGAGCAAGGAATAGGTATAGATCCTTTCGGCTTTCACAAAAATATACCACTTGCATTCAAAAAAAATAGAGCGCCTGGTTGTCTTCACAACCTATACGAAACCAGCTGAGAAACTCATCACCTACCTTTAGCGCTTACGCTGCAAGACATTTTCGCTCGACAGTCGTGAAGGTTGTAGACAATTATTAAGAAAACCAATTATTAGCATAGGGACATTTACTTAATCCAATAATTACTCGTAACATGTGAATTATTATCATAGCCTAGTGGCTAAAAATTGTCAAAACAACCGCTATAAGATTATTGACTATAAATAACCTTTATAAGGCGTATACATAATTTATCGTCGAATGCAACGAAATAATGATAAAAAAGAATCACAATCCGTGCGGTACCGTCTACTTTACACTTGCGATTGCATATACAAGATTATAATGTACTACTGCGCCTGAAGGGCACGGTTGCAGATATATGGAGTACATACGAAATTCAGCAAGTAGTAATTAATGAAACTTTACGCAATAAGCGTTATTATTATTTCAAACAATTGATGATGAACGCGAACAGTTAGATATATCTAAGGCCTTAGTATTAGCTGTTATGTCATGTGGCAATCTGCCAATTCGGTTAAAAAAACGGTGAATTTATGTTGCATTTACATAAAAACCACATTTTGCAATCCTGGGTAGTGTAGTCCGCACTCGTACAATTCTTTCAGGATGAGGGAACCACGCAGCTTCTCAGCTACTGATGGACATCTGCTCGCCATCTCGACAATTCGGACGTCGACGCTATCGATTCCAGAGACATTTTGGGAACCCCATAATTCTGATGCACCGCAAGAGTTGAAAATGAAACTCTGCCAGTTCCTAGTCTCTAGTCCCTCTTATTCGGATTCCTATTCGTATTTCTTTTCCTATTCCTTTTCCGCCTACACGCCAATACACGGGAATTAGTAATGGAATAAAAAACAAGCAGAAACCTCACCTAACGTTGGAAAACGGCGGCTCGTTGAGTGTCGCTCATTAGCGCTCTGTCAATTGTTAATTAACTATGCAGACTGCTTTAACTAGCATACATCCCTTACGGCGCTGTCAAATAAAACAAGGGTTTGCTGCTTCGTCTGCTAGCAAAATCGAAAAGGAAAGCCTCGCGAAGACCCACGCTCTCGAGCCAGAAAATCAAGCAACTCTTATCTACCAGGCACACTCTGCACGCGATAACGGTATTTCGTACTTGTCTCAATTGACTTATAAGGTGGTCCAAAAGTAATTGCTAATTATTAAACGCGCATTTGAAACGGGGCTTTACAAAAATCCTAGGGGAATATCGAGACGGATTTCGAGAAAATTGGTCGACAACACACTAACTGAATACAGCCAATAGCAAATGCTCACGATATTCCGAGTGATTGAGTTTTTAAAAAATCACTCCGTAGCAATCATCAGCCTAAGTGAGAAGCTGTTGGAAAAAACATTTAAAGCACTAGATGAAGCAAGTAAATAAGTACCTATAAATGGGAAGAAGGCTAAATACATAAAGTATTAGAGAAAGGATCAGGAAGAAGGAAATCTAGAAGTTGGGATATATGAATTAGAAAGAGTGAAAATATTTACATATTTACCCTCAAAATTAGTATTACAAACAAAGAAAAAGAAGATGTTAAGAGAAGGAAACTACTATGCAATAAAGTGTATCATTGGCGCCAAAAATTTTACAACAAAGATTTAAAAAATCCTGGTAAATAATGTATAAAACCAAGACATGACACTAAATCCCGAGTAATAGTAAAAGTAGAACATCAAATGATATTAAGATTTGAAAGAAAATAATACGGCGGATATATGGAACAATAGATGAAGATAATATAATAGGAAAAATAAAAATAATGAAATTAATTGCAAAACTTTTACAATATAGAAAAATAAGAATATACCTAAATAGAAAACTATTGCACAAAATTGAGAGCAAGCAAAAACACTTGGAAGTAACCTATAAACTAATAGAATATATGGTTTGCAGTATTGTGGGGTTGTATACACAATGAAGTATCACATATAATGTTTAATAGATGTCAGTTAAAAATAAACGCACTTAATCTTACCTAATAATTAGGCAGATTTGTAATTATTTCCTACAATGTTTTATTGTACCACTAAAAACATCAGCTTAAAAGTTCATAATATTCATAAATTTATTGGCTTTGTAATGAATAAATACAGAAAAAAAATTATAGTGTAATTAATGTAGCTGTCTGGTAATCTCGTCACAAGGCCATTAATGATAATTAATAAACGGTTCAGTTGAAGAAAATGTTATAGGCTCTCATCAACCTAACTAAACAATCGCTTCAAATTGAATTTAATATTAACAATGCTCATCAAAATTTTTGAACTTCTTCCAATTTACCTACCTTCTTCAATTAAAAATTAAAAAGTTTTCAATAAAGAACAAGTTAGCTGATACTCCGTATACATATAAAGACATTCACACATCCTACATATGTATATTTGTGATGGCATAGTGTACACATTTTCCTACTACCAACTTCAAGTGAGAATTGTTACCTTTAGTGTTTGACTTTTCCTCATGAATCTCCAAATTGTTCCCATGATTGTCTTTTTTATTTTAGTAGATTTTTTTGCTTGTATTCTCTTCTCGTATCTTGCATAGACATGATTGTTTTTTGTTGCTGAATATTTCTTCTATATGTAGGCTATTTCTTTTCTTTCACCAGTTTCCTTATGCCGTTACTTGTAGCAGACTAAATTGAATCTGAGGTTTCAAAGACCCCAGCTTTCGGCCTTGGTCCGCAAACTACCTCCTGCCCAATAAAATTTATTTACACACCTAGTAGTATAAATAACTACTATAGTTCTATAGATTGGATAAAAAACAGGGCTGAGAATGTTCAAGAAATTGTTTTTAAACTATTCAACCACGATAAATACTACGTACAATGGAACAATTTTGAAATACAACATAATACACTTAACTATAGGGACATACTAACTTTCATACAAAGAGCATGGCATCACTGCTGATTCATTGAGTGTACTATCTCATGAATCTATAAAATTAAAGAAATTTTTGTTTTTTGTAGTAACAAAAACCTGCTCTCGTGAGATAGTATTGGATTGGACATGGTAGCCTTATTTGGGGTTTTACTGTTGAAAAGAAGAGAAAATAATGTTAAAATTATATTTTTAGCGACTGCAAATACTGACAACACCATGGCGGGACACCCAGCTGGCAACTCAAGCAAACGGAGTTGTGCAGTCTGAAAGTAACCAAGTGCGGCTTGCATCACCAGAAACTCCAACGAGTCCACAAACACCAGCAGCGGAAGTCTGAGTTGGAAAAGTGTCCGCTCGCTTTGATGTTTATTACGTTTAGATGTTTTTATTATCATACATTTGGAAATTAATATTGTTTAACGTCATTTTAACCAAAAACCAGTAAGATAGTGCTATATATTGTAAAAAGCTCTTTGTCTATTAGAAAAAGTAAGACATATTTTTACTGAAATACTATTTAAGAGTGTTATTTGTAAACAAATATAATCAAATCTATTTATTTTCATGTGATATATATTTACTTAGGTAATAATATTAGTTAATAAATGTTTGTGTATTTAAGGACAAATAAACGTCCCCTTTCTAAGCTGCAGCTATATTATCCGACCAATAATTAGCATAACAGTAGTTATTTGCCGGTAGCTAAAGATTTCCATTTTAAAATTACGGAATTCATTGTGCTTTCAGCCATTGTTGGTTGCAGCGGTGGGGTTAGTACTTGTAAAAATATATTTGCTAACTCATCGCAAGCCAATCAGTGCGCAATGACTTCATGACCAATTTTAAATGCAACCATGTTTTAAATAATGAATACTGCAAGGTGTTTACAGCGACTAAACATTGTAAATGTTATATTTAGTAAATTTATTAAGTAGAAAATTGTGTTAGGCAGCAATATTTAAGCATTTAAACGTTGAAGCGTTACTGAATTTTTTCGTGTCCATAATGTGATGATTGAGATTCAATGATTAAATGCCAAATGCTTTGTAGATGTGATATTTACTAGAAGAATATTCCAAATATGCTGTAGTACAAGATAATAACTATAACTTAGTGTGAAAACTTGATATTTTAGGTTGTAAGTACACTTGAAAAGAATTTTTGTACTTTTAATATATGCAATGTAATAAATAAGCTTTCTAAACATGTAAAGAAAAAGGTAACCAAACAGCCATTTGGTTACTTTTGTAATTATTACACTCAAGCATACAGCATGCAAAACTTTTTTCACCATCTATCGATTTATATTACTCAAATATGGCACCTACGTAATTTTAACTTATAAACGAATGTATTCAACATTGTATACCAGTTGTTTATAAAATTGTCTAGGTACTAAAAATACTAATTAATGTTTTAAGCTAAAAAGTAAGAGTTTATTGTACCTATTTTTGCAAGGAAGTTGACTGCAACAGCCATTGCAGCCAGCTTTACTGTTTAAACAAATAAATTTGTTATATAATTTAGCACTGTGTCCTCATTCATTACCTTTAGTCGAAACTTGGGCAATAGAGGAAGCACTGAATAATAACAAACTTTACTATCAATACAGGGTGATTCTTGACTTATACGCATAATTGCGAGGAATGATAGTTAGTGATTTTTAGTGATGAGTAAATAATTAAAAAAAAGTGTAGTCAAAGTTGTTTATTAACGGAAATAACGAATTAATTATGTTGAGAGTGGTGAACTAGTAAAATATAAAATTATCGCATTTACCTTGAATTGTATCTGTCACTCTCCATCATTAGTTGTCAAATTGGAGCTTCTTTTATTCGTAAAAGCATTATAACACCTACCTTCACTAACGCAGAACTCATGGACATGGTATTAACTCATGTCCCATAAGTTATGAGAAAAAATTCCGTGTTAGCTTAACACAGACGATGACGCTCTCGCTTGCGGGAGGCGTGACCGCGATTAAAAATGGCTTTTTTATGGCCATTACCAAACTAGCTCATGGTAGGGATGTCAACGAAAGATTGGTTTAAGCATTTGTTTATTTGCAGTTAATGTTAATATGTACAGAGTTTTGTTCCAAAGTTAACCTAGAGATATAAAATAGAATAATCTTAATGATGCGCTTGGCCCGGTGGAGGGCGTCTCCATGGGCGAGAAGCTTGAATGGTGGCGGTCGACATGGAGACAGGAAAACTTAGGCCAGGACTTCAAGGACCTGGGGCTAGCATCCTAACGAGGCCCTATGGGGGCGGGGCGGTGTCCACGTTCCGGATGACCTGGGGCATCATGACACACCTCGGCGGCATGTAAGGGGATGCGGCGGAGGCTTGGGGCGTTATGGGTGTGGCCAGGGGCATCCTCGGCGGAGCTGTGCGAAGCCGGGGCGTCGATTCCTGGTAGTGCGAGCTCAGGCAAAGTCCTCTGCGTAGCGTGGAGTTCTTGGATTTCTGGAAGCGACCTGTTGGTGACGTGTAGTCGGACGGCGGGCGGCGGACCGGAACACTCTCTGGTCCGCAAGCAGCTAACGCAGATCTGGAGCTTGGGGCGTCTTGGGGCCGTGCAGAACGCGTCTGACGACAGCCCACTTCAGGTGCGGGTTGCTGCAGCAAACCTCAAACATGGGAACGGCGGGCGGCTAATCCGGACTTCGGCTGTCCATCCTTCTCATCCTGGATGATCGCTGGAAGACGCAGGCTCTAGGTTCTCCGGAGGTGTCGGCAGCTTGCGGCTACAATGGGTAGCGGCGGCAAGCGTCCTCTGTGGATGCCGCGGCGGCGGCGGTGAATGGGCTGAGCGGCATCAGCAAGTGGTGCGAGCGAACGGTGTCGCTTGGCGGCGATTTGGAGCGGCAGCTTGCGAGGTGGCAGTCTGGGCGACGGCGATGCTCCTCGTAGTGGGCTGGACGTAGGGGCAGATGGCGGCGGCCTCTTTGGCTTGCTGCGGGCCTCCTTGGTGGAAGACGAACGGAGGTGGCGAGCGGGGACACGGACGGCTTTCTCGCAGCTGGGGCGGAAGGGCGACAGTGATGGTCCAGCTCGGGGGCGTACAGCGGTCCCGGTCGAGCTGCGACGGCGGCTTCCCCAGAGCGGATGCTAGGTTCCAACGCCGGGGAGGTTTCTAAGACCAGGAGTCTATTAGGAGTTGCTCTGAGAACCAGGTTCGATCAGATGTCGTTTTCCGAGACGCTCTCTTCTTTTAAAGGCCATTCCGAGATCCTCCCGGAATGCAATTTTTGTCTCAAGTGGGAGATAATTTGATATTTTAATTATTTCGTTACGTAGCTTTGTTAATTAGTCGCTGCGGCCTTTTTAAGGTTGTCCATCGTCCTCCTTATAAACAGACGTGTCTAAAGACACCAAACACGCCCATATGTGTATCAATATTAACTGAGATTTATTTGATTCGCTATATACGTTTGTAATTAAAGCGCGGCTCGCCGGTGTTGGTTTATTCATGGTTCATCGGGGTTGGCGCTCAAACTTCTCGAGGTGGCATCTTTGCTTTGGCCAGTACTTGCCTAATCCTTTCCAAATGGACGGCTTATAGCGCCCGTTCCTTTGCGTTTTCGGAGCTCGCGACCGTTATATTTTTAAAGCCTACGTTGCAAATTCCAGTTCTGCGTGTTTTTGGGATACGGCCGCTAACCTTTCGGCGTTTATGTTTATTGGAGGCGCTTTGTTTCGGGCTACTGCAAAATGCAGTTTTTAAAGATTTCCTTTATTTAGGGTGGCCTCAATTAGTTTGCTGCTTTTTTTGGTTAAGTAAGACGGCTGGAATTTCTTGGTTTTTCTGCTCCATGAAAAAAATTAACGCGAGGTTCGAGGGCGTTACCCACCTGTGATGAATTTTAATTGAGCCGCTCGACGAATGGGGAAGAGCGGCTCTTAGTACATGTGTGAGTAATGTCAAGCTTATTATAAGAAAAATGCTTTTAATCTGGTTGGCGTTAAAGAACTAGACCATTATCCGTAGTTTAAGCATATAATTCTATTAAATATAGCTGTAGAAATAATTACTTGTAGTTGAATTAATATAAAATTAAAGCAATATAAAATATAGCTGATAATATTTTCCCTCACAACTTACGGGACGTTTAATTCCATGTCCATCTTGGTGAAGTTAGGTGCCATAATTTTTTTACGAATAAAAGAAGCTGCAGTTTTACAACTAGTGACGGAGAGTGACAAAATACACACTCTATAAAAATTCCAGAGTGCTATTTCGGCAGTCAGCTGTACTAAATCGTTCATATACGCACTGATGGGTGCCATGAATACGGATAAAATATAATAAAATGCAATAAAAAGTCCGATAAAGTCGCAAATGCACTTCTTAAACGCCATCTTAATGCAAATTCAATATTCAATTGCTAGGAGGGGCATAATAGTATATATTATACATCACGGTAGCGAAGCGCAGTATTATAACCTGAGCGCGCAGCGCGAAGTATCTAAAGCGCGAAGGTTATAAGAGGATTCGCCACCGTGGTGTATATACTATTTTTTGCTCTACCAAACGGCTTAATACCTAAATTCCAAACAAATTTCGTAAATATTTTAACTGTCAACCTGACAATACAGCTCTTTAAAACGTCAAAATTAAAATAGTCATATTTGGTAACTTAGCAATTTATTAGTTACCACGGTGAAAATTGTTTATTTTACTTTCTATCCCTTGGTGGAGAAAATCAACTTCACGACCTAAAAATAGGCCAATAACGGTGCGTTCTGAGATTAGTAGTGCAAAAAAATATTTCTTTTGCAATACTAGTACACGTAAAACACACCAGAACTGCATATAAAGCTATGTGTTTCCATGTGGCTATTCGCAAGTGCATAATCTAAAAAATACACACTCGATAAAAATCCCTGAGTGATATTTTGTCAGGCAGCTGTACTAAATCGTTCATATTGTCACTGGTGGGTGCCTTGAATGAGGATAAATTAAAATAAAATGCAATAAAAAGTCCGATAAAGTCGCAAATGCACTAATTAAACGCTACCATGATGCAAATTCAGCATCCAATTGCTAGGAAGGTCATAACGATAGCTACTGTTCGATACTAGTACACCAGAAATGCACATAAAACTTTATGTTTCTATCTAGCCATTCGCAAGCGCATAATCTGAAAAATACACACTCTATAAAAATCCCAGAGTGCTATTTCGGCAGCCAGCTGTAGTAAATCGTTCATATTGTCACTGATGAGTGCATTAATCGGGATTAAATATAATAAAATAGAATAAAAAGTCCGCTGAAGTCCCAAATGCACTTATTAAACGCTATCTTAATGCAAATTCAGCATCCAATTGCTAGGAGGGGCATAAACATATTTATTTGTTGCTCACTTGTAAACATCAATTTATCAAGTCACTCTATTCACCTTGAATATGCTTCTTAACTGGCTATCCTGTAAATTTTTTACTGGCAAGCTTTTTACAAGCGTGCTCATAGATAAATGATAGCGTACAAAGCTAGAGTTGTCATTCTTAATATGTGTCATATTGATGAATTTAGCTGCTTGTCAGTTTGACATTGTGAATAAATGGTAAATTTATAGATATTTACAAGTAAGGCACAAATAAAATATTCAACAATGTACGCAAGGTAACAGGTTTTACTAGCTTCAGAAGGTGATTGGATCGCCTTTGGCTCGCCAGTCATATCTTTCTGTCGCCAGTAAAAACCTCTTACCAAGCTAGTAATGCTAAATACTATTCTTTTGCAGTACTAGTACACGTAAGACACACCAGAAGTGCACACACAGCTTAACGTTTCCATGTGGCAATTCGCAAATGCATAATTTGAAAAATAAACACTATAAAATATTGGCACTGATGGGTGCCATGCATACGGATAAAATATAATAAAATACAATGAAATGATCGCTGAAGTCGCAAATGCACTTATTAAAAGTTATGATCCTGCACATTCAGCATCCGCTTGCTAGGAGCGGCATAAAAATATTTCTTTTGCAACACTAGTACACGTAAAATACACCACAAGTGCACATAAAGCTTTATGTTTCTATGAGGCATTCGCAAATGCATAATCGGAAAAATACACCCTATAAAAATCCCAGAGCGCTATTTCGGCAGCCATCTCTACTAAATCGTTGACATTGGCACTGACGGATGCAATTAGTACGGATAAATTATAATGAAATATAATAAAAAATCAGCTAAAGTCTCAAAAGCACTTATTAAAAGCTATCTTAACGCAAATTCAGCATCCTATTGCTAGAAGAATTATAATAATATTTCTTGTGCGATACTAGTATACCAGAACTGCACATAATGCTTTATGTTTCCATGTTGCCATTCGCAAATGCATAATCTGAAAAATAAACACTATAAAAATCCCAGAGTGCCATTTCGGCAGCCAGCTTGTAGTAAATCGTTCATATGGGCACTGATGGGTGCCATGAATAGGGATAAAATATAATAAAATGCAATAAAAAGTCGGCTGAAGTCGCAAATGCACTTATTAAACGATACCTTAATGCAAACTCAATATCCAACTGCTAGGAGGGGCATAAAAATATTTTCTTTGCCATACTAGTACAAGTAAAACACACCAGAAGGGCACTTAAAGCTTTATGTTTCCCTCTAGCCATTTTCAAGGGCATAATCTGAAAAATACGCACTCAATAAAAGTTCCAGAGTGCTGTTTCGGCAGGTATCTGTACTAAATCGTTCGTATTGGCGCTGAGGGGTGCCATGAATACGGATAATATATAGTAAAATGCAATAAAATTTCCGCTAAAGTCGCAAATTTATTGCTTAAACGCCATGTTAATGCAAATTCAATATCGAATTGTTGGAGGGGCATAAAGATATTTCTCTTGTAATAGTAGTACACGTAAAACACACCAAAAGTGCATATAAAACTTTATGTTTAAATGTGGCCATTCGTAAGTGCATAATCTGATCAATACACACTCTATAAAAATCCCAGAATGCTGTTTCAGCAGTTAGCTGTAGAAAATCATTCATATTGGCACTAATGACTGCCATGAATAAGGATAAAATATATTAAAATGCAATCAAAAGTCTGCTGAAGGCGCATAGGCACTTATTAAACGCTACCTTAATGCAAATTCAATATCCAATTGCTAGGAGGGGCAGAAAGATATTTCTTTTGCAATACTAGTACACGTAAAACACACCAGAAGGGCACTTAAAGCTTTATGTTTTCCTCTAGTCATTCGCAAGTACATAATCTGAGAAATACACAGTGTATGAAAGTCCCTGACTGCTATTTCGGCAGCCAGCTGTACTATATCGTTTGTTGAATAAGAATAAAATATTGTGTAATGCAATTAACTGCTTAAACGTCATGTTAATGCAAATTAAATATCCAGTTGCTACGAGGGGCATAAAGATATTTCTTTTGCAATAGTAGTACACGTAAAACACACCAAAAGTGCATATAAAGCTTTATGTTTAAATGTGGCCACTCGCAAGTGCATAATCTGAAAAATACACACTCTATAAAAATCCCAAAGTGCTGTTTCAGCAGTTAGCTGTAGTAAATCGTTCATATTGGCACTGACGTATGCCACGAATACGGATAAAATTTAATAAAATGCAATAAAAACTCTCCTAAAGGCGCAAATGCACTTATTAAAAGCTATTTTAATGCAAATTCAATATACAATTACTAGGAGGGGCAGAAAGATATTGTCTTTGCAATACTAGTACACGCAAAACACACCAGAAGGGCACTTAAAGCTTTATGTTTAAATGTGGCCACTCGGAAGTGCATAATCTGAAAAATACACCCCCGATAAAAATCCCTGAGTGCTATTTCGATAGCCAGCTGCACTAAATCGTTTATATTGGCACTGATGTCTGCCATGAATACGGATAAATATAATAAAATCCTATAAAAAGTCTGTTGAAGGCGCAAATGCACTTATTAAACGCTGCCTTAATGCAAATTCAATATACAATTGCTAGAAGGGGCTTAAAAATATTTCTTTTGCAATACTAGTACACGTAAAACACACCAGAAGGGCACTTAAAGCTTTATGTTTTCCACTAGCCATTCGCAAGTGCATAATCTGAGAAATATACACGGTATGAAAGTCCCAGCGTGCTTTTGGCAGCCAGCTGTACTCAATCGTTTATATTGGCACTGAGGGCTGCCATGAATAAAGATAAAATATAGTGTAATGCAATAAAATGTCCGCTAAAGTCGCAAATTTACTGCTTAAATGCCATGTTAATGCAAATTCAACATCCAATTGCTAGGAGGGGCATAAAGATATTTTTTTGCAATATTAGTACACGTAAAACACACCAGAAGGGCACTTAAAGCTTTATGTTTCCCACTAGCCATTCGCAAGTGCATAATCTGAAAAATACACGCTCTATAAAAATCCTATAATGCTGTTTTGGCGGTTAGCTGTAGTAAATCGTTCATAGTGGCACTGATGGGTGCCATGAATACAAATAAAATATAATAAAATGCAATAAAATGTCTACTGAAGCCGCGAATGCACTTATTAAAGCATGCCTTAAAGCAAATTCAATATACAATTGCTAGAAGGGGCATAAAGATATTTCTTTTGCAATACTAGTACACGTAAAACCCACCAGAAGGGCACTTGAAACTTTATGTTTTCCTCTAGCCGTTTGCAAGTGCACAATTTGATAAATACACACTGTATGAAAGTCCCAGAGTGCTGTTTCGGCAGCCAGCTGTACTAAATCGTTCATATTGGCACTAAGGGCTGCTATGAATAAGGATAAAATAAAGTGTAATGCAATAAAATGTCCGCTAAAGTCGCAAATTCACTGCTTAAACGCCATGTGAATGCAAATTCAATATCCAATTGCTAGGAGGGGCATAAAGGTATTTCTTTTGCAATAATAGTACACGGAAAACACACCAAAAGTGCATATAAAGCTTGATGTTTAAATGTGGCCATTGGCAAGTGCATAATCTGAATAACACACACTCTATAAAAATCCCAGAGTGATGTTTCGGCAGTTAGCTGTAGTAAATCGTTCATATTGGCACTGATGTCTGCCATGAATACGGACAAAATATAATAAAATCTTATAAAAAGTTTGTTGAAGGCGCAAATGCACTTATTAAACGCTGCCTTAATGCAAATTCAATATCCAATTGCTAGGAGGGGCATAAAGATATTTTTTATGCAATAATAGTACACGGAAAACACACCAAAAGTGCATATAAAGCTTGATGTTTAAATGTGGCCATTGGCAAGTGCATAATCTGAATAACACACACTCTATAAAAATTCCAGAGTGATGTTTCGGCAGTTAGCTGTAGTAAATCGTTCATATTGGCACTGATGTCTGCCATGAATACGGATAAAATATAATAAAATCTTATAAAAAGTCTGTTGAAGGCGCAAATGCACTTATTAAACGCTTCCATAATGCAAATTCAATATACAATTGCTAGAAGGGGCTTAAAAATATTTCTTTTGCAATATTAGTAGACGGAAAACACACCAAAAGTGCATATAAAGCTTTATGTTTAATTGCGGCCATTGGCAAGTGCATAAGCTGATTAATACACACTCTATAAAAATCCCAGAGTGATGTTTCGGCAGTTAGCTGTAGTAATTCGTTCATATTGGCACTGATGTCTGCCATGAATACGGATAAAATATAATAAAATCTTATAAAAAGTCTGTTGAAGGCGCAAATGTACTTATTAAACGCTGCCTTAATGCAAATTCAATATACAATTGCTAGAAGGGGCTTAAAATATTTCTTTTGCAATACTAGTACACGTAAAACACACCAGAAGGGCACTTGAAACTTTATGTTTCCCTCTAGCCGTTTGCAAGTGCAGAATTTGATAAATACACACTGTAAGGAAGTCCCAGAGTGCTGTTTCGGCAGCCAGCTGTACTAAATCGTTCATATTAGCACTGAGGGGTGCCATGAATACGGAGAAAATATAGTAAAATACAATAAAATGTCCGCTAAAGTCGTAAATTCACTGCTTAAACGCCATGTTAATGCAAATTCAATATCCAATTGCTAGGAGGGGCATAAAGATATTTCTTTTGCAATTCTAGTACACGTAAAACACACCAGAAGGGCATTTATTGCTTTATGTTTCCCTCTAGCCATTCCCAAATGCATAATCTAAGAAATACACACTGTATGAAAATCCCAGAGTGTTTTTAGGCAGCCAGCTGTACTAAATCGTTCATATTGGCACTGAGGGGTGCCATGAATAAGAATAAAATATAGTGTAATGCAATAAAATGTCCGCTAAAGTCGCAAATTCACTGATTAAACTCTATGTTAATGCAAATTCATTATGCAATTGCTAGGAGGGGCATAAAGCTATTTTTTTGCAATTCTAGTACACGTAAAACTCACCTGGAGGGCACTTAAAGCTTTATGTTTCCCTCTAGCCATTCGCAAGTGCATAATCTGAGAAATACACACTGTATGAAAGTCCCTGACTGCTATTTCGGCAGCCAGCTGTGGTAAATCGTTCATATTGGCACGGAGGGGTGCCATGAATAAGAATAAAATATTGTGTAATGCAATAAAATGTCCGTTAAAGTCGCCAATTCACTGCTTAAACGCCATGTTAATGCAAATTAAATATCCAATTGCTACGAGGGGCATAAAGATATTTCTTTTGCAATAGTAGTACACGGAAAACACACCAAAAGTGCAATAAAGCTTTATATTTAAATGTGGCCACTCGCAAGTGCATAATCTGAAAAATACACCCCCGATAAAAATCCCTGAGTGCTATTTCGATAGCCAGCTGCACTAAATCGTTTATATTGGCACTGATGTCTGCCATGAATACGGATAAAATATAATAAAATATAATAAAATCCTATAAAAAGTCTGTTGAAGGCGCAAATGCATTTATTAAACGCTGCCTTAATGCAAATTCAATATACAATTGCTAGAAGGGGCTTAAAAATATTTCTTTTGCAATACTAGTACACGTAAAACACACCAGAAGGGCACTTAAAGCTTTATGTTTTCCACTAGCCATTCGCAAATGCATAATCTGAGAAATATACACGGTATGAAAGTCCCAGCGTGCTTTTCGGCAGCCAGCTGTACTAAATCGTTCATATTGGCACTGAGGGCTGCCATGAATAAAGATAAAATATAGTGTAATGCAATAAAATGTTCGCTAAAGTCGCAAATTTACTGCTTAAACGCCATGTTAATGCAAATTCAATATCCAATTGCTAGGAGGGGCATAAATGTATTTCTTTTGCAATACTAGTACACGTAAAACACACCAGAAGGGCACTTAAAGCTTTATGTTTCCCTCTAGCCATTCCCAAATGCATAATCTAAGAAATACACACTGTATGAAAGTCCCAGAGTATTTTTCGGCAGCCAGCTGTAGTAAGTCGTTCATATTGGCACTGAGGGGTGCCATGAATAAGAATAAAATATAGTGTAATGCAATAAAATGTCCTCTAAAGTCGCAAATTCACTGCTTAAACTCTGTGTTAATGCAAATTCATTATGCAATTGCTAGGAGGGGCATAATAGTAGTTTATGTAACTAGTCCTCAAAGCAAGGCTTTAGGGGACGAGTCGTAATGTTTCCGGACGAGGCGGAGCGAAGCGCAGCCGAGTCCGTAATATGAAGATGAGTCTTCTAAAGCAATTTGAGGACGTGTTGCATACAACGTTTTTTTGTATTAGCTCTCCAAACATTATAATATGAAGTTTCAATTACCATTAACGCGGCATTATATTATGAGGCCGCGCGAAAATGTATTTTTCTAGGATCCTCAAAATGGCCATTTAGAGGCCTTGTACTTAAAGTCGTCATGGCAACTAATGTTTGAGTCCGCTAAAATGTTGCCATGACGACTTTAAGTACAAGGCCTCTAAATGGCCGTTTTGAGGATCCTAGACAGTTTCCAAAGTAACCAGTTTGAGGAGCAAATACAAAAAAGCTATTTTTTTGCAATTCTAGTACACGTAAAACTCACCTGGAGGGCACTTAAAGCTTTATGTTTCCCTCTAGCCATTCGCAAGTGCATAATCTGAGAAATACACACTGCTATTTCGGCAGCCAGCTGTACTAAATGGTTCATATTGGCACGGAGGGGTGCCATGAATAAGAATAAAATATTGTGTAATGCAATAAAATGTCCGCTAAAGTCGCCAATTCACTGCTTAAACGCCATGTTAATGCAAATTCAATATACAATTGCTACGAGGGGTATAAAGATATTTCTTTTGCAATAGTAGTACACGTAAAACACACCAAAAGTGCATATAAAGCTTTATGTTTAAATGTGGCGATTCGCAAGTGCATAATCTGAAAAATACACTTCTTCTTCTTCCCTCAGCCTTTATTCGTCCACTGCTGGACATAGGCCTCCTCCAGTTGGCTCCATGTGTTTTTGTTTCTAGCAGTAGTTATCCATTGTCTGCCTGTGATGGTCTTGACGTCGTCAATCCAGCGTTTTTGGGGTCTTCCTACACTCCTCTTAGTTAGACGTGGTCTCCAGTTTATTAATCTTTGCGTCCACCTTTCAGAATCTTGCCTTGCTGCGTGACCGACCCATTACCATTTTAGTCTAGCTACGGGTTCCACTATGTCTGTTATTCCGGTTCTGATTCGGATGTCTTCGTTACGGACTCTGTCCCTTCGGGTTATTCCCAACATAGCCCGTTCTGTCGCTCTTTGTGTTACACTTAGCTGTTCCATGGTCTTTCTTGTTATGGCCATTGTTTCTAACCCATATGTAGTTACAGGTAGTATACAACTATCGTATACCTTGCGTTTCAGGTTCATGGGTATGTCCTTATCCCGTAGTATATAGCGCAATTTTCCGAAAGCTGCCCATGTTAGGTGGATTCTTCGTTTGATTTCAGCTTTTTGATTATCTTTACCTATCTTTATAGTATGACCAAGGTATACGTAGTTGTTGACTGTTGCTAGCGTTACGTTGTCCACTATTATGTTACTTGGTTCATTGCTCATTATTTTGGTTTTATTTAAATTCATTCTGAGACCCACTTTCTGTGATTGATGGTTTAGCTCTTTTATCATAATGTCGAGTTCTTCTGTGTTAGTACTAATCAAGACTATATCGTCAGCAAATCTCAGATGATTTAGATGAACGCCACCGATTTTTAAACCTTTTTCTTCCCAGTTTAGTTGCTTGAATACGTTTTCCAGCGCCAGCGTGAACAGTTTAGGAGACATCGCGTCTCCCTGCCGGACGCCTTTTTCGAGCCGTATCTTCTCAGTTGTTAGGTTATCGTCTATTTTGATGTGGAAGGTGGCTTCTTCGTAGATATTTTTAATCAGAGAGATGTACCTTGAGTCCACTCTAGCGTTTTCCAGTGCAGCAAAGAGCGCCCAAGTTTCTATGCAGTCGAAGGCCTTATGATAATCTACGAATGCTAGATGTATTGGAATATTGTACTCCGTTGTCTTTTCTATCAACGTTCTAATCGTTTGCAAGTGATCTATGGTGCCAAAACCGCTGCGAAAGCCCGCCTGTTCAACCGGTTGATAAGAATCTAATTTCGCAGTGAGGCGGTTCGTTATGATCTTAGTCAACAGCTTATATAAATGTGAGAGTAAGCTAATCGGTCGATAGTTTTCAATATTACTGATATCTCCTTTTTTGTGTATTAATACCACCTCTGCATTCCTCCACATTTCTGGTATTTTGCCTTTTAATAAGCACTCATTTAGCAATAGTTGTAGGATATTCTCTAGGGTTTCCCCACCAAAATACACACTCTATAAAAATCTCAGAGTGCTGTTTCGGCAGTTAGCTGTAGTAAATCGTTCATATTGGCACTGATGTCTGCCATGAATACCGATAAAATATAATAAACTGCAACAAAAAGTCTGCTGAAGGCGCAAATGCACTTATTAAAAGCTATTTTAATGCAAATTCAATATTCAATTACTAGGAGGGGCAGAAAGATATTTCCTTTGCAATACTAGTACACTCAAAACACACCAGAAGGGCACTTAAAGCTTTATGTTTCCCTCTAGCCATTCGCAAGTGCATAATCTGAGAAATACACACTGTATGAAAGTCCCAGAGTGCTGTTTCGGCAGCCAGCTGTACTAAATCGTTTATATTGGCACTGAGGGCTGCCATGAATAAGGATAAAATAAAGTGTAATGCAATAAAATGTCCGCTAAAGTCGCAAATTCACTGCTTAAACGCCATGTGAATGTAAATTCAATATCCAATTGCTAGGAGGGGCATAAAGATATTTCTTTTGCAATAATAGTACACGTAAAACACTCCAAAAGTGCATATAAAGCTCTATGTTTAAATGTGGCCATTCGCAAGTGCATAATCTGAAAAATACACACTCTATAAAAATCCCAGAGTGCAGTTTCGGCAGTTAGCTGTAGTAAATCGTTCATATTGGCACTGATGTCTGCCATGAATACGGGTAAAATATAATAAAATCTTATAAAAAGTCTGTTGAAGGCGCAAATGCACTTATTAAACGCTGCCTTAATGCAAATTCAATATACAATTGCTAGAAGGGGCTTAAAAATATTTCTTTTGCAATACTAGTACACGTAAAACACACCAGAAGGGCACTTAAAGCTTTAAGTTTCCCTCTAGCCATTCGCAAGTGCATAATCTGAGAAATACACACTCTATGAAAATCCCAGAATGCTGTTTCGGCAGCCAGCTGTACTAAATCGTTCATATTGGCACTGAGGGGTGCAACGAATACGGATAAAATATAGTAAAATACAATAAAATGACCGCTAAAGTCGCAAATTCACTGCTCAAACGCCATGTTAATGCAAATTCAATATCCAATTGCTAGGAGGGGCATAAAGATTTTTCTTTTGCAATAATAGTACACGTAAAACACACCAAAAGTGCATATAAAGCTCTATGTTTCCATGTGGCCATTCGCAAGTGCATAATCTGAAAAATACACACTCTATAAAAATCCCAGAGTGCAGTTTCGGCAGTTAGCTGTAGTAAATCGTTCATATTGGCACTGATGTCTGCCATGAATACGGATAAAATATAATAAAATGCAATAAAAAGTCTGCTGAAGGCGCAAATGCACTTATTAAACGCTACCTTAATGCAAATTCAATAACCAATTCCTAGGAGGGGAATAAAGATGACTCTTTTGCAATACTAGTACACGTAAAACACACCAGAAAGGCATATAAAGCTTTATGTTTCCCACTAGCCATTCGCAAGTGCATAATCTGAAAAATACACACTCTATAAAAATCCCATCATGCTGTTTCGGCGGTTAGCTGTAGTAAATCGTTCATAGTGGCACTGATGGGTGCCATGAATACGGATAAAATATAATAAAATGCAATAAAATGTCTACTGAAGCCGCAAATGCACTTATTAAACGCTGTCTTAATGCAAATTCAATATCCAATTGCTAGGAGGGGCATAAAGATATTTCTTTTGCAATACTAGTACACGTAAAACACACCAGAAGGGCACTTAAAACTTTATGTTTCCCTCTAGCCGTTTGCAAGTGCACAATTTGATAAATACACACTGTATGAAAGTCCCAGAGTGCTGTTTCGGCAGCCAGCTGTACTAAATCGTTCATATTGGCACTGATGTCTGCCATGAATACGGATAAAATATAATAAAATCTTATAAAAAGCCTGTTGAAGGCGCAAATGCACTTATTAAACGCTGCCTTAATGCAAATTCTAATTACAATTGCTAGAAGGGGCTTAAAAAGATTTCTTTTGCAATACTAATACACGTAAAATACACCAGAAGGGCACTTCAAGCTTTAAGTTTCCCTCTAGCCATTCGCAAGTGCATAATCTGAGAAATACACACTCTATGAAAGTCCCAGAGTGCTGTTTCGGCAGCCAGCTGTACTAAATCGTTCATATTGGCACTGAGGGCTGCCATGAATAAAGATAAAATATAGTGTAATGCAATAAAATGTCCGCTAAAGTTGCAAATTTACTGCTTAAACGCCATGTTAATGCAAATTCATTATGCAATTGCTAGGAGGGGCATAAAGCTATTTTATTGCAATTCTAGTACACGTAAAACTCACCTGGAGGGCACTTACAGCTTGATGTTTCCCTCTAGCCATTCGCAAGTGCATATTCTGAGAAATACACACTGCTATTTCGGCAGCCAGCTGTGCTAAATCGTTCATATTGGCACGGAGGGGAGCCATGAATAAGAATAAAATATTGTGTAATGCAATAAAATGTCCGCAAAGTCGCCAATTCACTGCTTAAACGCCATGTTAATGCAAATTCAATATCCAATTGCTACGAGGGGCATAAAGATATTTGTTTTGCAATAGTAGTACACGTAAAACACACCAAAAGTGCATATAAAGTTTTATGTTTAAATGTGGCCATTCGCAAGTGCATAATCTGAAAAATACACACTCTATAAAAATCTCAGAGTGCTGTTTCGGCAGTTAGCTGTAGTAAATCGTTCATATTGGCACTGATGTCTGCCATGAATACGGATAAAATATAATAAAATGCAATAAAAAGTCTGCTGAAGGCGCAAATGCACTTATTGAACGCTATTTTGATGCAAATTCAATATCCAATTACTAGGAGGGGCAGAAAGATATTTCCTTTGCAATACTAGTACACGGAAAACACACCAAAAGTGCATATAAAGCTTGATGTTTAAATGTGGCAATTCGCAAGGGCATCATCTGAATAACACACACTCTATAAAAATCCCAGAGTGATGTTTCGGCAGTTAGCTGTAGTAAATCGTTCATATTGGCACTGATGTCTGCCATGAATACGGATAAAATATAATAAAATCTTATAAAAAGCCTGTTGAAGGCGCAAATGCACTTATTAAACGCTGCCTTAATGCAAATTCAATATACAATTGCTAGAAGGGGCTTAAAAATATTTCTTTTGCAATACTAGTACACGTAAAACACACCAGAAGGGCACTTAAAGCTTTAAGTTTCCCTCTAGCCATTCGCAAGTACATAATCTGAGAAATACACACTCTATGAAAGTCCCAGAGTACTGTTTCGGCAACCAGCTTTACTAAATCGTTCATATTGGCACTGAGGGGTGCCATGAAGACGGATAAAATATAGTATAACACAATAAAATGAACGCTAAAGTCGTAAATTCACTGCTTAAACGACATGTTAATGCAAATTCAATATCCAATTGCTAGGAGGGGCATAAAGATATTTCTTTTGCAATTCTAGTACACGTAAAACACACCAGAAGGGCACTTAAAGCTTTATGTTTCCCTCTAGCCATTCCCAAATGCATAATCTAAGAAATACACACTGTATGAAAGTCCCAGAGTGTTTTTCGGCAGCCAGCTGTACTAAATCGTTCATATTGGCACTGAGGGGTGCCATGAATAAGGATAAAATATAGTGTAATGCAATAAAATGTCCGCCAAAATTCGCAAATTTACTGCTTAAACTCTATGTTAATGCATATTCATTATGCAAATGCTAGGGGGGGCATAAAGCTATTTCTTTTGCAATTCTAGTACACGTAAAACTCACCTGGAGGGCACTTAAAGCTTTATGTTTCCCTCTAGTCATTCGCAAGTGCATAATCTGAGAAATACACACTGTATGAAAGTCCCTGACCGCTATTTCGGCAGCCAGCTGTGCTAAATCGTTCATATTGGCACGGAAGGGTGCCATGAATAAGGATAAAATATAGTGTAATGACCGCTAAAGTCGCAAATTTACTGCTTAAACGCCATGTTAATGCAAATTCAATATCCAATTGCTAGGAGGGGCATAAAGATATTTCTTTTGCAATAATAGTACACGGAAAACACACCAAAAGTACATATAAAGCTTGATGTTTAAATGTAGCAATTGGCAAATGCATAATCTGAATAACACACACTCTATAAAAATCCCAGAGTGATGTTTCGGCAGTTAGCTGTAGTAATTCGTTCATATTGGCACTGATGTCTGCCATGAATACGGATAAAATATAATAAAATCTTATAAAAAGTCTGTTGAAGGCGCAAATGCACTTATTAAACGCTACCTTAATGCAAATTCAATATACAATTGCTAGGAAGGGCTTAAAGATATTTCTTTTGCAATACTAGTACACGTAAAACACACCAGAAGGGCACTTAAAGCTATAAGTTTCCCTCTAGCCATTCGCAAGTGCATAATCTTAGAAATACACCCTGTATGAAAGTCCCAGAGTGCTGTGTCGGCAGTTAACTGTATTAAATCGTTCATAGTGGCACTGATGGGTGCCATGAATACAAATAAAATATAATAAAATGAAATAAAATGTCTACTGAAGCCGCAAATGCACTTATTAAACGCTGTCTTAATGCAAATTCAATATCCAATTGCTAGGAGGGGCATAAAGATATTTCTTTTGCAATACTAGTACACGTAAAACACACCAGAAGGGCACTTAAAGCTTTATGTTTTCCTCTAGCCATTCGCAAGTGCATAATTTGATAAATACGCTGTTGGGGAGCTTCCCAGTTTTCCGTTATGTTTGGAAACTTCTGGTTGCTAGCTCGAATTGAACTGTAGTGGACTGTATTGATTTATTCTTCACTAAATTATACACTCGTTGAAAGCAAAGTAGGTAATTTATTTGCAATAAATTAACACACAAACATTTGAACATTTAAACAAAGAATTAGCGTTTCTCGGAGTGGACTGCTCGCGTCCAGTCAGTTTGACAGACGGAGGGTAAGTAGTGAGGGCAAGCGCGCTCCAAGAAGTGCTGAAATGCGCATAGTACAACGCACACTACAAGCGAAGCGGCAAAATCCATGAATCACTTGACATACCGCCCGCCTTGGAAAGGGTAACCTTTCAAATAACAACAGTACAAATTTGACATGTAACAGCTAGAGTAAGACATGTAACTAAAATCGACATATACAAAGCATAATAATACATAGATCTTAAGGTAATACAAGAAAACCCGAACAATGGGAAGCCAAAAAGCTTCACGAAACACTGCGTAAGACGCTAACGTACTAGTTCACAGCACTAGGTAGCGGGCACAATTTGGCGAAGGATCGCTTTACGATCCCTGACACAGTTTTCACTGACGCCACACGCGTAACGCCGTCAAGGCTAGGGTACAGCTCGGTGATCCGGCCTAACCTTCACTTCAGAGGGGGAAGATTGTCATCCTTGATGAGGACCATGGAACCAGGCTGGAGGTCCGAAGTGTGTGTGCGCCATTTGGTGCGCTGTTGGAGTTCCGAGATGTACTCTTTACTCCATCTTTTCCACACATTTTGGTGGAGCTGTTGTATTCTTTGGTATCTAGACAGCCGAGACTCGGCTATCTCAGTAACGTTGGGATCAGGCAGTGACACCAAAGGAAGACCGATCAGAAAATGAGCAGGAGTCAAAGGCTGAAGGTCGTTTGGATCAGCGGATAAAGGAGACAGGGGTCGGGAGTTTAAGGTCGCTTCCACCTGTGCTAGCAAAGTGCTAAATTCATCGTAATTTAGACTAGTGTTACCTATAACGCGCCGTATGTGATGTTTGGAGGACTTAATTCCGGCCTCCCACAATCCGCCAAAGTGGGGACTGTGCGCGGGTATAAAATGCCAAGCTACCCCGTCGTTCGCGACTGATTCGGAAATAGAAAGGCCTTGTTCCGCAAGAAAATTGCCTAATTCGATTAATTCGGAATTAGCGCCGACAAAATTAGTGCCATTGTCTGAATAGACATGGAGCGGTTTGCCTCGACGAGCTACAAACCGGCAAAAAGCCATTAAGAAGGCTTCAGTAGAAAGGTCAGCGACCAATTCAAGGTGCACTGCTTTTGTGACAAAACAAACGAATAGACAAAGGTAGGACTTTACTAGTTTAGAACCACGTCCTTTGCGATCCTTTATCATGAACGGTCCACCATAATCAATACCAGTCGTATGAAATGTGGGCGATGATTGAATACGAGAGGCTGGCAGATCTCCCATTATGGGTTCGGGTAACTTAGGAGAAAATCTAAAACACCGCAAGCATTGATGAACCACTTGCTTGACTATATTTTTGCCAAAGGTAATCCAATATCGTTCTCTGAGATTAGCTAACAGCATTTGAAGTCCGGCATGGAGAAGCCGAAGGTGCTCATGTGAGACTAGGAATTTGGCGAATGGATGTTTGCCAGAAATCACTAGAGGAAACTTCTTCTCAAAAGGTAATTGAGAGGTTGTTACAACCTAAACTCGTCAGATCGACAAAAACAGGCCACATGTTGGGATAGCCCGTTTGTTACAGTACAAAACGGTAACTACGGCCTAACCTCCAGCCCTTCAAGCGTGCACACAAACTTATACGTTTGGGGACCAGATAGTTAGCTGCAAAAGAACTATAAACGACGACGAAATCGGGAATACGCCGAAAAGCAAGCCCTGACTCTCGACGAGATGGTTGTAACAAAATCTCACCGGCTATTGGTTGCTGAAAAGGAGAAGGGTCGTGGTAAAAACACTACATGAAAGTCAGGGCGGTACTTCGGCACAAAAGGGTGAAATGATGGTAAATGTAGGACGCCACTCCATTCTAACTAACTAAATCGAACCCACTTGAATGGAGAAGTGTGGGCTCAATTCCCACTAACAACTAGGCAAGCTTGGTTCGGCTAACACGCCACGGCACTGACTTACCTTGACGAAACAACTTCCTGAAGCAGCTGCTAAACTCCTTTACAACTAACTGAAAAGGAACACAACAACAAACAAAATATCGTCAACACAAATCAAAGACATCAGTACTTAACAATGAGCTCTATTCAAATAGTAAATAAAATAAGCAGGTAACAATGGACATGAAATGTTTGACTAGTTACAAGAAAAATAATCAAAGGGGTTAGTTACTAATTTACGTTACAAGTTACTTCAATACGAACAACAATAAACTTTACTGTACAGACATGACCTTGAAATCAACAATGCTAACTATAGCAGTAATATTAAGCCGGAATGTTCAACACTTTTTGACGAAACGAACACTATGTAGTAGGCACGATAATTACATAAAACGTTGACGAAAAGAACACTAGGTTATACACGACAGTTTCATAAAATACAAGCATGGTTTACCTTGTAGGAGTTCAGCTGGCTGTAATCGACGGTCGGCGCGGTAGGGTGTTTTGCCTTCCAAGCACCTGCCTTAAGATGCGTGAAGAAACAAACGAAAACGGGAACGGGGAATCCCAGAGTAAATGGAATGCGGAACTCAGCCTCGATATTAAAGATGGTAACGACAGCAAACGGGGTCGGTAGAATGCAACCATAATCCCATCGACGGGTAGACGACGTACACAGCGGTAATCGGCAAAGCCCTCGACAGACGAGAACGATAACGTCATGCTTAGTTAACGATGGTCTGGTTAGGAGTCCGTGAACAAATCCGCCCATGGCGACAACTTAGAAGATCTCGCAATGCTCCGACGATAAAGAACTCCGACCACGTTTTAACTAAAACTTGATTCACTTCAATTCCCCACGGCTGTTGTAACTGATATTCCCTCGTACCGATAGTATACGACTCCTTCATAAGGCACCAACAATAACGAAACACATAAATTAACGCAGAAGACGGAAACGAGAACAAAGCCACCCCCAACGGCTGCATCACGCGAAGCCGTCAGGGGGTGCGATCTTAGAACACGTGCTGTATCCTTCAAGATCGGGTCGGGACTGAATTTCAAACTGCGGCTAAACCCAACGGCTACCAACGCGTGCTATACGCATCTTTCTCTTGCATATGCGAAGACGAAGGAAGGTAACGGAAAATTTCAACAGAATCGCAGGACAGCTGACTGGACGATTCACAAGGGACTCGAAGGTTAAAAATCTCGGACTAACGAAATACTGGGAAACGGTAATCTGCATCCGCCTTGCAGGCAACAAGGGTGAATTTAAAAATGGAATTCTGCTAACAAAGCGTGACTATCTGAATTAATTTTAACCGATAAACGGACCGCGAGGTACAAATGCCTAGACGCGCTGCAAAGCAGAAGACAGGCAGGACCGGATTAAGCCCAAAATTTAAAATGACGACCGGACTTAAAGATGATCTAACAAGTTGTGGAGCCTACCACCAACTCTTAGCAGTCCCTTGGAATCGAGATAGGGGTTCAAAGATATCAAAGCAGAAGATTGTTTCACAGGCTTGTTCTGTGACAACAGCTTAAATTCGTCAGGAAATGACTCACGTTGTGAAACCTTTGCAAGCCTTACAAGGGATGATTGCAATTCATCTGTCGAAAGGGGCCCAGAAAGACGATCAGCTTTGAGGGTCCGCGCATTGTTATGAAAACGAAAGCAATAAGCTGTAACTCGTTGTAATCGAGCCAAACTTGAATACTGATTGAACGGAAATAGTTCAACAGAGGTTACAGAAAAACTCTGAGCTTCCTTTTTGAATTCTGGAAGATCAGCAAGAACATGTTTGGAAGTAGGCCAAGATGCCTCACCTTCGCTTAGCCAGGTGGGACCATGCCACCAAAGGCTTAATTCTTTTAAAACTAAAGGAGGGACTTTCCGGGTGAGAAGATCAGCAGGATTCGAAGCGGTAGGAACATGCCTCCACGTGGCATCAGAAGTGAGTTGCTGAACATCTGCAACTCTGTTGCACACAAAAGTTTTAAGAAGATTTGGACTGGTTTTCAACCATCCTAGCACTATTGTGGAATCTGTCCACAAACCAATTCTAGATATGGGCAAATCAAGTGCCTTTATGACTTGCACGGAAAGTTTACTTAGAAGAACAGCTCCTCAGAGCTCGAGCTTCGGAATTGTCAAGGGCTTTAAAAGGGCTACCTTGGCCTTGGAACAGAGAAGGTGAACCTGTACTTCCCCTTCCTGATTCTTGGAACGTAGGTATATCGACGAACCGTAGCCATTGTTGGAGGCGTAGCAGAAACCATGGAGTTCTATCTCAACCACGCGCCGACAGAGGCCGTGACGAGGAATTGTTAAGTCATTGAGCATGAGAAGATCACGCCGATATGTAAACCATTTTTCTTGTATGGCGTTGGGAACGGGTTCATCCCGATTCAACTTTTCCATCCAAAGTTGTTGCAAAAGAATCTTGGCACCCATGGTGCATAGACTTAGCAGACCCAGCGGGTCAAATATCTGCGATATTTCAGACAAGATGCTACGCATGGTAACCTTACTACTTGTAGAATTTGAAATATTGAACATCAGATGATCGCTTTTGAAGGACCAAATCAAACCAAGGGTGCTTGTGTGCTCATGTGCACTGAAATCAAGAACACCAGGATGCAACTCGAGATCTGGGATTCCATCGAAAACTTCTGGAGAATTAGAAATCCACTTTCTAAGTTTGAAGCACCCTGAATCAAGAATCTGATTCAAGTTTGAACAGAGAATACGCGCTTTCTCAGGAGTGTCGGCGCCTGTCAGAAGGTCGTCGACGTAGAAGTCCTCCTTTATAATTCGAGAGACTTTGGGATTTGAAGCTGCACATTCGATGCCCAATTGGGTCAAACATCGAATGGCAAGAAAAGACGCTGAAGCGGTGCCATACGTAACTGTATTCAGATCGTATGACAGAAGAGGCTCAGTTGGAGATGACCGCCACAGGATTCTCTGAAGGGGCCTATGGTTAGGATTCACCAGAACCTGACGATACATCTTCTCAATGTCGGCTGATATAGCGAACAAATGCTTGCGAAAGCAAACAAGAATGGAAAATAAGTCTTGTTGCATGGTTGGGCCAACCATCTGAATACTGTTCAGAGATTGCCCGGAAGTGGTTGCTTGTGAACCATTGAATACAACTCGGAGTTTAGTTGTCAGGCTTTCCTCTTTTAAGACTCCGTGGTGGGGTAGATAATAGGATATCTCGTTTAAATTAGGGTTTGAAACGGACATATGACCTAATTTAGAATATTAATTCATGAAATTCGAATAGCGATTGGACAAGTCAGGGTTCGCTTGTAACCGCTTCTCTAATGATAAGAATCTTTTCTGAGCGATTTGCAATGAATCACCCAATACCTCTACAGGTTTCTTGAGAGGGATAGAGACAACGAATCGACCGTTCGCTTCTCGTTGCGTATTTTGCACGAAATGTGCCTCACAGGCGTTCTCTTCATTTGTGCGGACCTTTTCCTCTGGGTAATGTTCGAGTTGCCAAAACCTAGCAATGGGGTCAGAAGCATCCTCGATCGTGCTAAGATTGCAATGTACAGGGTACGCAAAAGGGGGGCCTGTAGGGCCAGAAACAATCCAGCCAAAGCGAGTTTTTTGGAGGATGGGAAGATTTGGGCCTAGACCAATTTGTCCAATACAAAGGAGCTGCCAGAAAATGGGCAAACCAATCAGAATGTCGATGGTGCCCGGTTGGTCTTAGGACAGATCTGATAACTTGATATTATCAGGAACATTGAAACTGTTTCGCTGGACGCGAAGACTTGGGGTTGTACCTGTAATCTCATCGAGAACAAGACAGGATAGGCCAATACTGTATGAGGCGTGAGGGGCTTGCAGCTTGATATCACACCTAGCCTTGATTTGAGAAGTAGCTTTACTTAAGCCAGAAACACTAACGTTGACTTCGCGAATTGGAAGCTTCAACCTTTTACACAAATCTGAACGTATGAAGTTCGATTGGGAACCGGAATGCAGCAGGATTCGCACAACATGAGGCGTACCATCATCAGCGATGAGTTTAGCGGTAGCCGTAGGTAAGAGTACCTGCAAAGCATTAGAACAGAATGCCGAAATCGATTGATTTAGTTCAACAGGGGTTTCTGCTGACACCGCAGATCCTGGTTGACTAGAAGAAGCATTTTGAGATTTGTCCTCATGAAGAAGGGTGTTGTGCCTTGATTTGCACTTTCTACACGTATATTTGGAGCTACAGCGGCTCGAAAGGTGACCCTGAGTTAGGCAATTAAAGCATACACGGAGCTCTTTTGCCTTTGAATTTCTGTCAAGAGAAGACAGCTTGACAAACTTATCGCATTTGTACAAGGGATGAGATCCTTTACAAAATGCACACGAAGGGGTACCTGACACAAATGATTTCGAATGTACCTTGGAAGACTTTTCGGGTACAGGCTTAATATTTTTTACTTCCAGAGTTTCTAGAAGATTTGCTGTGTTTTGTAGAAATTCCTTGAACTCGTCAAGATTAGGCAGGTCAGAACTTGACCGGTTTCTAAGGACCTCCCATTCACGGAATGTAGTGGGGTCCAGTTTTTTAGAAACGACATAAATGATAACAACATCTAGAAGCTTGCTTTCGGTTGCTAATGATTTGATTGCTGTAAAATGTTTGAATAACATATCGCTAATCGTACGTAATTTAGTTGCAGATTCCTTACTGCACGATTCAAGGTCGAAAATAGCATTGAGGTGGTTATAAATCAGAATTTTTTGATCATTGTAACGATTACACAATGCATCCCAAGCTAGAGTATAATTACTCTCAGTAAACTCTAAACTTTTTATAATTTGGCTTGCATCACCCTGTAAACTAGCCTTTAAGTAATGCAGTTTTTGAATATTAGTTAGCGTTTGATTCTCATGAATTAAACTAATAAAAATCTCACGAAATTCCAACCACTCTGACACGTTTCCTGAATATTTGGGAATCGAGATGGTAGAAATGCGTACAGCTCGAGTATTGCAATGCGAGCTGCAGCTTGAATGCGCTGATCTCACGCTACCGGTAGGAGATCCAGCACGATCTGGTGCAACATCAGACTGTTTGTTGCATTCATTAATCAAGTATTCAGCTTGTGAGATTGCAAGAAAATAAGAGTCTTCAAATTCGACTTGTTGCTGCATTTCAGATTCTGCATCCTTACTGGTTTCTAAAATTTGTTCATGAACCTCATAATATTCTGATAACACGGTGGCTATAGCATCCAATCTTTTTTGCAATTGAATAATTTGAGTGCTAGATAAGAATTGATCTTCATCGTGAATTGTTTGCAAAGATTGCACGTAATTTGCGAAACGCGTAACCTTGCCTTTGATAGAGCCACGTGTTCTTACAAGCGGATCCATAATTGTTGAAATTAAAACAATTTAACAGATCGCACCAACTTTCGTACGCCCCTGGCACGGAATTTGTTATTACAACGCAAAGACAGCTCTGATAACGACGCGAAATTAACTTGGCGCTACGACGCAAAGAACGGCCCTGGTACAACGCGAGATTAACTTGTGAATAATTCGACTGCAATTTGAGAAATGCAAGGGATACTGTACTCGCGAACAAGCGAAACAATTTGGCATTTTACGCAATTAAAAATGTTTATATGACTCATAAACCATTTGTTTACGCACTAATACGCAAATCAAGTTAAGCACATGCACACACAGATGATAGAAAACCAAATTCATGCATAGGAAATCTCACAAAGGGAAATTAGGCTTACATTGATATTGGTGTGTGCCGCCTTTTTCGTTACTGAGGTTTGTACTGCCGTCGCGCCGGCAGCTGGCATGCCCACCTGCACGTTGCCGCGAGACTCGGCGTTTGGCTTTCTCGCTCCCACGTTGCTAGCACCGTATATGCTCTCTTCCTTCCTCGTTAGGGAAGAATGAAACTGCGTGTTGTACTTGCCTTGCTGCCTTGTTGACCAATTTGGGCTGCTTTTCCGGGCCGCTGGACCATGCGGCTCGAAGAAACAATGTTGGAGAGCTTCCCAGTTTTCCGTTATGTTTGGAAACTCCTGGTTGCTAGCTCGAATTGAACTGTAGTGGACTGTATTGATTTATTCTTCACTAAATTATACACTCGTTGAAAGCAAAGTAGGTAATTTATTTGCAATAAATTAACACACAAACATTTGAACATTTAACCAAAGAATTAGCGTTTCTCGGAGTGGACTGCTCACGTCCGGTCAGTTTGACAGACGGAGGGTAAGTGGTGAGGGCAGGCGCGCTCCAAGAAGTGCTGAAATGCGCATAGTACAACGCACAACTACAAGCGAAGCGGCAAAATCCATGAAACACTTAACATACACACTGTATGAAAGTCCGACAGTGCTGTTTCGGCAGCCAGCTGTACTAAATCGTTTATAGTGGCACTGATGGGTGCCATGAATACGGATAAAATATAATAAAATGCAATAAAATGTCTACTGAAGCCGCAAATGCACTTATTAAACGCTGCCTTAATGCAAATTCAATATACAATTGCTAGAAGGGGCTTAAAAATATTTCTTTTGCAATACTAGTACACGTAAAACACACCAGAAGGGTACTTAAAGCTTTATGTTTTCTACTAGCCATTCGCAAGTGCATAATCTGAGAAATATACAAGGTATGAAAGTCCCAGAGTGCTTTTCGGCAGGCAGCTGTACTAAATCGTTCATATTGGCACTGAGGAGTGCCATGAATAAGGATAAAATATTGTGTAATGCAATAAAATGTCCGCTAAAGTCGTAAATTCACTGCATAAACGGCATGTTAATGCAAATTCAATATCCAATTGCTAGGAGGGGCATAAAGATATTTCTTTTGCAATAATAGTACACGGAAAACACACCAAAAGTGCATATAAAGCTTAATGTTTAAATGTGGCCATTCGCAAGTGCATAATCTGAATAATACACACTCTATAAAAATTCCAGAGTGCTGTTTCGGCAGCTAGCTGTAGTAAATCGTTCATATTGGCACTGATGTCTGCCATGAATACAAATAAAATATAATAAAAAGCCTGCTGAAGGCGCAAATGCACTTATTAAACGCTACGTTAATGGAAATTCAATATCCAATTCCTAGGAGGGGAATAAAGATAACTCTTTTGCATTACTAGTACACGTAAAACACACCAGAAGGGCACTTAAAGCTTTATGTTTCCCACTAGCCATTCGCAAGTGCATAATCTGAGAAATATACACTGTATGAAAGTCACAGAGTGCTTTTCGGCAGCCACCTGTACTAAATCGTTCATATTGCCACTGACGGGTGCCATGAATAAGGATAAAATATTGTGTAATGCAATAAAATGTCCGCTAAAGTCGAAAATTTACTGCATAAACGCCATGTTAATGCAAATTCAATATCCAATTGCTAGAAGGGGCATAAAGCTATTTCTTTTGCAATACTAGTACACGTAAAACACACCAGAAAGGCACTTAAAGCTTTATATTTTCCTCTAGCCATTCGCAAGTGCATAATTTGATAAATACACACTGTATGAAAGTCCCAGAGTGCTGTTTCGGCAGCTAGCTGTATTAAATAGTTCATATTGGCACTGAGGGGTGCCATGAATACGGATAAATATAGTAAAATACAATAAAATGTCCGCTAAAAACGCTAATAATACGCTGAAAAATACACACTATAAAAATCCCAGAGTGCTGTTTCGCAGCTAGCTGTAGTAAATCGTTCATATTGGCACTGATGTCTGCCATGAATACGAATAAAATATAATAAAATGCAATAAAAAGCCTGCTGAAGGCGCAAATGCACTTATTAAACGCTACCTTAATGCAAATTCAGTATCCAATTCCTAGGAGGGGCATAAAGATATTTCTTTTGCAATACTAGTACACGTAAAACACACCAGAAGGGCACTTAAAGCTTTATGTTTTCCACTAGCCATTCGCAAGTGCATCTGAGAAATATACACTGTATGAAAGTCCCAGAGTGCTTTTCGGCAGCCAGCTGTACTAAATCGTTCATATTGGCACTGAGGAGTGCCATGAATAAGGATAAAATATTGTGTAATGCAATAAAATGTCCGCTAAAGTCGCAAATTCACTGCTTAAACGCCATGTCAATGCAAATTCAATATCCAATTGCTAGGAGGGGCATAAAGATATATATGTCTTTTGCAATAGTAGTACACGTAAAACACACCAAAAGTGCATATAAAGCTTTATATTTCCATGTGGCCATTCGCAAGTGCATAATCTGAAAAATACACACTCTATAAAAATCCCAGAGTGCAGCACCTCTAGGCTGCGGGAACAGGCGACCAGCCGTCACATGGGGAACCACATGATCCAAACATACCCAAAATGCCACGATACGAACAGAACCAATCCAGGTGATAAAACTCATTTCCGTTGCGTAGGATAAAAAGCTCACTTCCATTGCGTTTCCATGGCGTAGAATAAAAATCTCAATTAAAAGGCGTTGAATTAAAAGCTAAAAATATAAATTTCTAATTACACAACCGCGCAAAGAAGCGTAGAAAATGCCTGGCAGCAGCACACAATAGCCCCCATGGCGTTCCAAACGGGCACTTTCTTCACATATCCCTCCTAACTATGAGGACAGTAATAACCAAAGCTGAACGAAGCAAAAGGTGCCCATGGCACCAACTTCAACGATCGAATCGATAGAAAAGAATGAAAATTGGCCGGACCAGTTCACAATCTCAGGTTATCAAAGTGTTCCAAAATTCAAAAAAAGGAAGAAAAACTATAAGAGTGCAGATGTATTGTGCCAAACTGATAAACAGAACTGTTCCTTGTTCAGAATTAAAACTGATGGTATTTGGTTTGCCTAACAATAGGTAAAATATTGTATTTTTAGGAAACAAATGTAAATTACCAAATCTAATTAATTATTTCAACTATTATATGAAAAAATGACAAAAAGAACATAACACGTTTTTAGCACATAAAGAAACCACAGAAAGCAGTACACGTTATTGTTAGTATCTTCTGAAATGGATTTTCCATTCGCCTTTACATATCCTTCTGATATAAATAATAGACATTGAATAATTCCTACAACTGCTTTCCGGAACATGTAAATTGTGCATGTTAGCCCCTCTCATTGCCCCATGCACCTAGTAAGAACTTTTAAGGTATAAATACAAGTTTTGAGCTCTACAATAACGTCTAGACGATGTTTCAACATCAAAGATACAGAGCTTTGAAGCTAAAGATTTTTAGAAGGTATTTTAGCACATAAAGGAACGACAGAAAGCAGCAGTCGTGTTAGTTAGCATCTTCTGGAACGAATTTTTCATTCGCCATTACGTATCCTGATACAAATACCAGCATTGAAGAATTGCTACAACTGCATTCCGGTACATACATATAGAGGATATTAGCGCCTCTAATTGCCCCATGCAACCAGTAAGAATTTTCTAGGTACCTATAAATACAAATTTTAAGCGCTACAATAACGTCTAGATTACTTTTGAGCATCTAAGATACACAGCTTAGAAGCTAAAGGTTCTTAGAGAGTGTTTTAGCACATAAAATACCCACAGAAAGCAGAAGACATACTTAGCATCTTCTGGGATGGATTTTTCATTCGCCATTTAATACCTTACCAGATAGTGAATAATTCCTACAACTGCTTTCCGGTACATGTAAATTGTGCATGTTAGCACCTCTAATTGCCCCATGCAGCGAGTAAGAATTTTCTAGGTACTTATAAATACAAATTTCGGGCGCTACAATAGCGTCTAGGCGGCGTTTGAACATCAAAAATACAGACCTTTGAAGCTATACGCTCTTAGAGAGTGTTTTAACACATAAAGGAACCACAGAAAGTAGCAGACGTTGTACTTAGCATCTCCTGGGATGGATATTTCATTCGCCATTACATATCCTTCTGATATAAATATCAGACAGTGAAGAATTGCTACAACTGCATTCCGGTACATGTAAATTGTGCATATTAGCATCTCTAATTGCTTCATGAACCCAGTAAGAATTTCCTAGTTATAAATACAAATTTCGAGACGCTAAAATAACGTCTAGACCACGCTTTAATATCAACGATACAGAGCTTTGAAGCTAGAGTCATAGAGAGTGTTTTAGCACATAAAGAAACCTCAGAAAGCAACAGACGTTGTAATTAGCATCTTCTGAAATGGATTTTTCATTCGCCATTTCATATTCTTCTGATACAAATCCCAGGATTAAAAAATTACTACAACTGCATTCCAGTACATGCAAATTGAGCATATTAGCACCTCTAATGGCCCTATGCAACGAGTAAGTATTTCCTAGGTACTTATAAATACAAATTTCGGGCGCTACAATAACGTCTAGACGACGTTTGAACATCAAAAATACAGACCTTTGAAGCTATACGTTCTTAGAGAGTGTTTTAACACATAAAGGAACCACAGAAAGTAGCAGACGTTGTACTTAGCATCTCCTGGAATGGATTTTTCATTCGCCATTACATATCCTTCTGATAGAAATATCAGACTTAATGAATTGCTACAACTGCATTCCGGGACATGTAAATTGTGCATACTAGCATCTCTGATTGCCCCATAAATCCAGTAAGAATTTCCTAGTTATAATAACAATTTCGAGACGCTACAATAACGTCTAGACCAAGCTTTAATATCAACGATACAAAGCTGAAGACTCTTGGAGGATGTTTTAGGACAGGGGTCGGCAACCTGCGGCCCGCGGGCCGCATGCGGCCCTTTGCAACTTTTTGCGCGGCCCGCCAAAGCACTAATATGACTTTAGAAAAAATCAACAAACTTAGAGCGTAAGCGTGCCGAAATGTGGCCGGTGACAAAAATGCGCGACAAACAGAAGCATAGTGGGAAACCTATTTTACTGCGCAAGTTTAATCCCCACTCCCCAGCGAATACGACGTCTCGCTTAGCAAGAGTAGCATTCTTTCTAGTGATGGGCATAATCGGATGATTTCAATAATCGGAATGTTCCATTTCGGAATGTTTATAAAATCGGAATATCATCCGATTATTTTACATTCCGTAAATGCAAGCAAGGGAAAACGAGCGAAATAACAACAAGCGGAAGGAAGATGAAGTGCGTGCAAATTTACGATGAGAGCACTCGCCGTCGCGCCGTAAGCCCTTATCTGCGTTGGCATCTATTGTTTGGGTTTGTAGGACGGTCAGTAATAGCTATTTACGTTATTAGACCGGTAGCAACATTTTTATGGACGCGCCAACACTTTACAGGTCGAACCGTAGGGCGAGACCTGTATGTTTGGCAAGGCCATAAGAATTCTACCGGTCGTGTATCGTATAAGATTTTTTAGGATACTGCATTGGTAACTAGCGTTTACATTGTTACAAACGAGTCCGGTAAATTTTATCTACCGGACTCGTTTGTAACTATGTAGATGCTAGTTAGCAATGCAGTATCCTAAAAAACAATTTATGAGATTGAGTCGCACAGTGGGATATGAGGAAATAACATATTTTTTCAAATTATTACAGTAGTTACGTTAATAGACTTTCGGAAAATGGTAGTGATATTTTAAAGTTTAATAGCACATAAAGTACATAATAGATAGTATAAAACAATACTTGAATTTGAAGTCTGTAGGTGTACTATCTAATAATTAATCTACGAAATACCACTGCCATTAGTGCCATTCACGTATCATACACGTGCGCACACGGCGCGACCAGTCGACATTCGCCAACCAGCATATAGCAGTCAAGTGAGTCAATACAACATTCCGTATTCCGTTCAGTTCAAATTGGCATTTCGTTTTCGTCATTTTGTGTACCGAATAGGAAAATAATCGAATTCCGAAAGTTCCGAATTTTGTGCACCGAACAGTAAAATAATCGAATTCCGAAAAGTTCCGAAATAATAGGAACCTTCCGACTTTTTGAACAATCGGAAACTTTCCGATTATTCATTCCGGATAGGCTTATCACTAATTCTTTCATTTCGCCAGTTTGCTACTGTATGTTCATATGTGCGTTCATGTTGACAGCCGTATGACGTTTCACTACAATATTTTATATTTTTTATATTTATATAATTTTATATTTACATATTTACTACATATTTAATTGGAATTGTATATTCTTTTTTTTCCCTTTTAAGAATTGTAAAATTTTTGTTCTCTAACATTGTTATTATAGCATGTCAATAAAAAATAAATTTTTTCCTATATTTATTTTTAATAATATTTATACTCGTATATGATATAAAAGCACTATTTAAGTTACATTTGAATGTGCGGCCCGCATAAAAAAAAAATTTTTAAAATGGCCCGCCGTCCGAAAATGTTGCCGACCCCTGTTTTAGGACATAAAGTAACGACAGAAAGCAGCAGTCGTTGTAGTTAGCATCTTCTGGAATGGAATTTCCATAATCTCTGAAACTTCTTTGTGGCGTGAATTCATAATTCATATTCTTATTTGGGTATTTCGCCACTCTGCAAATTAAAAATATTAGATAACGAATATTAAGAACGAACGTTTCGAAACGTTCGTTCTTAATATTTTGGTTATCTAATATTTTTAATTTGCAGAGTGGCGGAATTTCCATTCGCCATTACATATCCTTCTGATATAAATACCAGCATTGAAGAATTGCTACAACTGCATTCTGATACATGCAAATTGAGCATATTAGCACCTCTAATTGCCCTATGCAACGAGTAAGAATTTCCTAGGTACTTATAAATACAAATTTCGGGCGCTACAATAACGTCTAGACGACGTTTGAACATCAAAAATACAGACCTTTGTAGCTATACGTTCTTAGAGAGTGTTTTAACACATAAAGGAACCACAGAAAGTAGCAGACGTTGTACTTAGCATCTCCTGGAATGGATTTTTCATTCGCCATTACATATCCTTCTGATAGAAATATCAGACTTAATGAATTGCTACAACTGCATTCCGGGACATGTAAATTGTGCATACTAGCATCTCTGATTGCCCCATAAATCCAGTAAGAATTTCCTAGTTATAATAACAATTTCGAGACGCTACAATAACGTCTAGACCAAGCTTTAATATCAACGATACAAAGCTGAAGACTCTTGGAGGATGTTTTAGGACATAAAGTAACGACAAAAAGCAGCAGTCGTTGTAGTTAGCATCTTCTGGAATGGAATTTCCATAATCTCTTAAACTTCTTTGTGGATTTTTTCATCCTTCTGATACAAATACCAGCATTAAAGAAGTACTACAACTGCATTCCGGTACATGCAAATTGTGCATATTAGCACCTCTAATTGTCCCATGCAACCAGTAAGAATTTCCTAGGTACCTATAAATACAAATTTCCGGCGCTGCAATAACGTCTAGATAATTGCTTGGGTTCGTATAGGTATTTCGTGAGGTTAAATCAGTGCAGTTTTAAGCAAATCTGCAGGTTAGTGCTTATTGTGATTAAAACGTAACCGATACACACCTAATCCTTATCCCAATACCGTGATACAAATGATTCCTTATCACAATTACCCAATTAATTTTATAATTTTCTCTATGCCGGGGATTTTCCCCAAGGCAGTTGCAAATCGAACCAGCAAGACACTCCAACAATATGGAAAATAAATTATCAGAACCCAGCTGCACTTCCAGCCAAAGAAGTACGGCAAATAATATATCAGATAGTAACACAAATACTAAAAACTCAAAAACTAATCAAACTAAAACATACTCAAGTGTTACTAAGAACATATTCCAGTATTCTAAAAAAGAACAGGTGTGGGAGAGCCTCCCAGTTTTCCGTTATGTTTGGAAAATTCCTGGTTGCTAGCTCGCCTTTGACTGTAATGGACTGTATTGATTTCTTCTTCACTGAATTATACACTCGTTGAAAGCAAAGTAGGTAATTTATTCGCAATAAATTAGCACACAACATTTGAACATTTAAAACAAAGAATTAGCGTTTCTCGGAGTGGACTGCTCGCGTCCAGTCTGGTCGACTGTCGGAGGGTAAGTGGGGACGGCAGGCGCGTCCAAGAAGGGCTGAAATGCGCATAGTACAACGCACAACTACAAGCGAAGCGGCAAAATTTATGAAACACTTAACATACCGCCCGCCTTGGAGAGGGTAACCTTTCAAATAACAACAGTACAAATTTGACATGTAACAGCTAGAGTAAACATGTAAATAGATCAAACATATATAAAGCATGATAATACATAGATCTTAAGGTAATACAAGAAAACCCGAACAATGGAAAGCCAAAATACGAAACACTGCGCAAGACGCTAACGTACTAGTTCACAACACTAGCTAGCGGGCACAATTTGGCGAAGGATCGCTTTACGATCCCTGACACAGTTTACACTGACGCCACACGCGTAACGCCGTCAAGGCCAGGGTGCAGCTCGGTGACCCGGCCTAACCTCCACTTCAGAGGGGGAAGATTGTCATCCTTGATGATGACCATGGAACCAGGCTGGAGGTCCGAAAGGTGTGTGCGCCATTTGGTGCAATGTTGGAGTTCTGAGATGTACTCCTTGCTCCATCTTTTCCATACATTCTGGTGGAGCTGTTGTATTCTTTGGTATCTAGACAGCCGAGACTCGGCTATCTCAGTAACGTTGGGATCAGGCAGTGACACCAAAGGACGACCGATCAGAAAATGAGCAGGAGTCAAAGGCTGAAGGTCGTTTGGATCAGCGGACAAAGGAGACAGGGGTCGGGAGGTTAAGGTCGCCTCCACCTGTGCTAGCAAAGTGCAAAATTCATCGTAATTTAGACTAGCGTTACCTATAACGCGCCGTATGTGATGTTTGGAGGACTTAATTCCGGCCTCCCACAATCCGCCAAAGTGGGGACTGTGCGCGGGTATAAAATGCCAAGCTACTCCGTCGCTCGCGACTGATTCGGAAATAGAAAGGCCTTGTTCCGCAAGAAAATTGCCTAATTCGATTAATTCGGAATTAGCGCCGACAAAATTAGTGCCATGTCTGAATAGACATGGAGCGGTTTGCCTCGACGAGCTACAAACCGGCGAAAAGCCATTAAGAAGGTTTCAGTAGAAAGGTCAGCGACCAATTCAAGGTGCACTGCTTTTGTGACAAAACAAACGAATAGACAAAGGTAGGACTTTACTAGTTTAGAACCACGTCCTTTGCGATCCTTTATCATGAACGGTCCACCATAATCAATACCAGTCGTATGAAATGTGGGCGATGATTGAATACGAGAGGCTGGCAGATCTCCCATTATGGGTTCGGTTAACTTAGGAGAAAATCTAAAACACCGCAAGCATTGATGAACCACTTGCTTGACTATATTTCTGCCAGAGGTAATCCAATATCGTTCTCTGAGATTAGCTAACAGCATTTGAGGTCCGGCATGTAGAAGCCGAAGATGCTCATGCGAAACTAGGAGTTTGGCGAATGGATGTTTGCCAGAAATCACTAGAGGAAACTTCTTGTCAAAAGGTAATTGAGAGTTGTGGAGCCTACCACCAACTCTTAACAGTCCCTTGGAATCCAGAAAGGGATTCAAGGATATCAAAGCAGAAGCATTGTTATAAAACGAAAGCAATAAGCTGTAACTCGTTGTAAGCGAGCCAAACTTGAATACTGATTGAACGGAAATGGTCCAACAGAGGTTACAGAAAAACTCTGAGCTTCTTTTTTGAATTCTGGAAGATCAGCAAGAACATGTCTGGAAGTAGGCCAAGATGCCTCACCTTCGCTTAGCCAGGCGGGACCATGCCACCAAAGGCTTAACTCTTTTAAAACTAGAGGAGGGACTCTCCTAGTGAGAAGATCAGCAGAATTTGACGCGGTAGGAACATGCCTCCACGTGGCATCAGAAGTGAGTTGCTGAACATCTGCAACTCTGTTGCACACAAAGGTTTTAAGAAGATTTGGACTGGTTTTTAACCATCCTAGCACTATTGTGGAATCTGTCCAGAAAACAATTCTAGATATGGGCAAATCAAGTGCCTTTATGACTTGCACGGAAAGTTTACTTAGAAGAACAGCTCCGCAGAGCTCGAGTTTCGGAATTGTCAAGGGCTTTAAAGGGGCTACCTTGGCCTTGGAACAGAGAAGGTGAACTTGTACTTCCCCTTCCTGATTCTTGGAACGTAGGTATATAGACGAACCGTAGCCATTGTTGGAAGCGTCGCAGAAACCATGGAGTTCTATCTCAACCACGCGCCGACAGAGGACGTGACGAGGAATTGCTAAATCATTGAGCATGAGAAGATCACGCCGATATGTAAACCATTTTTCTTGTATGGCGCTGGAAACGGGTTCATCCCAATTCAACTTTTCCATCCAAAGTTGTTGCAAAAGAACCTTGGCACCCATGGTGCATGGACTTAGCAGACCCAGCGGGTCGAATATCTGCGATATTTCAGACAAGATGCTACGCTTGGTAGCCTTACTACTTGTAGAACCTGAAATATTGAACATCAGATGATCGCTTTTGAAGGACCAAATCAAACCAAGGGTGCTTGTGTACTCATGTGCACTGAAATCAAGAACACCAGGATGCAATTCGGAGTCTGGGATTCCATCGAGAACTTCTGGAGAATTAGAAATCCACTTTCTAAGTTTGAAACAGCCTGAATCAAGAATCTGATTCAAGTTTGAACAGAAAATACGCGCTTTCTCAGGAGTGTCGGCACCTGTCAGAAGGTCGTCGACGTAGAAGTCCTCCTTTATCACTCGAGAGACTTCGGGATTTGAAGCTGCACATTCGATGCCCAATTGGGTCAAACATCTAATGGCAAGAAAAGACGCTGAAGCAGTGCCATAAGTAACTGTATTCAGATCGTATGACAGAAGAGGCTCAGTTGGAGAGGATCGCCAAAGGATTCTCTGAAGGGGCCTATGGTCAGGATTCACCAGAACCTGACTATACATTTTCTCAATGTCGGCTGATATAGCGAACAAATGCTTGCGAAAGCGAACAAATGCTTGCGAAAGCGAACAAGAATGGAAAATAAGTCTTGTTGCACGGTTGGGCCAACCATCTGAATACCGTTCAGAGATTGCCCGGAAGTGGTTGCTTGGGAACCATTGAATACAACTCGGAGTTTAGTTGTCAGGCTTTCCTCTTTTAAGACTCCGTGGTGGGGTAGATAATAGGATATCTCGTTTGAATTAGGGTTTGAAACGGACATATGACCTAATTCAGAATATTCATTCATGAAATTCGAATAGCGATTGGACAAGTCAGGGTTCGCTTGTAACCGCTTCTCTAATGATAAGAATCTTTTCTGAGCGATTTGCAATGAATCGCCCAATACTTCTACAGGTTCCTTGAGAGGGATAGAAACAACGAATCGACCGTTCGCTTCTCGTTGCGTATTTTGCACGAAATGTGCCTCACAGGCGTTCTCTTCATTTGTGCGGACCTTTTCCTCTGGGTAATGTTCGAGTTGCCAAAATCTAGCAATGGGGTCAGAAGCATCCTCGATCATGCTAAGATTACAATGTACAGGGTATGCAGAAGGGGGGCCTGTAGGGCCAGAAACAATCCAGCCAAAGCGAGTTTTTTGAAGATTTGGGCCTAGACCAATTTGTCCAATACAAAGGAGCTGCCAGAAAATGGGCGAACCAATCAGAATGTCGATGGTGCCCGGTTGGTCGTAGGACAGATCTGATAACTTGATGTTATCAGGAACCTTGAAACTGTTTCGCTGGACGCGAAAACTTGGGGTTGTACCTGTAATCTCATCGAGAACAAGACAGGATAGGCCAATACTGTATGAGGTGTGAGAGGCTTGCAGCTTGATATCACACCTAGCCTTGATTTGAGAAGTAGCTTTACTTAAGCCAGAAACACTAACGTTGACTTCGCGAATTGGAAGCTTCAACCTTTTACACAAATCTGAACGTATGAAGTTCGATTGGGAACCGGAATGCAGCAGGATTCGCACAACATGAGGCGTACCATCATCAGCGATGAGTTTAGCGGTAGCCGTAGGTAAGAGTACCTGCAAAGCATTAGAACAGAATGCCGAAATCGATTGATTTAGTTCAACAGGGGTTTCTGCTGACACCGCAGATCCTGGTTGACTAGAAGAAGCATTTTGAGATTTGTCCTCATGAAGAAGGGTGTTGTGCCTTGATTTGCACTTTCTACACGTATATTTGGAGCTACAGCGGCTCGAAAGGTGACCCTGAGTTAGGCAATTAAAGCATACACGGAGCTCTTTTGCCTTTGAATTTCTGTCAAGAGAAGACAGCTTGACAAACTTATCGCATTTGTACAAGGGATGAGATCCTTTACAAAATGCACACGAAGGGGTACCTGACACAAATGATTTCGAATGTATCTTGGAAGACTTTTCGGGTACAGGCTTAATATTTTTTACTTCCAGAGTTTCTAGAAGATTTGCTGTGTTTTGTAGAAATTCCTTGAACTCGTCAAGATTAGGCAGGTCAGAACTTGACCGGTTTCTAAGGACCTCCCATTCACGGAATGTAGTGGGGTCCAGTTTTTTAGAAACTACATAAATGATAACAACGACAAGAAGCTCGCTTTCGGTTGCTAATGATTTGATTGCTGTAAAATGTTTGAATAACATATCGCTAATCGTACGTAATTTAGTTGCAGATTCCTTACTGCACGATTCAAGTTCAAAAATAGCATTGAGGTGGTTATGAATCAGAATTTTTTGATCATTGTAACGATTACACAATGCATCCCAAGCTAGAGTATAATTACTCGCAGTAAACTCTAAACTTTTTATAATTTGGCTTGCATCACCCTGTAAACTATCCTTTAAGTAATGCAGCTTTTGAATATTAGTTAGCGTTTGATTCTCATGAATTAAACTAATAAAAATCTCACGAAATTCCAACCACTCTGACACGTTCCCTGAATATTTGGGAATGAAGATGGTAGAAGGCGTACGGCTCGAGTATTGCAATGCGAGCTGCAGTTTGAATGCGTTGATCTCACGCTACCGTTAGGAGATCCAGAACGATCAGACTGCTTGTTATATTCATTAATCAAATATTTAGCTTGTGAGATTGCAAAATAATAAGAGTCTTCAAATTCTACTTGATGTTGCATTTCAGGCTCTGCATCCTTACTGTTTTCTAAAATTTGTTCATGAACCGCATAATATTCTGATAACAAGGTGGCTGTATCATTCAATCTTTCTTGCAATTGAATAATCTGAGCGCTAGATAAGAATTGATCTTCATCGTGAATTGTTTGCAAAGATTGCACGTAATTTGCGAAACGCGTAACCTTACCTTTAATAGAGCCACGTGCTTTTACAAGCAAATCCATAATTGTTGAAATTAAAACAATTTAACGGATAGAACTAACTTTCGTAGGCCCCTGGCACGGAATTTTGTTTACAACGCAAGACAGCGCTGCCACGACGGGAAATTAATTTGGCGTTACGACGCAGAAAACGGCACTGGTACAACGCAAGATTAACTTGGTGCTACGACGCAGAAAACGGCCATGGTACAACGCGAGATTAACTTGTGAATAATTCGACTGCAATATGAAACATGCAGGGGATATGTACTCGCGAATCAAACGAAATAGCCTGGCATTTTACGCAATTAAAATGTTTATATGACTCATAAACCATTTGTTTACGCACTAATACGCAGCTGAAATTATGCGCATGCAGACACAGATGATAGAAAACCAAATTCATTCATAGGAAATCTCACAAAGGGAAATTAGGCTTACATTGATATTGTATGTGCCGCCTTGCCTCTTTTCTCGTTGCTGTGGTTTTGTACTGCCCGTCTCGCCGGCTGCTTAAATGCACACCTGCACTTTGCCGCGAAACTCGGCGTTTGGCTATCTCGCTCTCACTTTGATAGCACCGTATGCTCTCTTCCTTCCTCTCGTTAGGGACGAATTTAACACGATTGAAACTGCTTGTTGTACTTGCCTTGTACTTGCCTTGCTGGCGAATTTGGGCTGCTTTTTCGGGCCGATGGACCATGCGGCTCGAAGGAACAATGTGGGGGAGCCTCCCAGTTTTCCGTTATGTTTGGAAAATTCCTGGTTGCTAGCTCGCCTTTGACTGTAAAGGACTGTATTGATTTCTTCTTCACTGAATTATACACTCGTTGAAAGCAAAGTAGGTAATTTATTCGCAATAAATTAGCACACAACATTTGAACATTTAAAACAAAGAATTAGCGTTTCTGGGAGTGGACTGCTCGCGTCCAGTCTGGTCGACTGTCGGAGGGTAAGTGGGGACGGCAGGTGCGTCCAAGAAGGGCTGAAATGCGCATAGTACAACGCACAACTACAAGCGAAGCGGCAAAATTTATGAAACACTTAACAACAGGGAATAATCTTAAATGCAACCGAAGGTCTAAATATAAAAGAATACGTATACGCAATCGGTAATTTAATTGTGCCAAAAAATATATTGGCCGCTTCAAGGCTTTCAAATGAGCGAATTTGCATATACCTCTCAACTAAAACTTTAGTCGATGAATTTTAAAAAAAACACCAATCTATCCAAATAAATGATAATCAAATTACAATTAGAAGACTAATAACACCGTTCAAGAAAATCATCCTGTCCAATGTTTGCCCAACTATCCCTAACGAAGTGATAGAAACAGCACTAATGAACTTAAACATAAAAATCACCTAACCGATTTATCTTACAAAAGAGGGATTCTCAGAAGCCAACTAGAAAACACCATTCTTCTCGATTCAACGCTAATAAATTATGGCGACGATAATTACCGTATTTTCTTACAGTTTGAAGAATCTACAATCTACTTCCACCGCAGAAACAATAGACGATAATGCTGAAGGTTTTATAAATTTAAACAAACTTAATACAGAACGTCAAAAAGATAACGAATCACAAATAATCCAAACATCCGATGAAGAAGCAAACCCTTCAACCAAGAAAAAGAAAAAGAAACTCCTGTCCCAAAGAAACAAAAAACCAAAAACCGACACAAACCAGAATGAACCGACACTACAAGAATTACTTGAACCGATAAAACAATTAATCGAAATAGACAAACACAAAAAATATACCTTTTCGTATAAAGAATTTGAAAATTTTATAATTGAAATATATGCGGCACCAAATCCCTTACGAACCGCCGAGAAATTTATGAGCAACGTAGAACTCCTTCTTGCCACGCTCCAAGATGTCTACAGGACATTAACACACCGTAAAATTAAATACAGATTTACGAGAATAATTTGCAATATTAAAAAACAACTTGATCCAACGGGACATACAACAGATCTAACTTCTGCATCTGAGTCGCAACAAGTAAACTCAGATTCTTGTTTCTAAAAATAATCATTACTCTAATACAATTCAACTGCAATGGATATTTTACTCATCTGCCGGAACTCCAAATTCTATTGTTAAATCGCCAACCCAATCTATTTCCAATTCGTCTAATGTTAGGACGGTATTCAAAACGATGAATACTTTGCGGTCAGTTCTTGCAAAAACTAAACCGTTCAACGAAGAACAACATTCAAGGAACTGTATATATAGTATTCCCTGTGAATGCGGGAAATATTATATCGGTGAAACATCCAGACCTTTAGCAGTTAGAGTTAAAGAACAAAAAAATATGATGAAAACGTATCAATTCAATAAGTCTAAGCTGGCAGAACATGCTTCGGATGAAAACCATAAAATACAATGGCAAAACACAAAGATCTTGTCTAAAGAATCGATGTCAACTAAACGTAAAATTAAAGAGACGGCATATATTTTACTTAACGAAGAAAAATGCGTGTCGTATTTCTCAATATTTTTAGACAATAGTTGGCTATCGATTCTTAAAGATGAGATCAAGTAGGTATAGATATCAACAAACGTCAATGTCAAAAAATTCATTGGAGGTTAGTCTTTTTTCTTTCCAGTGAAAAAAGATAAGTTTCTTGTTCGTTTTAATTGTTATTCGTTGATAACGAGGGCAGATTGTCCCTCAAAACGTTCGTTGTTAATATTTTCGTTATTTAATATTTTAATTTGCAGAGTGGCGAAATACCCATATAAGAATATGAATTATGAATTCACGCCACAAAGAAGTTTCAAAGATTATCTTATATCACGAGTCAATAAACAACGTTTGAATAGTGTATTTTAAATATTAAAAGTACGGTTAATGTGGTTGTTATGACAATTGTACTGACAGCAGGTAACGTGATGTTTGTGAAGGAGTGTGATTATCACCTATTAATCAGGAAGGTAGTTGCTATGTACATTATCAAAAGTTAATACATGCGTAACTATGCATTTTTCCGTTTTTCATTGGTTGATGTTAGAGGGAGTGGTATAATCTATATAAGTGACCATTTCCCGATTCATCTATCAACTAATATTTCTATTAACCTGGAAAGCAACATAACTTTACCTAAATGGAAAATTGATAACGCCGATTAGAAAGAATACAAATTATGTCTTCAAAGGTCTCTTCCGACTTTTACTAATGAAGAGGTTATCGACCATTTAACATCTGCAATCAGACAAAGCATGCTAGACGCCGCCTCAGAGACCATTCCTGTGAAAAACGCCTCTCCATATAAGTACAAAATTCCATGGTGGAATAAATCATGTTCTCACGCGGTTAGAGACAAAAATAAAGCTTTCAATATCTAAAAAAGCATAAAACTGTAGAAAACTTAATTCGCTTCAAAAAAACTTCTAGCCATATCTAGAAGAACAATAAGAAACAGTAAGGCAGAAGCATGGAAAAACTATGTTAGCTCTAAACATCAGTTAAAGAGGTATGGCAAAAAATTCGCAGTATAAAAGGACACTTCTCAAATTTCATAATTAAAGCTCTAAAATCTCCTCAAAACGAACTAATAACATCTCCAAAACAAATACCAATACGCTAGCCTTACATTTCCAAAACTTGTATAATAGCAACAGAAACGATACATTCCAATCCATAGACTCATCGCAAGATTTAGAAACATATAATGTACGTTTCTCAACGGTGGAATTGCAATATGCCATAGAAAACTCTAAAAACTCATCTCCTGGACCAGATAACATTCATTACGAAATGCTAAAACAATTACCAGGTACATTCAAAGAGTTACTCTTGCAACTATATGATCAAATTTGGACAAATGGAGTATTCCCATCAAACTGGAAAAAGTCAATTATAGTCCCCATACTGAAACAAAACAAAGACCCAACTAATCCAGGCAGCTATCGTCCTATAGCCTTAACATCTACCATATGTAAAGTTCTTGAGAAAATGGTAAGCCAACGATTAACTTTCTATCTAGAACGCCATACTCTAATAAGTGAACTACAAAGTGGTTTCAGAAAAGGTCATTGTACAACGGATAATATTGTACATATGGAATCAGAAATTAGAAATGCCTTTATAAATGAAGAACAGCTAATTGCGATATTTTTGGATATTGAAAAGGCTTATAATACAGTTTCCAGAACTAAAATAATAAAAACATTAAGTGACTGGGGCATAAAAGGCTTTATGTTGAATTTTATCAAAAACTTTATCCAAAATAGACAATTTAGAGTTATACTAGCATTTGCATATTCCGAAGACCACATACAGAATAACGGAATCGCTCAAGGCTCAGTTCTCAGCGTAATATTATTTCTATCTGCAATAAATGATGTAACAACAAACGTCAAATATCCCGTAAAATCTCTTCTATACGCAGACGATCTTATTGTGTACATGTCTGATAATAACGTAAACTATATACAAGACCAACTAAAGGGTGTCTCAGAATGTTTTTCGTTTTTGTTTTTACCGTTACGCGCCAAACATATGTAGCAGGGGGAGGGGAGTGGTGTCAAACGCTTGGCGGGCTGGTTTAGTTTCAGTAGGAATGGATCGTTTCACGGGACCACAACGCACATTTTGCGAACGAGCGTTTTACAAAAACAACGATTCTTACACTATTGTTCGACGCCTTTACAGGACACATTTTAATTTAACGACCATGAGAAATGTGCCAGATGCGAATTTAATCAAGCACTGGGTGCGCAAGTTTGAAGAAACTGGAAACACAATGCCAGATAAATCAACAAAAGGACATCAAGAACGAACATGAATGCCGAGCGCGTTCTCCAGTCTGTTATGGACGATCCACGACAGTCACTACGGTTGAGCGCAGCTTCTCTAAATTTGACTATTTTGGCTCCAGAAATGCAAAACCAGATTGGCTACAACCGCAACACATTTTTCCAGCAAGACGGAGCCACTGCACACGTCACAAATGACTCGTTAGCTGCTCTTCACGATTTATTCCCTGAAAGAGTAATCAGTCGCCGAGGAGACATCAACTGGCCACCGAGAAGTCCAGATTTAACGCCTGCTGACTTTTTTTTATGGGGCTACTTAAAAAGTAAAGTTTTCAAACCATTACCACCCAACGTGAATGTTTTAAAGCAAAGGATCACAGACGAAATCAACGCTATTCCAAGAATGATGCTCCAGCGAGTGATTGAAAATTTCAGTTCAAGGCTAAATGAGTGTGATGAGGCGGATGGTGCGCATATACAAATGGTTGTTTTTCATAAATAAAAATTCAAAAACTGCTCTGTAATTTAACAATAATTAAAACAAGTTTGGTTTGGTGTTTTATTTTTAATTAGCAGACCAAGACACTCTCATGGTACTCTTTAAGCCTTAAGGCTTTAAGGCTCTAATAAAAAGTAAAATTGAAATACTCTAGTATCATATATGCTTCAAGTACCCCAAAGTATGTATCTTAAACAGATAAATACAATTTATAATACAGGGTTACGTTTAATAACTGGAGTACATAGAACGAGTCTCCTCTTAAGCATCTATTATCTATCAGGAGAACTGCCACAGCACTATCGTCGAGATCAGCAAATCATAACGTACTCTGTAAGTTCATCGGCCAATAAAGGCAAAGCAGATAATGGACAATCTAGGCATAGAATTTCCTGACACCTATTCCTGCCGTGAGAAAACCCTTCCTTGGACCATTCCTTTGCTTGAAATAAACACATCTCTCTGCAAATTCCCAAAAAACCAAACACCCTCATCCTTATTTAAGGGTTTACTAACCGAAATAATACAGAAGTACCCTAATTACAAACAAATATATACAAACGGTTCTAAATTAAAGGGTAATGTGGGTTGTGCGTTTAAATGTGAAAACTACAGTGAAATCTATAAACTTAGTAAAAAAAGTTCCATACATCCTGCTGAACTCTACGCTATTAAAAAGGCCATTCAGCACATTTGCCAAACTTCGTCGAAAAACTATTTGCTATTAATAGACTAGCTAAGTGCATTGGAAAGCATAAATGACATCTATAGTAATAATCCTCATGTAGAAGACATACATACACTGTTTAAACAATTGAAACTTAAAGGAAAAAATATCACTATGATAGCGCTACCATCCCACATGGGAATTCGAGGCAACGAAGATGCGGACATCGAAGCTAAACTCGCTACCACTACTAATACAGTGGAAAACAGTAATACCATTAAAGATTGTAAGAACTATATCAAAAGTGTGATTTACGAAAAATGGAAATGCGACTGGATCGCGACCCAACAAAACAAATTACGAGGCATCAAATTAGACACCGGAAACCAAATTAACTCATGATTATCTACTCCAAAAACGTGAAGCACCAAATTGTAGTACTTGTAATACTCTGTTAGCTGTCACACATATAATCATTGACTGCCTCTTATACTCAACACAAAGGAAGCAACACCAAATTCCAAATAACATCAACGAAGCCCTTTACAACCGAAGAGATTAAGAAATAAATATAATTAAATTCATTCGATCAATAAATATGTTAGTTTAAACTGAAATGTATAATCACTTAACTTAACGAATATAAGCGCTAATAACCATAGCTGTTGATATGCGTATTTATTAAAATAAAAAAACTTCTAGACGACGTTTAAACATCAAAGATACAGAGCTTTGAAGCTAAAGGTTTTTAGAGAGTGTTTTATTAGCACATAAAGAAACCACAGAAAGCAGCAGACGTTGTAATTAGCATCTTCTAGAATGTATTTTTCATTCGCCATTACATATACTTCTGATATAAATACCAGACATTGAAGAATTGCTACAACTCCATTCCGGTACATGTAAATTGTGCATGTTAGCATCTCTAATTGGCCCATGAACCTAGTAAGAATTTCCTAGGTATAAATTCAAATTTCGGGCGCTAGAATAACGTCTAGACGAGGTTTGAAATCAAAGATACAGAGCTTTGAAGCTAAAGTTTTTTAGAAGGGGTTTTAGCACATAAAGGAACGACAGAAAGCAGCAGACGTTCTAGAACGGATTTTTCATTCGCCATTACGTATCCTTCTGATATAAATGCCATTGAAGAATTGCTACAACTGCATTCCCGTACATGCAGATTGAGCATCAAAAATACAGACCTTTGAAGCTATACGTGCTTAGAGGGTGTTTTAACACATAAAGGAACCACAGAGAGTAGCAGATGTTGTACTTAGCATCTTCTGGGATGGATTTTTCATTCGCCATTACATCTCCTTCTGATATCAAAACCAGACATTGAAGAATTGCTACAACTGCATTCCGGTTCATGTAAATTGTGCATATTAGCATCTCTAATTGCCCCATGAACCCAGTAAGAATTTCCTAGTTATAAATACAAATTTCGGGCGCTAGAATAACGTCTAGACGACGTTTGAACATCAACGATACAGAGATTTGTAGCTAAAGACTCTTAGAGGATGTTTTAGCACATAAAGTAACAACAGAAAGCAGCAGACGTTGTAGTTAGCATCTTCTGGAAGGAAATTTCCATTCAGCTTTACATATCCTTTTAATATAAATTCCATACATTGAAGAATTACTACAACTGCATTCCGGTACATGCAAATTGAGCATATTAGCATCTCTAATTGTCCCATGCAACCAGTAAGAATTTCCTAGATACCTATAAATACAAATTTCGGGAGCTGCAATAACGTCTAGACGAAGTTTGAACATCAAAGAAACAGAGCTTTGAAGCTAAAGGTTCTTAGAGAGTGTTTTAGTACATAAAGAAACCACAGGAAGCAGCAGACGTTGTAATTAGCATCTTCTAGAATGGATTTTTCATTCGCCATTACATATCCTTCTGATATAAATTCCAGACATTGAAGTATTGCTACAGCTGCATTCCAGTACATGTAAATTGTGCCTATTAGCGTCTCTAATTGCCCCATGCACCCAGTAAAAATTTCCTAGTTATAAATACAAATTTCGAGCGCTAGATTAACTTCTAGACGACGTTTGAACATCAAAGATACATAACTTTGAAGCTAAAGGTTCTTCGAGTTTTTTTGCTCATAAAGAAACCACAGACAGCAGTAGACGTTATTCTTAGCATCTTCTGGAATAGATTTTCCATTCGCCATTACATGTCCTTCTTATATAAATACCAGACATTGAAGAATTGCTACAACTGCATTCCGGTACATGTAAATTGTGCATATGCACCTTTGTTTGTCCCATACACCCAGTAAGAATTTTCTAGGTATAAATAAAAATTTCGGGACGCTACTATAACGTCTAGACGATGCGCTAACATCCAAAATACATAACTCTCAAGCTAAAGTGCTTTAGAGAGTGTTTTAGCAGCTAAAACCACAAAAACCCGTAGACTTCATCTTCTGGGGTGGATTCTACATTCGCCATTACATATTATACTACTATCACCAGACATATAAAAATGTTATAACTGCTTCCCGGTAGTTGTAAAGTGAGCATATTAACACCACAAATTTTTCAATGCACCGTGTAAGATTTTCTTAGATATAAATACAATTTTCGGACGCTACAAACACGTCTACACCACGCTTTAATATCAAAGATACCGAACTTTGAAGCTAAAGGTTCTTAGAGAGTGTTTTAGCACATAACTGAACCACAAAATCCAGCAGGCGTTGTACGTAGCATCTTCAGGGATGGATTTTTCATTCGCCATTAAATATCCTTCTGATAGAAATGCCATAAATTGAAGAATTGCTAAAACTGCTTTCCGGTACATGTAAATTGTCAATATTAACACCTCTAATTGCCCTTTGCACTCAGTGAGAATTTCCTATGTATAAATATACACATCGGGGTACTAGAATAACGTCTAGAAGACGTTTGAACATCAAAGATACAGAGCTTTGAAGCTAAAGATTCTTAGAAGGTGTTTTAGCACATAAAGGAACAACACAAAGCTTTGAAGCTAAAGGTTCTTAGAGAGTGTTTTAACACATAAAGAAAACACAGAAAGCAGCAGATGCTGTACTTAGCATCTTCTGGAATGGATTTTTCATTCCCCATTACATATCCTTCTGATATAAATACCAGCATTTAAGAATTGCTACAACTGCATTCCGGTACATGCAAATTGAGCATATTATTCCCTCTAATTGCCCCATGCAACCAGTAAGAATTTCCTAGGTACCTATAAATACAAATTTCGGCCGCTACAATAACGTCTAGACAACATTTGAACATCAAAGACACAGTGCTTTGAAGCTAAAGGTTCTTAGAGAGTGTTTTAACACATAAAGCAGCAGATGTTGTACTTAGCATCTACTGGGATGGATTTTTCATTCGCCATTACATATTCTTCTGATATAAATACCAGACATTGAAGAATTGCTACAACTGCATTCCGGTACATGTAAATAGTGCATATTAGCATAAGAATTTCCTAGGTATAAATACAAATTTCGGGCGCTAGAATAACGTCTAGACGACGTTTGAACATCAAAAATGCAGAGCTATGAAGCTAAAGGTTCTTAGAGAGTGTTTTTAGCTCTTAAATGAACCACAGAAAGCAGTAGACGTTATTCTTAGCATCTTCTGGAATGAATTTCCATTCGCCATTACATTTCCTTCTTATGTACCGTGTGGTCCATTTAGTGTGCAACAAATGGGATTTTTTTTTATTAGTTGTAAAACCAAAATTTAAATACCGCCAAAAGTTAGTGCATTATTTTTTAATGAAAAGCAACTTAGATTTTAGTTTCACAAAAGTTTTCTTGGTTTGTAAAACCATTTTCAATAATTTAAAAGTTAAATTGTCAAGACGAATAGGACTCTAGGGCGAAATATTGCAGACAATTTTTGCTCTTCAGATTGTCTCGTTTTTGTTGCTTTAGAAAATAACGCCTAGTGCAAGCACTAGTCGTTATTTTCGTCGCCTCAGAAACTCGTATCTGAATCGCAAAAATTATTATCGGCAATATTTTGACCTCTCGTCCTATTATTACTGAAAATTTGTCTCTTAGCTAACGCTCTATTTTGTACCGTTTTGTGTCGAATTTGTAATTTTTGGAAATTTTTGACAAATGCTTAAAAATTAAAAATCAAATTTTTGACTAATTATAAGATCATTGTAAAAGGAAGTTGTGTGAGTGTATCACACCAGATTTTTAAGGTTTCGAAACTACTCGGACGTGACATTGACCATAGCTAAATACTGGTTGTGACAAATATTATATATTCCCACGTTATCCAGAGTTTGTCTTTGCGATTTTTTAATTTTCATCGCAAATGCTAGGCACACAAATAAAATGGGAAGGGTATCACAAAGAAAAGCTAGGAGAAGGCCGAACAGAATTTTAAATAATAGATTACAAAAGCGATGATTGAACTTAAACGAAAGAAACTGGGAAGATGGAAGAGTATGTGTCGGATAAAGTCAAAAGACGTTTTAACAATATACGTATACTTGTACCAACAGGTAAAGCAATGAACCAGTGTGTAAATAAGCACATCCACATAATTATAATAAGCAGAAAAAACACCTTACAGCGTATGAGTAATACCGATTTTCTTTAACTGTCATTTTACATGTATTTTGACGTTTGTCTCACAAATCAGCAGATCGTTGATTTCAAATAAACATTTAGTAGTTGCAGTAGTCCATTGTAAGAATCAGCAGAACGCCGCAGGCTGACTTCGAGAATACACTTGGTACAATATGTTGGTTTTTTTCTAAAAATTATCCATTTATTTTCAATTTAGGACTTTTGTGCACATGTAGTCAACTTGAAGAATACGATAAAAAAAAATTACTTTAGATGATATTGTAAATATAGAAAAAGTATTAAATATTCAAATAAAAGTTGTAGCAGCCGAATGCTTTAATTCTATAATTTCGGGGCCTGAAAAAGATGTAAACGTTTATTTATATAAAAATGGAAATGATTTTGATACAATCAACAGTATGGCAGCTTTCTATAGTTAATCTTATTATTGTGAAAAATGTGATAAACCATATCAAAACAAAGAAGAATATAAATGCAAAAAAGGAGATAAAATATGCATAATGTGTTTTAAACCTAAACACAAAGAAGACTCTAAACAAAGAATATATTGTGAAAAATGTAATAAATACTGCTTCAATCAGGAATGTTTAGAAAATCATTCTGAAGTTTGTGAAAAATTTTGCAAATGCTTGAATTGTAATAAAATATTTAAAAGAAATGATAAGATGGCTGACGAAGAGGGTAATAAAGAACATAGATGTGGCTGGAAAAAATGTTGAAACTGTCATAAAGAGGTTGAAATCCTTAAACATACATGTTATATGCACTAGAAACGGCAAAAAGATGGAATCTGTCAAACAAAAATAAAACAAAATGATAAGGAGTACAAAATTAAAGGATGTGAAAGTTGTAACGCCAATGGTTGTATTATAATATACTCTAAGGAAAAAATTAAAAACAAAAACTTTTGGGTTTACCAATGCAGCAAATGTAAAATCTGCAAAATCTGTGTGAGTTGTGTGTCTTGGTGATGTGTTGACCTTGTTACTCTATCTCTTAGGTCTGTGGTTCTGAGTAGAGCACAGTTAATTTGATGCCCAACTGTGAATGGTCTCACTGAGCCCGATTCTAATCGCCAAAGATACGGAAAAATTCCGACCCCAGCGGGATTCGAACAGAGGACTTGCTTAATGCAAGCCTGGCGCTTACCCATCTGTGCCACGCAGCTTTTAAAGAATTATTGATAGTAGTAATTTTGTTCAAAAAGCTTTAAAAGAATTCCATAAAACATTCGGATTAAATGAACTTAAAAAAGAATATTTTCCACATTTCTTCAATACAACAGAAAATCAGAACTAATATTGGAAAAATACCTGATACAAAATACTATAGTGTTAATTCTATGAAAATAAAAGAAAGACAAAACCTTTTAGAATGGGATAAACAAAAAAGAAAAGAAAATTATTTGTTTGATTTAAAAAAATAACTTTATGAATATTGTAATTCTGATGTAGATATATTAAGAAGAGGATGTCTTGAATTAAGGAAACAGTTTCTAGAAATCGCTAATATAGATCCTTTTAGATACATTACAATTGCTGGTGTTTGTATGGCTATATACTGAAATAATAATAATAATAATAATAATAAATCGCCTTTATTGATAATGATAAAAACAACACATATTATTTTGTTTTGCGCGAGGCGAGATTCAGCACAGCTACCAAATATAGCTGGGCCGTTCTTCCACCTAACCCCGCAGAAGAAAAAAAAACTTAAACCTAAGCCCTATGTACCGCACATGAGACCATATCTAAGAAAAAACGTAGATTTAAATTAAAATAATACATTCTAAGTTGAGGGAACAAATGTACACACAACATTAGATACTACGAGATAGCACGCAACGTACAATTTAAAAGTAATTTCTTAAGCTGGCACCGAAACCTGGCTGGTGTTAAAGTTTTAATATCCAGGGGCAAAGCATTGTAAATTTTTGCAATCGAATAAGAGAAGCACCGTTTAGCTTGCTCACTGGACAACAATGGTATACTCAATCTACCCCTGAACCTTAAATTTAAGTTATGTACATCAGTACGATATGTAATTGTATTGTAGAGATAAGGTGGACATTCAGAGATTATAACTTTGTGACAGAGACAAGCGGAGTGCAAAAAACGCCTGCTACTCATATCAAGCCAACTCACTTCCTTTAGTTTATGTGATATTCTTTCGTACTTTCTTATCCCAAATATTAGCCGTAAACAAGAATTTTGCAGCTTTTGAATTCTGGATTTATCTTGATAATCTAAGCAAGGACCATAAACTGTATCACAGAAATCGAAATGGTCTACTAATTTGGTTTATTATTAATTAATTTAATTGTATTTTGTATTTAGTATGAGTTAGAGCAAAATCCCACAATTCGCTGTTAATATTTTACTGTGTTGGAACTTTGCCTGTCATTAAATTAGTAGGCTGGTTAAAATATGAAATGTACTCATTTACTGCACAAAATAAATGGTTGTATGCCCCTCTTTATATTTTACTCAACTGCAATTAATTAGAAAACGCTAGCTCAAGGTAGAAGACAAGCTCCCTCTCAGGCGGATTCCTAATTACAATTGATCTGAAACGGTACTGTACACAGTCAGTAGTTCAAACGTTCAAACGCGGTAGCTCAAGGTACAAATAAATTAGTTATTGTTTTGTGGTTAGTACCATTAGTACCAAAGAGGATACATAGTTTTTATTTTAGATAAAATGGATATGAAAAAACTGATAACGGATTTTCGTCACTTTCAACGTGAACGAAAGAAAGCAAAGTTATTAAAGATCAAAGTGTCGAGATATACGGTTAAATACCAAAGGGGCGCTCAGCCGGAGTTAGAAAACGTTATGGTCAAAGTAGTACAAGGGGCTGTAATTTTGTTCTATAGCTCGAATGGCGAAAGACATACACATTGAAACCTTTGATGAAACAATACCTGAAGTAGTAATACTATATGTTGATGAGGGGGCGGAAAATGTACGTTTAGAATTTATTAACGAAGAAAGAAAAAGCGACTTCGTTGCTGCTCTCACTGCATTTTTACAACTGAGGTGAGAAAGTACATATATGTATGTATTTTTATGTTTTGTTCATTCCTAGCAATAATTTAAGTCCCGGGGGCGGGGGAGCGGTGATTCGGGAAGATCGACGCTATCCTAATGAGTAGTCCTCCACATCAAGATTCACAGATATGTTTTTGTAACATGTTTATGTATGTCAGATATGTAATTCAAGCAATAGACAATAAAGTTACTTATGTTTTTAAATTTATAAGGTTTTTCGATACATTTTTTAGAATATAAGTGGAAAATATATTTTGTTGGTTTTGTTCTAATTTTGTGGTTTAATAAACATTTTCTTTGAAAAAACATGAACTTATGTTTGAATAAAAAATTCCTTAACCCTCCGTTCCACGGGTGGGGCCTAAGAAGCCAGGCGAAATTAAAAATTTGGTGTAACTTTTTTAAACAAACGTTTATTTTCTTAAGCTCCTATGTACCTTTCAGGTGTTTGATGGAACGTATTTATTAAATTATTTTTAATTTATCTTTTATATAAAAATGGCAGGGATGTTGGGCCTGTGAGGCCCAACCCGTGGATTCGTGTTACTTACAACCAATCGCTGTGTTTATTGTAAATTACGGTTTATATGTTATATAAATCCCAGTAGTTCCCGTAAATATAAAGTAACGGTGCTTATTTGTTCCATACATCTCGGGGAAGAACCATCTCATGTGTAATTTACAAAATGCTGTATTTGCAAATTCAGTGTTTTAGACTTCACTTGTGTACCGAGAAAGTGTGTAGTTCTTCCCTTATATTTTAAATAAAAGTTATTATTTGTTTTATAATTGCGGGGGATTCCCTTTATTCCTACGAGTAATAGTTCTTTGCGATCTTTGGTTACGTATTTGTGTAATTGTGTTTATAAAGGTTACAAAATGTGTGATTATGAAGCATACATTCAACGTCTAACAGCTCTTTATGATGAAGTTCGGACTACAGATGCAAGTGAAAATTCTGAAGAGGAGGAAGAAGGAGGAGACATCGCTGTTACTGCGGAAGAACTTGTAAACAAACATGAAACTGATACTGAGCAGGAAGATCAAGAAGATACAGATGAAGAAGATAAAACCTCTACTGCTTCCCAAAAAAGCAGTAGAAGTTTATATTTCTCTACGAAAGATGGTACCAAGTGGAGAAAGCACGTCCCCTCAAAATATTCGTACACGAAGACACAATATTGTTACTCATCTACCAGGAGTCTTCGGAAATGCCAAAAACGGTGTTACGCCAATTCATTGTTGGTTGCTATTCTTTGAAGATATTCTCAACATCATTGTTGTAAATACAAACTTATATATTAATAAAATATCCCCAAGATATAGACAGGTATGATGTAACTCCCACTGACATCGAAGAAATCAAGGATTTTATTGGACTACTTTACCTAGCTGGCCCAAAAACCTATCAGAATTTTGGTCTCTAAACGGTTTAGGCGCAGCAATATTTTCTGCTGCTGTGTCTCGATGCAGATTTGTGTTTTTACAAAAATGCATACGCTTTGACAATACTAATACTAGAGCTGCAAGAAGGGAAAAGGAAAGTTTAACAATATGTGCAAAAGAAATTATTCCGTTGGTGAATACGTCACATTAGACGAAATGTTGTGGTCATTCAGAGGGCAATGCAGCTTCCGTGTTTACATACCAAATAAGCCCTGCAAATATGGTTTGAAAATATTTGCTACCATGGATTCCAGAATATTTTACTGCTCACATATGGAAATCTATGCAGGGGCTCAACCAGATGTTCCGTTCAAAATTGATAATTCTTCAGGAGCTGTGATTCAAAGAATGACACAACATATTTACGGAAGTGGTAGAAACGTCATTATGGACCGTTGGTTTACAAGTATACCGGCTATGAAGGAACTGTTGGATGTACATAATCTTACAGTCGTTGGTACAATCATGGCCAACTGAAGAGGACTCCCACGTGAAGTGACGCATATTAGAGACAGACATGTTAATTCATCATTTTTTGCATTTGGTGATAAAATGACGTTAGTTATGTACCTAAACGAAACAAAAACGTGCTGGTTCTTTCCTCCATACATCACGATGATAGAATAGATGATGACATTGGTGACCAAAAAAAAAACCAGAAATGATCTCATTCTATAACAGGACAAAAAGCAGAGTAGATGTTGTAGATAGAAAGGTTACATCGTATAATGCTGCAAGAAACACAAAACGTTGGCCGATGGTTGTATTTTATGGATTGTCGAATGTTGGTGCCATAAATACCTTCATCATCAACAAAGCCAATGATAATTTCCAGGATCAAATCACTAAAAGCAGACGGTTATTTATTGAAAAGTTGGCGGCAATAAATCATTGGGTAGTTTTCTCTTTAGTCTGGTGTGAAGAGCATTGACCAATGCCATAGTGGATTGTTCTGCTACACTGATATAGGTTTTAGTAAAACTGTATAGTTGATGTGTGTTTTAACGAAAAAGTTTCTTGAAGTATATTGTTTATTTACACACTTGATGATCACACAAAATTAATGAATTATGATGGAGCGACCTCTGTCTGCGAACGGCGTATGGCTTCCTTCTGATGTAGGTGAGCTCGGCGCACGGCGTACCTCCACGGGCCGGAACGGATCAACAGCGTTGTAACGCTTCTCCTGAAGACCTGTGATGTGGATGAGAAACTACGGTCTTTTCGTTACGGGTTCTTGTGGTGTCTACGCTCTTGGGCACCAGTGAGCTTCTGACGGATATTTCCTGGAATTGGCCTGGTGGACGTGTTTTGCATGGCATGGAGCAGCGTCCGGTGTGCCTCGGCTATAGTAATATAAGGCAGCGGGTCACTTAATTTAGCCAGGCTATTAGCAACACTGGCTGTAGTTACATGATCTAGTGAGACTATTAGCAACACTAACTGTGGTTGCATGATCTAGTCAAGCTATTAGCAACACTGACCGAGATTGCTTAGTCTAGCCGGGCTATCAAAACACCGGCTCTGACTCCACAGTTTCGACCATGCTATAAAAAACACTGGCTGAGACAGAATATTTGGTAAAAAAAAGAAAGGTAAAGGTTCAGGGTCATTCCAATTCCCCCAACTGGGGGCGGGCTGCTATAAGGACCTTGCGTCTCTCTTCAACCAAGAATGAGAATTATAGGATGGGTGAAAGAAAACGGGGATGGAGAATGGAAGAGTGGGCAGGAAAGCTGAAGTAATGCCCCGGCATTCGCCTCAGAGAAGGTACTCTGTTGACTCAGAAAAACCACCTAAAAACCTGAATCAGAGCGTCTGGCAAATGGTTCTTTTATGCCCTTCGAGCGGCGGCCAAACAGGGATTCTGCCAATGACGCCAATGCTCAAGCGGGGGTTAGTCAATGACGTCAAAGTATCTTATTTTGTAATATCTGTATTTTTGTATGTTTGTCTTGGATATTGCACCTCACACATTGCAACCATATGTAATTATCGATCGAAGTAATGCCATATAAAGTAACTTTCAGCACTTTACTGTTAAAGACAATTTTTTATTAAATAAAGGGTTATACCCAGCCTTGCTTAGCATTCTGATAATTTCTCATTAATGTGGTAACTCCATGTAAGTTTTCTGTCTATATAAAGGCCAAGTATCTTACAGCTTCATCTTTCGGGATCCAGTTAACTTCCTTACCATTAATTTCAATGTTTGGTGGATCGATGGGTCGTGGTAGGCTAAATATTTTCATTTCGCCTTTGTCTGGATTGATTTTCGTGCACCATTTTGTAAACCAGTTAGTTATCATGTCGACACTTCATTGCAACTTTAATTTTACCATATTAATGTGTTGGGGTGCAGTATAATCGTGTGCATAGCAATTTCTACGTTTTTTTGTTTTAGGATATCAGACATGAATATGTTGTACAATACCGGCCCTAAAATAGACGCTTGAGACACTCCAACATTTATGTTCTTACTGTAGAATACATAGAGCCAATATGAGCGCTGGATGCTCAGTTGCAAATATGGAGATGTTTTAATTTTTTGCATCTTAAGGCGCCTTCCGATTGTCCATACACGATTGAACGCTGGAGCGACATCTGAAGAAGAAACTGCGATGTACTGTTTCTTTTCAAATCCTTGTTCAATCATTTCAGTAATTTGAAGAAGTTGATGATTAGTGGAATGGGCAATTTTGAAGCCAAAATTGAATGGAGGAAGTACTTACTTTTTTTTCTTTAAGGTGTTTGGTTAATCGCGATTGAATTATTCGTTCAAGCAATTTTGATATCGTTGACAGTAGGCTTATTGGTCGATAACCTGTAAGAGAATCAAGCAACTTTTCTGATTTGTGAAACATTAGTATCACAGTTTCTTTTCACATGTCAGGGAAATAACCCATTCGTATGCATGCATTAAAGGTTAGCGCTAATAACGCTAAAGCTTTATTTGGTAGATTCCTGAGTGCAATATGCGGTATCATATCTAATCCCGGAGCCTTCTTTGTTTTAGGTTTCTTAATATGCTGCCTAATTTCATACTATGGTGATGTTGGTTTGACATTTTTTGTATTTTCTACTGCAACGATGTTCTGAATGGTTGATTCTACGTGATGTACAATATCTTGATTTTCTTTGTTTACTATGGTCGTAAGCGTTGTTCAAGGTGGTCCGCGAAGATTTGACATTTATCGTCGTCTTCTGTGTATACTTGCTGGCTTGCACGTGATGGAGGAATCGTCATTGGCTGTCCAAGGATTTGTTGCATCCCCAAATAGAATACTTACAATTTAAATCTCCTATGAGCGAAGTTAGTATCGATTCTTCTAGAGCTTTCGTGAGGTCACTTGGTATTAATTACCTATTTGGAGTCATTTCTGTACCTATATATTATATTTAGGCATTGTAAATTTTTCATTTTTTATTCACTAAGTTTCTGATAGGTATGCTACATCGATGTGCCTGGCCATAAATGCGATAAATGTGGATCTTGGATTTTTAATACCCTTCCCATTCCAGTTGACTATTGCTAAATTAGAGAAGAGGAGTATGGTTTTTTGCCATTGGTGAATATCAATAGTACTAATGACATGACAAAATATTTTATCGTGGAGTAATTAAATCTATGATTATTTACAGAATTTGATGTATAAACGGATTAAATGACTTATCCTTTGGTTGAGAGTTTGAATTATTGTAGGTGGAGATTTTGTCATTCTTAAGAATTTCTGAATACATTGGATTTAATGTGACATTGCCTGTACTAGAAGCATTTGGACTTTGCAGGTGAATTGTAAGATTTGTCGAGATATTTATTGCTCTTCGAGTAACAACCGTTGTTTTAGACTGGCTAATTTTCTTGTAGTAGCTGCATACCTTATAATTGGCTGTGTGTTCACCTCTGCAGTTCACATACGTGGGTTTTTCATCTTTGTGTTTTGTGCATTCAGAATACTGATGATCGCCCGAGCATTTAACACAGCGAGGTTGTAGAAAACAATAGTTTTTGGTGTCAGTGTAGTGCTGTCATTTTGTGCATCGGGTTGTCACTATATTTACTGCACGGTTCAACTTTAACTACAGTAGAGCAATTTAGTTAATTGAAATACATTTTTGGCTTCTTCAGTCTTCGGCAATTCAGCTACAATAAGAGGCATTACTGCTTTTTTTTTATTCAGTAATCATGTCACTTTGTTTATTGGATACTTGAGTTCCGTTAATTCTTTTAGTAGTTCCGCTTCCCCAAATGACACAAGAACATTTCTAATGATAACCTCTGATTTAATATATTCTGGGTTATAAAGCGTGTGATAGTTTAGTTTTTTGTTCATCATAGTATTATGTGAACCAGCAATAATCGTCTGTGCTGCGTAAACTTATTTTCAGCTGAGTTCCTTTTAGACATTGTAAAAAATCATTTTTCACAAATTTTTTGATGTCTCACTACTTCTTGATAATTACCAGAATTATGCAAAAATATTGGTGGAATTTTTGCTGGAGTGGGCTCTGCGAGGGTTTTATCGCTATTTGAGGTCTGCAAGGTAGATTGCTGCGATCCTTGCTCCTCTTGTAGCGCTGCCCTTTGTTATTTGCAATTAGTGTACTGTTATTGAAAAGGTATCTTTTTTTAGGATCGGGATCTACAGCTGATGGCGAATCTAGATCTCGTTTAGATAATACTGGTTGGTTAATATCAATAGCAGTTTCACTGGTCTGATATAATAGCGTGGGTGGTTTCATTTGGTAAGACATTTTTGTTGGCTAGCAGGTTACGTACGAAATATAAATCCGAGGCCTGAAGACCTGGTTTATGTCATCATTCATCATTAATCTGTCCTCTTGTACCAATAAGTGTCGAGGTTGCCGAATTTTTTCCATTCTGCTCTGTTCCTTGCTTCTTCGCTTCTTCCCAGGTGGTCCCTCTATCTTCTAGTGTCTTTTTTATTTGTTCATTTCATGTTGTAGCTGTACCCATTTCCCATGCTCTTTTCACTACGTTGTTATTGTCCATTCTATATATGTGGCCAAATCAGTGTAACTGTCTTCATTGTATGGTGTTTATTAGGGGTTGTACTTTTAGGCCGTCGCTTATTTCAGTGTTTCTGGACAGAAGTCCTTTCTTGTTATTCTGCATATTCTTCTTAAATAGCCCATTTTGCCCGCTTGTAATCTGCTTCTTTGTCTTTTAGTGAGGGTCCATGACTGGGTTCCGTAGATAATAGTTGGGATATATACTGATTTAAATAGTCTCACTTTTGTCTCTTTAGATACCTCCTTTTTTCCTGTAAACGCTTTCTCCAATGTTCTATATATCCCTGCTGCTACTCTTAGTCTGTTTTCAGCTCTGGTTCTAGTTTGCCTTTAGAGTCTAGTATGACCACGAAATATTTCAATTTTGTGATCTGTTTAATGTTTTCATTTTCTATCTTCAACTCCATTTTTTCATGTTTTCTTGCTATCAGCATCGTTTCAGTTTTCTTTATGTTGATTTTCATGCTGGCTGCTTTCAACTCTTCATTCCATGTATTGACACTTTGGAGATCTTCTTTTGTGTTTGCCATTAGTATTAGATCATCCGCAAACATAAACTCACTTTCTCTGACATGTTCTAGGTTTCTTATTACTAATGTTGCTCGCTTTGGTCAGTTACTCCCTCTGTTATTCACTGATTTGGCTATTTCATCCATCACCGCTATGAATAGTAAAGGACTTAGGGTTCCTCCTTGTCTCACTCCTTTGTGGCTGATAAATTCTTGTGTAACTGCCTGTCCAATTCTTATGATGCTCTTAGTTTTTTTATATAGGCTTTGGATTACTTCCAACAGGTGTCTGTTTAATTTTCTTGCTCTTAGTGTTCTCCAAATTAGTTTCCTCAGTAGGCTGTCGAAGGCTTTTTCCAGGTCGATAGCACATGTATATAGTTTTCCGTTACGGTTTATTACGTTTTCTGTGATCTGTTGGAAACAAAAGATCCAATCTTGATTGCCTTTTCCAGGTCTAAAGCCCGCCTGATTCTCTTTTAATGTAGGTTCAATTGCATCCCTTAGCTTCTTTACTATGGTTCTCATATATTTTATATGCTACACAGAGCAGCAATATTTCCCTATAGTTGTTATATATTGTTTGGTCGCTATTTTTAAACACTGGTATAATCACCACGGTCTGCCATTCCTGAGGTATTGTTTTTGAGTTCCAGGCCTTGTTGATAATTTTTTGAAGTAGGTTTGTCCCTTCTTTGCGCATGTACTCTTATCATTTCGTGCTTTATATTATCTATACCTTCTGCTTTGCCTGTTTTTAACCTCTTTAAGGCCGCTTCTACTTCGTCCTTACTTATTTCGTCTGTTCGTACCTCCTCATTGTGATTGTGATTCGGTGTACTGTGATCTATAGTGTCTTTGTCTGTTGTTGGTTCAGCGTTCCGTCCACCTTTCTTTTATTTCTTCTACATTTGTTAGTACTCCATCTTCTTTGTTTTTAATGTATGTTGTCGTTTTCTTTCTTTTTTTTTAATCCTTTAATTATGCGAAATAGCATTTTTCCATTTCCTTCATTATTCCTTTCCATTCTCTTCCCAGGATTCTGCCCTTGCTTTTTTTATTTGTTCATTAACTTTGGTTCTTTGTGTTATGTATTTTTGATAATTCTCGTTAATCCTGTCATTAATATATTTCTTCCACAGCCTTTTCTTTTCCTTTACTTCTTTAATTGTTTTATTCCACCATGCTGTCTGTTTTATCTGACTGTTGTAGCAAGTTGCTCCACATACTTTTTCGGCAGCGTTTAATATAATATTTTTAAATCACTCCAAAGTAGTTTTATATTATCTGTTTTGAGATTTTCTCTGGCTAAGTGCATTCCTTGCTGTATTTGTGTGGCGTATTCTCCTTGTGTTTCTCGATCTTGAAGCTTATAGCTCTTAATGCTTTTAAATGTATTCTTATTTTATGTCATTTAATGTTGCCGTCTCTTCTAATCTTAATCTAACTTCTACTAGGTAGTGGGCGCTTCGTAGTTCTGCACCTCTCTGACTCTCACATCTTTTATCTTGGCTTTGTTGTCATTTTCTATTGATACTAGGTCGATAATTGATTTTTAACTTCTACTAACAACTTCTCTCGTAAATTTGTGGATGTCTTTATGTCTGAACCATCACAATGCAGTTATTTTCCATAAAGAACTCGATTATTCTTTTGCCGTTGCTATTCAGTGTGCGTTCTTCCCATTTTCCAATTGCACCTGTGGTACCTTCTGGTTTATTACCCAAACACCCGCACACGCCCATTTAGATCTTCTAGAATGATGATTCAATTTTTGTTTTTATCAAATCCTTCTTGTAGCTGTTCCCAGTATGCATCTTTAGATTTTTTTTATCATTTTCGTTAGGTCCATATGTTATTACTAATGTATACATTTCTTTTGCTAATTTTACATCAACGGTTCCATTTTCTTATATAATTAATATAATCAGTGTTTACTAAACAGGCTACACACCTGGTTCTGCCCAGACTGTATCATCTACCCCACTGTATAGCAGCACGTGGCCTCCTTTTACTGGTTCGTATCCTGTGTTTTTCCATTTTGTTTCTGTCAGTGCTAGTATTTTTATATAAGAATGAACTCCCTTCAAATTTAGCCAATGCTGAACTAATTAATGATTTTTTTATTAATTGAATTCCCAAAGTTTCATCTTCAGATACTAAGGATATCATTGCTCATTACAGTAATAACATTAAACTAACTGTAAGTGAAAGTCAGCTTTTCAAATTTCAAACTCTATCAGAAACTGAGATATTAAAGTTCCTTAAATCCGTTAAATCTAAGGCCGTTGGTTGTGATGACAAATATTTTTTTGTTGGAGCTTTGCCTGCCATTTCTTTTGCCAATAATTACGCACATTATGAATTATTGCTTAATGCATTCGGTTTTTCCAGAATGTTGGAAAAAATCCAATATTATACCAATTCCAAAACTTGCTAATCCTACTTCATGTAAGAATTTGCATTCAATTTCATTTCTCCCTGCTTTGTCAAAGGTACTGGAGAAGTCCAAAAATGCAAAATATTACTGCACAAGCAATCTGGTTTTAGACGTAGCTACAGCTGTTCCACTTTGTTACTTGATGTGGTTGACGACATTCTTAGAGCAACTGATAGCAATCAGCTTACTGTGTTGGTCCTTTTGGACTTCTCCAAGGCCCTTGATACAATTAATCATGAAATAATGATTTCTATGTTACATTATATCAGCTTACAGGACAGTGCTGTTATGCTGTTTAAGAATTATCTCTCTAGTCCTACCCAATGGGTTATATTGGGAAAAAATACATCTAAATTTACAAGCTAGTGAGTGGCGTCCCACAGGGGTCAATCTTGGGTCCGATTCTATTTAATATTTACACTTCAGCATTTCATGTTAGCAAATGTCTGCAGCGCTCATATTGTAATATTAAAACTCTCTACAGCAACAGGCATTTGCTGACTACTTAGATGAAAATATATTTGTGCACTGCTCTAGTTCCATCACAGTTTGATTATTGTGATGTAGTATATAGCCCTTGTCTAGACTGTTGAAATTAATAGGATATAAAAAGTTCAAAACTCTTGTCTACGTTTAATATATGGTATACGTAAATACAAAAAAATTTCTCACAAACTTCAGGATTGCAAATGGTTAGATATGTTAAAAAGAAGATATCTGCACTCTGCTTGTCTATATCAAAAAATTATTACGTTTAAATGTCTGCCATACTTGCACAGAAAGCTAACTTATCATACCGACATCCATAATTTAAATCTTCGCCACAAGGGTCTTTTAACATTTCCATCACATCGAAAACAACTATTTGGGAGATCTTTTTCATATTGTGTCGTTAACTGTTTCAATAAATTTCAAATATTCTTCCATTTACTATAAGACAATCGCTATTAAAAAAAAATCTAACTTCTTACTAATTTCGTGAGCAGAATCAATAGTTTCTTTGTTAAATAGTTTTGTATTGTTACGTACAGGCAGGCGCATGGGTTTTCATGTCGGAATTGAAATAAATAGTATTTATGTTTTTCTTCTAATTTTAAGTTCAAACTACAGGTTAAGTGAAAGAGCAGCAAACAACCTTATATTGTCTGGCTGAACTTCGCCTGCGAATATTACATTCAATTGTTGTATTCCTTTTCTATTACTTCCTTTTACAATAAAGGAAGTATTGGATTCACCCCAAAAATTCGAAATTGAGTTTTCAACAGATCTACAAGTTTCAGAGTCCCCTAAACCCTAAAAAACATATTTTTTCATTGGTCTGTCTGTCTGTAAACAGAATATCTCAAAAACGAAACGAGGTATGGCGTTGAAACTTCATATATAAGTTTTGTGTACTATGTAGATGAGACAGCAAGCTTTTGAAGAAAATCGCATAACTGGAAGTAGGTGTTTACTCTTGTAATTTTTCAGTTTTTTCGATTTCTTCAAAAACGGCTCTAACGATTTTTTTCAAACTTCACATGTTTATTACCTTTTTAATGTGTATTGATGTGAGCTAGGGGATTTTCCAGTTAAATACTTCTAAAATGGGTTTCTTTTGTTTTTTCTATTTTTTTGATTAACTCCTATTTTAAATAGAACACCCCGTATATTATTACATTTTTGAATTCAGCTTAAAATTCTAGAGAAAATTTGTCTCTTCAACTAATGCTCTATTTTGTACCGTTTTTGTAGAATTTGTAATTTTTGACAAATGCTTAAAAAATTAAAATCAAATTTTTGGCTAATTATTAGTCCAGTCAATAGAGACATAAATTAGGGCTTACCTTGCAAAAGGTCAGGCAAAGTTCTAATTTGGCATACTTGTAGAGTCGCATGTCCTAATCGACATACTAAGTTTGCGACCTTGAAAGGGCGCCGCTCGCAACGCCATCTTGCTAAAAAGGTACCAAAAATCAGTTTTTCGTGTATATCTCCTCTTCTCTGCCATCTAGGCTGAAAATAGTTATTACAAGAATTGTAGGAAACAAAATTGCCTACAACTTTTGTCTGAAACTTTTTTTGTCAGATGAATAATTCATGAGTTACAGCTAGGTAAGGCGAAGCAAATTTCCGAAAATTGCGAAAACGCTCCACTTTTCGTCGACATTTCGGTTAATATCTATTAATTGTTATCTAATTCAAGTTTTTACTCACATCCACACCATCATGGGGTAGAGTGCGGCGCATTTTTTTTTTTTAATGTAGTATCCCCAGTAGGCATAATCCACGACTTTATTTACGTCTTCGAGTTCTTTTAGATGCTTTAGATGGTCCAGATTGTCTGATCTCGACATCTTCTTGAGAATCGCTCTCATCCTTTTCTTATTCTTTTTCAGCGGTTTCATCGTCATTGTCATCGTCAAACGTCAGAAGTCTGTCAACTAATGTCTCGTTATTTGTCTCGTTATCTTCAGCGTCTATCAAAATCTGTGGAACATTCTCGCAAGAGTCACCATTACAAAATGTGCATATAACAGAGCATTTCAAGCCTGTTTTTCTGCAACCGCACGATAGACCACATCCTTTTTTACATTTGCATGAAATAAATTTCAGTAGTGCCTCAGGAGCAGGATCTCTTGTCCTTGTTACCGGAGTGAGTCCGAATTCGCTTTTTTGCCATCCCCATTCCTCTGGATTGTTTGTTATATCGTACCAACTCTGAACTTGGTGGTAGATCTGAAGAGAATGTTGACGTGCAGCTTCTCTTGTAGGTGGTAGAGCAGCAAGATTGAACTTATTTTTTGTAACAAATGACGCTACATTAGTTGACAGACTACTGACGTTTGACGATGACGACGACGATGAAACCGCTGAAAAAGAATCAGAAAAGGATGAGAGCTATTCTCAAGAAGATGTCGACATCAGACAATCTGGACCATCTAAAGCATATAAAAGAACTCGAAGACGTAAGTAAAGCCGTGGATTAGGCCTACTGGGGATACCACATAAAAAAAACGCGCCGCACTCTACCCCATGGTGGTGTGGAAATGAGTAAAAACTTGAATTGGATAACAATTAATTGATATTAACCGAAATGTCGACGAAAAATGGAGCGTTTTCGCAAATTTCGGAAATTTGCTCCGCCTTACGTAGCTGTAACTCATGAATTATTCATCTGACAAAAAAAAGTTTCAGACAAAAGTTGTAGGCAATTTTATTTCCTACAATTCTTGTAATAACTATTTTCAACCTAGATGGCAGAGGAGAGGAGATATACACGAAAAACTGATTTTTGGTACCTTTTTAGCAAGATGGCGTTGCGAGCGGCGCCCTTTCAAGGTCGCAAACTTAGTATGTCGATTAGGACATGCGACTCTACAAGTATTCCAAATTAGAACTTTGCCTGACCTTTTGCAAGGTAGAATGTCTCTATTGACTGGCCTATATAAGATCACTGTAAAAGAAAGTTGTGTGCGTGTATCACACCAGATTTTCTGTTTTTTGTTTTGTTTAATAAAGGCATATTATTATTATTATTATTATTACTGTTGGCTGGCAGGTTATGTACGAAATATAAATCCGAGGCTCGAAGACCTGGTTTATGTTAGTATTACCTTTAGAATCAAAACACAATGCACCTTTAAAGATAATATTTGATGCAGTATCACTGTTCGAACTGGTACAGTTAATACGGCTAAAAACATCCACTCACGGCGATAGTTCATTTGCGAATTGTTTCATGGATATGATAACTATAGTATGAAGAAATTAAAATTTTAGTGCAGTCATAAGTATTCCTAGTATTCTTGAGTATTAGTCAGTATTACCAAATATTCCTCAGTATTACCAAGTACTACGTGTGTTTCTTGAGTATTAAGTATTCCTCAGTAGGTATTACATGTACTCCACGTGTATTATTGTAGTCTAGTATTCTGCTGTGGGTACCCCCTCGATATGACCAATTTTTTTTCTACAACCAATACTAAAAGTAGGCCTTTTAGCACTAGCTTGTTGAACTAAAAATGACTTTTTATACATTAGCGTACGCGTTTTGAATTTGTGTATTTTAAACTGGAAGTGAGGTTATAAAGTTATTCTAGTTACTTCTTTCGTTAGAGATAGTGTCTTTTAAATAATTAAAGCATTATGTAATGAATAAAGTAAAATGTGTACTATTATAATTACCTTTGATAACTAATTTTGACAACTATCGGCTGCAGAAACGGTCATCTGTGATGTCACGGCCATCTCTACTAAGACACGAATTATAACTAGGGATGTCGGCGGGTACCCAGGCCAACCCGGGTATATTTTCAGGAACCGGATAACCGACTAGTAAATTATGTAATGTGCAGAAAGTCAGCTTTTTTCGAAGAAGACGATAAAAACTTAATAACAATAGGAATAAGGTCTAGAAAAACACAAGCATGCAGTAAGAACAAGAATCAACCCATCCCATACCACATAATGTTGATTTTTGTTTCATATAAGGAAATAAATCCGCTTCACCATTATTCAACCCGTCAATAGTATCATTAAATCGTATCAGTATGGGTTGAAGTAACATAAACATCCTGTGTGATGTTGTTGCTGCTACCAATTTCGAATAAAAAGTCTCGTACTTGAATTTGATAGCACTTGGAAGTGTAAAAATATTTACGAATAACAGACGACTTGCAGTTTGAATTGGTGAGTAGGTACACTATTTGGATTTAGTTCAGTTTAAAACTCATGGCGTTAAAATGCGTAGAGCATAGAGCATAGAGCTTGAACATTGTATGAAACTACAAAAGTACAAACAAATAAGAAAACAATGTCATAAAAAAAATCGCCTGTATGGAAATATTTTCATTCGCCAGAAAATAATAAGGCAAAATATAAAATCTTCGGGTACCTGGGTTTATTTTAGAGTGGGTACGACATTCGTAATTATAACTGTCATAAATGCAAACATTTGTTAAATTGAAATTTATGAATTAATAACAGTAAATTTACGGTCGTAGAAAAAATATTGCATGCAAACTCGTGCTAAAAATGTTATTGCACTCGACATGTGCCTTCGGCTTCGTTTCACAATTTTCATGTCTCGTGCATAAACATTCATTTTTAGCACTGGTTGCACAAATAGCTATTAATTGCTATTCTGATTTCTATTGAGATTTTTTGCTTGATGTAAGTGCCAAAAATTATACACGGAGTTAGACTTACCATATATTACACAGTCCTGCAGCTCCCCCACTATAATGAGTGGCACAAAGGCTTTTGCATGGTATTACAAAGCACATACCTTTTTACTTCCTTTTACAATAAAGAAAGTATTGGATTCACCCCAAAAATTCAAGAGTTTTCAACAGATATTCACGTTTTAGAGCGAATAGTGATGTAAATTACCCGCGTATTTATTTTCAAGGGTAAATACCCAAAATGGGTATTTATAGCCTCATATACAAATATTATAAAGCTAATCTAACCAGTATAATTAATTGGAAAGTGAAGGTGCTCTATTCGAATTTTATAAAAATGTAGAATAAAATAGCTGCACTGAGAACATTTATTGCCAAAATATCGATAGGGACATAACCATACAGGTTGCCTAAAATTATACGGAACGTGGCAATTCCATTAATTGAAAAAGGTTCAAATATTATTTTCCATAACTAACAGCCAGTATTATATGATCCACTAATCTGAGATTAACTTTAATTTGCTGTTAAAATAAACAAAAGTGCATCAAAATGTGTTTACTAATGAAGAAAATGTCATAAGCACTAACGTTTTGATGCGCTTTTGTTTATTTTAACAGCGATTACAGGTCTTTATAAGACCGGCCGTAAGAGTAACCGAAATAGAAAATGCAATAATTACTTTGTTAGTTAGGCAACAAGTAGCTACTGTACCTACCTGTTGCTTAGCTACAAAAACAATTATTGCATTTTTTTATTCGATTACTCTTATGGCAAATAGTATGTGAACCTTTTCCAACTCACAGAATTGCCATGTTCCATACAATTTTAGGCTACCGGTATATAACAGCAATGAGATAGAATGAATAAAAAACAAAATTCAATGCTTGAATAAAAGAGATGAACATAGAAACAAATATTTGAGTAGACTTGACACTCATTTTAATTATGGCATATCTCAACTAAATATTCCTACTAAAATACCTTTTATCTACGACCACTACTAAAAGTAGGCCATTTACCGCTAGCTTGATTCACTAAAAGTGATGTTTTATAGTTTACCGTGGTTAAAAAAATCAGCTGTTTACTTTTAGCTCTAGTGCTAAAAGTGAAGTGAGGTTATAAAACTACAATTTTGAACTGGAAGTGAAGTTGTAAAGTTATTCTAGTTGCTTCTTGCGTTACAGGTAAAGTGTTTTTGAAATAATTAAAGCGTTATGTAATAAATACACTTAGATGTGGAGTATTAATAATTATATTTCGTAACTGACCTTGAGACCCCTACACTCTTTATAAGGGTATTTTTGGGGGACTTGATTATATATAACGGGTGTTCAAAAACAGTCGTCATCCCAGTAGGTTTTGACTTCAAAAACGTATGTCTATTATAATAGAGAAAAACTGCGCTATGACAGTACTCAATGACGTTTCATTGTGTTGCACGAATTAATCAAAGATATAACATTTTGTTTTTCAAAGCAACTGGGATGACGACTGTTTATGAACACCCGTTATATAACTGACCTTGACAGCACTGGCTTCGCAAACATTCGCCCGCGCATGACCTGCTATTTATTAGTAGCTTCAGCGTACTTATGCGAACGTTTTGTCCGTCCGTCCGTCCGTCCGGATCGCCTGTAACTTTCGAACGGCTACAGATATCGAAATTTTGAAAGGGGGCAAAGTTGTTGCTAAGGTCCCGAGCACCTTCATGCGCTATTTGGTTTTGGCTTTCCACTTTGCAAAATTTCCAAGCATTGTAGCACAGTGGCGGTTTGTCCACTTGGCGCCATCTACAGAAGCTCGGTGGTCACGTTTTGAACTACACATTCTGAAGCTACTCGTTAGACCTGTCCTTGAGCAGTTTATTATGACATAAATTAGAAGTGTCGTAGATACAAACATTTGTTAAATCGATATTTATGGATTAATAACGGGAAATTTAAGGTCGTAGATAAAATATTGTATGCAACGCGTGCTAAAAGTCGTTTATGCACGAGACATGTTATGAAACTCAGCCTTCGGCTTCGTTTCATAATTTTCATGTTTCGTGCATAAACGTCGGCTTTTAGCACTTGTTGCATAAATAGCTATTTCGTACGGTTACTTCTTTCTTACTCAAGTATTATGCGCATTTGTTCATGCTATTAGGGTTTCCAAGTCCCGGGACCAAAAGTGTTTTCGGGACTTACGAGCTAAATTTCAAGTCCCGGGACTAGTCCCGAAAATCCCGAAAATGGTCCCGAAAGAGAAATAGTGTTCAGGTGAAATTTCCGAATGCAATATCCAAAGAAAAACTAGTGTTTTAAGTTAAATAAAGTATTTCTGTGCTGATAATTTGCATTGGTGCTCGTCTACAACTTCATTGCTTTCTTCTGGTACTAAAAATGTCTGTCGCTGTTTATCTTTTGCTTTTGTTTTAACTGCCTCTGATTATGATAATTTTGTAGGAACCAACTTTACATTTCGCCAATTGTTTTATCTTCAGTATATAAAATTGTCGCCATATTGACTTCAAATCGTTTTTTTTTTTAGTGTAGAAGGAAGGTAGGTTGCGAATCGGAAATCATTCTAATCGTAACGCTTTAGCAGACAAATAACGAACACACTTCAAACTCAAAAATATACATTATTCAGCATCTTCGCACATATTTAAATCCAACAAAAAAAAACAGACAAATACATAAATCGAAGAATATATGCAAATGTGGCTGAAACAACACACAGGTTTAATTCTAACCTACCGAAAATAATACCTCTCCCGCCTACGCAAAACGCAAATAATGCAAGAGTTATGAGCAGTACGCCGGACGCCGGTGAATACCCGTCCTAATTCTTTGATAACGAGTATACGCACGCATGTTGACATGGTCCCGGGACTACGCCTGTTCTGGCTGTGGTCTCGGGACTCGGTTTTTGTGGTAGAATCCCGGGACAGTCCCGGGACCGGATCCCGGGACTGGAAACCCTACATGGTAGTAGAATCCCGGGACCGGATCCCGGGACTGGAAACCCTACATGCTATCTCATTGCGGTTATACATAATTATGGTCCCATCGGTATACAACGTTGTTTATATAATTGTTTGATTTTCTTTGCCTTATTAAGATAATTTTTTAATATGTATATAAGTACGTAATTATTATTAATGTTAATAAATATAAGGATTATTTTTTCAGGTTAACGTTAAGTTCATTTTAAAAAAAATGTAAACAAGATAGAAAATAATGTACAAACAATATAAATCATCCCAATTTCCGGAGTCAGAACCATCACAATTTGTTTGTAAATTCTGACAGGCGCAATTTATTGCGTTTCTGGTTATTTCTATAAACTTTGGCAGCTAATATTTTTCCCCCATAATCGATTAATTTACCTGGGAGAATGCTTATTCAATGTTACATTTAAATAGTTATTTTATATATAATATTCCAGAGCATTTATACGTAGTTTATTTATTAAAATAATATTATTATGCGAGTAAAAGTTAGCTTAGCTTTCTAAATATTACAAATTTGATAAATACCTAGTTTTTAGGCATTTACCCGAGGCAGCGGTAAATACCCATTTATAAATACCCTACCCACTGGGTAATTACCCGATCCACATCACTACTCCTGAACCCAAAAAACATATTTTTTTTCATTGGTCTGTCTGTGTGTGCATCTGTGAACAGAATATCTCAAAAACAAAGAGGTATGACGGTGAAACTTCATATATAAGTTTTGTGTACTATGTAGATCAGAAGAAAATCTCATAACCGGAAGTAGCTGTTTACTCTTATGCTTTTTCAGTTTTTTTTCAATTTTTTCAAAAACAGCTCTATCGATTTTTTTCAAACTTCACATTTTTACTACATTTTGAATGTGTATTGATGTGAGGTAGGTGATTTTCTAGTTGAAGACTTCTAAAATGGGTTTCTTTTTGTTTTCTATTTTTTATTAACTCCTATTTTAAATAGAACACCCGGTATATTATTACATTTTTTAAATCAGCTTAAAATTTTAGAGAAAATTTGTCGCTTCAACTAACGCTCTATTTTGTACAGTTTTTGTAGAATTTGTAATTTTTTAAATTTTTTTACAAATGCTTAAAAATAAAAAATCAAATTTATAAGCACTGTAAAGGAAGTTGTGTGAGTGTATCACACCAGATTTTTACATATTTATCTAAATACAAATTCCAATTCGGCACTTACCTTTTGAATTTACTCTCTAATTCAAAAGATGGGTAATTACCGTTTCCTCTTTATGACTCGGAAAAGGATTTAAAAATGTCTCTAATAGCAACAACAGATTTTGTGTTTGAGCTATAATTACATCTCAATTATTTTCAAACGCTTCATATTTTTTTAATTAAAATATCTTGTTTGCATATAATAAAATTAACATTTTATACAAATCATTTTTACAAATAGTAAAATTATTAACGCTTCAAAGCTCTTTTGACACGGATTCGTTTCTTCCCACCCAATTTTTTCTTAAAAGGCCTGTTGTTCCTTTGATTATTTCTAACTTTAGCTCTGACAATTTCTTTTAAATTTCTTCGTAATGAACTAAAGTCATCTTGTTCATTTAATTCCAGTTTCTTGATAAAATCAAAGCCCTCTGCAAGAATTTATATTACAGTTAACATGTTCTATATATATGAACACCCTTAGCTACCTTGTAATCTATAGTCATCATCCTTAAAGAAAAATGATTCCGTCCAAAGTCTTGTCGGTCCTAATCGTTGAAACGAAGTGGCTGCTTTTACTTCTATAGCAGCATCTGTTGTTGATTTTTCATTTGCTTTTTCATTATCACTCTCGTCATCAGTCGAAGAATCATATTTAAAAGGATTGGCTTCGTGATTAAGCTTTTTATGTTTTTTAAATTCCTTCGGTTTATCTTCCACCTGCGGTTCATCCTGTTCTTCTGAAAAATAATGGAATTTATCGAATAAGAAACGTAAGTATTTATTAGTTTTGATGTGTTTTGTTTATTCCAAATATTACACACAATTAAAGTTCATACCATTCTCTATCTCCTTATTAAATAAGCTCGTCAAACTGAATTCTTCCTTCTTATGAAGAGCATCCTTCAGATTTACAGCTACTTTATAAAATGTGTCTTTGGAAACTTCAGGAACTGGCGCTTCTTCTTCTTCAGTTTTATGTTCACTTTCCTTTTCAGAATTTTTTCGTTTACGTTTAGTAGTTTCTGCTATGACTGAATCTTTTAATTCATATTTTGAATGTTCTGGCTGGGATGGATCAAATCGCATCATCATCTTATGCCTTTTACTAAAAAGAAGAGTTTACGTAGGCGATTAAACTACTCAGTATTTTAAATCTTTGCTTTGAAAGAATTACAGTTTTACTATTCAATTCTCCGCTCACCTATCTTTAGCTTGCTTGTCTGTGCGTGGAATTTTTTTCCCCAGCACTTGCTCTAGTATATCGAGCTGTTTGTTTTTCTCTTCTTCCATTGAAATTTCTTCATTTGCTCGGGGAGTTTCTTCATCATCATCAGATTCATCTTCTAAGAATCGGGCATCCATTGAAAACCGTTTATCATTTTTAAATTTTGATTGCAATTCCATTAACTGAAATTACTATAGTTGGTAAGCAAACTAAAAATATGTGCAATTTTCATACCTTCTGTCCTTTTTTGCCCTCGAATTGTTCCTTAACTTCAAAATTGTATTCATGGTCATTTTCATCATCTTCATCAAAAAGCGATAGCTTTGATGAATCAGCGTCTTTCCGTTTGGCGTTTGTATCAAATCGGACTCTTTTAGCAGGTTGAACTTCACCACTGCCACCGTCATCATCGTTAAAGGTAATTTTGTTCTTTGATTTGGAATCCTGAATAATGGATTTATGATAGAAATATTTTAAGCGAAGCATTTTTTAAAGTCTACAGAATATGTGGATATGCAAAAATTTTTGAATTACTAAGATTTAAAGTTTAGTTTGCACAGCGACATTTAATAAGTTATTTATAAAAAAATAAAAATATTTCCTGTAGCTCCTCCTATACAAATTTGTTGCATCTCACCACTCATTTTCCTGAACTAAATAGTTTAAAATGACAATAATTACTACCAAATAAAAATTATTTACATAAAAGTAAAACTCGGTAGATTATAACTTTGCATTTTCTACTTACAATGTTTGCCAAAGCGTTTTTTATTAAAGCCTTTTGCTGCTGATATTCTTGTTTCATTTGCATTATTGATTGAAGTCGCTTTTTGTCGTCTCGGTTTTCTTTGACACTTGATTTAGCAGATTCCTTTTTTACAAAAGTGGGTGCATTACCTACTCCTTCAATTTTCAGTGACTGTTTAAATTTGGAACCTTTATTACTTTTTATGACTAGTTCATCCACATCTTCGTCGAGAACTACTACGGAGTTACTTCTTGTGGGATCAGTTTTGAGGTCTTCAGAATTCTTTTCTTGTTCATCTTCTGAACTTGAACTATAATATTTCCTTAAATTTATAGATGCATTGGCATTATTCAAACGTTTTCTATCTTCAGGATAAATTGGTATGGTTGTCGAAAGCCTAGTAGTATGCACAGGAAGAACATCATTAATTTTTTTTGCATTTACGTGATTTTCTACATTTGATGTGGACGGTTTTGCAACTCCATTTACTTTCACTTCTTCCCTCTCACGTTTCAGACGCTCTATGAAGCTTTCCTTGGCTACTTGAACGTCGATGAAGTGGCCCTTCCATTTTGTATGTGAAAAATCATCTATGCCTACACAAATACCCCATTATTGACATTGATAAGAAATTCACATTACTTACAGTTCTGTAACTTATAGTTTTCCGCTTCGAGAAGAATATATGCGAAATGTTTCGTTTGGCTGCCCGTAACATTCTTACGTTCCTTAATTTCCACAGAAGATACTGTTCCATAATCTTTGAATTTCTGTTCTAACTCTGCCTCCGTTACATTGTTAGGTAAATTATTTATAAACAGTCGCTTAGTTTCCAATTTCATTTTTATATCATATTTGATTCTGTGGCACGTTGAGAGGTCAACTGCGCGTTTAACATGTGTACACAAAGTGAGGTTATGTTTCGTATTGTTTTTGAGATGCCTGGAGGCATCGAAGCAGGATATTTATTTTTATACCGTTGGATGAAGCATACAGGGTATGTTTTGTTTTGTGGCATACAGGGTCGGACAACGAACCGAGGGAGAGTTACATAAATACTACTTGCATATAAAAGTTGTAGGTACGAAAGTGGTGCACATTTTTAGGCGATCATTACAAAAATGGCAATTCTATGGCCTCTTTTGCCGCCGTAAAGTTTTACTTTTTTTGTACACATCTGTCAAACTCTACTTTTTTGGAACTGATCTGTCAGAAACTACTTCATGATATTGGATTTTGCGGAGATCAAACTTAGGGTCGCAACACTTGCAGCTTCCAGAATTTCACCGGGGGTGTCTGAACTATCGCTATCACCCATTTTAAAAGGCTCAAAACACACGCGGTGAAGCTTAATATTAAATTTGACAGGAGATGCTTTTATTTTTAGTTTTCTAAATGCTTTTGTTTTTAGTTGTCTAAGGTAACTATGCTTTTCAAGAAAATGTTCAGAAAAAAACATAATTTTGTGAAATAGTATTTTTTCGACGACTGACATCAAAAGTAGATTTGCTCACTGTCATTTGACAACAGAAAGTTGACATTTGCCGCTGAGCGTGCGTTTTCATCTTTTTGCCGCTCGCCGAGCGTTTTGGGTTTCCGCGTCAACAAAATAGGTAGCCACGTCCGAATGTTTCCTTGACAACGCCCGTCATTTGTGGAAATAATCGCGTCACATGTCATATAGACTGCTCGAGTAATGTTAACTTGATTGTCAATTAATTTTTGCGATAAAACGAAATTTGATATTTTCCTTTAATAATATGCTCAGTCGTCGAAAAAATAGTATGTATATTTCGAGCTAAAAGTGCGCTTGCCGCTTTTGCATGATTGCTGGTTTCGACTTCGTCTCAACCAGCAATATTCATGCGCAAGCGGCAAGAATGCACTTTCAGCTCTTAACATACAATATACTATTTCCATACTCGTCTCGAAATTCCGGACTCGGCCTAACGGCCGGGATAAAAAGGAACTTCAGTGCCGAGGTGTACACTATGTTTTATTTGAAATTGAGAAATCGTGAAATTACAACATTTTAACCAACGTTTGTATAGGCCATTCAGTAAACACAAAAACATATAATTTTTTCTGAAGTTGGCATATACGTAAACTTTGTGTGCTAGAGATTCTGTATTTTGTTTTGCAAAGGTTTCCATGCCTGCATAAAGGTGACTTTGAATTTAAAAATGACAATAAATATCATTAATTCAGTGTCAAAGTACATACTATTCTGGAAATTCTTGCCTGAACTTTTATAAAATGTAATAAAAATACTTATTAATAAATGCTACATCAATAGTATCCAACACAGTACTTTGTTTAACATCCTTAAAAGTAGTTATGACAGATGCTAATTAAATGTCACACTCTTAACCTATTTGTTTTAGTAACTTTTTATAAGTACATTCATAGACAAAAGATGCATTTTGGAAGTACACTCATGAAATTTTAGAAATCAAAGGCCACTTTGTGTTTTTATGTTTAGTGAACAGACTATAGGTTATGTTCGGTCGATTGACGTTTATCTGTCGCCTCGCCACCTACAAAAAAGTCGTAAAACAATGGATTACTTCACTGCCGATTTCTCGTATTTTAATGGCGATTTCGGCGTACTTCACTGCCGATTTCAAATAAAAATATTTAAATTCTTTTGTGATAATCGCCTAAAAAATGTTGTGTGCACCTCGGCCTTTTTTTGGCCTCATCTGAATTGCAGCCTCGGCTAACGCCTCGGTCGCAAACAACAAAAGATCATTTTTACGGCCTTGATACACAATATACTATTTCCGTCGACCTCCCTATAAGATGTGATTTTACGGACGCATTTACGTACCAAAAATGTAACTTTTTTGGACACCATGAATTTTTCGTCCGCAAACACTTTTCGTCCGCAAATGCTTTTCGTTCGCGAATGCTTTTCGTCCGCAAACACTTTACGGCCGCACTTTACAGCCGCAAATGCTTTTCGTCCGCAAACGCTTTTCGTCCGCAAACGCTTTTTGTCCGCAAACGTTTTTCGTCCTCAACAACTCTTATAATTCGGACTTCACTTTAATTTTTTTTCAAATTATGACGGTCGACGGAAAATTTTAATATGCACCTCGGACGAAAACTGCTTTTTATGGTCTTGCCTGATTGCTTGCCTCGGCTATCGCCTCGGCCAGCAATTGCAGGCATCGTCCATAAAAATCCAATTTTTCGTCCTTGATGCATAAATAACTATTATGTATCTAGGCCGAAAAACTGGCTTTTTATGGACGATGCCTAAAATTGCTGGCTGAATTATAAGAAGTGTTGAGGACGAAAAACGTTTGCGGACAAAAAGCGTTTGCGGACGAAAAGCATTAGCGGACGAAAAGTGTTTGCCGACGAAAAGCGTTTGCGTCTGTAAAGTGCGGCCGTAAAGTGTTTGCGGACGAAAAGCATTTGCGGACGAAAAGCATTTGCGAAAGAAAAGTGTTTGCGGACGAAAAGTTAATGGTGTCCCAAAAAGTCACAGTTTTCGTACGTAAATGCGTCCGTAAAATCACATTTTTATCCTACACTGCATAAAAATCCGCTTTTCGCATCTCTACAGACCCGCGAAAGTATACGTTTGCCCGGCTACCCGCGAAAATGTTAGTTTTCACGGCTAGGCGCGAAAATAAATCACGAGCGTCCTAATCGAGGAGGCTGTTTACTATTGTTTACCGTTAGTTTATCAATTGTTGTTTGTTTCTTATTGTCAAATTTTATAAGTGCAGCTGACTAATTTGTATGTTATTATTCTAAGGTACGTGTTAATTACTGTTGTTACGAGCTACGTAATTATGAACGTCAATATATGTTTGTTGTGTAGGATAAAAAATACTGTGTAAACCACGGCGGGAAAATTATGTTCCGGGCCTCAAGAAGCGGCCAGCTTCGCCTACGGCTCGGCTGTCCATATCTTCTTTCGACCCGGAAAATATTCATTTCCCGCCTAGGTACACAAATTTGTCGTGTGGTTGGAATACTAAAGTCAAATAATCTGCGAAAGCGTTTGTCTTTTCTTGATTTGTTCTTGCCCAAGTGTTGCCGTGTTTTCTAATAGGTGAAACTGGTAGTTTTGATGTTCTTAAATGTTTTGTGGCTTTCCATAAAGAATAACTGGTGTCCTCAGTAGGAGTTAGGTTTGTTAAGTATTTTCGCACTTGTTGATTTTTAATGGTGAACAGGATATTCTTTAATTACCACGTAGCTTGATTGAGTAGGGTTTTACTTCTGGTATTTTTTGTGGTTTGCCAGATCCTTCTTAATCTTCGCTTTTCTTTTAGTTTTTGTTTAATGATTGTCGGACAGTATTCTGATACTTGTTGAATTTCGTGGACTGGAGTAGCCTTCCAAGCCGCATTTTGTATGGTCTGATTGCAGTGTTCGATGGCACTGTACAGTTCGTATTTTGTTAAGGGTTCTTTACTACCTTGGATTAGGGCTACGATCCGGTAGACGAGATACCAATGATAAATGTTTAGCGCCACCACTTTCTGTCTAACTCGGAAAAAACAGGTGAACTCAATCTGAAAATAGAAGAAATTGGACCACCTCTCTACTTCTAACATGGCAGTGTTTGGTCGACGAGCCACGCACACTCACCCTGTGGGAAATTCCTTTTACAAAAGAAAATGCATACAAAATCGCATGCAAATATCGTAAACCACAAATGAGAAATAAAAGCACCGAAAAGAGTTAGTGCGGGTTAGGTTATATTGCGTAACGTCTTAAACTAGTTAAATGCGGTAAACTTGACAACGAATGAACAGAATGATTCGCAAATGGTAGACACATTAAATGATCAAAGCAGTGACTTATAAACAATGAGACCTGCAGTCAATAAATAAACGTGGTTAAAATGCGGTACATACGTCAATTGCCATAAGTTAAGTTAAGTAGGAACATAAAATCTGAAAGTAATTAATTAATTTGATACATTGGCAACTACAATGGTTCAAACAACAAATGCTACAATGACAGCAACATTACGTAAAATTGTCAGACACTTAGACGGGATGCTACATGCACTGTAAACTACGCACTATTAATTTAGTACATAAAACAGTACCTGGAGCAGCTTATTTAGCTGCATTCGACGTTCAGCAGAGCTCCAGGTAGTCGTTTCCTAAACAAACTGCCCCAACGTGCTTGAAGAGACTGCCCCAATAGCACTGCAAAGCTGTCGACGAAAGAGGCCGGGGGTCAACTCCAATCGAGGGTAAATTCGAAGTTCGTAGCAATATGGCAAGGTTCTAAACAGTAATCGAAACTTCCTGATGTCAAATAAGGCGACAAAGTGGTTCCCACACGGAAATCCCAAGACTGCTCGTTCCAACGCATACAGTTCAAACACAGGTTGCGGGATTACACATGCTGCCCGCACGCACACGAAACAAACGCAAGCCGCTGCTAAAAGCAACACCGTTAATTTTTACTACTTTCAGGCGCGCCCCCAACGATTGAAATTACTGGGGGACGCAAACTCAAAAATACTTCAAACCCATTCAAAGACGGACCGAGAATCTATTGCTTCGGGAGGGAATTCTAAAATCAAATGCGTAGGCGCACGCGCTACTTAACTTCGCACTCTGTTAAACTTATGCGCCGCGCAGAAAAGTTCCATGATGAAATCCTAACTAAGCAATATGCGTCGAAACTTCGGGGAGTTTTTGTTTGCATGACGACAAATCCGCAGACAATGGTCCTCCAGAGCGTCAATTAACATACAATAAGCCGACTACGCCATTTCATCCGGTGCAGAAAACATATCTAAATTTAAAACACGTATAAATAAAATTGAGTCGATGATCCTAAAGTAAGTCGAGAAAAGCTACTATTTAAAACAAACGGAATAAAGTTTTGGCTACACCACTGACTATTAATTTGGGCTTAAATGAACCGGGAAAATACTAAAAATGGGAGAAACGGGCGAAAATACAGCAAATTGTCCTCACATGTTTTCATTTACACAAAAATGAGATGTGGCCACGACGTTCGTTCTAACTTGCTCACATATTTCAGTTGATAGTGACAATGACTTTGAAGATGTATAATGCTAAAATAAATGCTATTGTTTCTCTTCACAGATATAAAATTGAATATCTTAACAAAATTTACCTAGTTTGTAACTACAGTAGGACTTTGATTATCTGGATGTGGTGTATCCGTGTTTACTTATTACTTCAATTATCCGCTCAAATAATTATTTTGGGCTATTTCGTACGCATAATGTCGCTCTTGAGAAGGTAAAATTGTTCAGCCATGCAGTTTCTGCTAATATAGAGATTTGTACATTGGCTACAGTTATTCATTCATCACAGTGTCGTGAGGACTAATTTTCTTTTTCTTCTTCCTCTTATTATAGGCCAATGGCCTGTTTTAACGTTTTAACCACAAAGTGGTTCTATAAGCCCTCTTTGCCCGTAGGCTGGCTAGGTGGCTAGCCCGCCGAAAGTGAAGAAGAATTCCCTTATTTAGGGGTTAACGACTACCACAGGTGTTAGCGTGGTAGCCGAGGAGCGTACGATTTTTAAATCCTTTTAGAAATTCAATTTACATGTAGTACAACATAAATTAGTCATGTTTATAATAGCTTATAATAGTTATTAGTATCTATTGAAATTTTAAATTACTTAATATAAAACTAATGTGAGTTACTTAATTAATAATAGTATATTATTATATGAGCGATTATGACAGCCATTATTCACGAAGATGACATTTGCGCCACAAGCCGAAGGCGCGTGGCGCAAGTCATCTGAGTGAATAATGGCCATAATCGCGAATATAATACGATATTTTATCTACTCCTATGCAATAGGAGCCTTGAGTAGAAGAGGGCGAGAAATCCCCCACTCCTTTTAATTCGATTAAGCCACGCCCCTTTAATTCGCGGATTCGCGGTTTAATTCGCGGATTTATTCGCGGATTTCGCGGTTTTATTCGCGGATTGACCTAATTAATTTCGCGGTTTGATCTAATTAATTTCGCGGTTTGATCTAATTAATCACATATGAAGTTTGATATGTAATTTACATATGTGCTACTGATTAAATTACGCATTAGATTTTTTAATTTGCTTCTGGAATTACACGGCGGCCATCTTGGATTTCTGGCGGGAATATTTGAAATTTGAATTTTTACCGATTTTTTCTAAGTTTAATTTTTTGAATTTGAATTTCCCAAGGGTGTCGGCCATCTTGGTGCGCGCGCACTTCTCACGGCGGTTGTTTTTAATTTTGAATTTTTGCGGAAATATTTGAATTTCAAACTGGTAGATCTATTTCGCTCTTCGAAGCTGCTGTCTCTCTCTTGCATTCACTCGTGGAAATATTTAAATTTAAAAAATCTATTTGCGGCGGACCCGAGTGGGAATCGAACCCTAGTTTTCTGGTTAACAGTCTTAGCACCTTACCGTTGTGCTATCGAGGCGACTTGGAAATATAGGATTTGAACAAGACGTCATTTCGCAGCTGTGCCGTCACACCGTTCGAGTTGAAACAAATTATTTTTTCGAATATATAAAATATAAGAACGGAATTGTGCCGTCTAGGGCCTTAGAAACTTGTTAATAATTTTAAAAAATTGACTTTGTAACTAGTTTTGCTGTAATTAATTTAATATGAGTGACGCTATCTCACTCAGTCCCATTGATTTTCTACAGCTTTCTCTTTTCCATCCCGTTTGCTACCTATGCGTAATTACAAAAGACGTTATCGCTCCAGGCAGACTTTCTATTTAGCCGGCGATTGTGTAGGGCTTTTAACCGTTGCATAGAATTCCAAAGTTTTATATAACGTGCCTAAACAGGATTGTTTAGAAGACTGTAATTATAATTAGCATCGTAATGGAATGCACCAAGATTTAAATCAGCATGCATTGTTCGTCTGGATCGAGCAGTACGTACTCCAACGGTTTCTAGTCTTGCTTGGTTGACAGACGACAGAATGCACGGTTACCGGTCAGCGCAGCCAACGGCTTGGCGCTAAAATCCCTGTGACACAAAATCTAGTGGGATAAGCTTGCCTGGTTAATAAACCACTCTAGTTCGTATGATTTTTGTCGCTTTTAAAAATAAATAGACATTATTTTTTTCGTGCTTGAGTTTTATAATTACGCTGAGCCCTTTGTGGCTTGATTACGTCATGCCGAAGCCTGCTAGTTTAAAAATTAAATGGGGGATAAGAGGTAAAGCCAGATCGTAAATATAAAAACGAGTTACAAATTTGATTTTAATATATTCCTGAAATACTAAGTATGAAAAAGTCTTGGTTTTAAAGGTTTGAACATTGTACCACTTAGCTGTTCTAACATTATACTTCCATATACATATTATAAATAAATTTTAAATGTTATTTTCGACTGAGTTTTAGCTTCTTATAAATTACAACAGTGCCCTCGCCCATATAAAATAAGACATACGCATTAAATAAATGTTTTTATTGTATAAGAATGGTTGTCCCCCATAATTTTGAATAAAAATCACACAATTTCGTTGAAAAATGTTCTGTTTCACTTACAATTTTACAAAACTGACATCACGTTACTTGAAATTATACAAAAAACGACATTTTTAGCCAATAAGCGATAAAAAATACGACATCCCACATCATTTCACTTAAAAATTATCACGTTTCGTCTTACAAAACGCTTTATAATAAAGAAAATGATGTAAAAACAGTTGTAAGAGTTATTTCTAAGCATAATTTTGCAAATGTTGTACACTTTTTCTCTAACTTGTGGCAGTTTTAGCAAGATTTGAATAAAAAACAGCCATTTCTGCAGCAATTTTAGTAAGATCTGAATAAAAACATGCAATTTCCAAAGCATTTCGTTTAAAATGTTAGAAAATCGACATCATCTCCCATGAAAATTTATAAAAATCGGCATCTTGTCACATTAAATTCTGTAAAAACGACAAAAACAATATTTTTTTCACAACTTTCATTGAAAAATAGTAAAATTTTACGAAAATACGTCTGTGCTGGCGACAAATGAAAATAAATTTGAATAGAAACACGCAAAAATTACGAAAAGACGTATGTGTTGACCCCCCAAAGTAACAAAAATTTGAATACGGAACCCTATTTTATAAGTAAACGTCTGAAATTGTGTCATTATATCGATAAAAACTGCATTTTAGTTTAAAAAATTCCAATATAAATGCAAACGGAGGAAAATAAAAACGCAATTAACCACAAAGTAACATAATTTTGAATAAAAAAACACAATTTCGTTGGAAAAATGTTCTGTTTCACTTAAAATTTTACAAAAACTGACATGTCACTTGAAATTATACAAAAAACGACATTTTTATCCAATAAGCGATAAAAAAATACGCCGTCTCACATAAATTTTAGAAAATCGACAGCATCTCCCATGAAAATTTATAAAAATCGGCATCTTGTCACATTAAATTCTGTAAAAACGACAAAAACAATATTTTTTTTACAACTTTCATTGAAAAATAGTAAAATTTTACGAAAATACGTCTGTGCTGGCGGCAAATGAAAATAAATTTGAATAGAAACACGCAAAAATTACGAAAAGACGTATGTGTGGACCCCCCAAAGTAACAAAAATTTGAATAAAATCACACAATCATACAGCATCTCACATAAATTTTCGCAAATATCGACATCATGTCACATAAATTATACAAAAACTGTCATCACGTCACTTGAAATTATACAAAAAACGATATTTTATTCAACACACGATGAAAATTGAACAAAAATCACGCAATTACAAGCCATCTCACATAAATTTTCACAAAAATCGACATCATGTTACATAAACTATGCATAATTTTGCAAATGTTTTACACTTTTTATAAAATGCATCGCTCAAAATTAAAAGAAATAGCAATTTCGTTGAAAAAATCTACTACCACAATCATTTCGATAAACAAAATTCAAAAAATCTTATACTTTTGACGGAAATATATGTATGTTGACCACAAATTAACATAATTTTTAAATAAAAACGCGCAATTCGTTGAAAAAAATATTCTGACACCACCAAAACACGCAATTTCATTGAAAAATATATATATGTTGTCCACAAATTAACATAAAGTTGAATAAAAACACGTAATTTTGTTGAAAAAATGTTCCGGCCCCTTCATTTCACTTAAAATTTTACAAAACTGCCATCATAACACTTGAAATTATACAAAATATATGTATGTTGATCACAAATTAACATAAACCTGAATAAAACACACAATTTCGTTGAAAAATTTGCAAATGTTTTACACTTTTTTATAAAATGTATCGCACAAAATTAAAAGAAATCACAATTTTCTAAATTATATCACGCTATTATGAAATCGTAGATTGATTTTTTGAAATTTTACACTTTGTAACTGTAAAATAACTACAAATACTAATATTTTAGCTTTAGACTTTGTAATTATTGCAGATTCGAGAAAAAAAAAACAAAGCAGAGTGGAAATAAAAAACATAAACACTTTGTAATAAACAAATATATTGTTCTTATTTCTTATAATACTTAATAATATAAATATAAATGTACAGCAGAATGTCTTATTTCTAAAAATTCGCTAGCAATTTACAAAACTGTAGTTTGAGGTGCACGACATTTCAAATTAAAAAGACTGCAAGTAATAAAATCAGAAATTCATTGTGTAATTTTAAAGTTTAAGATGCACCCAATCTAGAATTCCCTTCGTTTTTGGTGTTGATGACATCTGCCTTAGAGGCATTTTTCTAACGACCCTTTTTTGGAGGCGTTTCCTTATCGGCGTTCTTCTGACTGAACCTTTTTGATGTGGACTTGGATGAGTAGATGGTGTTTTTAATTTATATTCTAAATCGGACTCGCAGTTATCAGTTTCCATTTCGGTTTTTCCTGTAGTATCAGTCGGGGTTGGCTTCTTTTGCTGTTTAGGTTTAGCTAGCAGCACATTAGCAACGTTAAGGTCTTTGATGTACTCAGCAAACTGTAGGCGTCCGGGTGGATTAATAGTTTTTCGAGGCCGCAGAGTGTCATGAATTAAATCGACTATGTTAGACGCCGGTAAAATTTCACCCTTTATAGTAACGGTGCCCTTGTGATCCCAGCTCACATCGCTTGAGGTACTCAAAATGCGTAGGAAAACTTCAGCTTTTTTCTTAAAAGTTTTGGGAAGTGTAGATAAAATAACGGCATTTGATAGGCTGTCACTGGTTGTTTCAATAGGTATTTTGATTGGCTGCCGCGCCTGGTTTGTGAAATGAAGGAATCGTTGTAAAACCTGATTGTACTGGATCCATTTATCGTGATCAGTTAATTTGGACTTTAAAACTTTTTGCATTTCGTCATCAAGCTGTGATAATATATTTTTCTCTGCATCATTGCCAGCCTTAAGACGTTGGACAAATTCCGGCGATACAATCAACATCTTCCGCTCTTTGTCCATTTTAGTCGAAAAGGAGCTCAGTCGTTTGTTCTAGTAGAGCCGTCGTGAATAAACTAGCTTAAAATCAAGACTTTCATAATAAATATATAAAAAAAATATGACAGGTACGGGAATCGAACCCGTATTCTCTCTCGAGATCAGAACTTGAATCTGACGCCTTAACCATTCGGCCAACCTGCCTCCCTATATAAACGAGCACTCTCTGCATAATTAAGAAAACATATAGTTTAAATAGCCTTCTGCATACAATTTCAAACAATATTTCATATAAATTAAGCCATGCACAAATTTCTTAATCAGGTTTCGATATATATTTTATCGAAAGATTGGACCCTCAGCTACCGTTTTATTATTATTTGTCGAGATGCGTCATCGTTGATTTTACAAGAGCCAGCCTGTCTGCGATGTGACGTAGGTAATGTATCCACCCCTTTTTATTTTAAAATTCTATAAAAACAGAGGCCCGACTGATGCCGCACTAACACGTTTTAAACCATTGTACTCTGTTACCTGATGCGGCAGCAGTTTGGACCTCTGATTTTATAGAATTTTAAAATAAAAAGGTATGGAGACATTACCTACGTCACATCGCAGACAGGCTGGCTCTTGTAAAATTCATCGATGACGCATCACGACAAATAATAAAACGGTAGCTGAGGGTCCAATCTTTCGATAAAATATATATCGAAACCTGATTAAGAAATTTGTACATGGCTTAATTTATATGAAATATTGTTTGAAATTGCATGCAGAAGGCTATTTAAACTATATATTTTCTTAATTATGCAGAGAGTGCTCGTTTATATAGGGAGGCAGGTTGGCCGAATGGTTAAGGCGTCAGATTCAAGTTCTGATCTCGAGAGAGAATACGGGTTCGATTCCCGTACCTGTCATATTTTTTTTATATATTTATTATGAAAGTCTTGATTTTAAGCTAGTTTATTCACGACGGCTCTACTAGAACAAACGACTGAGCTCCTTTTCGACTAAAATGGACAAAGAGCGGAAGATGTTGATTGTATCGCCGGAATTTGTCCAACGTCTTAAGGCTGGCAATGATGCAGAGAAAAATATATTATCACAGCTTGATGACGAAATGCAAAAAGTTTTAAAGTCCAAATTAACTGATCACGATAAATGGATCCAGTACAATCAGGTTTTACAACGATTCCTTCATTTCACAAACCAGGCGCGGCAGCCAATCAAAATACCTATTGAAACAACCAGTGACAGCCTATCAAATGCCGTTATTTTATCTACACTTCCCAAAACTTTTAAGAAAAAAGCTGAAGTTTTCCTACGCATTTTGAGTACCTCAAGCGATGTGAGCTGGGATCACAAGGGCACCGTTACTATAAAGGGTGAAATTTTACCGGCGTCTAACATAGTCGATTTAATTCATGACACTCTGCGGCCTCGAAAAACTATTAATCCACCCGGACGCCTACAGTTTGCTGAGTACATCAAAGACCTTAACGTTGCTAATGTGCTGCTAGCTAAACCTAAACAGCAAAAGAAGCCAACCCCGACTGATACTACAGGAAAAACCGAAATGGAAACTGATAACTGCGAGTCCGATTTAGAATATAAATTAAAAACACCATCTACTCATCCAAGTCCACATCAAAAAGGTTCAGTCAGAAGAACGCCGATAAGGAAACGCCTCCAAAAAAGGGTCGTTAGAAAAATGCCTCTAAGGCAGATGTCATCAACACCAAAAACGAAGGGAATTCTAGATTGGGTGCATCTTAAACTTTAAAATTACACAATGAATTTCTGATTTTATTACTTGCAGTCTTTTTAATTTGAAATGTCGTGCACCTCAAACTACAGTTTTGTAAATTGCTAGCGAATTTTTAGAAATAAGACATTCTGCTGTACATTTATATTTATATTATTAAGTATTATAAGAAATAAGAACAATATATTTGTTTATTACAAAGTGTTTATGTTTTTTATTTCCACTCTGCTTTGTTTTTTTTTCTCGAATCTGCAATAATTACAAAGTCTAAAGCTAAAATATTAGTATTTGTAGTTATTTTACAGTTACAAAGTGTAAAATTTCAAAAAATCAATCTACGATTTCATAATAGCGTGATATAATTTAGAAAATTGTGATTTCTTTTAATTTTGTGCGATACATTTTATAAAAAAGTGTAAAACATTTGCAAATTTTTCAACGAAATTGTGTGTTTTATTCAGGTTTATGTTAATTTGTGATCAACATACATATATTTTGTATAATTTCAAGTGTTATGATGGCAGTTTTGTAAAATTTTAAGTGAAATGAAGGGGCCGGAACATTTTTTCAACAAAATTACGTGTTTTTATTCAACTTTATGTTAATTTGTGGACAACATATATATATTTTTCAATGAAATTGCGTGTTTTGGTGGTGTCAGAATATTTTTTTCAACGAATTGCGCGTTTTTATTTAAAAATTATGTTAATTTGTGGTCAACATACATATATTTCCGTCAAAAGTATAAGATTTTTTGAATTTTGTTTATCGAAATGATTGTGGTAGTAGATTTTTTCAACGAAATTGCTATTTCTTTTAATTTTGAGCGATGCATTTTATAAAAAGTGTAAAACATTTGCAAAATTATGCATAGTTTATGTAACATGATGTCGATTTTTGTGAAAATTTATGTGAGATGGCTTGTAATTGCGTGATTTTTGTTCAATTTTCATCGTGTGTTGAATAAAATATCGTTTTTTGTATAATTTCAAGTGACGTGATGACAGTTTTTGTATAATTTATGTGACATGATGTCGATATTTGCGAAAATTTATGTGAGATGCTGTATGATTGTGTGATTTTATTCAAATTTTTGTTACTTTGGGGGGTCCACACATACGTCTTTTCGTAATTTTTGCGTGTTTCTATTCAAATTTATTTTCATTTACCGCCAGCACAGACGTATTTTCGTAAAATTTTACTATTTTTCAATGAAAGTTGTAAAAAAAATATTGTTTTTGTCGTTTTTACAGAATTTAATGTGACAAGATGCCGATTTTTATAAATTTTCATGGGAGATGCTGTCGATTTTCTAAAATTTATGTGAGACGGCGTATTTTTTTATCGCTTATTGGATAAAAATGTCGTTTTTTGTATAATTTCAAGTGACATGTCAGTTTTTGTAAAATTTTAAGTGAAACAGAACATTTTTCCAACGAAATTGTGTTTTTTTATTCAAAATTATGTTACTTTGTGGTTAATTGCGTTTTTATTTTCCTCCGTTTGCATTTATATTGGAATTTTTTAAACTAAAATGCAGTTTTTATCGATATAATGACACAATTTCAGACGTTTACTTATAAAATAGGGTTCCGTATTCAAATTTTTGTTACTTTGGGGGGTCAACACATACGTCTTTTCGTAATTTTTGCGTGTTTCTATTCAAATTTATTTTCATTTGTCGCCAGCACAGACGTATTTTCGTAAAATTTTACTATTTTTCAATGAAAGTTGTGAAAAAAATATTGTTTTTGTCGTTTTTACAGAATTTAATGTGACAAGATGCCGATTTTTATAAATTTTCATGGGAGATGATGTCGATTTTCTAACATTTTAAACGAAATGCTTTGGAAATTGCATGTTTTTATTCAGATCTTACTAAAATTGCTGCAGAAATGGCTGTTTTTTATTCAAATCTTGCTAAAACTGCCACAAGTTAGAGAAAAAGTGTACAACATTTGCAAAATTATGCTTAGAAATAACTCTTACAACTGTTTTTACATCATTTTCTTTATTATAAAGCGTTTTGTAAGACGAAACGTGATAATTTTTAAGTGAAATGATGTGGGATGTCGTATTTTTTATCGCTTATTGGCTAAAAATGTCGTTTTTTGTATAATTTCAAGTAACGTGATGTCAGTTTTGTAAAATTGTAAGTGAAACAGAACATTTTTCAACGAAATTGTGTGATTTTTATTCAAAATTATGGGGGACAACCATTCTTATACAATAAAAACATTTATTTAATGCGTATGTCTTATTTTATATGGGCGAGGGCACTGTTGTAATTTATAAGAAGCTAAAACTCAGTCGAAAATAACATTTAAAATTTATTTATAATATGTATATGGAAGTATAATGTTAGAACAGCTAAGTGGTACAATGTTCAAACCTTTAAAACCAAGACTTTTTCATACTTAGTATTTCAGGAATATATTAAAATCAAATTTGTAACTCGTTTTTATATTTACGATCTGGCTTTACCTCTTATCCCCCATTTAATTTTTAAACTAGCAGGCTTCGGCATGACGTAATCAAGCCACAAAGGGCTCAGCGTAATTATAAAACTCAAGCACGAAAAAAATAATGTCTATTTATTTTTAAAAGCGACAAAAATCATACGAACTAGAGTGGTTTATTAACCAGGCAAGCTTATCCCACTAGATTTTGTGTCACAGGGATTTTAGCGCCAAGCCGTTGGCTGCGCTGACCGGTAACCGTGCATTCTGTCGTCTGTCAACCAAGCAAGACTAGAAACCGTTGGAGTACGTACTGCTCGATCCAGACGAACAATGCATGCTGATTTAAATCTTGGTGCATTCCATTACGATGCTAATTATAATTACAGTCTTCTAAACAATCCTGTTTAGGCACGTTATATAAAACTTTGGAATTCTATGCAACGGTTAAAAGCCCTACACAATCGCCGGCTAAATAGAAAGTCTGCCTGGAGCGATAACGTCTTTTGTAATTACGCATAGGTAGCAAACGGGATGGAAAAGAGAAAGCTGTAGAAAATCAATGGGACTGAGTGAGATAGCGTCACTCATATTAAATTAATTACAGCAAAACTAGTTACAAAGTCAATTTTTTAAAATTATTAACAAGTTTCTAAGGCCCTAGACGGCACAATTCCGTTCTTATATTTTATATATTCGAAAAAATAATTTGTTTCAACTCGAACGGTGTGACGGCACAGCTGCGAAATGACGTCTTGTTCAAATCCTATATTTCCAAGTCGCCTCGATAGCACAACGGTAAGGTGCTAAGACTGTTAACCAGAAAACTAGGGTTCGATTCCCACTCGGGTCCGCCGCAAATAGATTTTTTAAATTTAAATATTTCCACGAGTGAATGCAAGAGAGAGACAGCAGCTTCGAAGAGCGAAATAGATCTACCAGTTTGAAATTCAAATATTTCCGCAAAAATTCAAAATTAAAAACAACCGCCGTGAGAAGTGCGCGCGCACCAAGATGGCCGACACCCCCGGGAAATTCAAATTCAAAAAATTAAACTTAGAAAAAATCGGTAAAAATTCAAATTTCAAATATTCCCGCCAGAAATCCAAGATGGCCGCCGTGTAATTCCAGAAGCAAATTAAAAAATCTAATGCGTAATTTAATCAGTAGCACATATGTAAATTACATATCAAACTTCATATGTGATTAATTAGATCAAACCGCGAAATTAATTAGATCAAACCGCGAAATTAATTAGGTCAATCCGCGAATAAAACCGCGAAATCCGCGAATAAATCCGCGAATTAAACCGCGAATCCGCGAATTAAAGGGGCGTGGCTTAATCGAATTAAAAGGAGTGGGGGATTTCTCGCCCTCTTCTACTGCCTTGTGTTCATATTTCAGAATTATGACATTTGTGACAGCTGTTAACTTCAAAAGTTATTTAATAATAAGAATGAATTTTGTAATTGGCTACAACCTATTGAATAATGAAAATAGAATTTTCTGATTGGTTGCAATTTGCAAACTATTGAATAATGGAAATAGAATTTTATGATTGGCTGCAAGCCGTGAATTATGAATCATAATTCATGGCCATTGTGCAGTAGGAGTAGATAAAATCACAAATAAGTTCCTAAAAAATTACAACTTTTTTGACATTTCTTTTATGTTCTAGAACGCAAAAGAGTTTTGCGTTCTAGAACATAAAAGTATTTCGCTGTTAAGTGACAAAAAAGAATCACTTTGCTTACTGAGAATTTAACGAAAATGTCAACATTTGATGACAGTTTTCGAAAATAGATATTTGTTCACAGTCGGAAACAAAAGGAAAAGGAAAGGGAACAATAAAATATCGGGATTATATATTTATGTATAGTGGGCGTTCAAAACATGAAAAAGCACAGTCAGGGCTGGGTATGCTTCTAAGTAGCAAATTGGAGCAGAATATCGAAGAAATAGATTATGTAAACGAAAATATCTTAGTAGTAACTATGAATCTAGGTAATGAAAAACTCCACGTTATAAGTGTATATGCTCCAGACGTAAATAAACCCAAAGCTGAAATAGAAACGTTCTACGAAAGGCTCCAATCAACTATTGAACATATCCCCAAGAATCAGAATGTGCTCATAATGGGAGATTTGAATGCGAGAGTAGATAACACTCCCATAAAAGGAATAAAACAGAGATTTAATGAGAAACAAATTAACAACAGCGGAGAAATTTTAAACGAATTTTGGGCTCATAATAACTTGCGAATTAATAATACCTTTTTTGCGCACAAGCCTCAGCACAAAGTAACTTGGTCGAACACAAGAGGACAAACTTCAACAATAGATTATATCATTTCAAACAGGTCACTACATCCTTCGCAAATATTGGATGTCCGCTCACTAACCTCTGCAAATATAGGCTCAGACCACCATATCGTACTAGGAAAGATTCGCATGAAGGTACAACTTAAAAAGAAACCAGAACCAATGTATATAGAAAAACTAAATATCGAATCAATAATGGATGAAAATACTAAACTCTTATATACCAACAGGTTATCGTTAAAAATCAAAGAAAACTCAATAAAATTATAATAATAATAATAATAAAACTTACATAACGAAAACGTGACGACAGCGAGAAAAGAACAACATATACAGAATGCAACTATTACCACAAAATTAACAACGGAGCAAATTATTGAAACTCTAAAAAAACCGAAAATCACCTGGGGCCGGTCAAATCCCAAACGAACTCTTAAAATGTGGGTGAAAGGACTTAAGCGCAGAACTAAGAAAACTATTCCTGTTAATAATTAATAAACTGCTCAAGTACAGGTCTAAAGAGTAGCTTCAGCACTGCGAAAACATTAAGTATTATAGTGCACCCAGAATGTGTAGTTAAAAACGTGACCACCGAACTTCTGTAGATGGCGCCAAGTGGACAAGCCGCCACTGTGCTACAATGCTTGGAAATTTTGCAAAGTGGAAAATCGCCACCTTTCGCCAAAACCAAATAGCGCATGAAGGTGCTCGGGACCTTAGCAACAACTTTGTCCCCTTTCAAAATTTCGATATCTGTAGCCGTTCGTAAGTTAGAGGCGATCCAGACAGACAGACAGACAGACAGACAGACAGACAGACGGACGGACGGACGGACAAAACGTTCGCATAAGTACGCTGAAGCTACTAATAACGGTACTATCCCAAAAGCATGGAGAAACAGCATTACAATACCCGTATTAAAGAAGGGAAGCAAAAAGAACCCCGATAACTATAGGGGAATTACGCTGCTAAATAGCACAATGAAACTATTTACAAATATTCTTAAATCAACTATTGCCAATACAACACGACTATCAGAAGAGCAGCAGGGATTTCGAAATAATCGAAGCACAGTAGACGCCATATTCAAGCTACGCCAACTTGTCGAAAAATCCATCGAATACGATAAACCAGCATTTATGTGTTTCATCGATTTTACAAAACGTTCGACCGAATTAAATAAGACCACGTTCTAGACATTTTAGAAGAAAACCGTGTCCCAGGGGAATTAATACAGGTCATAAAGCAACTGAATATTCACAGCAAAACAAGCATACGAGTTAATAACATATTAACTGAAGCAATAGATGTATCCACCGGAGTCAGACAAGGAGACTCATTGAGCCCTCTACTTTTTAATCTAGTGATGGACAAGGTAATAAACGGAGTAAAAACAATTAACGCTGGATACAAAATGGGAAAGCAAGAACTAAAGATAATTTGCTACGCTGACGATGCTGTGATACTCGTTGAAAATGAAGATGATCTACAAAGATTACGACATGGTTTCTACCTGTCCGCTCGAAACTATAACTTAGAAATATCAGTAGAGAAAACAAAATCTCTGGTCATATCAAAGGAACCTAGAAGATGCAAGTTGGCAATTAATGACCGATAGAGCAGGCCATGCGTTTTAATTATTTGGGAATAGAAATCTCAAGCGACAAGAACATATCACAAGAAATGAAATCACAAATTAACAAAGCAGCAAATGTGTCAGGATGCCTATCTAACATAATATGGAGAAATAAGTATATGAACATCGAAGCAAAGGTCAGAATCTATAAAACCTGCGTCCGGCCTGTAATAACACAATTACTAAAAGAAAACTCCGAACCACAGAAATGAAAATTTTAAGAACAATAACAGGATATACACTCTACGATAAGATACCAAACGAAACTATCAGAGAACGGTGTAATGTACAAGACGTCGTAAGATGGGCAATTTATTATAACTGAGCTTTTTTTTATAGACAAGTCACTTAGTACTTTCGTTAGTGTTTAGTAGTGTGCGTGATTTACCATCAGTATTGCACAAAGAAACACGCAAATAACCCTTACAGGTAGATGTAAAGTAAATGCATTGTTGCGGCATGGGGATTTGCTAGTCAGTCGAGGAAACTACACGAACGTGGTGGTGCATGTGTTAAGTTTTCCTAAAAATGAATCTTTAGGTCAAAAATTGATAGCTGCTATACCAAAGGCGAACTTTACTAAATACACATTTAAACGAAATATTTTATGGACTATGACGGAGCTGGTCATAAAATTTCTTACAGAGGAGTTGTTGCGTCTCGGTAATTTGATTTAAAATAAAAGTAAATAATTTTTAGAATTATCGAATTACCGGGACGCAACAGGAGGGTTATTTAATTCACTTTAACGGGTGCCATTATCATAACGAAGAAAGAATAAAGAATATTAACTCCACAACAAATGCTTTGATTAAAAATTATTGTTGTAAAATAAATAATAATTGATCGAGCAAAGAAGATACGGATAGAAAACTAAGTACGTTAACAAATAAATAAACCAAATTTGGAGTTTTGTATTTTATATCTAGATTGGAAAGTGACCTATTAAAACTTTTTCGACTTGTTCGGAATTCATTTTGCAATGAATAAAATGATATTTCAAATTTACTTTTTTCCATAGCCGCCTTTATTGCACAAATTTTGCCAACTGCCTCGAAATTCCCTAGATTTAAATTTTTTTTTGTTTAAAAAAGTAGCAAAGTAGATAAAATACTGTATGATACCTCGTTTATAAGGCATTTTGTATCACCTACTCCTTTAGGGCACTCCTCCCTTCGCTCGTCGTACCCTAAACCCGTGCGTGCTACAAAACGCTTCTTATAAAACTCGTATCATAATAAACTATTACAAGGGATGTCGGTAATAGTACGAGCGGCGGTGACACTAGGTCTAGAACGACGCTATAAATTTTTTTCTTAGAATTGATTTTTTTTTAATATCTGGTATCATAAAACTGCAGGATTCTGATTGTTCCTCGAGACAAGGTAGGGGTAGGGCTATAAGAAAAAACAGTACTGCCATTTCCAAAAAGTGAAGAAAATGGCGGCAGTAGCATTTGAAGGTCGCGATTATCACAACCGAATTTCGCGTGTCCATTCGGTTTTATCAGCATTAATCCGGTTTTTTTCGATTTGTATTAATGAAATACGCGTGACATTGTAATTTGTAATACATTTTCAATGGCGTTGATTGTTTAAACAAATCAAATTATATTTTTTATTTCATACTGATGTCAAAAATTACATTTTTCGGACTATCTATGGTACAAAAAATGGAACATTAAAGTTCTAGTACTTTAAAGTAAAATTTTAAAGTTCAAGTACTTTAAAACATTTATGCTACAAAAAATTGAACATTAAAGTCCTAGTACTTTAAAATGAAATTTTAAAGTTCAAGTACTTTAAAATTATACGTCAGTTGTTGATATGAAATTTGAAATGATTTACAACCTTTTATTTAAAATTCATTAAACTTGCAGTATGAAATAAACCGTTGTATTCACCACGAACGAAAAGTGTTTTTGAAGGTCCTCGCAAGTAATTCCTTCCTCGGCTGACGCCTCGGACGTAAACTACTTTCTCGTCCTTTAAAATGTCACTTTTCGTTCTAGATAAATAAACTACTATTATGTGATGTTTTTTATTTTTCTTGTTTTTTCTTGGTATTTTCCCTGCAATTCCTTCCAATTGAGAATGAATTAGTTCCATTAGTTGAAACAATACTTGGGATGATTGTTTAAACAAATTAGATTCTATCAATTACTCCAAGGTCATTGATTTTTGGGCCGCTTTTTTAGGTCTTTTCACGTTTTTCACAGCACGTACGAATCCGTTTCGCATTTTTATTGAAACGTGACATTTATTTATCACGACAGAGATTGTTTGAACAAGTATTTTACTTGAAACAAAAAGATTTTTGAGCTATTTTTAAGCAGAAATTGAGTCAGCGGCGTTGGTTTATTTTACCAACTTACATTGTTGGCCCCAGCTGTGCTATTCACAAGTGGGTGGCACATTCTGATTGGCTAGAGGGTAGCAAAAGAACCCACAAAGCCTATTCGTCGGTAGGCTTTATGCTCACTTTCGTTTGAAAAGCAGTCAGCAACGGTCGAATCGCTGTTCTTTTTTGTAATCTCAACGTATTTTACTTCTTCAAAAAATGCTTTGTTTCATTTGCAAGAACTGTGGCGGTGTTACACAATTTACCGAAAGTAATTTGAACAAATGTTTGAGTGTTCTCGCCTACAGAAAAAAGAAAGAATTCAAATACGGCGACTTATCCTTGAACACAATGAATACATTGCAAGAGTTCACGTCGCAGATGTATTCTATAAAAAATTGTAAACGCGTTGATTCAGCCCGCTTCGGAATATTTCAAAAATAATACTCTTCGAAGTAGTTTGGCGATGCGTTTTTGAAAAAAGTAAAGGGCTTCGATTCAAGCCTTATTCCGCCATGATACAGATCATTGGAACAGAAAATTTTGCGCACGATATACGTGACCAACATGTGGCAAAATGCGACTTCACAGAATTGCACTCGTTGACGATATACTATCTTTGTCAACAGATAACAATCACGAAGATGATTCTGATGACGAATGCTTTAATTATATCTACTCCTATAATTTTAACTTTTAATATAATACCAAATTTACTAAATGGGAAAATTATTTCAATAATAATCAATTACGAACTTTTCATAATCTTTGTCTTTTTTATAAACTAACATTTGTATGCATGAATCTTGAAGGAAATTAAATTAGGTTTTACAAAAAAATACTAATATACGATTACTTATTTAAACACGCTTACATTCTTTTACAGTTGGTGAAATAAATCAAAGCCGTAGACTCACTTTCTGCTTAAAAATAGCTCAAAAATCTTAATGTTCCAAGTAAAATACTTCTAATTTGTTCAAAAAATCCCTGTCGTGATAAATAAATGTCATGTTTCAATAAAAATAATCCCAAGTATTGTTTCAACTAATAGAACTAATTCATTCTCAATTGGAATTAAATGCAGGGAAAATACCAAAAAAAACAAGAAAAGTAAGGAAAAATCGAAAAATATCACATAAAAAATACAATTTCATTTGTTTAGTCAACGCCATTGAAAATGTATTGCAAATTATAATGTCACGCGTATTTCTTTAATACAACTCGAAAAAAACCGGATTAATGCTGATAAAACCGAATGGGTTCGCGAAATTCGGTTGCGATAATCGCGACCTTCAAGCGCTGCTGCCGCCATTTTCTTCACCTTTCTTACACAGAAATTGATGATCTTTCAGATAACGTTTGAATTTTTATGAAGTTTGATGATACTAGAAAATAGAATCCGAGGGATCACGTGTCTCCCTGCTGCCGCTGATAAGAGTTCTCACGGGGGTTGGCAGTACTGTTTTTTCTTATAGCCCTACCCCTCCCCTGTCTCGAGGAACAATCAGAATCCTGCAGTTTTATGATACTAGATATTTAAAAAAAATTATTCTAAAAAATGTTTTATAGCGCCGTTCGGTCCACACGTGGCAGCAGTGACATTTGGTGTTCCCCATCAATGACGTAACGAATTATATATATGACCTTGAAAAGTTTTATCACGCTAAACCTAGTGTCACCGCCGCTCAGACTATAAGATTTACACTACCGAGGACCGTTTGATGCCTGAATGAGCTAAGCGAACGAGGGTAGCAAGGTGCGATCGCTGCTTGTATTTTTTGCTCTTCCTATGTTAAATCACAATCTATGAAAACTTCGTTGTTTCCTAGCTTGCTTTTTTGTTTCAGTATCTTTAATTTCTGGTCAAAGCTTTTTAGTTTCACCACGGTCACCTTTGCTTCCTGTCTCCCCACCTTAAATGCCTCTTCTATGTCTGCTGTTATATCTATCTCTTGTCGGAGGAATTCTTCAACTTCTTGCTTGATATTGTCATTTTTAAATTCTCTTCCTTTGATTACTATATTATTTCTTCTATTCTCTTTCTCCTGGTTCTCTAGCTTGCTCTCGAGGTTGCTGATTCTTTTCTCTATCTCTTCGTTTTCGTTTTTCCAGTTGTTGGCCTTTTCCTCCCACTCTGCTTTAACTTTCGTTAGCTCTTCCTTCACTTCTGCAAAATATTACTTCATATCTGTTAGTATATTTAGTTCGAATTCCTTCTTTATCTCCTCTTTTACCTCGTCCAGTCTTTTAAGTATTGCTTCCATCTCTTCTATTTCTTCACCGTTCGCCTGAACTTTTCTTTTTATCTCCTCTCTGTTACTCTGCCTTGGTGGGCTTCTAGATAACTTCGCACTTTTGGAAAACGCTTTTATTTGTTCCTGTTCCCACTTTTCGAAAGTTTCTCGGTCCTCTCCTTCTCTTTGCCGTTTTCTTAATTCTTTTGCACTATTCACATTGTTTATCGTTCTTCGTTGACCCCTTTCTTATACATAAGGTGCTCACGTGCTTTATGTCCTTGGGCTGCACGATGCACCAATCCGGCCGCGTCTGCCTTTACGCACGAGCGTCGTTATCGCGGCCGTTTACGCTTCGGCCGAGGGGGTTTTACGCTAATTTAGCTCGTATTTTATCTTCCAATGGACTTTCAATTCAGGATTTTCTGCTCTATATTGCTTAGCTTCCTCGCGGATTATTATATCACTGTGACGCTGTACTTGTCTTTACTCGTCACTCACTGTATCGCTTTTCTTTCGCCTTTGTAACTCGCAAAATCGCATTAAATTACCGCAGTGTTGATGGAGCCTAGGTGTAGGTTGTCACATCAAACATCTTCTGCGGTATTTATTTTGATTTTTAAATCCAGTCAGTTTAAAATAGTTATTTATGGAATAAGGGAGTTATATTACAATTAATCCACGAGAGAAAAGTTGAGCTCTCAAGACCGCCAGACCGAGAGGGGTCTTTTCTCAAGTGAATTATTTGTAATAACACATCACCCATCACACATCATTAAAAGATTTGAAGGAAGAATTATATGGTGAAGATTACATCAGTCAGTGATGAATGTGACAAAGTTGACATGGTGGTACTATAACAATTTAGGGCCTTTGGGGCGTTTTATTGTATATAAATACGCTTAATTATACTTTGGAATAAAACGCACGTGTTGTTTCTTGAACCAAAATATAATAATCTGTTTTAATATGTTTTGATTGTCACCTTAACAACCTAAAACAAGTGACAATCGCTACATCACTCCCCCCCCCCCCCAAAAGGCGGGAGGGAGGCCAGGTAGGAAAACTAATATAACCCTGAATCACAGTAACAGGAAGTAACCATATATGTAATACTTACTATATTGCTAGCGGCTATGAGTGGGAAACTCACGAACGAAGTGAGACAGACAACCAACTCTTCAATGTATAATGGTGAGCTATGCGCAAGCGCGGCGGCGTCGTCCGCCCAATGGGGAAGTGGTCAAGTTTAAAATTCGCTTCTAAACGCGGAGTTCGAATTCTTACGCATGCGCACGAGACGCGTTATACTCTAAGTGAAACTATGTCGGCGCCGTAATGTTTTCGGGCGTTCCGAGGCCCTACTAGCAATATATGTATAATACATATATGGAAGTAACAAACTCGAGTTTCGCCTCTGACGTGGTTCACACGTTGAGTTACCGTGCTCTTTTGCTTTTTCCTCCTGATGAAGCCCCTTACGAAAATGGGCGAAACGTTGAGTTCTTCGATCTCAATCATGACACGGTCCAATCCCAGAAGTCGTTTGTTACTTAATGACAATGGCCGTAAAAGCCTCAGAAATCATCACAGTAACAGGATTATATAGCTACAAAACCTCCTGGATATTTTCAACAATCCTTAAAAACTAATAACAACAACTCATAACAAAAGGTAACAATAAATAAAAGTAACAATAAATAATAACACACACTACACATACACTGCCACTGGTCACACGAGTCTGGATAGTTGATCGAGCGTCTCCTACTACTTCCGAGATGAAAGCTGGAAAAGAGAGAAAAAAGGCAAGCATGCATGAAAAAATAAAAAAATTATAAGCAACAAACAAATAAACACATGGAAGCGTGGAAGCTTTGTTGATCTAAAAAGTAGGCGGGATCAGCCGAATGAAACTGACTGTCTCGGTAAGGTCTTCCAGTGACATGTAGCTATTTGTGTGTTGACAAACTTAAGAAAACTTAACCAAGTTCGCAACTGCAGAAGTGTGCGAGGTCTATTGCATGTGTCTTCCCGGCAAGCGACCGATGTTTACCATTGATTTTGCGTATATGCAGGTTATATCGTAGTGATCCGCGGATGCATGCCCGGGCAAGATGCAAGACCAGACACGAGTTACTGCTGCATGCACGGACCAGGGTAGGTCGCAGCCTGCCGTTGCTGCCACCCACGACCTACCCTGGTCCGCGCATAAACATCAGTTGCTTGACCGGGAAGACACATGCAATAGACCTCGCACACTTCTGCAGTTGCAAACTTGGTCAAGTTTTCTTAAGTTTGTAACACACAAATAGCTACATGTCACTGGTAGACCTTACCGAGACAGTCAGTTTCATTTGGCTGATCACTCCTACTTTTTAGATCAACAAAGCTTCCACGCTTCCATGTGTTTATTTGTTTGTTGCTTATTATTTTTCTACTTTTTCATGCATGCTTGCCTTTTTTCTCTCTTTTCCAGCTTTCATCTCTGAAGTAGGATACGCTCGATCAACGACCCAGACTCGTGTGACCAGTGGCAGTGCATATGTAGTGTGTGTTATTGTTTATTGTTACCTTTTGTTATCATTTATTGTTGTTGAAAAGATCCAGGTTTTGTAGCTAAATATAATCCTGTTACTGTGATTCAGAGTTATATTAGTTTTCCTACCTGGCTTCCCTCCCTCCTTTTCTCTTTGGGGGGGGGGGGGGGGAGTAATGTTATGAACGGATCATAGTTGCCAGAGACATATTGTGTAGGCAACGATCCTAAAACAACGTTTATTTAGAAAATTATATTTTGGTTCATGAAACAACACGTGCGTTTTATTCCAAAGTATAATTAAGCGTATTTATATACAATAAGACGCCCCAAAAGCCCTAAATTGTTATAGTACCAATACAACAGCTGTGTGATATAAGAACGGAACTTGAGCAGAAGAACAATTTCATAGCAGTCTCAAAAGAAAAGTTGCAACCTCAGTAGAAAAACACCATTGCAGAAGTACCTTCTGTCCATTTTTATGTATTAATATATGAAAATTCCCATTACTAGATGATTTTTGAGGCTTTCACGGCCATTATCAATCCACCAAGTCACCGACCGCATAGGAAAGTTTCTTCGAAAACAAAACATTAAAACAGTATTCAAACCCCCTACGCCAGGCTCCACACCCGCGCGGACCCGGCTGTGGTGTATATATAGGCCGTTCCGCACAAATGTGCAAGTGTTTCTGGAACTAGGATCTGTGGATATAGTGCTAACGCTCATTTCACAGATAGTACAGGGGCTGGCTACCCCCATAGCAGTAACAAACATAAAAGTTACATAATATAAGTAATTTTACAAAGCGAATAATGTCAGATAACGCTACCGAAAGCGAGCAAAGACGGTTCTCGTATACCTGGACGAGGACGAGACAAATGTGCACACAGAAGAAAGTGAAAGAAAAGAAGCAGACGAACATCAAGGCAATGTAGATCAGAATTGGGAAGAGAAACTTAAGGCACAAAACACCAAGACCTCTAGGACCCCACCGGAAAAGATGTGGGAACCAGAGGGAATGGAACAGGAGGTCAGCGATGATGAAGCGCTTGCAACTGATCAAAGCACAGCCAAAAGAAGAGAAGACACTTCGCCACATGATAAGCAAGGAATTGAGTAAAGAGAAATCAAGAAAAAAGACAGGCAAAGCAAATCCGCCTACCCTCAAAGAATTATCACCGAAAACGAACTATACAAAAGGTAGGTATTTAAGAAACATTGAAAAATTGAGCAAAAGTATCAAAGTTCTTTGCGATGTCGTAGAAAGCTCTAAGAAACCAAAAAAGGAGATTAAAGAAGCCTCGGAAACTATAGCTCTTTGCATGGAAAGGATAAAAGATCCAGAAGTCCAGAGTGTGATTGAAAAGAATCTCTGTAAGGCTTCAGATGGGGCTACGGATCAGGTCAGAAACAATAAGCAGCTGACCAAGAAACTCACGGAAATAAGTATCCAGACTGACCAACTAAACAAACAAATCACAATCAGCAGATCTACGCAAACTATGCTAAAAAGCGATCAGGAAGTAACAATTCCTGGAAATGCAAAAGTATCACACTACCTGGAACTGGAAAACCTGGAATGGCCAGAAGATACTTATACCAGAACGACACTAGAAAGTGGAAGTCCTTTTAGGACTGAAAACTTGGAAGATAAAATCATTATCCTAGATGCAGAAAAGGATTTGGATGAGGGTCTAGCAAAGAGACTGGTTGAACTACACCCGGAACTCATAGCTCCTCTTAAACAAAAGGAACTAGGCCTCAACCAAACAATGATCGTTGAGAATAGAAAATCTATTTCAATATTAAATGCTGTCAATATCCAACCGTTCGAAAACTGTATGTACGTCGTCAACTTAAATAGCAATACCCAGATACAAGACGTGGAAGAAGCAAACAGCACCATCATTACTGATTCCTAACGGACAATTGAACACATTAAGAATGAATATGAAAAAGTGGCATAAAAAAAGCTTCTGTATGCATGTCCAATAGCTTCGACACAATTAAGATAAGAAAAATGCTGGAGTGCATTTTTATAAGCACAACAATAGATATTACCATATTGGTAACCAAAAGAAAATACAGCAGAATAGCGTACAGCAAATCTGATGGAATAGGGCAGAAGGACAAAGAAGACTACTGGTCAACCGTAAGGAAAAGAGGACGACCACAACAACAAGACAACAGGGTGATAGAAATTAAACCAAGCAACTCAGAAGACAGATCATATGCTCGAGTCTTGAAATCTCTCAAAAGTAAGGTGGACGCAGACTCATTAGGCGTTCAGATTGAGCAAATTAGGAAGACCAATGCAGGGAACATCAGACTTACTGTGAAAGAGAAAAAAGATGGAGCCATCAATCTCTTCAAGTCTACTGCCAATGAACAGCTCAAAACTGAAGCTGCAGCTACCGAAATAAAGGAGAGGAAAAAGGTAGTAATTATCCACGACTTCGACATAACTTTGTCCAAAGAGGAAATCAAAAATGCAATTGTATCAGAGATGAACGCCAACCAAATCTCTAGTGAGATAGTAATCCACACCGTAAAAGATTCAAGTAGGGGCGACTCACTAGTGGCAACCGTTGGACTTCCCCGTCGGTTAGCAGAAATCATGCTTAAAAGAGGACGAATTAAAATAGGCTGGTTACGATGTTGTATCCACGACATAATTGTACCCCTAAAATGTCGAAAATGCTATCTACATGGGCACAGGGAAAAAGAATGTAAAATAGAGACATGAAACACATGTGCCTAAAATGTGGAGCTTTTGGCCACAAAGCTAACGCGTGTTCAATTACAGCCCATTGCATTGAATGTAAACAGGGAGGTCACCAGGCGGCAACAATGGCATGCCCGATATATATATACAAAGTTCTGCAGATTAACTCTAACCGGTCCTGGGCCTCACTAGATATAACATTACAGAAGGCCTACGAAACGCAAACAGACATAATTATCATATCAGAACCAAACAAAAGGGCAGTTAACATTGAAAACTGGTACGTTGATCCTGATGACAATGTTGCGATTATAGTGTTAAACAAACGAATACCCGTTTTGGGATATGGCAGTGGCAAGGGATTCACATGGATCCGTACAAATTGCTACATATTATATGGTGTATACATCTCACCTAACATCGATTATGCCTCCTTCGAAAACATTTGGGAGGGGATCAACAACAGCATCGTGTCCAATGGAAAAAAGAAAACTATAGTGAGCGGTGACTTAAATGCGAAATCTCAACGGGGATCTGCCTATGAGGACAGGAGAGGAGAGGCAATAGTTGAATGGGCTGAGCAAATGGACTGCCAAATAGCCAATGACGGCGTCAAACCAACCTTGTGAGGGGAAGGTCACAATCCTACATTGACGTGACTCTCTACTCACAATCACTTACCTTTTCTGTAGTCAATTGGACTGTACTTGACGATGAGACGTTAAGTAATCATCGTTTTATCGCCTTTGAAGTTCGACAAACCCCAAATAGGACGAAGCCCATGACAGCACGTATAGGATGGGTCTATAAACCTGAACGGTCGAACCAATTCGTAGCGAACCTTAATACTATAATGGAATACAGCCAGGGTATGGAGCCTACGCCAGAAAATTGGGCTGCCATCCTCCACCAGGCATGTGACCTCACTTACAGCAAAATGAGTGGTAGGCCATCCCGTAGGAAACCAGTTTACTGGTGGAACAGCACCTTACGGTCCCTGAGAGAACTCTGCATCAAGAAGAAAAGAAGGTTAACAAGGGCAAACGCTAGACCTAACACTTTAGCTGAAGATCGACAAACATTAAAGAGAGAGTACGCAGAGCAAAGAGATCTCCTCAGAAAGGAAATCAGAAAGGCCAAGAATGCGGCATGGAAAAACCTATGCGAGGATCTGGAGAAGGACATTTGGGGGAATACGTACAAAATTGTGTGCAAAAAGATGCATAACCTCCCAAAAATAACGTTAACGGACAAGGCAAGAGAAAAAATAGTAGCAGAACTGTTTCCAAGAACAGAAACTACGACTTGGAACCCAACAAACATAAATCCAGAGGACATTGCACTGTTCACGGTAGAAGAGATGACAAATGCTGCTAACAGACTTAGTAAGAATAGCGCTCCTGGCCCAGATGGCATTCCAACGGAATTGGTATATAAAATGATCTGCCTGTACCCGAATTACTGTTTAGCGGTATTTAATCGGCTAATAAAAGAAGGCGTATTCCCGAATGAATGGAAATGTGCCAGGGTAATTCTAATCCCGAAACCCAAGCAAAGTCCGAGTGACCTGACGAAGTACAGACCCATCTGCCTTCTAAGCTCCTTGGGGAAAACATTTGAGAAAATGATTCAAGGCAAGCTGAAGAATGAGCTAGCAGCAAAACAGGACCTATCTAACCCACAATTTGGATTTAGAGAAGGTAAATCCACTATAGATGCCATGCAAATGGTGCAAGGCATCACAGAGGATGCCAAGAGAGGCAGTTACCGAGATAAGGGGTATTGCGCTATGGTCGCACTTGATGTGCGCAACGCATTCCACAAGGTGTCCTGGGCCGGGATAATACGAGAACTAGAAAGAAGAGAAGTCAGCACATACCTTATTAAAATAATACAGAATTATTTAACCAACAGGCAGGTCATCGCGAGTGACAATAAGGTAATTGACTTGACATGCGGAGTCCCACAGGGATCGGTGCTGAGGCCGCTTCTGTGGAATGTTTTCTACGATCCAGTGCTGAACATTGAAGTTCCAAGAGGCATAACTACAATTGCCTATGCTGACGACCTTGCCATAGTTGGATGGGAAAAGACAGTAACATCCCTTGAGACGGAACTCAACATTGCCATTATTAGGGTCAACAACTGGATGAAAGATAACGAGCTGGAAATAGCTCCAGAAAAAATCCAGGCCGTTATATTAGAAGGCAGGAGAAAATTACACAACCTAAACCTAGAGGTGGGGGAAAGTGTAATAGAGGTGACAAACTCGATCCGATACTTAGGAGTTGAGTTTAACAGAAACTCCACCATGACGGCTCATATTATAAGAATGTCACGTAAAGCGGAAAAGATAGCAGCAAGCCTGTCCAGGCTCATGGGCAATTCATACAGACCAAAATTTGGCAGAAGAAAAATCCTTGCAACAGTGACCAGTTCAATAATACTATATGCTCCCCCCATATGGCAGAAAGCAATGAAGAAAAAGAAGCACGTAAAAATTCTAGAAAAATCTCAAAGGAAAATGTTGGTTGGTGTGCTCAGCTTACCGAACCGCAGCCACGGAAGCGCTGCATGTCATATCGGGCATACCGCCCATTGAACTATTGGTGGACGAAAGATGTATGAGACATGGCAACAATCCAGCTAACAGAAGATTCGCAAGACAGGAGACAATTAGGAAGTGGCAAACTAGATGGGATGATCACTCCTATACCTCAGCCTGGACTAAATACCTAATACCGGTAGTGGAAGCATGGGTTAACAGAACTCATGGAGAAGTAGAGTATTATCTTACTCAGGTACTGACAGGTCATGGTAATTTCGGCTCCTACCTTAAAAGAATGAAGATTCAGGAGGAGGATAACTGTCATTATTGTGGCCTAACAGATTCGCCAGGACACACAATATTCGTGTGTCACCGATTTAGACTAGAGAGAATACAAGTGGAAATTATTATGGGAGAACCTCCTACTCATGGGAATCTAATTCAACGTATGTTGGAATCTCCTCAAAATTGGTTGGACATACATAGAATCATCAAAAAGATCATGAAGATCAAGGAAAGAGATGAAAAAGTAAGACAATCTCAAAATGACTAACACTCCAATAAAGCGGTTAAGCTACACTTAGAACTTATGTAACAGAAATCGTCTCTCCTGTAGTAATGCTCTGCGGTTCCGGGGGAAAGGATTCCTTTCGGTATGGTCACTTGACCAGGTCAGACACTAGTCGCCTGCTACACCATACAAATAAAAAAATTATAAAAAAAACCCCTGAGCAAAATCTCACAGGTTCTTCCTTCATCTAAAGATAAATTAAACACTATGTCATCTAAAGGTGTTTAGAGTCCCTTGCTTTTGTAATGCTGTATACATTGGTGAAACAGGTCCTTCAGTGAAAACTCGCATCTCTGAGCACCAGCGCTGTCTCAAGTCAGGTCTCGTTTCGTCATCAGCCATCGCCGAACACCAACGCGATAGTGGTCATAAGATCCTTTTCGATGAAACTTCCATCATCTGCAAATCCCCATTCTTCTTTAGCAGAAAGATTCGCGAAGCCATTGAGATTTGCAAACACTCTAATAATCTCAATCAGGACAAAGGCTTTCCCCTTCCTTCTATGTGGAAAGTGCTAATTCCTAAGCCCCGCCCTCCGCCACTGAACCGCGACGGCATTTGCTGAATCGCGACGGTGCTTGCCTATAAATTCTCGCCTTTCTTCTTCCGATAGTCAGTCAAGTTTTGCCTGACGTGGTTCACACGTTGAGTTACCGTGCTCTTCTGTCCCTTCCCTCGCACAGTTTCGCCTCTGGCGTAGTTAACACGTTGAGTTACCGTGCTCTTTTGCATTTTCCTCCTGATGAAGCCCCTTACGAAAGTGGGCGAAACGTTGAGTTCTTTGATCTCAATCATGACACGGTCCAATCCCGGAAGTCGTTTGTTACTTATTCCCATTACTATTATGGCTAGAAAATAGTGTCACGTGTTGCGGGCTGTCACGTGACGGCATTTACAGTAGGCTTTTGTGTCATGTGCTTAGTTTCGGTACACTAGATCACTTGCACATCGAATCATGTGTGACATTAGAAAAATTAATTGAACCTTAACAGCCCTGCAGTTCTTGCAAGCGCAACGTTTACACACATCAACAATAGATACTGAATAGTCCTAACCCAAAAACAGTTGAATATATATGTCGGCGCCGAAGATATTTGGACTAATGTCTCCGCCTATGAGTTATGTTTTGTAGTTATGTCATGTTTCGTTTGAACTGTTGTATTTAAAGAGTTCGTAGAAGGAACGCGATAGGCAATTTCCTATTGAATGAAACAGCGCCTGCAGACCCAAACAATCTGGAAATAAGGAGCGTTGCCGAGATCAAGGCATTCTCGTATAGAAAAGCAAACGTGTTGGACGAAGTTGCGGGCGCCGGATCATTACCGTTCCAACCCTTATTATTAGTTATATTCGCTTCACCATTGCTGGCTATTTATTAGTTATTTTACTGTTCAACCAATAAACTGTGCTAATATGATTTAATGTGTAAACTATAAGTGGTCACGCCCTGAACTACCTCTAAGCTCTGACATATATTATCAAATACGCAACAAAGATAGTCAACATATTTATTTTTAGTATTTTTACATATGGCACTCCAATCATTCATTCATAAAAATTCTAGAATTCAACCATAACATGAAAATCACTGAGCAAGTTGCATACAAGAAGTTAATAACAACAATAAACTTAAAAGCGTAGTTACAAAACAACAATATAAATTTATACAAACACTGGTCGAAATACTCAATATATTCTTTAGTGTTCTTATCAAAAATATTGAAGATTAACAATGATTCTTCAAGAAATAGTACAAAAGAAATGTCACGACTGTTTGCAGCCAGGAAAACGTTTAACAGTAATACAAGACATCGGCTTTCTCCACCTCCGTTTTGAACTCTGATGCGATTGGTTGGTCTGGGCAATACCATTACTCTGTTGCGTTTCATGCTTCCTTCTCTCTTCTGTAATATAAAAATTAATCGAGTTTCTCTTACCAGGAAGTATTAATTACCATTTAATTGACGTTCTGTAAAATACTGAATGTCTCCGTCCTCACTACTATGCGTTTCATAGTAATGATCGACTAAATAAGGCAAAACGGTCATGCTGTGCCACTCGTCTCCTTTTAGTGGTGGAATGGGAACTTCTACTGCATCTCTAGGTGGCTTACGATTGCACCATCTAAACAGAGCATTCTTAAAGACTCATACCAGTTAGTTATAGGTTTCTACTTACGCATGTTGCCGGATTTGTTGTAACGTTAACCTCTTTTCGGGATCCTTTTTAAGCATGCCTAAAAGTAATTCTCGCAAAGATTCATCTATCTCTGGTGGTATTGTGAAGTCCCCTTTTCCAATGTTCTCAAAGAGCCGGTACACATTATCCCCTTCGAAAGGGTACATACCGGTGGTAATGTTATATCTAAAATATAGTCAATCACTGCACATAAATGAGAAGTTAGAATGAGGGAGAATGTAAAAACACCAGTGAACAGCTTACAATGTAACACCACTACTCCAAATGTCTACTTTGAAGCCAGGAAACGATTCTAAACCGTTCGCTATTTCGGGTGGTTGAAATGCAGGTGAACCTTGACCAGTGTAGCATGTGTCATCAACCGCAAATAAATCTAAAGCCTAGAATTCAATTATTTAGTTTAACTAACATTTATAACTCTGGTGAGGATTGCGTTAATGTTTAAATGTTTAACACCGGGTGATTATAAATGTTTTTCCATCAAGTTCTCTTTGAAATTTTTGTTAAATTTGAATATGTTGGTGGCACTGTAAGCCTATGTCAAATTCGAGGACCTGCTAACCTAGAATTTGACATAGACTTACGGTGCCACCAACATATTATTCATACAACAAATATTTCAAAGGGAACTTGATGGAAGAGCATTTATAATCACCCGTTATAATCCATTCACAATGTTTCCTCGTCGCAGCAGGCTATGTTAAGGTGAAATTTTTGTCGGAACGCATGCGACGTAATTAGACATGACAAAATTAGGTTATATAAAATTTTGAAAACAGCTGTTCTACGGTAATTATTATTACATTAGGAGAATGTCAGCTAAGGTTTGTGTCTAAAATAGTTACTTAGTACATTTTTTTTAAACAATACGAAATTATTCAAAAAAAATTCAGTATTGGTCAAGACAAATAATTCATAAAAATGTTATTAAGGCGTTATGTTTCTTCAGAGTGATAATTTGGGGAGTCGACCTTGAATAATTAGATTAAGTTTATGTTTTAATAAGAAACGGTGTCGATTCTGGTCCACTTGTTGCGTTTCAGGCATGTGGTCCTGGCCGCTGATATTCAAATATTTGAGTGTCATTGACTTTTGGTCGAATGTTGACTGAACAATTATAGTTAGGTAATACTTTGAAACATTTTGAAAATGAACAGTTTTGGTATGAGGAAATTTGTCACTTACACAACTTATTACAACATTTTATGTCAACGCTGTCGTTTCGTGTAGTCCGTGTGTAGGTATTGTGCTTCGTAATGCGACCACAGGGATGAAACCGTTAAAGAATCCACCGAAGATTTTTTAAATTTAACCAATTTACATGTTTTATTTATAAGAACGTATGCAAGTTTAACTTCTAACACTTTTGAAACTGCCTAAGAGTGCAATTAACAAATTGGAAATTGCTCTGAACCTAATACACTATGGTCAAGTCGAAAATTCCCATACAATCTCGTTTGATAGCTCCAACACTTGCTACAGCATGTACAGGTCAAGCAAAGATAACCTCAAGGACGCTACAATTGATAGTTCAAACACCTGCTACAGCATGTGGCAAAATTTCAAGCTTGGAAGAGGAACTTTCATTGTTAATACAAATTGGCGCTCTACAATCACGAGGAGGCCCGCCGAGCAATGCACAACCGTATCCAGGATTTGAAACGCACCATCCGGGTGTTTGGCAGGGTGAGGACTAGCCGGCCCGATGAGGATTTTAAACTGCAACTGCAGTGCAACATTGCGTACATCAATGAACAGTCATTAGATATCAAAAAGAGAAAGGAGAGTGTAAACTGCCCTCCTTGAGCAGTCACATCACATCAACGATGTCGACGGCGGCTGGAAATATTTGTTCCACTGTTTTGAAAAAGTAACAGTTATTGACTCATCGTGGATTATAAAATATAATCAAATCAATTTTTCAAACATAGTTCTTTGATTAGAAAAAATTTTACACATCTTGCTAGCCGGAACACCACTGTGTTTAGACACTTCCTTGTAAATAGTTTTTTTCACGCTGGGTCTTTTCTTTTCCTGTTTTGAGAATGTAGGCAAGTTGGAAAAGGCTCTGCTTTTACCCAGGGAAATACGCTTCAAGACCCTCTGTGGAGCGACTAGTAACGACTTTCAAGCTTTAAACGTTAAACAGCGTGGGGATTTTGCTCGTTTAACACAGTTTTGTCGTACATGGTCATTGAGGGTCAATTTCGATATAAAACTAGCGGCAATATTAAAAAAAAACAACAAATTTCCTCACGCCAAAACTGCTCATTTTCAAAATTTTTCAAAGTATTACCTAACTAAAATTGTCCAGTCAATATTCGACCAAAGATTAATGACACTCAAATATTTGAATAACAGTGGCCAGGACCACATGCCTGAAACGCACCACACCATTTCTTATTCAACGATAAACTTAACCTAATTATTCAAGGTCGACTGCCCAAATATAGGTTATCACTCTTTACTCAAAACCTATGAAAATGATAAAAATTCAATTACTACATCACACAAGACGATACATAGAATTTTGAAAAATACTATTCTTCGAGGGAAACTACATCCCCTACTCTCCATACCAGCGCAACATATCTTACTAGCTACTAAACATCTAAAATGGGTTACATTAATAGCAACCCCGCTCACGTCTTGTATAAACTGTAAAACTTTACATATAAACTTCAACGTAATTATCGAATTACTCACCCCACAGTTACCAAGTCTAAATTGTCATTGGTGTTGTCCAAAAAGGTTCATAACTAAACATTTTTTTAACCATTTTCAACAATCCCATACGATGGCTTTGTTCCCTGACTATATCTTTCATTACTATTGATCTCAGTCAACCCTTATTCCCATTTTATTAAAAAACGTTTAAACCTTTTTTATCATTTTCAAGTTTAATAATAGTATATTATGATACTAGTGTATAAGTACGCCTTTATAGCACGCGTGACGAGTTTAAAAGCACGATGCGCTAGTGCTTTAATGACTCTTATACACTTGTATCATACGCTATTTTTTCTACGATCGTAACAGAAATATAAACTTAGTTTGCTGACACTTTTTCCGTCACATTGTGTTAAATATTCTAGGTTATGTTGATATTCAAACTTACGGCAAAGTGTGTTCTAATTTAGTATTAAAACACGCCTCCAACGGCAACATGCGAATAAGACGTATTTCGGAAGCTAATATTAAGAGTGCTACAAACGTCACTTTTGACACTAGAAATAGTGCAAAAAGTTGTCATTTTGACATGATCGTAGAAAATAGCTATTTATGCAACAAGTGCTAAAAGTCGACTTTTATGCGCAAGACATGAAAATTATGAAACGAAGCCGAAGGCTGAGTTTCATAACATGTCTCGCGCATAAACGACTTTTAGCACGCGTTGCATACAATATTTTATCTACGACCTTAATTTTACCGTTATTAATCCATAAATATCGATTTAAGAAAGGTTCGCATCTGCGACGCTGCATCATAATGAATAGTAGCCTACGCCGCTGGCGATTGTTTGGCCACGCCCGTGCTGTCAACGTCAGTTACGAAATGTAATTATTGATACTCCACATATGACTGTATTCATTACATAACGCTTTAATTATTTCAAAAACGCTTTACCTGTAACGCAAGAAGCAACTAGAATAGCTTTACAACTTCACTTGCAGTTCGAAATTGTAGTTTTGAACCTCCCTTCACTTTTAGCACATGTGCTAAAAGTAAACTGCTGATTTCTTTAAACACGGTAAACTATAAAACGTCACTTTTAGTGAAACAAGCTAGCGCTAAAAGGCCTACTTTTAGTAGTGGTCGTAGATAAAAATAATTATTGGAATTTTTTTAACAATTATCCAATTTTACATAATTAAAAATAGACATTGATGTTATTTAAAAAACAAAGATTCCATATTTAATTGAGGAAGTATTCTTTCACTTACTTAATATTTAAACCTTTGTTTCATTACATTTAAATTCACAAATACTAATCTTTTTAACTTAATATTTTGTATATGTCTGAAGAAGCTGTGATTTTACAGAGCCTTAATAATTTTTTTATGAATTTTTTGTCTTGACTAATACTGATTTTTTTTTAATAATTTCGTATTGTTTAAACAAAATTAACCAGTAACTATCTTAGACACAAACCTTAGCCGACATTCTCCTAACGTAATAATAAAATTAGGTTATGTTGTTTTCAATTTGTGGTTATGATTTTTGAAGCTTGCAAAGCTGTCAGTTAAATTTTTTTGTCTCCTGCCATAAAATCATCGGTATTTTGGCTTTAAAATTGCAACTATGTCAATAAAGCAGTTGTTAAAATGTCAAAAAAATTTCATGTCACAGTTTGACTTCTATCACAATTGATGCATGCAACCCAACCAAAACATATAACTGCCTGCTGGGAGGAGGAAACATTGTGAATAGATTACATTTATAATTCTTAGGACCGGATTTTCAGTTGCTGCTTACGCTAGTTAAGTTAATTCAAACTCAAATGTAGAGAAGAACTGATTTCATAGTGTTATGCTTTGACACTTTACAACTAAAGTCCTTGATATTAAAATGTTAAGTGCCACATTTTAAAAATTGTGTTCCCAGGGGCCCTTTTTTTATTCTTTGTAAAAAGCCTTACAAATATAATAGGACAGGAGCCTTGTATAAAACAAATTATTTTGGTTTAGATTAGCTGAATACTTCCATGAGTTAGTTTTGCACGTGAGGATGTTTGTGCACAGTAGAGGTATACTTGAGCCGCCGAACATATAGAGTGGAGCAGGCAACCCAAATAACATATTACAAAGGTCGCTGGATAATATTTTAATTATAATTACTAAAAGGATCAGAGATGGCGACCCTTATAACTAGAACTAATTTCAATGACATTAAATAAAAATTTTCATAATTTGACTTGGGTAAAATTGAAAAGTAATTTAGGAGAATATTAGTCAAACATTATTTAAAATGTATGATTTTTGATGATAAATAAAAATCATATAGTCGTGAAATATACTTGAATTTAAATTTGAAGTAAAGTTTAAAAAATTATTAAACGTTTCGCCACTTTTGATGGCTTCACCAGTAATTTAAAAGTTCTGAAAATAGAAAAAATAGGATTAGCGAACAATTTAATTTTTCCTTTAACATGTGTACTTACATGATTAGAATCAAAAATATTTAGAAAATTCCTTCACAAGATTTTTCAAGGTTTACACATTAAAAATATTAATTAATAAAAGCAGTAATTCTTTAAGTGTAATCCATACTTGGATATAATTAAGAAACAGAAGGCATTAGCTGTTCTGAAGGCAGAATGCAAACGAAATTTGATAAAGGGGCTTGCAAGGCCATTCACATATTTAAGTTATCAGTCAATGCGCAAAGTGTAGAAAGTTCGGAAATGCAGGTGACATGGACAAAGACGTATTAAGTTAAATTTTGATTTAATTGAAACGTTAGTTTTAAAGATAAAAGCATGAATTTGAGCGTAAAATATTTGGTTCAAGTATATAAAATTGTTATTTAAACAAATTATGATAGATAGAACTGAGGTTATCGATATCAGTTCTATAATTAATAGCATTGGGGCTTTTTTGTATTTCAATCATCTCCAAGCATAGACGTTTTTTTAGATTATTCTCTTTATGTAAGATCTTAGGTGTATTAAACTTGAATTTATGTAGCGATTCATTGGCGTGGTCAGTCAGTGCAGTTTTTTTATTAGTTGGAGATAAATTATTAATTTTAATTGAGTACTTGTGTTGATTAATTCTGTTCTTTAATAGCTGTTTTGTTTGTCCTATGTAGATAGAGTTGCAGTTACTACAGTCAATTTGATAAACCAGTTTTGATTGCATATTATTTTCAGTCTTGTCTTTTAAATTTGTGAAAAATTTATTACCTAAAGTATTGTGGTTGTTAAATGTTGTCATGAAATTGTATTTATTAAGTTCTTTTTCAATTTTTTCAGAAAGTTTTGGCATATAGTTAATGGAATTTTTTTTTTGTTAGAAATGTATGAATTATTAAATTCTTTGCCCAAACAATTTGGTTGTAGATCTATTGATTGATTAATTTTATTGCAATTGTTAATTATATTAATTCGATTTTTAATTTGTTTTTTAATAAAATAAATTAGATATTCATTTTATAAAATTGTTTTGAAGATAGTTTGATAGCTCGGTCGACTAAATTGTTGATTACATTTTTTTTGTATTTAATTGAGGTATCTGAGTTAAAATTTAAATATCTATCAGTCTTTATGTTTCTTCGAAACCAATTCGTTAATATATTTCCATTAGCTTGTCTGATTAATGTTAGGTAAAGAAAGTTTATGGAGGCATTATTGTTTTCATTTTCTAGTGTAAATTTTAATCTTGGGTATACATTGTTGAAAAGATTAAAGAAATTTTGTTTATTAACTGAATCAGTAGCCATTATGATATCGTCTACGTAATTTAAATAAAGGGAGAAATCGTTATTTTGATTTAGAATTTTGGTTTCTATTTCCTCCAATACAAAATTGGTGATAGTGAAAGAAATAGGGGAACCCATAGCACAACCAAATATTTGAGTGTAAATTGTATTATTGTAAGTATTGAGAACGAAATCAACTACTTGTATAAACTCATTAAGTGGAATATTTGCTTATTTTTTAACACGATTCCAATTGTTTTTAATAGTATTTAAAGCAAGATCAATTGGTATGTTGGTATATAATGAAACAACATCCAGTGAAAATAGTTTGTGGTTTTTATTAAGCTTTATGTTATCAACGTCTTCTTTAAATTTCCAAGAGTCTTTTATGCTAAATTTGTTAAATGATGTAACATTAGTTAAGATTTTTGAAAGATATTTGGATAAGTTATACGTAGGTCTCATATATGAAGCAACAACAGGTCTCAAGGGTATATTATCCTTATGCAATTTAGGTAGCCCATATATTTTAGGTGGAAGACCATTATGAGAAATTTAATTTTTGTATGTTATATTATCTATATAGTTGTTATCTAATAGCTTTTCGACTAATTTGTTGTTTTTATTTTGGATTATGGATGTAGGGTCTTTTAATTCCTTTTTACTTCCTTTTACTATAAAGGAAGTATTGGATTCACCCCAAAAATTCGAAATTGAGTTTTCAACAGATCTTCACGTTTTAGAGTCCCCTGATCCCAAAAAAACATATTTTTTTTCATTGGTCTGTGTGTCTGCGTGTCTGTGAACAGAATATCTCAAAAACGAAAAGAGGTATGGCGTTGAAACTTCATATATAAGTTTTGTGTACTATGTAGATGAGACAGCAAGCTTTTAAAGAAAATCGCATAACCGGAAGTAGGTGTTTACTCTTGTGATTTTTCAGTTTTTTTCGATTTTTTCAAAAACGGCTCTAACGATTTTTTTTAAACTTTACATTTTTACTACATTTTTAATGTGTATTGATGTGAAATAGGTGATTTTCCAGTTGAATACTTCTAAAGTGGGTTTCTTTTGTTTTTTTTTTTCTATTTTTTTTTATTAACGCCTATTTTAAATAAAACACCCGGTATATTATTACATTTTTGAATTGACCTTAAAATTCTAGAGAAAATTTCTCTCCTCAACTAACGCTCTATTTTGTACCGTTTTTGTAGTATTTGTAATTTTTGAAAATTTTTGACAAATGGCTAAAAATTAAAAATGAAATTTTTGACTAATTATAAGAACACTGTAAAAGGAAGTTGTGTGAGTGTATCACACCAGATTTTTGTATGTGTTTTCATCACTTAAACAAATGTCATTTTATTATGGTAGTCAGTTTTTTTTATAATAACAGTTTTTTGAGTTTTATCTGCAGTTGTTATAATTAAGTCATTGTTATTTTTCAAAAAAATAGTAGTTTTATTTATGTTTTTAGCAAGTTCGTTTTTGTGTTGCATTTGAGAAACAGTTAAATTTTGATGTATTTTTATTTTTTAAAGTTGATTAAGATGTTACAAATATTAGCATGTATAGAGTTTTGATCTATTTGAGTTAAATCCGTGATAACATTTTCGATGTTACATTTAATATTTTCTATGGGAAGTTTGTTTTTCGGATTATGAAAGTAAAATTTTGGACCTAGATTTATAGTATTTAACATTACAAGCCAGGTAAAACAGTTTTTACTGGCGATAGGATTGGGATGACTGGCGAGCCGTTAGGCGAGCCTGTCATATCCTTGAGCCAGTAAAAATGGTTACCTGGTGTGTTTTGTTGAAAATCGTACGACACTCATTAATGACCAATAGAAAAATTAGTTTACGAGCCGTATCCAAGACAACAAAAAAATTTCTTGGAAATTTTTTGTAGGTAGACATTACTTCTTTTTAGGGTTTGTATCGTTACGATTTTCTTACCGAATCTGCATTCGAGCATTAATTCATATCCGGAAATTATTTTTCGTGCATTCAACAACGTCCTAATTTGCCCTCGCGTCCCGCTCGGACAAATTAATACAACGTTGTTGGAACGCACTCAAAAAAATTTCCGGAAAGAATTAATGCTCTTATGAGATTATATGTGAATATTTTATTTGTTCCTCACTTGTAAATAACTAGAAATTTACCATTTATTCAAAATGTCAAACTGACAAGCAACTAAATTCATCAATATGACACATACTAAGGAAGACAACTCTGGCTTTGCACGCTATCATTCATCTATGAGCACGCTTGTAAAATATAACTGGCTAGCCAGTAAATTTTTTACTGGCTAGCCAGTTAAGAAACATTTTCAAGGTAAATACAGTGACTTGATAAATTGATGTTTACAAGTGAGGAACAAATAAAAATATTTTTAACATTGTTTGGAATATTTACATCAGTCATATTATAAATGAATTCATTAGTATTATCACGAATCGTTACTTTATTGTTTATTTGGTTGATTGTTATATTGGTGCTATATGGGTTGTCTATATTGGAAACTTTTAGATTATTAACACGTTAATCGCCGCAATACAAATTCAGAAATGGGTCTCAAGGGCCAACTACGTAGAAGAAACAATAAAACATATCTAATATTGAAACGCCTATAAATAGGCAAAGCATGTAAAGTTACGCACAATGAGAAGCTACCGTGAATCACACGGCCACGAAAACTTTTCAACGTGAGATGCAAGTTAGCATCACACGGCGCTGTAAATAAAAAGATAGAGATGCACGTTAGCATCTCGTAGCGATTAAAGTGTTAATGATGATTTAAATAGGCTGGCAGGCTTGGCAACCCTACATTCACTTAATATTAACCCTTCGAAATCCGCTCTTATGTTATTTGGTAGTTCAAACTCTAAATCAACAATTTTAGGTGATTTTCAAGTAAAAATTAACTGTGAGTTGCAAAGATTCAGTAAAAAATTTAGGCGTCATACTTGACCATAACTTTAGGTTTCGAGAACATGTTAGCTCCTGTTAGCCATTTAATACTACTATACAGTAACAGGCATGCCTTGAGCAGCAAAGTCAAAAGGCTGTTATGTGAATCGTTAGTCTTGTCACACTTTAGCTATTGTAACGTGCTGTATGGTTCATGTATCGATAAGGCAACATCTAAAAAAATTCAGTTAGTTCAAAACTCTTGTTTAAGGTTGATACACAGCATTCGTCGTCAACAACACATTTCCCACAAAATAAGAGAGACCGACTGGTTAAACATGAAACAACTACGCTATTTACATGTTGCTGTATTTTTTAATAAGGTTATATTGTTCAAGTCGCCTCCATACCTCTATGACAGAATTCGTTATCGCACTGACGTCCATAATTTGAATCTGAGACATAGAGGCTTGCTAAGCATTGCTTTGCACCGCACAGAAAGTTTTAAGCGTTCGTTTACTAATAATATAGCAAAGGTATATAATGCTTTACCATCAAACTTTAAAGCTGGTCCTTAAACTCTTTCAAAAATAAATTGAAAAATTGATGAAATTTTAAATAAATCTACCATGTCACCAGTGTTCTCCAACTATTTAATCATTTAAATGTTTTATTTTCCACTGTTTTAAATATTTACCTGTTTGTCATTTGTGTGTGCTTCTCGAGCTCTCCTAGAATCATTAAATTGTTTTAATTTTCGTTTACGTTGTGTTACTCAGTTTTTATTTTTATTTTTATTTAATTTTAAATTTAAATATGATTTTAGTTTTAATGTAGGCTAGTGGTGTGCATCTCATTCACTTTCACATTACTTGCGACCACAACATAAAAACGTTCTCGCTATATCCACTGCAGTTTTTTTTTACGGTGGTGGGGAAGCCATCTGATCACCATCGTATTTTCCATTTCTCGTTATAGATCACTTATATAATTTTTGGTATATGTATGTATGGTATGTTTTTCGAACTTTTTCCACTGTCTAGGGTGTAAATCACACAACGTTTCGGGAGTTTTGATCTACTCCCGTCTTCAGGTGTTCCTGAGAAGGACTGATATTATACGTTTTTCTACGTAAATTTGTGCCTCCCCCGGGGTTTGAACCCGGGACCGCTGATTGCTAGTCTGCCACTGTAACCACTAGGCCACCAGGGCGTTATGTATGGCTTTCCCGTTTTCTGTTTTAAATTTGTTTATTTTTTTTTTTTTTAGAATGGAAAATAAAACCCTATTATTATTTTTGTTAATCAGTAAATTAATTTTATTAGTTAACCTTGCATGTACCTTAGTTTTCAAAACGTTCTAACAAAAATTGAAAAAGAACTTAATAAATACAATTTCATAATCATAACAACATTTAACAACCACAATACTTTAGGTAATAAATTTTTCACGAATTTAAAAGACAAGACTGAAAATAATATGCAATCAAAACTAGTGTACCTGTATAATACTTTAGTAAGAGTAGAGCAAACAGCGAAAAATTTTGGATCATTTTTTCTTGGCTACCAAGATTTAATGATATATTGAAAAACAATTTTGGTAAAACTGACACACGCGTTGTCAGTTTCATCAAATTTGAGGTTAGCAGGTTACGTTTTGCGTCAGTTTTGATACAGACTGACGCAAAACCTAACCTGCTAACCTTGAATTTGAGTTTGAAAGAATCTATAGCGACTACAAATTTATGAAGGAAAAATCAAGTGGGACTCGTGCAATTGCTCTCAGTCGTTTGCAAGAATGCGTGGCTAAAGCAACCGATGTTGGCCTAAATACAGTTAAGCGAATTGTTAAAGGAGCCTAACAAAGTGGCGGAAGAAAATTTACTACTCCAAGAAAACAAATTACTAAACTTAGCCCCAGGTCATCTATTGATCAATATGAAGAAAAAGTAATCCGAAGCGTGATCTATAACTTTGCCATAAAAAGAGACCTACAATGAAAGCTGTGTTCGAACTCGAACAAAATGAAGGGGGGGCGTGTTAATTTCACTGAGAAGTTACATTCCTTTGGGCGATTAGTACATAAAATGGGTTTTCAATAGAGAAAATTGCAAGACAATAGGCACGTTCTAATAGAGAAGAGAGAAACTCCAGCAAAACGTGTTGAATTTTTAAGAAAATATAAAGCCGAATGCTGAAATATTGTGTACACTGATGGAACGTCCTTGCATAGCTCCCATACTGTTCTAAATGTTGGGATGATGGTACCAACAACTGTTTAAAATCCCCTGTCAGTAAAGAGTAACGATTGATTATTCTTCATGTCGGAGGTAGAAAGGGTTTCGTACCAAATTCCTTCCTGATGTTTAAATCAGAACTTAAGACACATGTGATTACCACGATGAAATGAAACATCAAAATTATGTCAAATGCCTGAAAAAAAAATTATTGCCAAACCTTGAAAAAATCCGTTTTGGTCATCGTACTGAGTAGAATTCAACATTTGTTTGGAAAAAGCAGACATGCAAAAGTGGTTATCAGTAAGAAACATTTATATTAAGTTGAATGAAACAAAAACAATTACAGCAGACGCTTGATAACGTGAACTAATTCAAACTAAATATGTTCACATTATCAAAATGTTTACATTAGCGAGTGTGATTTTATTAATAAGCAAATTATGAAAATAAAGTTTAATAACACAATAAAAAACAAAACGTATTCTGACAGCGATAAGTAATACACATTTTTAATAAGAAAAATAAGCTGCTATTTTAGTCTGCATAAATTTGCTCTCGAGATCATGGAAAAAATTAAAGGAGATTTTTATAAGAATGGAGACAGAAGCAGGTGAAGTAGGGCTGACAATCAATGAAAGTAAAACAAAATATATGAAATGTCAAAGATGAAAAATAGATGATATCAAGCAAGTAAAGATAGGAGAATATACCTTTGAAAAAGTACGATCCTTCAAATATCTGGGAATCCAACTAACATATAATAACGACCGTAGTGAAGAGATCAAGGAGAGAATTCAAATGGGACATAAGGCATGCTATGCAAATAGAAACATACTGAAAAGTAAAAAAGTGAAGATGAAGACTAAAATACGAATCTATAAGTGCCTAATCAGACCAGTGGTATTATATGACTCAGAAATAATGTGCCCTACGCAAATAGAACAAGAACAATTAAGGATATTTGAGAGAAAAGTATTAAGAACGATAACAGGAGCCAAGAAAATAGAAAATGGAGAGCACAGACAATACATGAATCACGAGCTACTGGGGATAATAGAAGGAGAAGACATCGTGAAGATAATGAAAGCACATCGGATCAGATGGCTTGGACATATAATGAGAGTGGAAGAGACAAGAATTATAAAAAAAGTAACGTGGAAGCCGAATAAGAATAGACCCGAGAGGAAGGCCAAGAAACACGTGGTACGAAGAAGTGACAGAAGACTTAAGAACCACAAAAATAAAGGACTGGAAAGATAAAATAAGAAATAGGACAGAATGGAGGAAGATAGTGGAGAAAGCAAAAACTCACCGGAAACTATAGAAGTAAAATAAAGAATTGAAAACAGGGGACTAATCCACCCCTTTGAATATAAAACCTCAGAAAGGAGTGTTGTCAACTTGTAGCATATGATTGAACAACGACGGAAGTCGCCATTTGTAAAACCCATTGATGACTCATTATTGTAAGTTTCGCGTGGTTACGCCGGTTTCGCTGTAAACAAACTTGTTGTGAAAAATGGTTAGTTGTGCTTCTTGTGTGTGTTCTTAAACACCTACAACTACAAGTAAAGGAATAACGTTCCATCAGTAAGTAATAGGTACATGCAATCAGTACAATGTAAACAATGTACATAACCTCACAAACTTTCACCAGTGGCGCGGTAAGTATGTTTGAAAAAGGGTTTATTCTCTACTTAAACTTAACAGTTTTGCTTCCCCTTTGTCTCGTGACGCCACTGGTCAATGTAACCGGAAACACCTATCCGCCATATTGAAGACCCAACTTGTCCCCTATTTTTATACGAAACGCTGCTTCCTGAGGTTTTATATTCAAAGAATCCACCCCAACAAGAGGATTGCATTCTTCGGAAAGAAGTGGCGATATTCTATCAAGAATGAAAAGCCAATTATTATTATTAAATTTGCACTTATGTTCAATGACTTAAATGGAATGCAAACGCATCATAAACACCCATCCGATCGACTCAGTTGTGTCGAAGAGGAGAATTCCCTAAATTGAAAATAAATCGGCTACTAACTGCTGCCAAGAGCTGTTTACGCTATCGATCTGTACAGATTGTTTACGTTATCAGGGTTTCTGTTTGATCCTACAGTATGAATTTTGTTTTTGCATTAGTGCAATGTTCCCATTATCCGGTGTTTGCGTTATCGAGCGTTTGCTGTATATAGTAAAAAAGATTACATACACCTACACATAAAAGCTATATGATTAAGAAATATTAGCCGAATGTGGTCATACGTAGTCCTACGATTATCCCCTTACCATTCAGAACTAAACCCGATTGGGAAAATATGGGTGTGACTAAAGAACTATGTTGCTGCAAATAATACAACAGTCAAATTATACCATGTCAAAACTTTTGTAGAAAATAAATTTGGAAGTGTGAGTGTGCGAGAATGGAAGAATATATGTGCAGTGTCGACAAACAGAAGTGGGAATACATTATAGATGACAAAGAAATAATTATTACAGTAGATGACAGCGATGAATCCGGTTCTAATCTATCATCTGAATAAGAATATAATTCTGTTGAAGACAATTTGGGTTGTCAACCGTTGTATTTTATGTATTTATCTTTCTTTGCTTCATATATAAAAATAATTTCAGAAACTAAAAAGTCATCAGATTTTTAAAGTTATTGTAGATCACACTTCGGATTACTTTTTCATCATATTGATCGACAGATGACCGGGGGTTAAGTTTAGTAATTTGTTTTCGTGGAGTAGTAAATTTTCTTCCGCCACTTTGTTAGGCTTCTTTAACAATTCGCTTAACTATATTTAGGCCAACATCGGTTGCTTTAGTCACTCATTCTTGTAAACGGCCGAGAGAAATTGCAGAAGTCGCACTTGATTTTTCCTTCATAAATTTGTAATCCCTATAGATTCTTTCATGTCCTTGACTACGAATTAGTTTCTCACGGTTACCCATAATGCAGGCAGCTCTATGAATAATTAAAATTTCCTTAAGAGACTACTTTACAAGTCAATATTTTATACTTACATGTAACTGTGAAAACAGCAGTAGAAATGCACAAATGTCAAGCTTGCTTTTTAAGTTGGTCGAAATTTATATTTGCATCATAACCTCAAAAACTTATTTAATGTCAATTGAAATTAGTTCTAATTATAAAGGTCACCATCTCTGATCCTTTTAGTAATTATAATTAAAATATTATCCAGCAACTTTTGTAATATGTTATTTGAATTGCCTGCTCCACTCTATCTGTTCGGCGGCTCAAGTATACGTGCATTTTGTTGATTACAGCTTGCTTAAAGCAGTTTGCTCTTGCCAGTTTCTTGCTGTCTATGTAAAAGCATAGCAGTGTGCAATTAATAAAACATTATTAAATCGAAAACATACGAAAAAGAGCAGATAAGACTCGAATGCCTTATGGATGAGATTATGACAGATATTAAGTGATGAAAATATAGAGCATCCGTTTTCCAGGGACTCAGTTTACAGGTTTAGTCAATTAGGGTTATTGAATAAATAAAAGTTGCTAAATTCATTTTCATTACAACACAACACATCAAATCATTATGATGTCCAGTCTCTCTAAACATTATTTAACTATTTAGAGTCTTCGCAGAGTTGCTGGTAGCTGCTAGTATTATTAGGAAGATTTATAGAAAAAACAAATGTGAGTATAAGTAAGGTTCTTCTAATATATCGTTATATGCTTACTCTGTGAAATTTAGTGCATGTAGGGAATTCTATATCCAAATATACATTATTATTACTTGCAACGGTTGCAGCACCAGTTTTAGAATAGAGTGAAATATTGGCAGTTGTCAGCAATAACCGACAACAATTTTAAATCAAAATTATCTGAAATGCCTGAAAAATTATTCGCCAGTGCTTCTGGATGAAGTACTTATGCTTATTATTGATTTATCGTAACTCAAAAGTTTGACAATTTTGAGATAGGTGGATATTATTACAATCTTTCATTAAGATAACATCTGAAACCTTTTTGTAGCAACCCCCCACTGAAAACCCTCTAATTAATAACTGGTAATGATGCGTTTATTCAATTCCATTTGTAATATTTGGAATGACAGCTTCACATGCGTGTGCCGTCATTTACACTATTATTTTTAGGAAATATTTACATAACTGTTGTTAAAATAACGAGCGTAACGCTCTTTTAATGTAACATTGTGCAAAAACTCCCTATCTATTCATTCCATATCTCACTTTGTACCACAGAACTCATCAAAAAAGTAACACGTTATAATACTGAACAAGTATTGAAACGTAACATTGCCATAAAATAAAATTATTGAAATAACGACCCATCTCTACAAGTCATTAGTTTTACACTAAATTCTCCTCGACACAAACCTGGAAAAGTATCTCGAATAAATTTAACAGAATCTAGTAAAGTGTATAACTCTTCCGCGTCTCAAAAAGAAACTGCAAGCAATCTTACAGAAGAACAAACACGCATAAAAGATCAAGTGCCCAAAGAAGGGTGTTAGAAACCCCACGATATGGAAAAAAATTGAGCAAGGATGTTAAAAATGACAGGAATAAAAACAGAAATGATTCCAGGACTAAATCGCTAAGCAGTTAAATTTTTTATTAGCTTGTGGGTGGCGATGGAATGAAGCCGAAGAAAAATATTTGTGGCTGCTTTAGTTAATACGTCTCATACTGTCCAAAAAAGACAAAAAGATCGATCACGTCGATGCATTAGCCTAAATTACCATTTAAAGGTGGATAATATATTAGTTTCTGTTAATACGATGTTTCTGTCTATTTTTGAGTTAGGAAAATACACACTCCTAAATTGGGTTAAAAATAGTGAGCAATCTGGCATAGTCAAACTACATTCGTCTTTGCAAAATTACATAAACTTCCCTTGTATTACTGTAGATCTAATACTATGACTGTTTTTATAAAATGGTTTTAAATCGTATAATGACGTATTTCGCCAAGAAGTATGAGCAGATGCTACTGGTAAAACTGTTTTTAACTCCAAGAAAAAATCATTTTTATAAAGAACTAAAGTGATTCTTTACTTCTAATTAATCATTTCATCGACAATTTTGCTCAAAAAACCACACCACGTAACGTAATTGAATAAAATAATATATTTTGAAATGCTAAACTTTGTATCCTGAATATTTTTGTTAATATTTTTTCAAAAATGCAATAATTGCAAATTATTATGCATATAGTCTTGTCGCGAATTTGCTCAGTTTTGACTTGACAGTGACGATATGTGGTAGAGGATCATCAAATTAAAATATACAGACTGAAAATAACAAATATTATCGTGTTTGCATAATATTAATTCTCTTACAAATAAGTTTTCAAAATGGCTAATTTATTAACATTTAAAACTTATTATTAATTTCCTATTAGCGTTGTTTCAGTAAAAACTGTCATGGCTACTAAATTTCACTTCATCATTTCTTATCAAAATTGTTCCCAGTAATTAATCAGTTAGTTTAGGAAAACATTTCTATATGTTAAACTGTAAGCATCACTTTAACAAAATTAGCAGATGCTTATCACTGTTGCTTTGATGATTATTGAAACGCAGCAACTAACAGAATTTTACTTTTACTCTAGTTTTTAAAGAGCATCTATAAAAAACGGAAATGGCTCTGTCAACTCGCATTTTTACAAATCTACAACTGATACTGCGTATCAAAAGTAAATAAAACACCTATTTATAACACTAATCCTTACAAGAAGTATTTATAGAGCACAAAATGACCAAAACTTCTTGACCTTTGACATGCTGCTACATAATACTAGGGGTCAGTAAGTACCTATTTCACTCTTGGTTGTGCTGACTGTCACATGCAAAATGTTCCTAACCACACTTGCAGCAATTGGGGTGATCCTGGTGCTTTGTTTAACACTAAGGTAACTAATCTAATTAACCCAGTATATTCTCCACACCAAGTTTGTAACCGTTTTCACGTGTGTTTCTAAAGGCCCCGGGTCAAATCTAACGACATTTCACTTTTTAATTATAAACCAATTGTGTCTATTTATATCAGCAATATAGCAGAAACAAATGAAGCGCTAAGCTACTAAACAAAACAACACCAAATTTCTCACCTCAGCTACGCCCAAGTCGGAAATTTTTAAATCGCCATTCAAAGTTAGTAGTAAATTTCCTGGTTTGATGTCTTTATGAATAATCCCTTTACTGTGCAAGTACTCTAATCCATCTGTTAACTGAAGAAAGTAACCATGTGCTTGAAATAATGGAAATTTCTTCAGTGGTGTAGCTTCCAACATCCCTTGCAGGCTTCCGACGCAAAATTCCATTATCAAATACATCTTCTGCTTTTCTTCGTTATACAATACGTCGACTAGATTTATTACATTTTTATGCTTAAGTGTCCTTAGTAATTTTATTTCTCTGAAAATAAAATTTAATTAATTTTGTTGCAGGTATCGAATTAAAATGGCGGCTCTTATTGCATGGATTGTAGGCTCCGTAAGTAAATACTCTACCATTAAGTGTCAGCGTAGCCAATAAATTTAGTCTTATTAATAATCTTTTGTGAGATGCCTTATAAAAACAGTCAAGATTTCGTTTTATTTTGCAAAAAGCCAGACCGCATATAACAAAAACTACAATTACTTATGCACTATGTATTTAAAAATTGCAGCAGAATTATGTTACCTTTGTACATTTTGTTCCCCATTAGGTATTCTACGTAACTTATGCTTTTTTAAAATTTTAACAGCATGCCTACATAACGTTTCGGAATCCAACATTTCCTTTACTTTGCCATAGGAGCCTTCACCTAATAAGTCTCCCATAACATATTTCCCTATTAGTTTAAGTCTTTTTTTCTTGGTTTGATAAATAATTTGATCACTATCCACCCGATGAAAGAAGTTGTTAATGTTGACGTTTTCCAGATCGTCAGCAAAGTCCTCATCGTTAAGCCAGATCACAGAGTTGTCTTGATCATTAAACTGTTTCAGAGGTAATTCTTCGTCGCTCTCAACGCTAAAAATCCTGTTGTTTATTTCAACTTCTGGGTCTGAGCAATCAGCTCCTTCACTGTCAAAACTCTTGCTTATATTACACATTTTTTTGTCCATAATTAATTTTCTCACTTTGTTCTACCACTACGATTTCAATGCTATTCACTACATTAAGCATCTATTTTATTCTGCTAAACACGACTTCTTACAAGTTCTTCAATGCATTTTTCACATATTTGATGTTCGACGGGTTCGACCATTTTCGGTTTAACAGCTGTTTTTGGTTAAATCACTGTTGCTGGCCATGTTGGTAACCCTGTAGCGCAAACTTCAAAAGTTTAGTCGACGATTCTGAAATTAATTAAACTTATTTATAGTTACTTCCAAAATTCGATTATTACAATTTTCGATAAACTCTGAAATGTAAAATTGAAACAATTAAGGAAATTTTAAGGAAAATTTTATTTCGCACAGTAGGTTAGGAGAATTTCATGACAGCCACTATCAGATAGATAAAAGACCCTATAGCATGTTTGTTTCCAATGTCACCTTTACACTTTTAAAATTTAAAAGCTCGGCCTTGGAAGGTCACTTATTTGCAATTACCAAATCTCGTTTCGAAATAACCAGATCGATACCTAATCCAATAAACTAGACACGGGCTGGTAAGACACTTAATTTGATCATTATTGTTGTGCTAATGACGGTATAACCTAGAACCGCTGCTATTTACTAATATATCATTTTATTTTTAGATTTTGTTTGCAAAATCAACCACCTAACTTTATCGTTTTTTATTAGTATCAGCATTATTTTATCTGTTTTAAAATTGTAAAATGAAATTGTAAATAACCTAAAATTATCTGTATATGCTCTTTACGCTAATGCACGTAATCATACAAAAATTGTTTTGCTCAGAACTAATAACAATCTTTTCCTTTACTTTCATCACCTTGCCAAAGTTTTAAGACACGTTTAAATTATATAACCAGAAAATTTAAAATAACCTGCTTATTATTCCGTGTTCCATTATTCTACTTTCGCATTAAATCAAATGAGGCCAAGTAAATATCTAAATATGCATGTTTTAATTGATTTTTAAAATGCCAAAATAAAGTAATAATGCATGATATTTTTAATTCCAATAATTCCCATGACACTAATCTGTTTAAATTTTTAAAATAATTATATTGTGTGAAATTTTTTACTTCTTTTTAAGTAATACAAGCATAGGGTATCCGCCATGTAAATTACGATGGTCTTAAGTTTAACAAGTAACATGTTCAATCTTCAAGTCTGCAACAAGAGCTAATTTCAATTTCAAAATGTTGGTCTATGCAAATGCTGGAAGAAGAGAACTGTAATCCAGTATGGATATCAAGATATATTGATGGATATGTATCTTTACATATAAAAAACTGCAAATATCCAATAAGTAATATTAATTCAAACAAATATTAATTTAGGAGATTTTAAAGGTATCAATTGTATGTAATTGTTGGCTCGTTAAATTACTAATAAGGAAACGATAATATTGTACTAAGGTTCTACATTTCTTTAACAGATCGTCGGTGCTAAAAATGTGGACCAGAAATGCCCTTCTGATTTATCCAAACCCAGCAAAAAAAACAAAAAATCAAATACTAGGCAGTCACCAACAAAAAGTACAAAATCAAAATCTCCAGGAAAGAAGACAGTGCCAGAAACATCTATTATTAGTGAGCCCGAAGAACCAACAGTCGGAATACCTACAAAGGAAACTTTTCCATTACCCAAGCAGAATAACAAAACTTCAATTGTTTCCAAGTTCCAGGCAACGTCAATACATGAAACTAGAAGACGAAGTCTTGATTTCAATACTTTGGTAGACAAGTTAGACAAAATACAGGAAAGGAGCGATAATAAGGAAGAGGTGCTTGCTAGCAGTGTTTCCACAGCTAGTGAGAACAGGAGCATACGTGAAGACTCATTTACGCTTGTAAAATCACGAAAAAAGCGTCCGTCTCCACCAAAGAAAACAGAAGAAAATAAAACAGGTTCTGATAAAACTACAACAAAACAAGTAGAAGTAAATAAAAAAGCAGAATTGCAACAGATTTCACAACAAAAAGAAACTGTAAAAGTAGAAAAGCAGGAAAAATCGCAAGAAAACAAATCCAATTTAAGATCGAGTAAGGAAGAAAACATCAAAGGGATAAAGCTGAGCAAGAATGAGGCAGATAAAGAAACAGAAGGGAAACAAGGTACAAAAAAGGAGAAAACAACTTCACAAAAGGTAGAAAATAAAACTGGCTTTGAAGCAGATGCAACTAAAAAAGTAGCACAAATAGATAAAAGGGCAGAATTACAACTGGGAAGGCAAATTTTACAGAAAGAGAAGGAAGTTGTAGCTAGAAAAATAGAAGCACAGGTAATATCCCAAGAAAACAAAGCTAATTTAAAATCAAAACGTGTAGAAAATACTCAGGAGAACAAGGAAGTAGAAGTGAAACAAGTTACAAAAAAGGAGAAGCAAACCTCAGAACAAAAGCTTGACAGTAAAACTAGCTTTGAAGCAAATACAAGTACAAAGGTAGCGGAAAAAAAAGATAAGGAAATTGCAGCTATAAAAATAGAAGCACCGAAAAAATCACAAGAAAACAGGGATAATTTAAAATCAAGCAAGGAAGAAAATATCCAGGAGATAAAGGTCCATAAGAGAAAGGCAGACAAGGAAGTAGAAGTGAAACAAGTTACAAAAAAGAGAAGCAAACCTCAGAACAAAAGCTTGACAGTAAAACTAGCTTTGAAGCAAATACAGGTAAAAAGGTAGCGGAAATACATGAAAAAGTAAAATCACAATTGGGACAGCAGATCTTGCAAAAAGATAAGGAAATGGTAGCTGTAAAAATAGAAGCACAGAAAAAATCACAAGAAAACAGGGATAATTTAAAATCAAGCAAGGAAGAAAATATCCAAGAGATAAAGGTCCAGAAGAAAAAGGCAGACAAGGAAGTAGAAGTGAAACAAGTTGCAAAAAAAGAGAAGCAAACCTCAGAACAAAAGCTTGACAGTAAAACTAGCTTTGAAGCAAATACAGGTAAAGACGAGGGTAAAACGGTTGCGGAAATACGTGAAAAAGTAGAATCACAATTAGGACAGCAGATTTTGCAAAAAGATAAGGAAATGGTAGCTGTAAAAATAGAAGCACAGAAAAAATCGCAAGAAAACAAAGATAATTTAAAATCGAGCAAGGTAGAAAATATCCAGGAGATAAAGGTCCAGAAGAAAAATACGTATAAGGAAATAGAAGTGAAACAGGTTACAATAAAGCAAACCTCAGAAGAAAAAGTAGAAAGTAAAACTAGCTTTGAAGCAAATACAGATAAAAAAGTTAACTTAAAATTGGGAAGACAAATTTTGGAAAAACAAAAAGAAACTGCAGCTGAAAAGGAAGAAAAATCACAAGAAAATAAAGCCAATCTTCAATCAAACAAGGAAAGAAATATAATTATAGAAACGACTATGAAGAAAGCAGAGGTAGATAAAGATACAGAAGAGAAAAAAGTTGTGAAAAGAGACAGAGAAACTGTGCAAAAATCACAAGAAGCAGACACAGAAAATTCAGTCAAGGCAGCAGCATCAAAACGGGAGGTGAAAGTAAATAATGACTTACCAGAACAGCAAATAGTTAAAAAAGGTGAAAAAGAAGTGGTAGTAAAAGCACAAGGAACACATTCTGTTCAGATCAAACCAGTAACGGATAAAACATTAAGTAATGCAGACGTCAATAATGAAAATAATTGTTTAGAACAATTAGATACAGGGAAGCGAATTACAAAAAAAGAAGAGCAAATTTGTACGTATCAAAAAGTAGGAGAAAGTAAAGTAAAAACAGAAAGCTATCAAGAAATAAATAAAGTACAGGAACTACAGTCAGCAAGAAAAGCACAGGAAACTGTTATACAAACAAGCTCAACATCACAAACAATAAACAAAGATATAACAAAAAGTTACAAGGAAACCAGCGTGTATAACAGCATACAGATAAAACAAGATGTAAGAGTAAAATCAGAAGAACGAATTATACAAAAAGTAGAAAAAATTGAAACAGAAAAGGTAGAAACTTCTCATAATATACAGGTTCATAAGGAAAAACAAGCTGAGGAAGAACAATTGCAGCAAAGAGAAAATTCACAAAAGAAACTACCAGTCATAGAGAATCAGATATCGGCAGAAACTTTACCTAAATCTTCTATTATTGAACATTATTCTGTAAAAAGCAAACGTCTAATTAGCACAGATCAAACTATAAATAGTATTGAAAAAACTGATAAATCGACAATTAAACAACCGGAACTAAATCTAATCCCTACAGAAACATCAGCATCTTTGGTAGAAAAAAATGAATTTATTTTGCAGGACTCTGAAAAGCCCACAGCATCGCAGTCAGCTCATCACGTGGCAAATTTAGAAGTACCTACCATGAAGGTTGTTACACAAGTTCGAGTGCTGACACTGAACGACAACGAACATCAGGATTCCACACTATATCGAATTGAAAAAAATTGGATTATTCAATTCCGCTTAGGTCCATCTCTGTTCGGCCGTAAAGTCTCTTTATATTGCAATTACCCTCAAATTAAGGATGACAGGGTTACGCAGTTTGATCGAAACCGCTATTACCTGATACAGTGGAATCAGGACGAAGGTTGCCATAATGCAGACGACACTGCTCTGTTCGCCGAAATTCCTGTTAAAGTGGCCGGAAGTTTCCATTACTACTTTGTATATGAAAATGCGTGAGTATAAAATTTTTATAATTTAAAATTCTATTACAGTAGAACTCGCTTTTAACGATCACGGTTACAGCGAATTCACGTTTATAACGAATAATTTTGAAGGTATATTTGGATTACATTTGATTTAATGCATGTATTTCATGTTTATTACGAATTCGTTTTACGGGAATAACGAACCAAAATTTAAGAATACATTCCCAGAACTGATCCTTTTCATCTCCTAATAAAATGTAACTGAAAGATATAGGTATTTTGTTGTGGCAACATTATAATAAGGAAGGTTTTCTAGGAAAATAGTGGTCAGTTAAATTTCGTAGGCCACTTTCTCTAGCTCTCTCTAGCACTCTGTACAATAGCGCGAGATAGTGGGCATTGTAAGCAACTCCGTTTTTCTTAGAATACAGCAGCTACCTGCAGGATCCAGTTCTTCGAAAAGCGATAATGAGTTTCGCCCGATGTTATGGCTCAGTTCTGTTATCGCACTCTGCAAAACGAAAGTGTTGCGTCATAGTCACGTCTTAGCTATTGCATTTAACAAAACCCTTTACAGGATTAAAAGTACAATAGCTATAAGACGTTGGCCTATAACGCAACAAAAAGAGTTACAAAAATCTTCAAGTGGATGTATCTTGGTCGTTCCTTTACTGACATTCCGTATGTACCTACGCATTTTCTAGTTGTGGAAAAATGTCGGGAGTCAAACGGAAAATTTTATCGGTTTCCGAAAAAGTAGAAATTATACGGAAGTTGGAAATTTGCTCAAATTATGACCTTCTTGGGTATAACGAATAACGGTTATTACGAAAAAATATAGCGGTCCCGTGGAATTCGTTATAACCGAGTTCTACTGTATAACAAATTAAGAAAAAAATATTAAGCAAATAATTCCTACCTGATAGCCTCATTATTTGTTTCATAACAGCACTGAAGCAGGGCCCCAGGGTTCAGGATTTTTCTTGGTGGATCCCGTTTTAAAATATGGTAATAATGAAGAATTGCCTTTAAACTGCATCCAATGTCAAACTGTGCTATCAAAATGTCTGGGCCCATTTTCAACTTGGGAAAACAAATTGCGAGTGGCAAAAGAATCTGGTTATAACATGATTCACTTTACACCAATACAGGTATGTAAATATTTATAACTTACGACACTCGTTAGAGAAATGATAACAATTAAATTAGTGTTTATAGCTCTGCTATGGAAAATGCATGTGTTAACACCAGTGTTTTTTGTACGATTAACTTGATAAGAGGCTTCCACGAATGGGGCCCCCAATTAATCCACTGCGAGTTCCGGTTCAATGGGATTGCCGGGAACTGCCACTTAATAACCCTAACTTGGGTTCAGTTAGTTGTTGGAATGAAACAAGACTTAACAAACACGAGTATATTGAGTAACAACGATTACAAACGTCACTGATGGACCGATGGTTTTTTACAAAAGCCTCAACTGTTGTGACACGCTTGGATTGGCCACGCGAAAATAGCGAATTGCGCGTAACCGTAACACAAAATAACCTGGAAACGACTTTACCAGGGAGTTAGACCGAAACGCAAACTAGCACAAAGCATAGCTGAACTTGCTTCCTCGAGGCTCTGAATCTAACTAACTCTGAATTTACAGCGAGACGAACTCGCCAATTCAAGGAGGGGCAAGCTCAAACACTATTGGCTGAGGCGATCCTGCGTAGCCAATCGGAGCATCGCACGTTATTTAGGAAAAATGCTTATTCTAAGAAACCTTAATGCTAAGCTCTCTCAATGAGGCAATTGAACGAAATCCATAAACCCATGATTCCCAAATATGCTAAGTCGGCTTAAGTTCTAGTAGAAAATGTATCCATCCGCTTTAAAGCCATTAAGGGAAGCTTACAAATTCCTTTCCAACATTAACAGAGGCAAACAAATACGGCAAGATGCAAATTTGGCTTTACCACGACCTTTGAATGAGATAAAACAGTTATGACTTGAATTACGTGATTAATTATAATCAAAAAGGTTTTGATGCACGCATCTGTGTGAATCAAACATGCCGCCCCCGAAGTGCCGACTATGGCACGACGTGATTAAATCCCAAAATTAAACTGAAATCTAACACTACAAAATAATCAAATGCATAACAAGAACTAATGACAGATGATAATCCAAGAGTCTTACAGATAACTTACAACTAGCATGAATACAAGCAAAGAAACAACTAAACCTAGCAAAATGTTCAATCAGCGAAAACTACCAACTAAGAGCAAAGTCAATGTTTATTGCCCTTGATCGCAATGATCGTCTTTGGGTAGGATGTACACTTTACGCACCGAGCGTTTCAGGAGATTCCCTCGGGAATCGCGCACCTGCACCACACGCACAACACCATCCGCTCCTGGATATGTGGCCGAGATGATTGCCAGTGGCCAACGGTAGCTTGGAGATGCCTCGTCGTGGACGAGTACCACGTCGCCCACCTGGGGGGCTAGAGAAGTGCTGGAGGACTTCCACTTAGGCCGGCGCTGCAGGAGGTGGAGGTAGTCCCGGGACCAGCGATCCCAAAACTGCTGGGACAGCCGCTGGACCAGCCCATAGCGGCTGAGACGATTTTCCGGTATGCCCTGGAGTTGGGCTTCCGGAAACGAAGTCAGCTTCCGACCGATCAAGAAGTGGGCAGGAGTAAGGACTTCGGGGAATGAGGCGTCGGTAGGGAGAACACAGAGTGGACGGGAATTTAGTATCGCCTCCACTTGAGTCAGCATGGTGTAATACTCAACGAAAGTTAACTTTGCATTGCAAGATATTCGCCTTAAATAATATTTCAATGACTTTACCCCCGCTTCCCAAATGCCGCCAAAGTGCGGAGAGCGTGCCGGAATAAAATTCCACTTAATGTTATGTTTCGACAATTCTTCCCTTATGCATTGCTCACTAGAGCCTGACAGGATATTTTTTAATTCCGATAGCTGATTTCTGGCACCGGTGAAACAGGTAGCATTGTCAGAAAATATGTTGGAGGGTAAACCGCGTCTGGAGATGAATCTCCTCAATGATGCGATGAAAGCCTCCGTCGTGAGGTCTTCCACGAGTTCAAGATGAATAGCCTTCGTGGCTAAACACACAAATAGGGCTACGTAAGCCTTTACTTCTTTCGCGCCTCGCCCGGATTTGTTTTTTATAAACACGGGACCCGCGTAATCTATCCCGCAATTACTGAAAGGGGGAGAGGGTGTGACACGAGCTTCGGGTAGTGATCCCATCAAGTGTTCATTCATCTTAGGCTTGGCCCGGAAGCATATCACGCAATTGTGTATTACTTTACGTATTAGGTCTTTGGCTCTCACGATCCAAAACTTATCCCGCAATGAGGCCAGTAACACCGAGTGTCCACAATGCAAGAGCCGCAAATGCTCTTGCTTCACGATTAGCAACGACAAAGGGTGACTAGCTGGTAACAAAAGGGGATGTTTCTGATCAAAGCTTAGATTGGAGTTTTCTAGACGGCCGCCCACGCGCAGTAGGCCCTGATCGTCCAGAAATGGGTTTAGAGAAAGCAGCGCACTATTTTTCGGCAATGGCGCTTTTTTAGACAAAACTGCTATTTCTCCGGAAAAGACTTCCGCCTGGGCAATTTTGATCAGGCGGCGAGTCGCGTCCTCCAATTCGTCAATGGCTGGAGGTCCCGACCAGCGCGTTTCGGTGTTTCTGTTTCTCGCGAGACGCAGGCAGTACGCGACTACGCGCTGTAATTTTGTAAAACTGGAATAGCGCCTGAAAAGTTCAAATTCTGGGACGCGATGGTGAAGAGTGGCCACTACTGGGCGCGACTCTTGGGCTGCTAGCTCACCCGAATCAATTTTAACGGGCTGGGGTTTTAAGTCCGCCTGTGACAAAAATTCTGGCCCGTGCCACCACAAGCGTGAGTTGAGTAACTCCTGGGGTAACATTCCCCTGCTAATTATATCGGACGGGTTGCAATTTGTACGCACGTGAAACCATTCTTCCCTATTGCTTATTTCGTGAATCTCGGACACCCGGTTCGCGACGAACGTCTTCCAATTACTCGCATCCTTATTTATCCAGTGCAGAGTTATGGTGGAGTCCGACCAATAGTACACGCGGTCAAATTTAAATGCGGAGGAATCGAGTATAGTTTTAATCAAACGAGCCAACAGTAAGGCTGCGCAAAGCTCCAAACGAGGCAAGGATATTGTTTTTAATGGAGCGACCCTTGACTTAGCACAAAGCAAATTGGTGGTGACATTACCGCGCGCGTCAACGCAACGTATATACACGGCGCACCCGTAGGCTACAGAACTCGCGTCCGCAAATCCGTGGAGATCTATCGAATTTATGTCATCGCAAATTACCCGTCTCGGAATTGCCAACGAGCCCAAAGAGCGTAATGAAGAATGGAGTTCGTCGTATCTGGAGCGCATCTCCATGGGCACCGTTTCGTCCCATGACAACTTCAACTGCCAAAGCCGTTGCACGAGAAGTTTCAAAGTTAGAACGCTTGGACCAAGTAGTCCCAAGGGATCGAATATTTGAGCCATACTAGAGAGTATAGCCCGCTTGGTAACTGATTTGCAACAGCTAGGGTTTACTCTGTAACTTAGCACGTCCCGCCGAGTATCCCAAAAAATGCCGAGAGTTTTCTCCGTGGCGTCTTCCGTCAAAGAAATGGGCTCCATGCTGCCGCGATCTACACCAATGGCGCTAGCTACTTCACTGTCGTTGGATGCCCACTTTCGCAATTCAAACCCGTACCCCGACAAAGCGCTACTAATTTCGAATTGCGTTTTTATGGCTTCCGCCCTATTTTCAAAACCAGTCAGTAGGTCATCTACATAAAAATCCCGGCTAATTCTTAATGAGGCCTCTGGAAGCGATGCTTCGATTTCCTGGGCGATTTGTATCAAGCACCTAGTTGCTAGGTACGAGGCTGATTTAGTACCGTAGGTGACCGTTAATAATTTGAAGCATTTTACCGCTGAGGTTTTGTCGTCACGCCATAAAATTAATTGGTATTGCGTCTGCGAGGGGTCCACGAGAATTTGCCTATACATTTTGGCGCAATCTGCTTTCAGCACGTACTTGAATTGCCTAAAGCGACAAAGAATTGCAAACAACGACTGCTGGACCACTGGGCCCTTATGTTGAAGGTCGTTAAGCGATACTCCGGAGGAGGACGCACAACTGCCGTCAAAAACAACGCGATGTTTGGTCGTTGAACTGTCCTCCTTTATGACTGGCAAATGTGGTAAATAAAACCTAGGATGAGGAAGGCTCGCTTCGTCGTCCACCTTGCTCAAGTGACCAAGCGACTCGTATTCTTTGAGAAATGCGGAATACGCGGTTTTCAACTTGGGATTTTTTGACAATTTGTTTTCTAATGAATAGAAACGCTTTAACGCTATACCGCGCGAGTCTCCCAGCGATGGAGCATCTTTCCTGAAAGGTATGCTCACGATGAACCTACGCGGCTCCGACGACGCCCGTTTCGTAGTCGATTGAAAATGGTCTTCGCAAAATTTGTCATCAGCAGAGAGTCGGCCTGATGAACCGTAAGCCCCCTCGATTTCCCAAAATCTCTGAATGCCGTGCTCGATGCCGGCTACACTTAAATGAACTCTATTTGAAAGCATGAGCGCTCGATTTTCGATGTTCATGTTTCCGCCTAAAACCCAACCAAAAAGAGTTTTTGTTAAGAATGGCTTCTCTGGGCCCAATTTCACCTGTCCCTGACAGAGCACTTGCCAAAAGACATTCGCGCCTAATAAAAGATCAATCTTTCCCGGTGTATTACAATCTGAATCGGCTAGCACAATGTTTGGTGGGATCTTCAAATCCCTCAACGAGAAAGAAAGGGCCGGCAGAGGGTCCGTAATTTTGTCTAACACAATACAGCTCAAAATGTCCTCGTATTTCCCGTTACGGGAGCGGATTCGAACGTTTGCTCTGAATTCAGCGTTCAGAGCCCTGGCACCAACACCCGACAGTGAGGTGATATTACCTCGTTTCTCAATTTTCAAATTTTGACACAAGTCGGCGCTAACTAAGTTAAGTTGGGATCCGGGGTCCAAAAGAGCTTTTGCCCGGGAAAATGACCCGGAGGATCCTTCTACGAATACGCTAACCGTGGACAATAAAACTTGCGCTGGCGCCGCGATTGCAGGACGGCTACAAGCTGCTGAAACGGATGCGACGGGTGCCTCGCTCGGGGAGACGGCCCCGACCTCCCGTGCGTCACTGCTGGATTCTGGCGGTCCAGGACGCGGCGACGAAGTATTTTCGTGCGCGTCGCGCTTTGGACGCAAACACAGTAAAGTATGGTGCTTTTTTCTGCATACGCGGCATCTCGACGATGTGCATTTTACCACGAAATGTCCGGGCTTGAGACAATTGTTGCATAATTTCAAACGACGCGCCTCTTCGATACGAGCGTTTACCGACAATTTTGAGAATGATTCGCAAGCGCTAATCGAATGATTACTATTTTTGCAAAAATCACAAGAGTGATTACCTTGCTCTCTGGCTACATGAGCGCGTGCATGACTTTTTTGCTCGGATCCCTGATTTCCCAAACTCGAACCTATTTTCGCAGCTTCCAGCGAACCTAATAAGTGACTTTTGCTCTCTAAAAAATGTAACAACTCTCGCAAAGTAGGAAATTGTCCGGCATGTTTGCATAATTCCCAGTCAGTCTGCATTGCTGAGCTGAGCTTCGAAACTATGATATGTATTAGTATGGTGTCGACTGTGGGTTCCCCGTACGCCTTTAAAATTTCCAAAATTCTAACTACACTATCGAGCAGCCTTTGAACAGACGAATGTGAATCCTTTTTTACGTTCTCTAAACTGAATAACGCATTTATGTTTGATTTTACGATCAGTTTCTTATTTTCAAATCGCTTGACTAGAATGTCCCAAGCAATGGTATAGTTATCGTTGGTAACTTTTAACGACGAGATTGAACTAGCAGCTTCTGCCTTAAGGGAAGAAATCAAATAGTAAAATTTCTGAACGTTGGTCAAATTAACGTTGTTATGAATAAGCGACGTAAAGGAGTCATGAAATTGAACCCAATTCTCGAATTTCCCCGAAAAGGAAGGCAAATCTAAGGGTGGTAATCTTAATCCAGCGAGCTCTCCTGAAGGGCCACTTTGCGAAGAATTTTGACCTACATTCGGTTTTATACCCGAACTGATCTTATTTTTTGATAAGAATTCCTTTACTGCGCTACTAATCTCGCTAAAATGAGTCATAAAAGAGTCAAATTCATTGAAAAGTTCATCAAAGTTTTCAGCGTCGGCCTCCATTAGGCCCTCCATTGACTTCTTATACTCATCCAACAAATTTTGGAAACAACTAAACTCTTCTGACAAGTTGCCGACCTCGTGAGCCTTCACGGGGCTGGACGAAGAAATTCTATGAAATAGAGTTTTGAAACGATCTACTTGGGCTTTTATGAATTTGCAACGAGTGGTTAAAGTGCGAGTTTCCGACATGACCGCTGATGTCGAACGAGTTTCCACCATGACTGACACAAGCAAAAAACAGCACTAAACGAAGGTGTAATGGAAAAGGACTTACTTTTGATTTGAGAACGTAGTAACTTCTTGACGAACAGAAAACCAACCCGCTGCCGATCGCTGCCGCTTGACGTGGGACCTGGACTCGGTGTAAGCTCTCGATGGTTGAATTTCCTGGTGTTGGCGAAGCTTCTTGACGCTCTCCGACGAAACGATGTTGGAGCAATTGCATCCACCAGCTACTGGAAACTTGTACACTCGCGTTTTTTAGCTTCTTCCACATCCGGCTCGAAGGACCAATGTTTTTTGTACGATTAACTTGATAAGAGGCTTCCACGAATGGGGCCCCCAATTAATCCACTGCGAGTTCCGGTTCAATGGGATTGCCGGGAACTGCCACTTAATAACCCTAACTTGGGTTCAGTTAGTTGTTGGAATGAAACAAGACTTAACAAACACGAGTATATTGAGTAACAACGATTACAAACGTCACTGATGGACCGATGGTTTTTTACAAAAGCTTCAACTGTTGTGACACGCTTGGATTGGCCACGCGAAAATAGCGAATTGCGCGTAACCGTAACACAAAATAACCTGGAAACGACTTTACCAGGGAGTTAGACCGAAACGCAAACTAGCACAAAGCATAGCTGAACTTGCTTCCTCGAGGCTCTGAATCTAACTAACTCTGAATTTACAGCGAGACGAACTCGCCAATTCAAGGAGGGGCAAGCTCAAACACTATTGGCTGAGGCGATCCTGCGTAGCCAATCGGAGCATCGCACGTTATTTAGGAAAAATGCTTATTCTAAGAAACCTTAATGCTAAGCTCTCTCAATGAGGCAATTGAACGAAATCCATAAACCCATGATTCCCAAATATGCTAAGTCGGCTTAAGTTCTAGTAGAAAATGTATCCATCCGCTTTAAAGCCATTAAGGGAAGCTTACAAATTCCTTTCCAACATTAACAGAGGCAAACAAATACGGCAAGATGCAAATTTGGCTTTACCACGACCTTTGAATGAGATAAAACAGTTATGACTTGAATTACGTGATTAATTATAATCAAAAAGGTTTTGATGCACGCATCTGTGTGAATCAAACAACCAGGGTTTTAAAAAACTCTGAGTTTTTACCAATATAACCTAGCAGGATTTTGTTAGGCTGTTTGGATTACATTAAATTTTCAATTAGGTATATTGATGTATGCTGGAAGTTGTTATTGTGGTGTGACGTTCATTGTTAACATGATTTTATAGATTTCAATAATGTTGTGGTAATTTTATAAGAACTTCAATAATGTTGACAAAATTTTAATGTATTTTATAATAGTTTCCACTGCATCTAAGTGTACTCCAGAGTGCACACAATTTTCAGTGATGGGTGCACTCCAAAGCACGAACGTCATAGGTGTGACATCACTTATAGAGTGTGCGTAATGCTCATTATTGCATATACTCCATTTCTTAGATTCTACGTTCATAATAAATAGATTATACAGATTGTCCGAAATCCGTTTTGAACATCGGAAATTAATGAGTGTGACAAGGAAGACAAGCAAAATGAATAGCAGGACAAAGATAGAATGTAATCATAGCTATCTAAAATTAAGTCAATGAAACAAACAAACACTTCTGTCAAATATTTTATCTGTCATTAATGCTCGGAATTATAAAACTTGTTGTTTACCTTGAGAATAAATTAATTTATTCCGTAGATTTGCGTATTATAAACGCAAAATAACTTTATTCGGCTAATAAATCCGTACAGGTTAATTTTAATTCGTTGTTAAAGTAAACAAAAGAGCATCAAAACATTAATGCTTATGACATTTTATCCATTAGTAAACAAATTTTTATGAGCTTTTGTTTATTTATTGGGGAAGTAAATTTACTCCACAAATAGTTATCTAATGATTTATTCATTGTTTATAATACTGGCCATAAGAGTATAAAGTGAGGTTTAAATATACTATTATTTAGTATTCACATCCTTTATCTAATAGACGTGTCTGTCCGGAACGCTGTTTTGTCTGTCTGGGACGCTGTTTCAGCAGCCAAACCGTACGAGATGGAGAAAAAAGTTATTAAAGTTATATGTTTGGAATGGTTATGTCAGGTCAGGAACCCAATTTCAGTCTCTAACACTAATTATTATCTTAATTATAATCCTAACTTTTTAGGTTAGTTTCTAGGCAAATTTTATCAAGGCGAATGCGACTGGTAGTTTGCTACCAACAATGACGTCATATACGTACGTGTGGTGAATACGCGTTCTATTTGCAAAACGGTCTTTTTTGTTTTATTAAATGAGACATTTGTCTCACTGGACTGCTAGTATAGTATTCCAACCAGAAATTGGAAAGCTATTTAAAATCAGGCCAGCATTGAAAACAGTAAGTCACTTCGTAATTTAATTCATAAAATTACTGTTTGATTGTCATTCAGTGACACTTCGATAATAACCTTCAAATTTGACAGATGCATTGAGAAGTTTGGAAGATATATACGTTTTTCAAAATTTTCTATGCTACTATACGGTTTTAAAAGCTCAACTAGTACCTACTTAAATCATGCACAATGTTACAATGCCTTAACAAAACAGTTACATGTACAATTTGCAGATGAACTGTCATTACTTGAAAGCTGTTTTATTTACTGATTGTATGAAACCAACTTAGACATGACTTACACTTTTCATGGTGTACTGGATTTTAAATAGCTTTCCAATTTTTGGTTGGAATACTATAATTACTTTAATTATTTAAACCTCACTTTATACTCTTATGGCCGGTTGCAGAAAGCAACGTTAAGTCTGGTGTTAGCTAACGCGACGTCAAAGTGAACAAAAACGAATCAAATCTGAAATGTTGATGGTAACTAATACATTAGTAAACAAAATTTGATGCGATTTTGTTCACTTTGACGCGACGTTAGCTAACACCAGACTTAACATCGCTTTCTGCAACCGGCCCTTAATGACAGTAACATATTTGACAGAAGTGTTTGTTTGTTTCATTCATATTTGTCCTACTCACGGCCTGCTGAATTGTGTGACAAATGTCACTTTAAACGGCCTGGGCATTTTTTTGAAATCCATTGTTGATTTAATTTCTGAGAAAACGCCAATTTTGACCGTTTGGCGCCACATACCCACGATGACATTTAAATGACAACGGCTGTCAAGACTAATTCATGTTTAGAAATGATTTTTTAAATGCAGTATCAGTAGGATAAGGACCTATTGTTTTGAATGTAATATAAATATGAATGGTGTAATCTATTTAGTGTCGTGTAAGTACCTTAGAGATCTATCGTTTTAATATTTTTCTTGAGAGAGGTGTGGAACTGCAAGAATTCGTAGTTGAAGACGGATTCATATTTTCCTGCAGATATTTTTTGGATAGCTCACACATTTGCTCTAAAATAGCACATGATATGCAGATAATCGTATTTCTTACAAATTTGGAAGATGTTCTAGGTGGTAATAGTAATGAAGTATTTTATTCTGTGTGTTACTGCAAGGTTGTATGTGTAATTTATTGTAAAAAAATTAAAATTAAACATTTAAAAGTTATTTCTTTTATTAGATATCTATCTGTAAATGTAGTAATTAAAAATGTACTGAAGGAAGTGCAATGTGATTTTATTGTCTTTGCCCAGAAGGAGTTACTCGGAAACACCTTTCTTGAAAGTTACAACTAACAATTCTTTCCCGTTGTTTATGGATACCTATTTAAATAAAATTAGACAATAGAAATTGCTAAAAAGGTATCTTGTTTGAAGCACTAGTACGATAATTTAAATTTAGCTTTTAGACCATTTCCTTCGTAAAACTTAGTTGGAGGTAAATTCATGATAAGATCTTCCCCAATTGGTATATTTGCACGTTGTAGAACCGCTTTCTATTTTAACAATACAAAACGAAATTATAAGCAATAATAACGAATAAATTAATCAACAAATTATACTATAAACGTAAATAATGTATATGAGAAAATACACGAAAAAACTAGCAGGAAACTGATCAAAAAGCACAATAGAAAATCAACGTAATAAATACACGGGAGGGTTATATTATTGTTGTAAAATTTTAAGAAACGTAAAATTTAATCAAATATTTGCATTGTAGTTAACGTAGTAACTGATGTTACATTGCAAATTTGAAATTCCCGCTTGTTAAGGTTACCCGCTCGTGGGTATACAGCGCTCTGCGGAGAATCGCGAAACTTCACATTTGCCCAGGCCGTATACAGTGACGTTTGTCAAACAATTCAGCAGGTGGTGGTCCTACTACTTATTTTGTTTATGTCTTTCTTGTCACACCCATTAATTTCCTATGTTCAAAACGGATTTCAAACAATCTGTATATAAAGTAATATTTAATTTTTGTTCTTCATTTTCTTAATTCGATTACCTACAGTTAGATTTGCTCCCTTCAAGCATCCCCTTCTTTTAATTGCAAGTGGTATTGTGATATCCCTTAGCAGTATACTTATTTACTTAAGTATAATGAAAATGTGAATAATATTCATAACACTTTTTCACCAGGATGCATGGCTACTAAAGTACGTTTTTTCCTATAAAAATTTTGAAGGTCAAAGACTGTAGGGTTTATGTTGGCGTTACTTGGATTCTGTAAAAAAATATGTGTTGGTAGAATTTGTTTTAGTAACTTAAGAACTAAAAATTGGTGGGAAATTTAAAATCTGGCATTAAAGGAGTTCTGTTTTTAGGTAATCTTTCGTAAACTTCTTCTCTTGGGATGTTAGGCTGCAGATCCAACAGTTCCTCTGCACACTTCAGAATTGCTTTTTTTACATTTAATTTTAAAAGATTCTGTTTTTTACGCGTGTACATTTTCAAAAAAGAAAAGCTGACAATTTAATTTTAAATGTCAAAATGATACAAGTCATTTACAGAAAACCTGACAAAAATAAATTTTCTAATAATTTAAAACAAACAGTTTTGCCAATTTTATCTTGACCTTGAAAATTTTTATAGGAAAAAAACGTACTTTAGCTGGTTTTTGATGACCGTTTCTCTTTCGACATGTGGTTGGTTTTCATCTTTTGGTTGATTTTTTCATTAGTGTCTTTTGAGTTTTCATCAAAATCTCGTGTATTTAATGCTTGATTTTCTTCAAACAGAACTTGCTTCTCAGGCGGGCTTTCTTCCACACCTTCCATATTTTCGCCGTCGTGTCCATTAACTTTATCATCAAACACTTCCTAGCCTTGCTGCCAAAGCCTTGCAATAGTATTCAAAATAACAATCTTATATTCAAAAGAATTGTAAAGTGACTCACCAGACAAATTAGCTAAAGAATTGGTTATAAATAGTGTCCGCTGGCTTTTTTGACTTGTCGTGGTTATTGTCTTAGCTGTTGCCTTGGTGTTTAGTTCTATAGTCCTCCTCCATTGCAGTTGCAGTAATTTGCTGATTATTTAAGTAGTATACCTCATTCATTATCTTCTTCGTGTGTAAAAAATATGCTTACACCACAATTTCTGGATCTGTATTTAACACAGGTGTAACTTTTGATCCTAGTTTCATATTTTAAAAGTTTTCAATCCTTCGAAGCATTTATTTCTGACAAAATGTATTGATTTGTACCTATATGTTGTCAAAAACTGCTAATATTTGTATTCCGGACATTTTGTAGTTTATTATTGATCATTTTAAAATTAATTTTGCTGCTGTATAATCACAGTTGTTTCAATGAGCATTTATAATAATAAAGAAATGTTTTATAAACTCTTGTAAGCTGTTGTTTTTGGGAAAATCTTGTTGTATTTCTTTATTTATAGACTTGAGGCTATTGTTAGTCCAGTTTAAAAAGATTTAATTTTACATCTTTATATACAGGGTGAGTTTTTTTTCATTATCACTATAGGGATCTCGGAAACCGTGAAACCGTTAAATGGAGAAAGAATTGCAGTTTTATGAACTTATTCAAGATGTGCTTATGTTTCTTTGAAAAAATCCAGGGCCTACTAGATACAAGCAAAATATTGAAACTAATTAATTTCTTAAAGTCCGTCTAGCGCCGTTATTATTGAAAATAGAAAAAAAATAATAAGAATAAAAGTTTTAGCTATTTTTACGGTGTTTATCTTACACTTATTAGTTTTCTTCTAGCTTTCATAGTTTTTGAGTTATAACATTAAGTTACATTTTTTTAAATAGCAATCATAGCTGGCTTAGACATTTCTAAAAAGAGCTCACTTTTCCGCTTGAAATGACATAAGGTTTGTTATACCTATTTTGACAAATAATTCTTTTATAATAATTTTCGTAATAAGAAAATGACGAAAACAAAAACTATGAAAGCTAGAAGGAAATTAATAAGTGTAAGATAAACACCCTGAAAATAGCTAAAACTTTTATTCTTATTATTTTTTTTCTATTTTCAATAATAACGGCGCTAGACATGCTTTAAAAGATTAAGTAATTTTAATATTTTGCTTATATCTAGTAGGCCTTGGATTTTTAAAAGAAACAAAAGCACACTTTGAATAAGCTCATAAAACTGCAATTCTTTCTCCATTTAGCAAACGAGATATGCTCTTTTTAGAAATGTCTAAGCCAACTATGATTGCTATTTAAAAAAATGTAACTTAATGTTATAACTCAAAAACTATGAAAGCTAGAAGAAAACTAATAAGTATAAGATAAACACCGTAAAAATAGCTAAAACTTTTATTCCTATTATTTTTTTTCTATTTTCAATAATAACAGCGCTAGACCGACTTTAAGAAATTAAGTAGTTTCAATATTTTGTTTGTATCTAGTAGGCCTTGGATTTTTTCAAAGAAACAAAAGCACAACACGAGTAAGCTCATAAAACTGCAATTCTTTCTCCATTTAACCAACCTTCTATCTTTCACGGTTTCCGAGATCCCTATAGAGATAATGAAAAAAAAACTCACCCTGTATATAATTCTTCTGTACGTGTGTATGTAACTGAACTCCTCCTAAGTGACTGGACCGATTTTGATGAAATTTTTTGTGTGTGTTTGAGTGGGTCCCTGGATGGTTTAGATTCACAATTGGACCCGGTAGGTGGCGCTGCAATCGGTCTCTAGGATTTTTCTTCTAAATTTTTTGACAAATACCTCCCCCACCACCCCCCAATATTTTTTAAAATGAAAAAAAATCAAAAAATGGGGTAAATAAGCCTAAAAATCGATATGGGTGTCGTTATTGAGGTTTTTTGGGATGTTGATTGCGAAAATGGCATTTATTTTTAAGTCCAAGACGATGGACATGACATAAAATTAAAACTCTTATAGTGGTGAAACGGGGTTTCAGAGACAAATTATTTTTGGGCAGAACAACGTTTGCCGGGCCAGCTAGTATTATACAGTGTGTACATAAAGTAAGGAATAAATTCATTATCTAGAAAAGGGAAAGCTTTTAGGAAAAATCCTCAGACATGTCAACCTTTGTTTTGAGATGCGTATCTTTTGACGTTCTAGTCGCATTGGTGACATCATTAGTGTTCCGGATATGACGTCATCGAAATTTTTTTCAAATGGCAACCTCTATTTTTGACAGCGCCATTTGAAACAGCATATTTTTCTGCACACAGCACATCAAAAGTTTTGTTATGTTACATAAGGAAATTTTCGATAAAATTAATGTTATAGTGATTTAAAATTTATTTATTTTATTCAGTTAATTGAACAAACTAATTAATTCAGGGGACTCTAAAACGTGAAGATCTGTTGAAAACTCAATTTGTAATTTTTGAGGTGAATCCAATACTTCCTTTATCGTAAAAGGAAGTAAAAAACATACGTTTTGTATTGACAGCCATGAAAAGTCATAGTGACAATTTGGAAAGTACCGAAAGATCAAATGTTATACGTTTGGCAGTACTGAAGTGTATTGTCAGTCTATGTCAAATTCGAGAGGTTAATAGGTTAAGTTTTGTTTGTTATTTGACACAGATTGACGCAAAACTTAACGTACAAATTTCGAATTTGGCATAGCTTGACAGTGCTACCAACAATGCAGTAGTAAGTGACATGGTTTTATCCCATTAGTGGAATAAAGTAATGTCATTATTCCACTAGTGGATAAACTGGTACTTTAGACGGTTCATAAGTGTGGATAGAACTTCAATTATAAGGTGACTGTGGATAAAATGTCTTTTTTGCTATAATAAAAAGAATGGTTTTAGGACTTAGAAAGAGACCTTTACAAAGCTAGGAAGGACTTCAGTTGCAACACTTAATTAATTAGTGTGTTCAATTAACTGAATAAAATAAATTAATTAAAATTAATTAAATCGCTATAACATTAATTTTCTCGAAAATTTCCTTATGTAACATGACAAAGATTTTGATGTGCTGTATGCAGAAAAATATGCTCTTTCAAATGGCGCTGTCAAAAATAGAGGTTGCCATTTGAAAAAAATTTCGATGACGTCATATCCGGAACAGTAATGATGTCACCAATGCGACTAGAACGTCAAAAGATGCGCATCTTAAAACAAAGGTTGACGTGTCCGAGGATTTTTCCGAAAAGCTTTTCCTTTTCTAGATAATGAATTTATTCCTTACTTTATGTACACACTGTATATTTATAATCCTGTCCTTATGCGAGGGTTGCTACGTATGTATTGAGAATTGGCAACACTGGTGTTGCTAGGTGCGATCCGACTGCGCCATCGTAAAATTTAATATTTTTGACAGTATACGTACTCAGAAAGTTATCATACAGACGCTATTTGTGTTGTTATCAGTGACTTGAAAAGTTTATCTCGGCCAAAAAATGGATTTCAATCATGAACATTTTCGTGCGATAATTTTTTACGATTTTCGACGTGGATTATTTATTTATTTATTTATTTATTTAAATATATACACGGGACAACCCCATTTTACAATTTTAAACAGTGTAATCTTAAAACTATCCTGTCGAAGCATTTTATAAAGTTTTACATAAGATATACTATAACAAGAAAATATAATATATAGAATATAATAATAACGATCACAGAACACAGAACAGTATTACCCATTTGATATTTGTCTTACAAAATCGTGTATAGAAACACCAGTGATATCACAGTTATAAGTATTAATTAATCTAAAGGATCTGGGCAAAAAATTGTTGTATCCATAGTTAGTAGTGTGCGTTGGTATATTAAATGTTGATGAAAAGCGAGTATGTCTGTTTGGTACTCTAAATGAGATTAAACTAAGTAATTCAGGGCAGATGATAGTACCAGAGATAATTTTGTGTGGGGTAACCAAGTCATTCGTTTTATGTATGTTTTCCAATGTTGGCAAATTTAGTAATGAAAGTATTTCACTGTAGTGATATGTTCCATAGACAAAGTTCATTTTGTAAGCACAGTACCTGAGAAGTTTATTTTGTACCGATTCTAATTTCTTCATATGTACATCGTAAAGCAGTTGAAGCATATGTGAGAATAGAACTAATAAATGCTAGATAGAGGATTCGTACTGTGAAAACAGTAAAGGATTCGGAGTTTCTTAATATAAAACCCAAAGATTTCAAACTCCTGTTTACAGTAGTATTGATATGTGACCTAAATGTAAACGAACTGTCATAAAGAATCCCAAGATCTCTAACTTCATTAACTCTTTCTAAAGTTTGATTGTACAGCTGATAATTATATATCAATGGGCTTCTCTTTTTGGAAAAAGTTATACAGTGACACTTACTAACATTCAAAGATATTCCATTCAATTCTGACCAATCATTCAATCTATCAAGGTCACTTTGAAGAGCTAAACTGTCCTCATCACTTTTTATTTCAATAAAAATCTTTAAATCATCTACAAATGAGAGATGAGCACAATATTGAAATTTTTTACCAATATCGTTGATAAATAAATTAAAGAGAAGTGGTCCCAAGTGGGAACCTTGTGGCACGCCAGAGGTTACCGAAATAAGATCTGATACAAAATTTTTGACCTTAACGTATTGGATTCTTCCTGATAAGTAAGAATGGAGCCACAATGTTAAATATTCGGGAAATTCGATTAAGTCAAGTTTATTGATTAGGCAATCATGGTTGACCTTATCAAAGGCCTTGGAGAAATCAGTATAGATGGAATCGACTTGATACCCATTCTCCAAGGCAGTAGTTATACTTTGATTGTAAATTATCTCAACAACAGTGTGCCGATTAACTTATTGCGACTTTTGGTGATAAAGCACCATCCAAGGCCACAATATATCGATGGTTTAGTAAATTCCATCGTGGATGTACTTCGCTGGCAGACGAATTTAAAGAAGGTCGTCCAAAATCTGTCGTTGTGCCAGGAAACATTGATGCTGTGTGTGAACTGATAATGCAAGATCGTCATGGATCTATCATGAGATTGAGGCATCCGTAGACATAACGTATTGCATGAACATTTAGCTGTAAAGATTTGTTTGTGTTGGATTCCGCACAATTTAACAATCATTAAAAAAAAAAATTGGTTCAAGGAAATGATTAAAAAATACAACCGCGATGCATCAAATGCAGTGTATAACATCTACACAGGTGATGAATCTTGGATTTATTATTATGAACCCGAAACTAAACAGCAGTCGACTGTATGGATCTTCCAAGATGAGCGAAATCCAACAAAAGTTGTTCGTGCTCGCAGCACTTTGAAGCAAATGGTGGCCTGTTTCTTCGGTATAAATGGTCATGTGGCAGCTGTGCCTTTACAGCAACGTAGAACGGTGGTCAACTTTGAATGGTACACAACCATTTGTTCACCAGAGGTCGTCAGTGAAATAAGGAAAACGAACCGCCGACGAAGGACCATTTTCCATCACGACAATGTGAGCTCACACACATCGGCTCTAACAACCGGTCATTTGAGCACTCAAAACGTTGAATTGATGGGCCCTGCGCCATACTGCCCTGATTTGGCACCCAATGATTTCTATTTGTTCCCTCAAGTGAAGAACAAACTACGTGGACAACGCTTTTCGACGCCGCAAGAAGTTGTTAATGCATTAAAAAACCATGTTTTGGAGATAGGTACCTACTTCGGCGTGGAAAAACTGCTATGCCCATTGGTGTAATTGAACGGAAAAATATATAGATCTTAAAGGAGAGTATTTTGAAAAACAATAAAGAAGTTTCTATACCCCAATCATTGTCTTTGTTATTCATTCTCAATACATAAATAGCAACCCTCGTAGGGTGCCAGTTTTTGTCAATATAAGAAAATAGATTTTTTTCAGTTTTGAAGCAATTCAAGAGCCAATCGAATGTTTTAATCTCTTTGTTGCACTCTAAAGCAATTCCAACAATTTTGCTTGGACCTTCTGAATCTTCAACTGAAGAAATGAAAACTGTGTAGTCAATATTAAGCAGTTTGTATGTGCTATCTATTGAATGAAACTCGGCCATATCGCAACTGCATTTCTCATTATTTATTTCTTCTCCATAAAACGTCGACATTATATCCTAAAAACCTATTGGGAATATTCGGAAAAACAATAAATTTTGTACATTTTAATAGCATTTTTCAATTCATCAGAAGTATTTTTCATTTGGTAAGGCGTATTAGAAAAATCTTTAAGAAGGGGAACTTTATTCTGAATCAACGTCGTATTTCCTCTTACAGTTAAACGAGCGTGGCAAAATTTATTTTATTGTTATCAAATTTTTTGTTTTGAGGTAAATGTTCAAAAACTTTCTGGAATGTTTATTGAATATTATGTAGGTGAACTCATTCTAAAATTTAATCACTGCCATACCTGTGAGAAGAAATGGCATTTTATTTAAATGTGTTACTTTAATGACTTGTCCTGCCACAAAAGCTATTACTTTAATATAGGAAGGACAGTCTATTTTTTCATACTATGAATAGAAATTCAGAAAAATAACAGTAACATAACGGTTGTTATGCTCAATAATTTTCCCAATAAACAATCCTCTTTTTGCACGAAACAACAATTAATTTAATTAATTAACTAATAGATCATATACTACTGGGTGAGCCACAAGATATGTTACCATTAAAAAAATCAAATAACTTATGTATTTTTAAGAATAAATAAATCAAAGAAAATCTAGATAAAAACACAAGATTGGAGAATTTTTTAATCTATTTATGGAATGCAATGATGTCTATTTTCGGCGTTGCAGAGAAGAGCTTGAATATCTGCACAGATATTGTTCTTCTTCTTTCTTTCTTTCTTTTTCAGTCCTCATTCGCCCATTGTTGGACAAAGGTCTCCCCATATCTCTTCCAGACGTCTCTATTCTGCGTTCTGTTTCTCCAATTTAATCCTGCCGTTTTCTTTATGTCATCGGCCCATCGAAGCTGTGGTCTTCCTCTCGAACGCTGTCCATGGCCTCCAGATCTGGATTTTTTTATTCCAGCGGTTGTCGCTTTGCCTCATCGTGTGTCCACAGAATCTCCATTTAAGTGAGGCGACATGCTCGATGGCATCTATGACTTGAGTTCTCTGATGCACCCATTCGTTCCTTTGTCGATTGCTCAGCTTTATATTCAGCATTTGACGTTCCATGCTTCTCTGCGTCTTAGAAATTTTGTCCATATCTGCCTTAGTAAGCGTCCATGTCTGGGCGCCATAAGTGAGGACAGGGAGTACACATTGGTCAAATACTCTTTTCCGTAAGTTGAGTGGTATTTTCTGGTTTTTCAAGATCGTTGAAGTTCTTCCAAAAGCTGCCCATCCTAGACGTGTTCTTCTACATATCTCCGTTGTTTGGTTTTCTTTATTGATTATTAATTTTTGCCCCAGATATATATATTTGTTGACCCTTTCTAAGTTCTTATTCCCTACTGAAATTATGTCCGGTTCATTCATATCGGTCATAATCTTTGTCTTCGATGTATTCACGATGAGACCTATTTTTTCTGATTCGATTGTAAGATCGTTGTATATTTTTGTTACGTCTTCTAAGTTATCCGAGATTACGAAGATGTCGTCTGCGAATCGTAGGTGGTTAAGCTTTTCTCCATTTATTATAATACCCTTTGGTTCCCAATTTGTTTTCTTGAATACATCCTCCAAAGCTGTTATAAAGAGTTTCGGACTTATAGTATCACCCTGCCTTACTCCACGTTTTATAAGAAATGGTTTCCTTTCTAAGTGCAGTTCTATTGTAGCAGCGGCTTCATCGTATATATTGTGCAGGAGTTGTATGTACCTGGAATCGATTCGACAGTTTTGTAGACCCCTTTCAATCGCCCAATGTTCTGTGGAGTCGAATGCCTTTTGATAATCTATGAAGATGAGATATAGCAGCAAGTTATACTCATTACTTTTTTCTATGGGGGGCCTTATTGTCAAAAGGTGGTCGCTTGTAGAAAATCTCTTTCTAAATCCTGCCTGTTCAATGGGTTGATAGTATTCCAAATTTTTAGAAATTCTAGCGGTAATGATCTTTGTTGGAGTTTATACAGTTGAGATAGGAGTGTTATGGGTCTGTAGTTTTCTCCCTTTTTAAACAGCAGAATTATTTTTGCAACATTCTAGTCCTTTGGTATTTTTGTCTGGTTCAAACATTTGTTAAAAAGCAATTTAAGTGCCCGTATAACTAGTTTACCTCCTTTTTTTAGCAATTCATTGATGATATTATCTTGTCCAGGTGCTTTGTTATTTTTTGTCATCTTTAAGGCGTTTTCTATTTCATTTTCTTCTATGTCAGGTAGGTCTGCGGAGTTGACATTGATGATTTTTCGCTTTAGCTGTTCTTTAGTTTCTTCAGTGGGTTTAATTTTTGATTCATAAAAATTTTTATAGAAGTATTCTGTGGCGGAAATTATTTTATTCCTATCTTTGGTTTCTTAGACACTTCATTCGTTTCATTCCTTGTGTTCGATAAATTTAACAATTTTCTCTTCTGTTTTCTTGATTTTGTCTTCTTTTACCTTCTTTTTGATTAATTTGTTCATCTCTACAAATTCCACTGTGCCTCTCTTGTTTTTCTCGATTAGTTTGCGTCTTTTCTTGAAAAGCTCTTTGGTATTGTCGCTTAGCCAGTCATTCTTGGACTTTTTCTTTTCTGCCAACTCCTTTCCTACTTCCATTAAGGATGTGGTTATTATGTTGGTAAGTTCATCCATGGTATTTTCTTCTGATAGGTTTTTTGACTGCAACTTAGCTTGTACTTTATTTTGATACTCTTCTGTTTTTTCCTCCAATTGGGTGGTATCCAACTGGATCGACTTGTTTATGATCATCCGGTTCCTTTCAAGTTTGAAATTTATTCTAAAGTTACATCTAACTAGCCGGTGGTCACTCCCTGTATGGAATCTATTGAGTACTGTTACGTCTGTTATTATCCTTTTATGAGATGATGTGATGTAGTCAATCTCATTTTTATACAGTTCATTTGGGGAGATCCAAGTCCATTTTCTATTTGGACGTTTTTTTAAAGAAAGTGTTCATAGCGAAAAGGTTATTTTGCTCTAAAAAGTTTAGCATCAGGTGGCCTCTAGCGTTTCTTACACCCAGACCATATGGCCCTATCTTATCTTCACTTTCTTCTTCCTTTCCTCCTAGTTTAGCGTTGAAATCTCCCATTAGCTATTGTATATCTGCATTTGTCTTGGTTTAGAGCCTACGATACCTCGTCATAGAATGTGAAAACGTCTTCATCTTTATATTGGGAGGTAGGTGCATACACTTGTACGATTTTTAGGTCTGATTTACTAGATAGTTTTAGTGTTATGTATGCTACCCTACTGGAGATTCCTGTATATGTTTTTACATTGTGGGATAATTTTTGTTTGACTAAGAAACCAACTCCGCCTTGTGACTTACTGTCATCTCCTTTGTGGTATAGCATATCTAGATTTGGTAGCTGTAGTAGGTTTTCTCCTGTCCTTCTTACCTCACTTAAGTCCAGTATGTCCCACTTGATGGCTCTTAGTTCCTCTTGCAACTCATCGAGTTTTTCGTCTTTTAACATTGATTCCATGTTGTATGTGCATATATGAAGTTCACTTTTATTTTGTTTATTAATTATAGACAGTTGTTGAGAGTTTTTGATGTGTAGTTTAGTGAGCGAATTTTTGCCTCCACCAGATTCCTTGAGGCAGCCCTTTTTGAAGGGGTGGGACTTGGGTTTACCCACCTGGGGACCAGATCGGATAAAAGTAGGAAGGAACAAGGCTAGGGGACATGATTTTCCTCTGACCGGGAAATGAGGGAAATCAAGTGCTCGCTAAGGGCAGGGTTGCTATTCCCTGTGGTAGATATATCTTCACCAGGATCTTGAGGAGTATCTACTTGCTACCCAAATTGTTCTTGAGCTGATGGATTATCTGGGGCTTGTTGTTCTAAACCCGCTCTTTCAGAGAAGACCAAAGGGAATCTGGTGCAATCAAGTGAATGTGACAGCCAATTCAATGCCGAGTTTCGCAAAATTATACATTTACCAAAAATGTCTAATATTTAAAATAAAATTCTACAATTTCAATTCATTGTTCCGTTGTGAACTTTTTCATTATAACTGTTCCAATCATTACGTACTTATTTCTCACAAACAAACAAAAACAATGAAAAATAAAGTTAGTTATTCAATTTTGCAATTTTGCAACCTGCCTCGCATTCTATCTTCAACTGGTAATTTGCTTTATACTCTTGTTGTTTTCACTTCTTTCGATGTGACTTAACCAGCTGATCCTCATTGCTTGATTCCCCTAAAAATTTCTTCATCTTGCGTGTCGTTCCGCATTTCATGATTCATTATACTTATGTATTTCCCCTCCATGTTTTGTATTGGTCCATTACTCGAATTTTATTTTAGTAATCCTTGTCCATGTTCATAGTGTCGATTGCATGCGTAACTACTGGTTTTGATAGTCCTTTGTACATCCTACTTTTGGTTGCCTTGCTGATCTTTGTATCTTTTAGTACTGTCTTATGATGAGCGGACTCTCAAGCGGCTGGCCCGGATTTGATTCCCAACTGTAGAAGGATTTTAAAAATTGTACACTCTCCGGCTTCCACGGTAACAACTGTGGTAGTTGTTAACCCCTAACAAGAGAACTCTTCCTCCATTTCGACGGGAAAGGCTAGCCACCTGCTCGGCTTACGAGTAAAGAGGGCTCATAGAACCACAACTTTGTGGAACTAAACAGGCCACTGGCTTAACATAAGAGAAAGAAGAAGAGGTACTGCTTTATATGTGCAGTCTGTGCCGTATCTGTAGGTGATATTTGATATACTCGCGCCTGTCGTTTTTGCAGCTAATTTGAGCCCACAAATACTTAACACTTGTTCAATGTTATAGGGTGCGTTAAAACAAAAACGCTATCAAGTTGTGTTAAACAATAATTTTAAAAGTCATGTAACTTATTTTATGGATTGCGTATGCACACAACCTTATTTTGACAACTGACAGCTCAAGTGGCCAAGCACGCTAAATTGTGGGTAGAGCGATGTGATAATTTGAGTATACATACATAACCTCACTTTGACATCTGACAACTTAAGTGACTGAGCGTGCTGAATTCTGGCTTGAGTGATATAATTATCACCGATATGCAGTCGTAAGACAAAATCTAGTTTAAAGCCCTCTCGATAATTTTTTTTAACACTTTATGATTGATATATATCTTCCCAGATGTTGATTCTTGTTGCAGACCATATATTTAGTGTTCTCCACAATAATATGTACCTTCCTATATAGCTTCTTCTGCTCTCTCGTTAACTGCTTACTATGTTTTCATCACTAGGTCATCAGCATATGCTATAAATTGTGCTTAACTGGTTTTTCATAATTATTGACAACATTATTGAATAATGGTAGGTTCTTCCGGGTTATGCCGTGGTCGTCAATTTGAACTTGACGTTTCGCAGCTCAACGTCAAATTCGGGCGACCCGAAACTGGTGGTTAAAAGGAGAGTTCACCATGCAATACTGGTACAAAATAAACCTGAAGATAAATCCTCCTTGTCAGATCCTCTTCTGCGCTCAAATGGCTTCTGTAGCAGGGGTCAAGCGTGTTCGAAGATCCAAGTTTTCCAGTGCATGGAACGTCCGAATGCGAATAAGACCAGCTGTATTCCAAGCCTCAATTTGGCCCTCCGGCACTAGGTGCTATGACAAAGGAAGGAATCCACGATAGCATAACGAGACCGACAGAATAGTTCGACACGAACTCTTACTTAGATGTAGATTTAGATTTATGTTCCACGACTGCCTTTTGCTGGCATGCGCACGGCAGCCCTTTGGGCTTTTTGTACTGTTGGGAGTTTTCAAGTTAGCAGACCGACATCCGTATCTTTTACTAGACTTGCAATGTCCCCTACTAGCTTGCGGTTCTCAATAGAGTTAAGGCTCCAATCGAGTTGGTGTCTTTTACGCTCTAATACTGGGCATTCAAAGAGGATATGATAGGCTGTTTCATCATCCCCTTGGCATAGTCTGCAAACAGGTTCATCTCTATAGATATTGATCGTGTGCATAAATTCTCTGAATGCTCCAGTGCCTGTTAGTAGACTGACTACTTGCTTGATTCGAGTTCTGTTCAGTCTCAACAGGGTTTTGGTGGTTTGTGGATTCGGAGTTTTTAGCAATCTTTTGCAGTGTGTTGCTTGATTGTAGTTTCTCCACCTTAGTTGGTGTACGGTATTGACCCATTCATTAATGGCTGAGCGGGCTTGGTTTTTCTGAATGCTGAGACCAGGTTCTGGACCGGTCATTGCATTACGGGCTGCTTCTTTTGCGAGTTTGTCCGCCTTTTCGTTTCCTTCAATACCTTGGTAACCAGCATAATTTTACTGTATTTCTCTGGCTCAAGGTTTGAAGTTTGGATTTGCATTCCTTGACCAGTCTCAATGAAGTACTGAAAGCGTTTAGCGCCTTCAGTGCTGCCTGACTGTCTGAGAGAATGTGTATGTCTCGATTGAGCAGCTTCTTTTCTATGCTGATGTTTGCGCAAAAGTTAATAGCTTGTACTTTAGCTTGAAAGATGTTACAAAACTTTCCTAGACTGACGTTGGGCCACCAGGTGATTATTCCATATGAAATTATTGGTCGAACCATGGTTTTGTACAGCCAGAGGGTCAGTTCCGGTTTGACCCCCACGTACTACCTATAGCTCTTTTCCCAATAACTAATGTTTGTATGCACCTGGTGATTGTTTTGTCTAAGTGGGAGTTCCAAGTTAGTTTGGAAAGGATGGTTAGACCTAAGTACTTAACCTCGTTCTCCCAGTTGACATTTGTATCAAACAGTTTTATGTTGATTCTGTTTGTGATGTTCTTTCTACGAGTGAAAGCGACGAGGGTGGCTTTGCTGGGATTAATTTTAAGATTATTTCTCTAGACACCACTCTTCGGTTATCTTTAGTGCTAATTTCATTACATTGTCTACAGTTCTTTGGTATTTACGTTGAATCAGTATGAAAATGTCATCAGCATATCCTTGAGTGTAGTAGCTTTTGTTATTGAGTTGGATCAGCAGTTCGTCAACTGTGAGGCACCACAGGAGTGGAGAAAGAACTCTTACTTACTCCGAAAAGGTTTCCAGGTGAATTTGCAAAACACGTGGCAGCATAAAAAATTCCGCCAATGGCGTGGGAGTCAAGCTTCCCTTACATCGAAGATCGAGGGAATAAATCCACTTCAAAGTGAAGGCTCACATACACATCATCGAACTAACAGCAGCTAAAAAATTAAACCTCCGAAATTCTAACTGTTACCATGGCATGTTGTGTGTTTCGCAAACCAGATCGGAAAGGATGCGTCACCCAAACAAATGCCAGTACTTGAGAAATTATCTTCGCGAGACCAGAAATGGGCTTGGCGTAGCACGGGAAATACAAAATGGGGCGCCCCCAGACAATCATGCGAAAAGATGCGCAACAAAGCAAAGTGAATACTACAGACTGCGAAATTAGAAGGCGGCGCAAATGAATCGTAACAACATGGGTGTTATGGGTACCGCTTGCCAGTCTTTGGGCACTTCTTTTGCCTTTATCACATTGTTCATTAGATTTAACAACTTTGTTTTCCAAAATTTCCCCATATGTTTTGACATTTCAGTTGTTTCGTCTTTTTCTGCCGCCTTTCCTGCCTTCAACTTTGTTATTGCTCTTTCATATTCTTCATTTTCTATATTTAGGACTTCTGCATTATCTTCTGGATCATTCTGTCTATTTTAGATTTCTTCATCTTCCAATTGTCTTTCCGCGTTTTCTCCTACCCTCTCGATTTCTTCTAATAGTTCATGAAAATATTGCCTCCATCTTTGCATATCATCCTTCTTTAATCAATACATTTCCTTGCTTGTCCTTGATATTTTTTAATGTAGACTTTTTCTATCTTATTTTTTTTTCAATGTGTCATTTAATAATTTTTGGTTTTCTGTAGTTTTCTTTCATTCTGTTGCAAAAATCTCTACCAAGAGTTTTGTTTCGCCTTTTTTATTTCATTCTTGATTCCTTGTAAGCTTCGTAGTCTTCTCTGTTCTTCGTTTGGGGTTCCATTTATCTTCTATGTGTGTTTCGCTGGTTTCTTCTTTTGGTTTACTTTCTAAGAATATCTAGTACTTTTCTGTCGCTTCCTTCCTTAGTTTGTAGCTCTTAATCTTTTCTCTTCTCGCTTTTCTATGTTTTTTTATGCTGTTTCTGTTTAATTTTTATATCCATCAGTAACAAATAGTAAATAAGCCCCGCCCACCGCCACTGAACCGCGACTGCACTTGCTGAACCGCAACGACATTCGCCTATAAATTCTCACCTTTCTCCTTCCGATTGTTAGAAGAGTTTCGCCTCTGGCGTGGTTTACACGTTGAGCGACCGTGCTCTTTTGCTTTTCCTCCTGATGAAGCCCCTTACGAAAGTGGGGGACACGTTGAGTTCTTTGACCTCAATCATAACACGGTCCAATCCCGGAAGTTGTTTGTTACTTAAATTGTTTTTATCTTCCTTTGATGCATTGTCATTTGGGCCCTACACTATTATTATAATCCATATTTCTTTGTCGTCCCATTTTACTAACATTGACATTAACTTCTCATATTTGTATGTGTCTCCAGTTATATTTTTATATTCCCTGGTCTTATTATTAAACCTACACCTTCCTTCCCTCTTTCTGTTTCTTCTACCCCCGACCAATACATCCAATACCCTTTTGTTAGTCTTATCAGTCCTTTACTATAATAACTGTAATCTAAATCAAACTTTTCCATTTTTTCTATTTCTGCTTCTTTCTTTCTTCTTCATGTGCTTTATCCATTCCGAATGTTAGCTATCATCATAGTAATCTGTACTTTATCTACTGCTCGTCTAAATAGTTCCAAGGAAGTCATACCAAACCACTGTCGCAAGTTCTTAAGCCACGAAATTCTTCTATCGGGGCCTCTTCTCCCCCCGCCCCTCACTTGCCCCTCTAAAATTAGCTGTAATATCCTGTATCTTTCCTTATTTCTCATAACATGACTGAAGTCATGATTCTGTGATGGGTATCCGCACAGCGTAGACGTGTCATATTTCTGCTGCGTTTCATAAATCCTTAATAAAATTTTCTGATTTAATATTAAAGTGTGTTTGTTAATATGGGTGGTAATACGGGCAACAGTTCTGAACGCACCACACGTTCCCAAAGTGTCGATAAAGAAGAAACGCTTATCCAGAATGTTGTTGAAAAAGTGTTAACCAATAGTGATTTCTTGGACAGATTATTTAAATCTATGATTACTAAAATTAATGATTTAATTGATACCCGTATCAAGAGCTATGAAGCTAAAATAACCATGTTGGAGGAAAAACTAGTAGCTGCCGAAGATAAAATTGAAACACAAGAACAATATTCCAGGCGCAATAATCTGCGAATTTTTGGGGTTCCTGAAAATCCTTCCGAGAACACTGATCAGCTGGTGATCGATTTGTGCCGTACTAAGTTAAATATCAATATAACTGTGAATGATATTGATTGTAGTCACCGCTTGAAAAATAAGGTAGGAGATCATAGGCCAATAATTGTAAAATTTTGTCGTCGGAATGTAAAAACTCTTGTATTTCGTGCTAAATCCCGCCTAAAGGGTACAAGAGTTGTAATAAGGGAGGATCTTACTCAAAAGCGACTATTAATCGTTAAAGAAGCTACCGCAAAAATTGGAAATAAGAACGTGTTCACAAATAATGGAAATATTTTTGTTAAAAGCAATAACACAATTAATAAAGTTACTTCTTTTGCGGATTTACAGAAAATAATATGATTCAATTCAACGTAGCAGATTAGTTATAGAATATTTTATTTGTCCTTTATTTTGTATTTCACAGCTGTTGGTTGTATATTTGTGACAAGAGGTTTTATTTACTTTATCTATTTAGTTGTATTGTACTGCTATCAAAAATTTGTTTCCAACAATAAATTTATGTCTGGAATTATAGCGATATAACTCATATGCCGCAAAATAACATCAGAGCAGCTCATGTAAATATAAGATCGTTATTGCCAAAAATTGATAACTTACGGTTGTTTATTTATAAAAAAAAAATTGATATTCTGACTGTTTCTGAAACATGGCTTAATGAAAATATTTCTACTGATCTTATCTATATCACAGGCTTTACTTTTTTACGAAATGATCGGTATGGTCGAGGTGGTGGTGTAGGAATATACATACGTAACACATTGAATTATTCTGTGGTTGATATGGTTAATAACAACATAGAACAAATTTGGATTATCGTTACATTAAATAAAATAAAATTTATTGTCGGCTCTGTTTATAATCCGCATCAACACAGTTACCGAACATTCTTAAATGAATTTGAAAATTCTTTAACAGCTTGTTTACCATACTCGGAAAATATAATATGTTTCGGTGACTTTAATATTGATTTTTTAAAATCTGATAATCCATCAACACTTTATTTACAAGAAATCTTAGCGTCATTCGACTTGCATCAAATTATAAATCAGCCAACCAGAATTACAAATGTTTCAGTTTCACTTATAGATCTTATTCTGGTTTCTGACCTCTCATTGGTGAGCGATAGTGGTGTTGTTGGTTGTCATTTAGCTGATCACGATCTTATCTTTTGTGATGTTATCACGAATCAAATGCCAATAAAACCTATTACAAAAATTATTCGTAATTTTAATAAAATTGATTTGGTGTCATTTTACAAGGATTTAGAGTCATTGCCTTTCCATGAAATTTTTAAAATCACGAATATTAACGACAAATTGAATTATTTTAACGAATTAATTTTACATTTGTTTAACAGACATGCTCCTTTAATTAGACACAGTTTTCAAAAACCTTATGTTCCTTGGCTAACTGACAATCTTAAGTTTCTCATGAAATTGCGCGACAAAGCAAAAGCTCGTTTTAGAAAAACTAAATTACCTCATCATTGGGAGTATTATAAATCCTTGAGGAATTTAACAACGCGAACGACAAGTAACGAGAAAAAAGCTTATTTTAATTTCATATTTAACAGAAATGATAAATCAAAATTATGGAAAACATTAAAAACTATTGGAATAGGCGCTAAGAATGAAATTACAGTACCTAGGCATCTTGCTAGTCCGGATATCATTAGTGATTATTTTATAAACAGTATTCCCAGAGTTCAAACAGTCCCAACCAATAATCAGACAAATACTGTAAAAATCTATGACACTAACGTTAATCAACATTTAGCATTCAACTTTTCTCTTGTTGATGAATCAGATTTAATTAAAATTATTAATAAACTTAAATCAAATGCTTTTGGTTGTGATGGCATTAATATCACCATGATCAAGATGTGTTGTCCTTTTATTTTACCGTGTATTATTCATATAATTAATTCTTGTATATTGGAGCATACATTTCCACAACCTTGGAAGCATGCGTTGGTTAAACCTTTACCTAAAATAAGGCAACCTACTGAATTTAAAGATTTACGACCAATCAGCATACTTCCTGCTTTTTCTAAAATTCTTGAACGAATTATTCATAATCAATTAAGTATCTATATTAACGAAAATAAATTTTTACCTACGGTACAATCTGGTTTTAGGAGGGGATACGGTTGTACGACAGCTTTATTAAAGGTCACTGATGATATTCTGGCTGCGACTGATCAGGGAAACGTTACTGTACTTGTCTTATTAGATTACAGCAAGGCATTCGATACCGTTAATCACGACACGTTGATCTCCATTTTAAAATATTTAGGAATTCGAGCTAATGCATTATCCTTAATAAACAGTTACTTAAGCAACAGACTACAAACCGTTAATTTAGAAGGTGCTAATTCACGTTCATTACAAGTCCGTCAGGGGGTTCCTCAGGGATCAATTTTAGGTCCTTTATTATATTCTATATATACATCAGTTTTCATGAATCAATTAAGGTTTTCCAAGGTTCACATATACGCTGATGACACCCAACTCTATCTTTCGTTTAATCCACTGCAGTGGGAGGAAGCTGTGAAGAAGATAAATTCTGACCTCAAATATATTTATGAGGCTTCCGTTCAGCATTCACTCAAAATAAATCCTGACAAATCAGCAGTGCTATTGTTTGGTAATAGAAACACTTGTAGCACATGATCTTCCGTAATAAACATACATATTAACAATGTAAACATACCAATTGTCACTAAAGTTAAAAGTCTTGGGGTATTTCTTGATAATTCATTTCGTTACCGTGATCAAATTACTAAATATATTTGTCAAGGATATCAACACTTAAAGCAACTCTATCCTCACAGGTCTTACTTAAATCAACAAATTAAAAAAAGAGTTTGTGAGGCATTTGTCTTATCTCAATTTAATTACTGCTCTCCTGTTTATCATGGCGCACTTGACAAAGTGACCGCTGAACGAATACAGAAACTCCAAAACGCATGTTTACGATTCATTTACGGTATAAAAAAATTTGATCACATATCACATAAACTTGTAGATGCTGGTTGGCTCACAATGAAAAATCGCAGGATACTGCAATGTCTTACTCTCTATCACCAAATTTTGCTAACTAAAACTCCACCTTATTTATATGATAAAATAACGTTTCGCACCGATGTTCACAATATTTCTACAAGGTTTAGGGGACTTATATCACCACCTTACCATTTGTTAACCTTATATGAGAGATCATTTTCCTTTCAAATTTATATGTTATATAATAAGCTATCCAATATATATAAGACATACAGTCTTAAAACATTTAAAGACAAACTTCGTTTGGAATTGTTTCAGGATCAGTGTGGAAGCTGAATTGATTGATTGATTGATTTATTTATTTATTTTTTATTTCTTGTATTTGTGATTTTGATAGCAGTATGATATGATATGATGTGATATGATATCAAATAGTTTTTTTTCTCTAGGTTAGTCATCGCAGAATTTAGAAATAGGAATTGTTTTTATATTATTTTGTTTTGTTTAAAATACTAAAGGTTTAGGTGGTAGAACAGGGAGCAATGAACATTGCTCATCTGAACCTCGCCTTTTGGTTTTCTAACCTACACCTTGCTTTTTGTTTAAAATTTGTATTTTTACCTATATTTACAAAAGTTAGAAAATAAAGTTTATTATTATTATTATTATTATTATTATTAAGTATTCAAGTTTTTGAGTTTTCACTGTTTGCAATATTTCAGGATACTCTCAAGATGCGCCGGTAGACCCACATCTCAAATGCTTCCAGCTTTCTTTCAGTTGCCTTTGTAAGCGTCCACAATTCCGCGTCATATAGTAGTGTTCTTTACCTTTTATAATGCCCTATATTTTTTTCCTTCATCACGACGTCCTGACAGACGTTTTGTGACCCATAAATTTTGGACTTCGTGAACTTGTTGGTATCAGTTTATTTCCATGTTTCGAATTGCTCATCCTGCTGTGGTATACCATCTATTGTAGTTGCTTGTGAGATGTACAGCTTCACCAAAATTGGTATGTAACGGGTGTTTTGTAGTGTCGTCCAGCGCTTTGAGGACATCCTCTTTGTCTTTTGCATCGGGTTTGCCTTGTATAATTAATTTTTCCATATTATCGGTTCTTCTATTGATATGGCCAAAAAATGCGCAAATAGATAGTACTTTAGAATCGTTTAGCAGGTGAATTTCATGGAGTATTAAAGTATTGGTACGATGCGCCGTCCAAGGTATTCACAGCATGCACCTCCAAAGCCACATTTCAAATGCGTCAGTGTGACATTAGTCTGCTTCTCTGATGGTCCATGCCTCCGCCGCATAAATGTATACGGAAAACACCAAGGAATTGACCAGGTGGATTTTAGTGGCTTTAATGACATTTCAGTCATGCCTTATTTTGTTAAGCTGGGCCATTGCTGTTCTAGCCAATTGTATGGCAATGACGAATTTCAATTTTGCAACTTCCAGTATTGTCAATCATCGCTCTGAGGATTAATATTTTTTGAAGCACCTTACATTGGCCGATCTGATGGGTGTTCGGTCTGCCCTATATTTAGGTAGCTTAAAAATTTTACATTGTAATACTAATCATTCTAATATAAAGTCGTAGGAGTGTAACATCAACTGTTTTTGAGATATTGACGATTTTATGCAAAAAATGTTAAATTTCAGACGACTGCTGTAAGTAAGAGAAAACAATTGAATGAAAGAAAACGTTATCAAAAAATTGTGTTTATCGTGAATTATTTTTCGAATGCAAAATGGTGGCTTTGTGTATTAATGCTATACAGGATGCTCAACATTTGCAAATTTAATTATTTCGAGTTTTTAAGAGCCCTTTTAATTACTATTATTATTATTATTGGTAGTGGAAAGACTGCTTTAAGCTGATATATCCACATATAATACATGATATTGCATTATGTTGTATCATGTTTGTTAACAGTTAGTTGTTTTATTGTATTGTAATTGTGTTAGTATAAGCTAATCGCTAGACTCCGTTTTGCAGGATTGTAGGGAATCGTGGTAAGTGCATTAAAATAACCGATTAAATTTTAGGTTAGCTGCAGTTTAAAATTTGTGTATACTTAGTACAAATATGTCTGTATATCACCATAAAAAATCAGTTAGTCCAATCGTCGACATTATAATTAAAAAATATTATTATTATAATCCGGCGAAATGCATTTTGTTCAAAAGACTTCCGGCGAATCGAATCCTAGCGTGACGGATTCTGGCGTGATGAATTCCGGTGAAAATAATCTGGCGAATGATAACGGAGCCTATCAAAACTATGTCCTTAATATTTCTAGCGTATTATAATAAATAAAAATATGCATTTACCAACCAACTTTAATGAAACCAAGGTGGGATTTCATTGGGTCACATGAAATTACAACTTTGGTTGACGTATCTATTAATGAATAACAAAATTAACACCAATTAAAATTACAGGAACTTGGAGAATCCAATTCTGCATACAGCCTAAGCGGACAACTAAAATTAAATTCCACATTTAACGACAACAATACTAAAGTATCATTTGGAGATGTAGAAAAGCTAATTTCTAAAGTGCGTACAGAATGGAAGGTAATTCTATTATTATTTAGTGTAAACTCGTAAGTTCAATTTTATACTAATTTTAAGGTTGTGTCTATTTGTGACATCGTCCTGAATCATACTGCAAACGAAACTGATTGGTTGCAAGAACATCCTGAGAGCACTTTCAACTGCTTAAACTGCCCCTACATGCGTCCTGCTTATCTTCTTGATGCCGCTCTACATCAGTTCTCAAATGATGTGAAGAATGGCTACTATGAGACTTATGGTATACCAGTACCAGTTTGCACAGAGGATCATCTTAATGTAAGAGAAAAAACGGTTTGAATCGTTACACAAATCTTAATTTTTCGTTTTAAGGCCGTGCGTCATGCTCTGCACACAAAGGTGTTGTCGGCCATTAACATTCCTGAAATGTACATCTGCAATGTGGGTAAGCTAGTGAGCCAGTTTCTTGAGTCTGCACGCAAAGTTCCTCCTAACGCTAGCAATAATAACCCTGACAAAAAAGTGAGGTTAATTCGGGACCCTTTGTATCGGCGTTTGGCTGCCACTGTTGACATGGAGTTAGCTCTGCAGATTTATAATGTATTTAGGTAATATTTTGCAGTAATATTAATATTATTGATCAAACAAACTTATTAACACAGAAACGATTCGTTCGATGAAGACTCGAGGTTGAAACGCTGCGGAGAAGATTTTAAAAACCAATTGGACCAGTTGAACAAGGAAATAGTAGATGAACTCACTCAACATCTCTCTGCAGCTGTTGAAAATGTCATAGCGGGAATGCGCTACTTTCGAGTGCAGCATGATGGCCCAAAAGTTACAGAAATCACCATTAACAATCCATTGGCTTTTCGGTACGTTACATTAGTTGTGGTTACTGAACCGTTTAATTGATTGTTTGTAGATATTTTACTGATTATGGAACGCCAAAGTCTATTAAAGAACACGAGGAAATCATGTATGGACCAAATTCTAAATATCTGATGGCACATAATGGTTGGGTGATGAATGCGGATCCCATGAAAAATTTTGCAGAATCCGATTCGAATGTATACATTAGAAGAGAGTTGATTGCATGGGGTGATAGCGTCAAGTTAAGGTACAGTACTATTTATAATCTACAGTAGTGACCCGATAATTCGAATTGTATTCTTTACACCATGACCTGAACTACATAATGTAGTTAACTTATTATGGGATACGATAAGGATGTACTGTCGAATTTCAGTTTCACTCACTTAGCAACCAGAAAAATACGTTATTCAAAACTGGGTGTTAAAAAACCTCATCTTTTATGTCCAACATAAAAAACACAGATATTGTCAAAAAAATTAATAACAAACCATCTGGACATCAATAACAATTCAAAACTATTATGATTTTTAATTGAAATACAACAAATAACAAGTACCAGAAAATGTCACTAAAAATGATATTGACAAAAATTAAGTATAGCCCTTAAGTGTTTATGTGGATGAAAGGTTTATCAAATTGTGTGGTAATTAATTACTGATAACATATAACATAGAGCATAAGTGTGCTAGACAGTAATGGATATACCGATGGGGCCAAAATTATACAGTGAATTTATTTTAATACGCTACGTGGTATTCCCGTTTCCATGAGGACTTGATTGTTACTATTGGTTTCTAAGGATACGCCACGCCGACTCCATGTGTAGATGCATTTATTTTAAAATACAATATATGAACCGTAATTTTATTGAAAAAGAAGCATCAGAAAAAACAATAAGGCATGTAATAACTAGGGTTGCCATATTTGAAAATAACAATTTCGTGATAAGATGGCAAAAAGGGGGGGGGGATGCTTTTGGGGAAAAGATAATGCATTACTTTTTTCAAGTTTTTTTTTCAAATTTCTTTGTTGCTAATTTTACAAATACTAGAAATTAAATACTAAAGAAACACATTAATCTATTATTCGCAAAGGAAACCAATAATGAAATAAAATTAACAGGAACACCACTACGAAGTTCTAATAATAGTAGTTTGTATACCAAGGCACTGAAGTTTAGCTTTTTATTACGAATGTGAATTTAGTTGCCGAGGCCTCTAGGGCCAAGGCAAATAAACCACATGAGGGATAAAAAGGAACTTCAGTTCCGAGGAGTACATTATGTTTTATTTGAAATCAAGAAATCGTGAAATTACAACATTTTAACCAACATTTGTAGGTTATGTTAACGGCTGTTGTCGTTTATCTGTCGCCTCGCCACCTACAAAAAAGGCGTAAAACAATGGATTACTTTACTGCCGATTTCTCATATTTTAATGACGATTTCGAGGTAATATGTAGTTATTAATATAACATGTGAGCAAACGATAATAAAATCAAGCTTGGCTTTGAAAATTGAAATACAGGGTGATTCTCAACCTATACGCATAAACTTGGGGATTTATTCCTTATGTAAAATAATGACTAATAGGCAAAAATACTTGTAATAAAAGATTTTTAGTTTCCTAGATATACGCGAAATTTATTTGCAAATAAATTGTATTTTCTTTTCAGGTAGACTACCCTTTTTGTTTATAATACGGTAAAATTTTACTAAGAAAAGTTGTTCATAATGAAAAATTATGGCCCTATACAAAATTTCAGGAAGTTCTACATACTTAGATCAAACCGTCATCTTATACATAAAAGATGACAGAAAAATTTTCCATTATGAACAACTTTTCTTAGTAAAGTTTTACCGTATTATAAACAAAAAGGGTAGTTTACCTGAAAAGAGAATATAATTTATTTGCAAATAAATTTCGCGGATATCTAGGAAATTAAGAATCTTCTATTACAATTATTTTTGCCTATTAGTCATTATTTGACATGAGGAATAAATCCCCAAGTTTATGCGTATAGGTTGAGAATCACCCTGTATATGTCGATGATTAATTCAAATTATATTGATGTTCTACGATTAAATACACATACACATAACCTAAACCATTGTCACTGGCTGTCATGTCAACATTTTATTTGAAAATTAACCAAAGCTTAAACAATGTTACATCTACTACATCAATCATTTTGATTATGAAACTTTTTTGTTCTTGATTACATATGTGTAATTTAAAATTTGATAATTTAAACAACTTGACACTTCTATTATAATAACTGTTATATTTAAATTAAACACATCAGAAGTAATAGAGCACATGATTTTCAAAGCCAAGCTTGATGTCGTTTTCATTTGCTTACATATTATTATGCATTACCTCTACCATCAATACACATTTGTATTTTTTTCTGCTGCAGCAGTATCAATCATATTTCTTGGAACTTTATATTTCTTTTAACTTTTACAGGGTGGCGTACGGCTGACTGACGAATTTTGATGTTAAATAACTTTCGTTAAGAAAAACATGAACAACAATTTATTAAACCAAAATAAAGCTTAAACGTGGCAGTTTTATTTCTTAAATATTACATTAGTCAGATGACCTCCTTCTTGATCCACACATTGTCTTAAGCGCTCTTGAAAATTCCTAAACGCTCTTTTCAAAAGTTCTTCAACTTCGTTACGGATTGCTTGTTTTAAATCTTCAATGATACGAGGACAATTGGCCTATACCCTTTCTTTCAGATACGCCCACAAAAAATAATCGGTAGCTGTAAAATCGGGGGAACGCGCGGGCCAAGGAGTATCACCAAAACGGGTTGGTTTCATGAAATAACCGCACTGTTTTCGAACTGTGTTGTATTGGCCAAGTATTCATTGTTTGACGGAGTTTTTGTTATACCTGTCAGAAACTGCAATAAATAAATAACAATCAAATAGTTGTCGGCTTGCATATTCTCATTTGTTTTGTATTGCAACGCAGATGAAATGTGTCAATCTATCGTGCACCACCCAGTACTTAAATGTGCATCAAGGTGTCGCATGAACCCATAATTAATTGTCTATTTTAAAAAATCTTTTCGAACCCATATTCCAGAATAACGAATTGAGTAATTTTGTAAGTCAGCTGTTTATGTATTTCAGGTTACAATAGGAAAAAAGTCAACTATAAGTTGTATTTAATTAGTTTCTAAATTCATTTTTTAAAAAGTAAGATTTTCAAAAAGAAGAATCTGTATTAAACTGTTTATACCAAGAGATGAAATTAAAGGAAAATGATACGTAAAGGATATTACCGCTTTAAAAAATAACTTGCTTCAAAACAGATTCACCCCTTTTATGTACTCGTCTTTTTAATATAATATTTTAATTCGTCTAATGAAGCTGATGTGAGTGTTGGCTGCTGTGAGTTACAGTTCGCTGTGTGACCAGTGAAGTGAATTTCAGTGAAATTAGTGAGAAATACGCGATTGAAATTGTTGAAAAGTGAACAGAAGGACAAAGCTATTGATACTCACTAAGAGACAGTAAAATACAGAACGAATGAGCACTAAATTAAGTTGAAAAACCGTAGTAATTGAGTAAACAAAGAGTGCACATAAAGGCGAAAACAAGGACGGCCCGCGCCGATAAGAAGAGCCGCCCGCAAGTGGTACATTCGATAAGTACGAATCTACGCGCGGCCGAATAGACGGAACAAATTTATCGCGGGTGGACGGTGTTATAAAGTAAACATTTAAAACAGAAAAAATGGAGCAAATTTTAAATGCAATCAACGAAAAACTAAAAAATATGGATGAACGAAACCAACGTATAGAAGAAAAACTGGACACATTCCAAGTAGAATTAATGAACCTAAAAAGTGAAAATACAACGTTAAAAATAGAAAATGAAAAGCTGAGTCAGCAAATAGCAGATCAAAATAAGAGACTGGAAGGCCTGGAAAAGGAAATAAAAAAAAGGAATCTAATATGTCACGGAATTGAGGACGCACCGGAAGAAAATAGAGAAGAACTGCAGGCGAAATTCACAGAAATTGCCCAAAAAATTGAAGTGAATGTTAACCTAGGCGAAATAGAAGACATTAGAAGAATAGGAAAATTTGATGCTAACAAAAACAGGCCAGTCTTAGTGACACTTGATAGGAGAAATAAAAAGATAGAGTTGTTTAAAAACGCCCATAAACTAAGAGGAACTAAGATCTGGTTAAACAGAGATTTAACCGAAAATGAACAGAAGGAACGAAAAAATTTAATAAAAAAGATGAACGAAGCAAGACAGAAGGGACATAAAGCTATATTGAGAGGAAATAAATTAATCGTAGAAGAAATAGGGACCTATAACAATGAAAATGTAAATGCCAAAAATAAAATGAAGAGATCGGTAAATGAGAGAGAATCACGAAATGAAGAGCCAAATATCTGGAGCAAGAAACCATATCAGAACAGAGATTATGAAAAAAAACAGACACCAAGAACAGTATGGACACAGAGCTTGTTGATGGGGTTTCCGCAAAGCAAACAAGACCCGATAAGCAGCAGACAAAAAGAGCAGAAACCGATATAAAAGTTAACCAAGCAGAGGACGGATACAATATGAAAACGACATGCAATGGGAAAGGGAATAAAGGAAGCAAACAAATACATGAAACTGAAAAAGATGAGGATACAAAACAATGGACAAATAATATAAATATGAAAGTTAGTAAAAAGAAAAGAGAGAAAAGGAAAAATGAAACAAGGATTGGGACATGGAATGTGAAAACGATGTTAAAAACGGGAAAGATGGAAGAAATAGCAAGAGAAATGGAAAGATATAGAATAGGAATAATGGCAGTACAAGAAATAAGATGGAAAGGGGAAGGAAGAATAGATAAAGAAAAATATACGTTATTGTACGGTGGAGAAAATAAACAAGGACAAAACGGAACAGGATTCTTGGTTAATGAAAAGTTTAGAGATAGAATAATAGAATTTAGGAGAATAAATGGCAGAATTTCAATGATAAGAATAAAAAACAAGATAGCAAATATAACATTAATAAACGGGTACGCCCCAACAGAAGATGCAGCAGAAGAGGATAAGGATACCTTTTATGAGGAACTAAGCAAAACATGTGAAGAAGTAGAGAAACATGATACAGTTATAATAATGGGAGATTTTAATGGGAAAGTAGGGAAAGAAAAATATTTAAGGAATGTGAGTGGAAAATTTACAATACATGAAAATACTAGTAAGAACGGACATAGACTGTGTAATTTGGCAGCAGAAATGAACATGTATATAATGAGTACAAAATATCAACATAAAGAAGAGCATAAAGTAACGTGGTTAATACCAGGGCAAACAAAAGGAAACCAAATTGATCATGTATTAATAAATAAGAATAGAATGGAAATTATTAAAGACGTGCGTTCATTCAGAGGCGCGAACGTAGATACTGATCATATACTAGTTATAGCTAAAATGCAGATGAGAAAAGTAGAGAAGAAAATAGAAAAAAGAAGAAATACAAAATGGAAGTAGATGAACTAGAAAAATATGAAACGAAGCAAAAGTATGAAAGACAAATTGAACAGATACTTAAAGGAAAAAAGGAGACTGAAGATATTGAAAAAGAATGGAGAAATATAAAGGAAAGCATAATAGAAGTGGCAGAAAAAATAATAGGAAGGAAGAGTTCAGAAAAGAAGAAAGAATGGATAGACGAGGAATGCATAGAGATGATAGGAGAAAAGAATAAAGCAAGACTGAAATGGTTAAGAACGGGACAACAACAAGATAGTGAGATATACAAAGAAAAAAGGAGACAATGTACAAAGTTAATAGTGAAAAAACGAGAGAAATGGGTAAATAATATTATGACAGATATTGAAAATGACAACAATAGTAACACCAAATTATACCAAATAATAAGAAAGCAGAATAGAAAAAGAACAACAGCAAATATTGAGCAAGGTGAGTGGGAGAGATACCTGAATGTAACGATGGGAACAATGGAAGAAATTGGAGAAAAGTGGACAGAGGAGAATGAAAATAGAGAAGATGATGATGAAATACCTACAGAAAAAGAATGTTACGAAGCAATAGAAAAACTGAAACACAAGAAAGCTGCAGGAACAGATAGAATATGTAGCGAGCTAATAAAAAATGGAGGTGAAGAACTGAAACAAAGGATATTCAAACTAATAAACAAGATATGGAAAAATGAAAAAATCCCAGAGGAATGGAAGAGAGGAATAATTGTGCCGATTTGGAAGAAAGGGGAATATGAGGGAGTGCGAAAACTATAGAGCAATCACACTACTGAACATTACCTACAAGGTACTGACAAGTGTAATATTACGTAGAGTGAAAGTATATACACAAAGAACAATTGGCGAATACCAGCACGGATTTAAGGAGGGAATTCAACGGTAGATGCAATACATGTGATGAAACAAGTAGTGGAGAAATGCTACGAGAATGGTATAGAAATATACATTGCATTTATTGACTTTAAGCGAGCGTTTGATTCAATAACTAGGCAGACACTACTAAAGGATGCAGAAGAAATAGGAATACCAGCAAAGTTAGTTAGACTCATGAGAATGACATTTGAAAACTCAAAAGCTATAGTGATGACACAGACAGGACCAACAAAGAAATTGAGATAACCAAAGGCGTAAGACAAGGGGATGGACTGTCAGCGACGATGTTCAATATTACAATGGAAGCGGTGATTAGAGCAAGTATGATAAAGGGAACATTAAGAGAAAAAGCAATACAAGTAGTCGCATACGCAGACGATGTCGCACTAGTGTCCAAATCCAAAAAAATACTAACACAGAAGTTACAGAAGATGGAAATGGAAGCAAAGAAAAGGGGGCTAGAAATTAACCAAGAAAAATCAAAATATATGAAAGTTAGTAGAGTGACCAACAGGATGAAGAACACAAATGTGCAAATAGGGAACCTAAAGTTTGAGGAAGTAGAAAACTTTAAATATCTGGGATGCAATATAAATGGGGAAAACCGGAAAGGAATAGAGATAGAGCAGAGAATACAAGCAGGATATAGAGCATTTCATAAATATAAAATGTTTATGAATAATAGGAAAATTAGTAGAAAGCTTAAAGTTAAAATATATAAAACAGCAATAAGACCAGTAGTGGCATACGCGGCGGAGACCATATGTATAACAAAGAAAGAGGAGGAAAGACTAAAGATCTTCGAAAGAAAAATAATAAAAATTTATGGATTAGTAAAAGTAAATGATGAAGAAAATAGAAGACTGTACAATAGAGAAATAGAGGAATTCTTAAAAGGAGAAACAATAATAAAAGTCATGAAAGCAATGAGGTTAAGATGGATAGGACACATAAAAAGAAGACAGGACGACACAGTAATTAAACGTATCACAGAATGGAACCCACGTGGGAATAGGAAAAGAGGAAGACCCAGAGTGAGATGGGAGGACCAAGTGAGGGAAGATATAAGAAGAATGGGAATAAAAGACTGGGAGAAACAAGTAAAGGACAGAAAAAAATGGAAGGAAATAGTGAAAGCAGCCAAAACACATGATAAACTTTGAAAGGGATAAGTGATTAGTGCTAAATAGAGTGACTCACCATGAGTAATTGAGTCTGTAGAACTCATTTAGTGAGTGGTTACAATTCTGCAAAGAATGTATAACCTTATACATACATACAATGAAGCTGATGCCATTCAGTCAAACGTTACCCTTTTAATAAAATTTGATGAATTGCTGAATTGACTAATACCAAAGAGCATATAATGTTCTATGTTCTTTGCTAATACTAATTCTTTTTTTTGAAAATCTTACTTTTTAAAAAATGAATTTAGTAAGTAATTAAATACAACTGATAGCTGACTTTTCTGCTACTGTAACCTTAAATACAGTTTTTGTTAAACAACTACTTGCAAATTATATTTGAGGTATTGAACCAGAATTTGCAGAAATCGGGTGAAGCATAATTTTTTTTTTAAAATGGGGACATTTTGGAGCAGCATTTTGTTGCAGGACAACTAGCTACAAATCGGTACAATCCCGGAAAAAGCGGGACATATGGCAACCGTAGTAATAACCCACATGCTTGCTGTAAACTGAAATCTTTATACCATATAATTTTTTCCTCCGTAGAATATATTATGTTTTTACATATTCAGTAATGTTTCCATATTGCATTTTAAAATAAACGCATTTATACATTGCGCGTTATAATCAACTCTATACTAGGTGAGTTTTTTAAAGAGTTATAAGGCGATATCTTGAAAATGGTTTAAAATATTTTGAATAAATTTTGGTGGGGTGAAGGGAGATGGGGGGGACATGTACCCCCTCTCTCTGTATTGAGGGGTGGGGGGTGACTTTGTAATTTTAAATAGGATGATGTACTTTTATTTATAAAATTCGAATCTACGTAAAAAACTATGTATGTGTACAAACATTTTTACTTCCTTTTACAATAAAGGAAGTATTGGATTCACCCCAAAAATTCGAAATTGAGTTTTCAACAGATCTCCACGTTTTAGAGTCCCCTGATCCCAAAAAAACATGTTTTTTTTATTGGCCTGTCTGTGTGTCTGTGTGTCAGTCTGTGTGTGTGTCTCTGAACAGAATATCTCAAAAACGAAAAGAGGTATAGCGTTGAAACTTCATATATAAGTTTTGTGTTCTATGTAGATGAGACAGCAAGCTTTAGAAGAAAATCGCATATCCGGGAGTAGGTGTTTACTCTTGTGATTTTTCAGTTTTTTTCGATTTTTTCAAAAACGGCTCTAACGATTTTTTTTAAACTTTACATTTTTATTACATTTTTAATGTGTATTGATGTGAGATAAGGTGATTCTCCAGTTGAATACTTCTAAAATGGGTTTATTTTGTTGTTTTTTTCTATATTTTTTATTAACTCCTATTTTAAATAGAACACCCGGTATATTATTACATTTTTGAATTCAGCTTAAAATTCTAGAGAAAATTTGTCTCCTAAACTAACACCCTATTTTGCATATATATAATACACATATATTGCTAGTAGGGCCTGGAAACGTCAGAAAACATTACGGCGCCGACATAGTCTCACTTAGAGTATAACGCGTCTCGTGCGCATGCGTGAGAATTCAAACTCCGCCTTTAGAAGCGAATTTTAAACTTGACCACTTCCCCATTGGCCGGACGACGCCGCCGCGCTTGCACACAGCTCACAATTATACATTGAAGAGTTGGTTGTCTGTCTCACTTCCTTGGTGAGTTTCCCACTCATAACCGCTAGCAATATACAGTAGAACTCGCTTTTAACGATCACGGTTACAGCGAATTCACGTTTATAACGAATAATTTTGAAGGTATATTTGAATTACATTTGATTTAATGCATGTATTTCATGTTTATTACGAATTCGTTTCACGGGAATAACGAACCAAAATTTAAGAATACATTCTCAGAACTGATCCTTTTCATCTCCTAATAAAATGTAACTGAAATATATTAGGTATTTTGTTGTGGCAACATTATAATAAGGAAGGTTTTCTAGGAAAATAGTGGTCAGTTAAATTTCGTAGACCACTTTCTCTAGCTCTCTCTAGCACTCTGTACAATAGCGCGAGATAGTGGGCATTGTAAGCAACTCCGTTTTTCTTAGAATCCAGCAGCAAGTAGCTGGATCCAGTTCTTCGAAAAGCGATAATGGGTTTCGCCCGATGTTATGGCTCAGTTCTGTTATCGCATTCTGCAGAACGAAAGTGTTGCGTCATAGCCACGTCTTAGCTATTGCATTTAACAAAACCCTTTACAGGATTAAAAGTACAATAGCTATAAGACGTTGGCCTATAACGCAACAAAAAGAGTTACAAAAATCTTCAAGTGGATGTATCTTGGTCGTTCATTTACTGACATTCCGTATGTAACTACGCATTTCTTAGTTGTGGAAAAATGTCGGGAGTCAAACGGAAAATTTTATCGGTTTCCGAAAAAGTAGAAATTATACGGAAGTTGGAAATTTGCTCAAATTATGACCTTCTTGGGTATAACGAATAACGGTTATTACGAACAAATATAGCGGTCCCGTGGAATTCGTTATAACCGAGTTCTACTGTAGTAAGTATTAGATATATGCTATTTTGTACCTTTCTTGTAAAATTTTTAATTTTTGAAATATTTTGACAAATGCTAAAAAATTTAAAATCAAATTTTTGGCTAATTATTATAAGCTCACTGTAAAAGGAAGTTGCGTGCGTGTATCACACCAGATTTTTTTTATTTGGTTATGGTTATGAATCCATGATTTATTAGGTTATAAAATAAAAAATATTTACCATTTAATTTCAACTTAATTATCATCTGTCATGATTGAGAATTTGTTCTAAATGCACCCCTTTCTTACTCTTTTTCTAAATGAATTTTGTACCTTCTGTAACATTTCAGGCACCACTAATAAGCAGACAAAGCGGATTCGGTCAAGAGCAAATAAAGAAACATTTTGTACACGTACATAGTTTTTTACGTAGATTTGAATTTTATAAACAAAAGTACATCATCCAATTTAAAATTCCAAAGTTACCCCTCACCCCTCAAAACAGAGAGAGGGGGTGAATGTCAAAAATATGTTGAAATATGTCCCCCCATCTTCCTATCACCCCACCAAAATTTCATCAAAATATTTTACACCGTTTTCAAGGTATCGCCTTGTAACACTTTAAAAAACTCACCTATACTAAATTTCTAATAAGAATGCAGTAGATGGCCCTTTGAACTCAAAATCAGTTTTACATTAGGAAATTATAAGTTTATGTGACTACTCATGTTTTACAATAATTTCGTCATATATAATTCCAATAAACGTTGCAGGCCAGCTTCTTTTATCTACTATTTATCAGTCTTCCTTTAAATTTTTAGGATTCATACTGAATGTCAAATTGACAATTTTGAAAAAATATTTTATTTTCAGATGGTTGTAATGATTGCTTTGTATCGACCAATCATGGACATAGTTATGATTACTACTTATAGTACGGGAGCCAGTGAACTTTTTTGTTACGTCATTGGGCTCACGGCTAAATTAAACTTCATGAATTCGTTTTTGTGCTGATGTAAACAAAAACCGATTTCTGCAATCCCGAATCCGGGGATAACATTAATAAAACACCCGTATACATAGTCGTTCGCCAGCCACTCGCCGAAGTTTCGTTATGAATAGTATGTTGGCGGCACTGAAAGTCTATGTCAAATTCGAGGTTAGCAGGTTAGGTTTTCCGTCAGTTTTGAGAGAAACTAACACAAAATCTAACCTGCTAACCTCGAATTTGACATAGACGTACAGTGCCACCAACATACTATTCATAACGAAACTCCGGCGAGCCGCTAGCGAACGACCATGCATACGGGTGTAAGGGTTGCACTGTGAAAGTTGTCGTAATTGACGACTATTTCACGTCATTTTTAAATGCAAAATACAAATTGCTTACAAAAGTTTAATTAACACATAGCAATAAAATATATTTCTGCAATGTGGAATTGGGGGATAACCCCTTCTGCAAAGAGGGTGAATATATAGGGTTGAAGTTGTTGTAAAAAATTTTGTAAGATAAATGAAAAATTCTTTTTGCATGCACTAGTGCGAACATTAAACATTACAAAAATGATATTCTGCATAACAAACTCCGGGGTCATGACTTTCTGCAAGCGCCTCAAAAGTAACTTGTCGCGCGCCGTCAAATGCTCGTGCTGAGTCAATTTCACGTTATTATATTCAACAAATCAATGCGATTTGTACAACAATAAATATACACGAAGTTTTCTTACTATTCTCAATTTTCTCAAGCATGTTGTTATCGTATTTCTCAAGTGCTACCAGCATTACCTCTTTACACAAAATAGTACAATTTCCACAAATTAATGTAATAAACACGACCTTTAGAACGTTTACGAGATAAACTACAAAAAAAGGCATGATCGAGGAATCGTAGATGCTTCCGAAACCCTCGTCTCGATGTCTGTTTCGAGGTCTACTGGATCAGAAAAGAAACTTCTTCTAGAGCAACTAACGATGAAGTGGTACTCTCCTGTGTTGTATTGAGATGTTTTTCAGTGCTGCTCTGGGTTTCAGCAGCCTGACTGTAATCTCTGGAAAGATTTTTTGATGGAATGTAGAAATCTTTTCATTCTAATTTTTACTTCCTTTTACAATAAAGGAAGTATTGGATTCACCCCAAAAATTCGAAATTGAGTTTTCAACAGATCTTCACGTTTTAGAGTCCCCTGATCCCAAAAAACATATTTTTTTTCATTGGTCTGTGTGTCTGTGTGTCTGTCTGTCTGTGTGTCTGTCTGTCTGTGTGTCTGTCTGTGAACAGAATATCTCAAAAACGAAAAGCGGTATGGCGTTGAAACTTCATATATAAGTTTTGTGTACTATGTATATGAGACAGCAAGCTTTTGAAAAAAATCGCATAACCGGAAGTAGGTGTTTACTCTTGTGATTTTTCAGTTTTTTTCGATTTTTTCAAAAACGGCTCTAACGATTTTTTTTAAACTTTACATTTTTATTACATTTTGAATGTGTATTGATGTGAGATAGGTGATTTTCCAGTTGAATACTTCTAAAATGGGTTTCTTTTGTTTTTTTGTCTATTTTTTTATTAACTTTTATTTTAAATAGAACACCCGGTATATTATTACATTTTTGAATTCAGCTTAAAATTCTAGAGAAAATTTGTCTCTTCAACTAACGCTCTATTTTGTACCATTTTTGCAGAATTTCTAATTTTTGAAAATTTTTGACAAATGCTTAAAACATTTTAAATCAAATTTTTGGCTAATTATAAGATCACTGTAAAAGGAAGTTGTGTGCGTGTATCACACCAGATTTTTTAGTTAAGTTGCCAGCAGATGATTTTTTGTGTAACCCTACATATTCACCCTCTTTGCAGAAGGGGTTATCCCCGGATTCCACATTGCAGAAACATATTTTATTGCTCTGTGTTAATCAAACTTTTGATGGGAACTTGTATTTTGCATTTAAAAATGACGTAAAATAGTTGTTAATTGCGACAACTTTCACATCACAACCCTAAATGTTATCCCCGGATTTGGGATTGCAGAAATCAGTTTTCGTTTACTTTAGCACAAAAACTAATTCATGAAGTATAATTTAGCCGTTTACCTTATGACGTAACAAAAAGTTCACTGGCTCCCGGACTATTAGTTCCAACTACTGCATGCTTATTTGAAATTTAGTATAGTATCGAGAGATCCAAACAAAACTAATCCTCAGCGGGCTGTGGAAATTCAAACGTATGAATAATATGTTGGTGGCACTGTAAGTCTATGTCAAATTCAAGGTTAGCAGGTGAGGTTTTTGGGTCAGTTTTGACACAGACTGACACAAAACCTAACCTGCTAACGTCGAATTAGACATAGACTTACAGTGCCACCAACATATTATTCATACGTTTGAATTTCCACAGCTCGCTGAGGATCAGTTTTTTTTTATCTCTCAATATAACAGCAATGAAATAACATGAACAAGAAAATAGAATGCATTGCATGAGTAAGAAAGAGATAAACATAGAAGCAAATATGCGAGTAAGCTTAACGCTTATTTTAATTATAACACAGGTTAACTAAACATGCATACTAAAATAATTTTACTCAAGCCTTCTATTTTGTTGTTCATGGTATCTCATTGCTGTTATATCGTGTGTTCCAAAATAAACTCATTTAGGGCAAACCTTGGAAAAAAGATATAAAATCTAGTCATGTCTTAAGTCCGTAGGTGAATGTCAGATTGCATTTTGTTTATGAAAACATCTGTCACTGTGACAGGTAAAACTTTACACTGCATTAAGTTTAGTTGTATCAAGCAAAAAGGAAAATAAGATGGCATTTATACAACAAGTGTATTAATTATAACAATCAATAAAGATTGTTTTCATTTAGTGTTAGGAAAATAGTTCAAGATCAAGATGTAATTTAGTTTTCTCTGACTTATGGTAGTTCATTTGCTTCAATGGATATCTATCAATATATGGCAAACTTCAATTTGATCATGGCATGCTGCCAATGAGTTTTTTCTTGAAACACACGATACAGTGCTTTCGTAAAGTAGTGGATAAATTCGTTAAAAATTCAAGGAATAACATTTGGAAAAAACACTGGAACACGTCGATTTTTATTTTTATTTGCGCATTTTTTTAAATAAAATGTATATTGCTGTGGTTTTAAGCCCTACACATCAACTCTGTTAGCATTGCCAAATTAATGAACATTTCATGAAAGCTCAGAGTGAGATATTTTATATAACTGCAAAGCTAAAACTTGAATGTGCCAGAATGAATACATTTGTAATGAGATGCCAGTAAATGCAGAGTAAGCAAAGCTCGTTTCGCATAGGGATCCAAATTGGATGTATCGTAGTTTCTAAATGCGTTGCACAATCATGTACCGTAGTTCTTCGTCATTAATTTCAAGCAAAGCACTTTGATAGATTTCACGATATTTATCAATCAATTGAACGCGATCTTGCAAACGGCGTCTATCTTGGTTAACACTTGACCTCATTTCAGAGTTTTCGATTGTGCGCGTTAAGCTAAAGCGGAGAACAGATCCGTATTTAACGAATTTCAATAAATTATGCATTCAGGGTGGACCTAACCGAGACGAGCAATTAATAATAATAATAATAATAATAATAATGTCTTTATTGTTATCACAAAATAAATAATACCAATTCTTTCAATTGAATTCACAATTCAAGATAACAAAAGGCGAAGTTCAGTAATTTTGGTAAAATTACTGCTCTTCCACTTAACCTAGTTACAATAATTAATATAATAGATAATTACTTATATGCCATCAAGATAATTTAATTTAGTGACTTATATGCCATAGAAATAATTTAGTGTCTTAGTGACATGACTATCAGTTTACCTGTAGGTTTATAACAAAAACAATTTGTTGAACTGACCACTGGTCTAAGAAGGTATTCAGTTATTTAGAAAATACGTGAAGATACTGTTATTAAATTTTGAAGACGATGATTCCTTAAATAAAGATGGTAAGGAGTTGTAGAACTTAACAATATTATATGAAAACGAACGACAAAACATGCTAGTTGTATGGAGAGGCGGCGTAAGCAGTCCTTTACTCCTTACGTTAATATTATGTATATCACAGCGAAATTTAATCTTTTTAAATAGGTATGGTGGAGTTTTGAAAATAATGATCTTATGAAATAATGAACACGAATGTACTATTCTTCTTTTTAACATATTGAGCCAATTGAGTTCTTTTAACTTATGAGAAACGTGATCTCTCCTTCTTAAACCAAAAATTAATCTTATACAACTGTTTTGTATTCGTTGTATCCTGGTTACATCAGTACTGTCCAGACAAGGCCCGTATACTGAATCGCAAAAGTTAAAATGAGATAGAACTAAGGATTCTAGCAAAAGTTTTTTTACATTTTTATTAAGTATGTGTCTATTAGAATAAATATTTTTCAAATTTGCATAAGCTTTTTGAATACTAAGACTAACGTGTTTTTTGAATCTTAGATCAGAATCTATATAAAGTCCAAGATTACGTGCAACGTCGACAACAGGTAGCTGAGTGTTATTAACCATAATTTTCAATTGGTCAACTTTAGCTTTCCGAGACTTAGGCGCGCCAAATAGGACAACCTGAGATTTAGAGGGATTAATTACCAAAGAATGGTTTTCTGCCAATGTAATTAAATTATTTAAATCAGTGTTAATCAAATTGTTTGCTGTAATAATGTCATTGGGATCAAAAGAATGGTAAACCTGGGTATCATCGGCATAAAAGTGAACACTGCAAGATTTTATAACTGTATCAAAATTAGAAGTGTAAGTTGCATATAATAATGGACCCAAAATTGAGCCTTGCGGCACACCATTTTTTATAGAGCGAATCTCAGATTTCTGGTTTGTTAATTTGACAAGCTGCGATCTATCGGAAAGGTAATTGAATTAGTTGCAGCTAAATAAAATATTATAAAGGGCATACAACTATTTATTTTTATCAATCAGTTTACAAGTCACTTTTAATCAACCTAAGATTTGATAACACGAATACAAAAATATATTGGCGTGGTACCCTTATTAACAGATTACAACACTATTTAGACGCACCATTCCCATATATACAGGGTGATCCACGTAGGATCGATGTTTTTTAAATGGCACCTCTCTTTTTTTATTACGGAATTTGAAAGAACTCATTTTTGTACTTACTCTTAACTAATTCTTGAGTATAGGTCACATGACCAAAAATCAAGAAAGAAACGTTAAAATTGCAAAATACTAAGTTTTAGGAAGTATAATTTTACTTTTTTATCAATGACAGCAGCCAACAAAAAACATGTCCGGTCGTCTTGGCTACTGTCAAGCAGACAACGGTGCACAATTTGAACATTTAATTTAGTTGTCTTTGAAGTTATTATTACAATTAAATTTAGTATTTTGCAATTAAAAATGTTTTTTCTTAAGTTTTGTTCATGCGACTACTCAAAAATCAGCTTAGCATAAGTAAAAAATGCATTCTTTCAAATTCCGCAATAAAAATAGGGGGTTGTCATTTAAAAAAAACATGGATGACGTCATACCTCCTACGCCGGTTACCCTGTATATATAGATTTTATTTGAAAAAATCTGCAAATAAAAATAAAAGTCGACTGGTCCCAGCGGTTTTTCCAAAAGTGATTCCTTGAATTTTTAACGAATTTATCCACTTCTTTATGAAAGCACTGTATAGTATTATGGCCCCATCCATATATTTACTACTAAAAGAAAACAAGATAGTACATTTGCTACTGTACTTGTTGCCTAGCTACCAAAGTAATTATAGCATTTTCCATTCTTGGTTACTCTTATGGAAAATAGTATTTGAACCATTTCCAGCTTATGGAATTGTCATGTTCCATATAATTTTAGGGAACCTGTTTGTATAATGAATAACATCAGTAATAAAGCTGGTGCAGCTTAGAACCTTTTGTAAAACAAGCTGTATATCTGAATTTTATTTACTTTTTTGTATACTGGTCTGATAGCAACTATCTACCAGCTTAGCAACAAGTCCGGTAGGTATGTTTCTATGCCCTAGGCAGGTAGCACTTAGCTGTGATGCGTGTTATACGTGTGGCAGTACTGAACTATATTGTTGCTGGCACTGTCAGTTGATGTCAAATTCGAGGATAGCAGGTTAAGTTTTCGCCAGTTACACAAAATGACGCAAAACCTAATCTCGAACTTGACATAGACAGTGTCACTAACAATACACTTCAGTACTGCCAGACTTATAACAAGAAACACAGCATTTTTAAAGCAAATAGTTTAGGATAATTCTTTAATAAAATCAAAATTGTTCTTGTTCTTGTTCATTATACAAAAAAAAATTATACGACACACGACCGGTGTTCGCATTTGTGGCCTCGGTAGTTGACGTACCTCGCCCCGGTGGGCTCAACCGCGATGTACACTGACTTAGAGAAAAATCGGTTGTCGTAAATGTATGATACCACTATTGCAATTGTATGCCTGGTGTCGTAAGTTTACGTTACCAATATCTGAAACACACACCTAGCGCCGTACATGTACGACAGTGCAATACTTTCTGTAACTAATGACTTTTGAGATTGGACCGCGTCATTATTGGGATTGGAGAACTCAACGTTTCGCCCACTTTTATAAGGGGCTTCATCAGGAGGAAAGCAAAAACACGGTAACTCAACATGTAAAAAATCACGCCAGAGGCCGTTTGCTTTCCTTCTGATGGAGCCCCTTATAAACGTGCGCCAAACGTTGAGTTCTTCAATCTCAATAATGACACGGTCAAATCTTGGGAGTCGCTTGTTAAAGACAATGGCCGGGAAAACCTCTGAAATCAGCAGTACTTTCTTTTAATTTCTATAGTGAAGAAAGAAAATCAAACAAATATTGAACATGATTTTTTATTATAAAAAGCACTTGTTCGTACAAAAAATTTTAACTTCCAGATTTTTCAAAACGTGTTTTAGAATACAATACATGGTAATACCTAATAATGTATTTATTATATAAAAATATTCATTCTACACCGTAAGGTAGAAGAGGACGGATGGATAAATACACAGCATTCTTCGCACATGTATTTGACGTCTTTTCACTTGCGTTTCTGTAACAATCAGAACGCAGCAAAGCATGTGTGCAAGCGAGAACAGCCGTGTACATACTGATCAGCGGTAAAGTCATGCTTTGATGCATTTTCCCAAGCCCGTCCGGAATGGGTTAATATTTTTGACGCTGACAAATAAAAAATCAAAACCGACTGAATACAACAAAAAATAGGTGTACTACGCGATTTTTTTGCAAGCCAGTGTACTAGCTCGGCCATAAATGCTTAGCTACCGGCCGAATGTCGTAAATAGCTAAAATTTACAACTATATTGCTGACTTTCACCCAACACTGGTAATTGTCTTTTATGTGCAGATTTGGAGATAAACCTGAAGATTCTCCCTTCTTGTGGAATCACATGAAAGCATACGTAGAACAAACTGCAAAAATCTTTGATGGTGTTCGTTTAGATAATTGCCATTCAACACCAATTCCAGTAAGCACAAACGTTAGTTAAAGTGACTCTATTTTTACAATTTCAACTTTCAGGTAGCAGAATATCTCTTGGACTGTGCCCGCAGAGTAAGACCAGATCTGTATATTGTAGGCAGAACTGTTCACTAATTCTGACCACACTGATAACATTTTTGTAAATCGTTTAGGCATATCATCTCTTATAAGAGGTAAGAGCGTTCTCAAAGCCAGAGGCTTTTAATAATCAGGTTATTTCTTGTAGAGGCAATGTCAGCATGGGATTCCCATGAAGAAGGACGTCTAGTATACCGCTATGGAGGAGATCCTGTGGGTGCTTTTTTCCAGCCTCATGTGCGACCTCTTGTTCCATCTATAGCCCATGCCTTATTCTTAGATTTGACCCATGACAACCCAAGCCCAGTGGAAAAGCGTTCCGTTTTTGATATGTTGCCTAGTTCTGCCCTTGTTAACATGGCTTGTTGCGCTAGTGGATCTAACAGGGGATATGACGAGCTCGTGAACCATCATGTTAGTATTCTATTTTAATTTAAAATCAATTAGTAGCGTGGCCTTCCCATTTCGTTTCACCGGATTGTAAGGTGCGTGTCATATAATAAAATTTGTCCTAGCCTGTTTAGGTTAGTTGCAGTTTTTGATAAAAATTTTTCACAACCACGGCCGGTGTTGTCCCCATGATCAGCATAGTGTACTCCATCTTGATATCCGGCAACATGCATTCCTGTCAAAAGACTTCCAGCGAATCGAATTACGGCGTGACGGATTCCAACGTGCTGAATTCCGGTGAAAAGAATCCGGCGAATGGAAACGGAGCCAATTAGTTGCATTTATGCATTATTCTGCATTTAAATTTTATAATTATTCTCTGTTCTGAAACTCTTTGGTTATTAGATTATGGCAAACGTGCTTGCTATGTTTTGAGTTTTTTATATGAAGGCAACTAAGATATGTACTGAAACGTTTAAAATTCAGTTAAAGAACAGAAATTGTGCAGTGCAATACAAAACTTCTAAATTTTCCTGATCAGGATAGAGAAGAATGTCGAAGTATGGGACGAGTTAAAAATTGCTATAAATGTTTTAATAACCCTGAAAAAATACTTCACCGATAAATTTAAGGAACAAGAAGAAATGAGGAATAGGCAATAGAAGATACCACGGGAGGATAGAATATAAGCAAAAATGACAAAATAACGTCATTGTACTAATATACAAAAAACAACATTTAAAATATACACAAGACCTATAAAAACAGACAGAAAGAAGAGTTAGAACAAAAACTAGAAGAAGGGACAGAGAACATTCAGCTAAGGTAAACAAACACAAGACAATGTATCATTCTAAAGAACATAATCGAGAAAGCAATGGAGAAAAATTGGATTGGATTGATATTTGTAAACATGTAGGCAGCTGTCGACAATATAACAACGAGTAAAATGTGGGAAATATTAAGAGAAAGGGAAATGAACAATAAACTAGTTAATGGCCTAGAAAGTATATACAGAATTATTCACAGAACAGTGCGAATGTTTATAATATAGCATCAAGAAAATTTTAAATTACAAAAAGGGCTAGAACAAGCCTATAGTTTAAGTGATGATAATAAAAAATACAAACAGCCAACAAGAAGAAAGGGAAATATTATTTAACACCAAGAACTAGAGAAAATATGTATCTACATTCGAATATCTAGCAACAATAATTAGCAGTGACGGAAAATTAAACCTGGAACTATTTAACAAAATACAGAAATGGATAAGTATAAATTAACAGTTAAACAAAACCATATTAGGAAACAAAGAGCTGAATAAAAGAAGATGCGTACAACATGATACTGTAACGAGGCATTTGCCCCACTCCTTTACGTTACTTTAAATTTTGATTGCCCTTTGTTTGCTAGATAACTCAGTCGTCAATGCGTAAGACCCATTTCTTACCTTAGTGTGCTCTGAGCCTGCCTCGTTTCCATCTATAATCTCAAACCCCGCCAGAAATAAAGCCAGGCAGTTTACATAAACGACATATACTCTAGATGTTGGTATACAGACATACATGGAATACAAAGCGATAAAACACAAATGCTATATGCTGGCAATAATAAAAACTTTTAATCACTACGGGCTAACGACTTTGACAATTTGGCATTAACATGTGCCCTGCATAAACACAAGCTTAAAGTGTAGTTGCAATGCTACGAGCTAAAAGATAAACCTCTACACATTTTTACAACTTGTACCAAATACAAAGAATAAAATAGTGAACGGAACAGAAAGTCTGTGAAAATAGGTTCAACTCGCGCCAACTTTTCACTTAATACGGGCCTGTTTGCATGCGAAACACTCCCAACGATGCGCTGACTCTGCAGGGACGCTTTGGAATCGGCGTCGGAGTTACGCGCTAAAGAATGACGCAACCTCGTGCAATACTTGAAATGTGTTGTCAGTTTAACACTTTATCGTAGATTCAACCAATTACATTAGCTTTGAATAAACTAACCTGTTTTACTCTTTGGCTGTAAGTAAAACCCAGATTTGATCTCTTTGATGGCGTCGGTTGTTCAATGGCATGCAGTGCTTTCACTGCTGACTTCGATTGGCTGCCCTTTTCCGTTGGTGTAGCCGCTTCTTGCTGTAACTTTTTAGGGGTCTGCGGATGTTGACCCCCAGGAAACAGGTGTTAGCTGCGTTCTTTTTTCATCTGGTATGGCTATGGAATAGTTCCTAATTTATGAATGCAACTATTTTTATATTTAAATGTCAAACTTGACATTGGATTTTTAAGTGTCTTATAGTTGCATTCATAAATTAGGAACTATACCATAGCTATACCAGATGAAAAAAATGCCGCAGACAAGGTTATTTTGTGTGACAATTCGGTTAATGTTATACAGGGTGTCAACAATTTTATTAGACAAGTCATAACTTCTAGAGTATTAGGTATATCAAAATGAGATTTGGTATGGACAAATGGTATAGGGGGAGGAGAGTTTTCGCATATTTTTCACTTTCTGGTCACTTCCGGTTTTACCGGAAATGGCTCCGGTTTCGAATTTTCAAATGGAACACCCTGTATATTTTTATATTTTTGGATTTCTGAGACAATTCTCGATCAGAATGTGACATTTTAGACATTTTTTAAGCCTACTTGATTTTTTTAGAGACACTTTTAGTATTGCATCTAGGTGGCCATGATTGGACGCAAACTAATCTAAGGATCTCAGGTGATGTCAGAAAATTACAATCGCAAAGTTTTAGTGATTAGTATGATAGATAGGAATAAGACAAGTTGACAAAATAACATTTTGTGTCTAACTATTTTTTTTTTAATGGCGACCCTTTTTTGACAAGCACTTTCCGAAAAGAGGATATTTTGGCCAATCTAACGATACTAATTTATTTGCGATTGGATTAAAAATAAGCTCATAAATTAAATATTTCTCAGCAAAATACTGGATAATAATTTATTTTCTTTTGTCAAGTGTGCCATGGATAGCCAAGATGCATAATACCTATCCTCTCCCTATACCATTTAGCTACGAGTATACCAAATCTCATTTTGATTCACCTAATACTCTAGAAGTTATGACTTGTCTAATAAATTCGTTGACACCCGGTATATTTGTTTAACGTTAATTATAACGTAAGAAAACATAACTATTTTGACTCTTATATTCGCTTGAAGTATTTTCTTATCTCATACATGTATGAGGTACGAAAAGTATATGACAAGTTGCAAGTTTACACTATCAAGCTAAACCTACGCTAGGATTCTTGATTCAGAAAATTAAATTTAAAAAAATAGTTTCAAGTTGACTAGTATAATTGAATAATGGGTTACATAACTTTGTCCGCGACATTAAAATATGGAGTATAGATGAATAGTAGTTTGTATACCAAGGCACTGAAATTTAACTTTTTATCACAAATGTGGATTTAGTTGCCGAGGCCCGTAGAGCCAAGGGAAATCGTGAAATTACAACACTTTAACCAACTTTTGTAGGTTATGTTAACGTCGGTTGACGTTTACCTGTCACCCTACCGCCTACAAAAAGTCGTAAAACAATGGATTACTTCACTGCTGATTTCTCATACTTTAATGATGATTTCGAGGTACTTCAATGCAGATTTCAAAAAAAAATTTTTTGTTCATACTATATAGTTAAATAATAATAATAATCTTTATTAGCAAAGTTAAATAAAAGAAAATAGGACAAAAAAAGGGGAAGACTATAGAAGATATGAAGAATATGGCCAAAAATAGAAAAGAGTTGAAGGGTAAACAAAACAAACCATTAATTGTTACCCATAGCTCACCGACAGGCATAAAGATTACAGACAAAGAAAGGAAATATTTGATAGTAGCGTTAAAATGAAGGAATAGTTAGGGAACTCGACTACTGTGCTGAAAGTAAGAGGTTAAATCTTTAGACCCAATACCTAACGGTTTTTAAGTTGCTTTAATAATTGAACACGGAAACTACGGTTGCGGTAGTAGGAAAGTAAGACAGTTGTCAAATGCGTAATGCTAGCAATATCACCCAGTAGGCTGCTAAAGATGTGCCAGATTAGGCTTTGGAAGAGACTTCAAGCTAAACTTTTACGTGGAGTGTGGCATGCCAAACATAGCCAGAAGACAAAATACATCATGCAATATTCTTCGAAAACAACGGGTGTTCTTTTGAATTTGTGGTCTAGTTAGCTGTGATTGTTGTTTATGGAGGTCTAGCGTAGCTGTATTATTAGTCCTTTGAAAGAGATCCATTTTAGATCTTGCCTTGAAGAACATTGGAAATCTGACAATGAATTCAATTAGAGTATGCAATAAAGACATTTATTTCTTATTTAATTGATTTTATAGCGTCTCTTATTTTTGATACGGCAATGCTACCCATGAACATTGTTACACCCTATGTACTGCAATGGTTTAATACCCACAGCAATACTGGTTGCATAACTAAGACGAAAATGAAATCAAGCTTGAAATAGGTACAGAATTGATATTTTGTTTATTGCAACATTAAAGTAATTGCTATAAACTAATAAATACACAAGATATGATTAGTAGTAGCTATAATGTGACAGAGGTTAACATTAGATTAAAGTAGTATCGAAAGGGTTACGTTTAACTTAATTTTCATAAAATATGCTTGTTATGGCAAATGCTCTTAATTTATGTGGACTGACAGAGTTAATATTGAAAAATCAAAACAATAATGTGAATTTAATATAATATGTTTTGAGACATACGAAAATTACATGAAGCGTTAAGAGTTAAATTTTATAAGGCCAGCAAAATGCTAACACAGCTGAAAGGTGAAAAGCGATGTAAAGCAAACATGGAATGGAAAGAGCATGATAAGGCTACCAGGGTTAGAACAAAATAATAGTGCAGTGCTAATCAAAACTCGTGAAAACAGTGTAATTAAAACGAAAGTGATTAAAAGCAGAGATTTAAGTTACAAAGTGCTACGATTGACAGTTATCGAAAACAGTTTAGTTTCTAAGTAAAATAATTTTATCAAATCTTACTTCCAGAACAATTGATGTATTAGTTTCTAAGTTACCTGATGTTCATTTTTTATTGTTGTCGACCCAAGCCATGAAAAATTGAGCGGTGTGCAAGTTTGGCTCACAGAATATTGTAAATTTTCAAATATAAAAGTTTTCTGTTGAAGTCAAAAAGCTGTTTTTAATTATCTCCAGTGTGCAGTCTATCTGTGTATAGAAATTCATTGTGCTAAAATATCCCAGTGAAGAGGGATCTGTGCTGCAAGATTTGACCAAGTGCGTCCAACATCAAGGGCACTTTTCATCGAATTCCGGGGCTGCAGGCAGCTGAAATTGGTATCCAGCGTGTAGAGAAGACTGTCCTTGCTGTTTACGTCCAGAGAGCAGAAGCCAGGAATAATCCAGATTTGTGTAATCGCCGTGGCGTCAGTGAAAATTGTATTCAGCGTAGGAAGCCCATCTTATAAGGTAAATTCCGACAGGAAAGCAGATTTAGAGGCCCATTAGCTTTGGGCTGCTTGAAAAATAGACAATTTACAAGGTCCAGAGAGAGTTTTCCAGCCTCAGGGTCATTCCAGAAGATTTTTAGTACGATAGTGTTGTTTGATTTTGTGGGTGGCGACAGATTTTTACACCAGCACTGGAAATTCAAACAATTGCCAAGTCAGCGTGTTTTTAACGTCAGAAAAACAAAACAGATTAACCGTATTACGTCATAATTTGCATTGTTGGTATTTTGAGTTCAAATTACAGTAATTTGTGCGATCATTTATTTCTGTTTATGCTGTCAAGTTTTAGGTTAAACTGTCAGATGCAAGGAAGTCGGGTATTTGTCATACTTGAATAAAATTTATGCTCAACAGTAAATGCTATACGGGGTGTTAAAACCTAACCCTTGCAGATAAGAGTTTTCTCATGTAATAGCCGGAGGATTATTTGGATGAGTTGTCTATAAATAAAATAGTAAAGGCAATAAACCATTTATTTTACAAATTAATAATTACAAACATCTTTTTAGTGAGCCCTGAAATTTGACACAATTTTGAATTCTATTATTGAAACTATTAATTGTATTTGTAGTGATTATTCCTAATTATTATTTATTTTATTCTAACAACGAAGTGGTCATTACAGTATGCAGCACAAGAAGCTTTGGTTAGATACAAAGAGCAGAATATAAAATGTATTTAGTTAATTGCAGAAAGCGAATGTTTACTAGAAGACTGTTTTAAGTGGTTAGGAAGTGTGTGATTTACCTTGCGCACTTCTTTAAATATAAGTGTGTTTGTGTAGTGACCGTGTATTTCTTGTCATTTCAGATACATGTAGTAGATGAAAATCGTCAATACACTGAATGGACTAATGATGAATCTTTGCTTGCTACAAATCGCCGATATGTCTCGCGCAAATCTGGAATCGTTTCTGCGAAACGAGCAATTAATGAACTGCATTTCCAGCTGGGTGTAGAGGGCTACAATCAGGTTTGTCTGCTTCATATTGTACTAAAAACTCCATAGTTTTAAATTTTTAATGCATTTTGTAATGTAGGTTTACGTTGATCAAATGGATCCAGACATAGTTGCAGTCACACGCCATCGACCAGACACACACCAGAGTGTTATTTTAGTAGCCTTTACAGCATTTAGCCACCCAAGCGAAGATGCAGCAAATTATCAGAGGGGAATTAAGCCCCTTAGAGTTGAAGGTGCATTGGATGAAATTATTTTGGAAGCAACTCTAAACCATTCCAATACCGAGTAAATTTTTTATTGGTTTGTTATTTATTGTATTTTAATTTTTGTTAATACAGAAAAGGAGGTTCCAAATATTCCCATCCTAAAAGTTTTGCCAAGAACGACAAATATATCAATGGTGTTTCTGAATATGCAGTGGAAATAAAACAACATATTCAACTGGAGGACTCAAACGTTTTCGAGCTGGGCCACTCTGGAAACCCCAATGTTACGCAACTTAATTTCAAAAACTTCAAACCTGGCAGTGTCGTTGCTATAAAGTAAGTTGCAGTTGATTATTGTTTCGGCATAAATATGTATTAACAAATATGTCCACAGGGTTTCCCTTCCCAAAAATGTGCAACAATCAATACATAAACTGCGTGATTTAATGTTGTCGTTCACACGAAAAGAAACCACTGGTTTGTCAGAGGTGATTGAAAGATTAAATTTGGCTGATTTAAACCGTGCATTGTATCGATGTGATCAGGAAGAAAGCGATGAAGGGAAAGGCTTTGGCGCCTATAGTATACCCAATTTTGAATCTTTAGTTTATTGTGGTCTTCAAGGGTTTATGTCACTACTTAGTACCATCAGGCCTTCAAATGACTTAGGCCATCCCATGTGTGGAAATTTGCGAGATGGAAATTGGATGTTTGGTAAATATTTGTTGTTGCTGTATCATAAATTTATAACAAAATTTTTTCAGATTACATTTGTCAAAGATTAATGATAGATGATGGTACAAAAGAATTAGGACAGTGGATCGATAAAAATATTCAGCCTCTTAAAGATATTCCTCGTTACTTAATTCCAAGCTACTTTGACGTTATTGTCACTGGCGTTTACATCAATCTACTCGAACAAAGCTACAAACTTATGTCTAAGTAAGCAGGAAGGAAGTTGTGGTTTGCATATTTTATTGCCAATTTATTATAGTTTTGTTACAAATGGCTCTACATTTGTGAAAGGATTGGCGCTAGGCTCTCTTCAGTTTAGTGCAGTAGTAAAGTCAGCTGATCTGCCAACCCTGTCTCCAAATCTAACTCCACCAAAGCCACCTACCAGACAAAATGATCAAGGAAAAGTGGTCCAAGCATGTGTTACCTTGTCAGCTGGTAGGTTTATCTCTAATATTAATACTACAGTTTGCTTTGAATGGTATAATTCAGGTTTACCACACTTCTCAACTGGTTACATGCGAAACTGGGGAAGAGACACTTTTATTGCACTAAGAGGACTATTTATTTTGACTGGAAGATTTCAAGATGCCAGGTACCACATTTTAGGATATGGAGCTTGCTTACGACACGGCCTCATACCTAATTTGTTAGATGGAGGACGGAATTCAAGGTGAGCTATTTACAGTTTTTTTATAAGCATCTAAAGGTAATTGTTTAGTTACGGAAAACCGAGGTAAATATAATATTTTTGTAAAATAAACAAGAAACAACCAAATTCAATATATTTGCAAGTTACACAGGTAATAAAACTGGCTTTATCACTAAAAATTATGTTAGCAACGACGTCTGGGCGTTCAGCAACTTCCTGTAAAACTCATTTGCAGAATGTTATTATCTCTTGATAATCCGGAGGAGTAGGGCTTGTACGCATTAGATATGGTAGGGGTAGTTGCTCATGAAAAGTTCCCCAAACAAGATGTCTGCTGATACCCACTTGACCCAAAGTTCTTCGAACACTTGTTTCGGAGTTTTCATCAACAATATTCAAAATTTGTTCTTCTACCTCCGGCATACATGCTGCCGTCCAGTACCATAAGACCTTTTTTTGCAACCAGTTTCTTGTAGTCGTTGAAAACACGTGCGAAGGCAATTGCCGATTGGGAAATGTTTCAGCATACAAGCGACGTGTATTCAAAGCATTCCCATTGGCACAACCGTACATGAACACCATATCGGCCATTGTAATCGGTAAAACTTGCACTACTCAGACGAAACTTCAAATTAAACTGTCTTGCTCAAAATCAACTCTGTTCAGCAAACAAAATCCTTTTAATTACACATGCAGTTTACCGATAAGCACATGTGCACAAAATGGCTGTTATTTCGGAAACGATTCATTTGTAGAGCCATGTAGATTAAGATTTTATAATTTGTTTTAAATCATACTAAAAACATGTTACAGCTTAAACCGTTTTTTAAAACAAAAACGCCAGTTTGGTACCACATAAAAACTACTTTAAGACAAAATCGGGAAAATTACACAGATTCGTTGCCCTAACCCCGTTATGATGGGCTGCAACAAAGGTTTGCGGCTTAAAACACACAGCGATAAGGGCGGGTTCTTTACGACCTTGGATTAGGGCTACGATCCGGTAAACGAAATACAGGTGTTAAGTATTAAACGCCACCACTTTCTGTCTAAATTGGGAAATACACAATTGGGCTCATCGGGGAAAGTGGAAGCAATGAACCCAAACTACAAACTCCAAATACAGTAACTTCACTTTGGTGCCCATGGGAGACATCCCACAGCTAGTTTCACCTACCTTTAGTGACCTTGCTTGGGCACTGTACAATAAAATTACACAACACAAGAACAATGGTTCATATAAATGTAAATAAACAAATAAAAATCACATAAAATAGATTAAATGAATATGCTCTATTGGGTCTAAATATTAACACACAGATTGGTATGTATTACAACAAAGCAGATATAGGGGTTAGTAAACATACAATAAACAATTCCTTGAAACACGACAACAACAAAAGTACCAGTATGGGTAATTACTTTAGATCATGCCGCTGAAAGATATCTAATACTTCCCTAAACTGGGAGCATGCGACACAGTTCTGACAACATATGACGTAATACAAATGTGACGTTAAGTCATTGTCACTTTGGACGTTTTCCTTTTGGTCAAAAATCACCATAAAAAGTAAGTTTTACAATACCTGACATGATGAATTAGGCGCAGTTGGAATGTCTCACTGTGGGGTTGATTCCTCTGGAAGACAGGAACGACTAGGGGCGCAGGGGGGGGGGGCTTCAAACTCCTGAGGGCGGATCGTTGCTACGCAAGTCTTAGAAAATGGGTCACTTTGACGGTGACCCACCCGGTATATTTGCTTTAATTCTACTCTCACGGCAGATTCGCTAGAACGGCGTAATATTTGCACACAAATGCACTGGTTCAACGAGAACCAAAGGCACTTAACAACGCAGCCCCCGGAAATCGACGGTCCACCCCCCGAACAGGGGTTTCTTTATCAACACCAACTATTTACGTCGATGTGTTAACAACGCCAGTTCGAGAAATGAATTGCAACAGGCCGTGCAAAGACGCGGCTGTGAAACGGCAGGGGCGCATCGCTTTCTTTCTTTAACTTATGTGGGACACGAACTGGTTACGTCATGTGGTGCAACACATTAGGTACGCAGGGACTTAACCGGAACGTGAAAGTCCGACAATCGGTTACCTCCAAACTGACAATTAAAATTAAACATAATTCGTGTCTCCAATAAACAAAGCTAAATTTAAAACAAGCACAAGTGAAATTAAATCGAAGATCCTGAAATAAGCCGAGAAACGTTACTATATACAATAAACGAAATTAGGTTTGGAAACACAACTTAACCGAGAAAAGTACAAAATGTTTAAGATACAAATGCAGAAAAGCGCCAAATTCCAAAAATTGTCCTTACAAACATTTGCACAAAATTCTTCTTCATCCCTGTTCAATGTATGCCCTAAGCATCCGTATTTTTTTCTGTTAATCTCCATATTAATTTTCACTTGATCTGTTCTTTCCAAAACTCTTCCTTGGAAATAGCGTCTGGCCGCAAAATTTGTAATATTCCTTGCAAACAGTTGAAATTTAGATAAAGCACATGACTTTTTTAATTTTATTTATTAGTCTTATTAACTTTGGAAATTGTATACTTCTGGTGTTGTAATTTATTATTTATTTACTTACTTACTTCATCCGAATGCCTTTCTACCTTTCGGATGGAAAGGTGATAGTTCTAAAAAGTGTGGGATGATGCCTTAAAGATTATTATTTTGATATAAAATTTTGTTTTGGGTGGGAAGGTAATAGCTATTAACATATCTAGGAATATTATGAGTATCATAATTGCCGCAGATATTTTAAAATCCGAGCTCGTAGAGCGAGGATTTTAAGACATCTAAGGCTGTTAGGATTCATAACATCCATGGTTTGTTCAATAGTTTATCGGTTGCAGTATGGTAATGGTTGCCATGCACTGTAAAGGAATATTATCGTACAGATACAGTTATGACTTAGTTACTTACCAGCCTACTTTTGTATAGGTATGTCTTAATATCCTGAAACCGATAAAACATTATCACTGTAAATAACATATTATCTTACTTTTAAAGCAAAACAAACCCTAATGGTTGCATTATTATTCATACTTCTACGAGCTATGGTACGGTGTGGTATACAGCAATACAGTGTTCGGTGTCAGTATTGCTCATATAAAATTAAAAGTGAATCAAGGTACCTCAATAATGCAGTGGTAACTGTCGCTGTGAGGACTGATAATCTTGAACCAGATGGTACTTTGTTACGTGTTAAAAGCCTATTGTATTAACCTTAGTAGTTTACGTTATATATGGCCGTGAATAGATGATCAATTGGAAAAAACACAGTCGAAGCGTATGAAAATTAATATCCGAGTTGCAAGGGTTTTTAAGAAAGAAAAGAGGGTAGAAACTAATGACAGGTTTTTGTTATCAAATTGGTGACATAAGAAAAATTTTGCTGTGCATAAAAGGTTTTTCGTGGTAAAAATGTGGTGAACTCGGGATTTCTCGTTCTTCGTTAATAGTATGTGGATACTAACGAAGCGTGCTTGAGGCAGATTTTGAGAGCGGGTACCATTTTCCAATGGATTTAGCTCCAAGTCATGTTGACTGATTAGAGAACCATGGAATTCGCTGCATAGTTTTTGCCTGTTAAGTACAGAAGGCAGGAAAAAAGGCATAAAATAGCAATTGTGAGAAGCAGACAAGACATTATAAAGCAAGGGGAAAAGCAAACAGCAAGACAGGAAAAAACGAGTGAAAAGCAAACCGATGGACATCGAAAAACAACTGTGCAGGAAGTGAACTCTAAATAAATTAATCAGTGCAATTACGCGTGTGAACAGAGAAAAGCAATTAGTAAAACGTGTGGTGGCGCAAAGAGACATTTTAATAATAAATGTAGACAATATTTTAGATATAAGAAATTTGTAAATATAATAGTATAATATAATATAATAGCAGATTTATTTTAAGATGTAATTGATTTGAACTTGGTTAATTTCCGTTTATATTAATATTAGAGTAGCTTTTGTTAATAACGGATAAAAAAGGAGAGAACAAATGAATAAATTATAAGAAATGAAAATGTAAATTGTGCTGTACTTTAAATCATATTTTTATATAATAAATGCGCATTTGTCAACTTAAAAAGTGTACCATTTTACTAAGTGCATATCCCAGTTGGTGTGGTATCGTTTGTGGGTGTTTCCGACAAAAAACTAGAAAGTTCCATAACGGGGCCCTTCCGAGAAGTTAGCAGCCGTTCAGCTCGAATTTTCGATCACTGCGTGCAGCATAGAGGAGAAGATTCCACGACGTAGAGCAGCCCTGTAGCAACGTCTCCAGGAGGTTTCACCACGAGGGGTCCGTATCAGCTTCAGAATTTCAACGGCGTCACCCCAGAGGACCCGAAGGAGTTCGGCGAAGCATCAGGTACCAAATTTGGCAAAAATTATAAATGTTAGACCCGTGAAACTAACGTGCCTGATAAAGGAGATATTACTTAAGAGGATCCAAGCATTTCCGCGGCTATAGAGGAGATGCAGCTCGCAAAACAATCAGATTCTATTATTTGAGGTTATGCGAAGGTGAAACCGGATACGGCCGAAAAACAATTGCTAATTTCCGCCAGCAGCGTCTCTTCTGACGTCATAAACAATTAATTGCCTGTAACAGAAGATAATTAATGCCGCCAAAGCGCGAAAATTTAAATAAATACCTGTACGAACTTTGATAATTTCACGATTTTAAAACGTCAACCACGCAATCTTGCATACGGAATCCATTTTGTGTAACATTTGACCTACTTTCAAATGTAATGTTTATGCGTATTGGAACTAATGCGGTAGATAGAACCGTACTCAAATAATTTATAATTTACAATCGACAAGGAACCCAACTGAGTTAGAGTGATTGCTTTACTTGAGAGCTAGCGTTTATAGTTTATTATTTGCAGGTAGATAAAATATAAAAACGGACATATAACCATTTATTTAGGCATTTAAATAAATACAGCTCACTTTTTAATCAGCCTGAGAATTTTATAGTTCAAACATAGTATTGTGTGGCGGCTCTAACAATTTAATATTTAATTTAATTATAGAGAGCTATCCATCGCAATATATGGCGAAGTTTATAAGTTTTTTTCACCTATATAAGTGTACTTGGGAGTAATTAAACTTGTTGGCGCCCACATAATTTGGACATTTCATTACCAAAGGAAACACGCTGTCTTCACTGTAGCTAGTGATGGGCTCCAAGCACACTTTTATAGCGAACAATTTTTGAAGTAAAATATAGACCCAGAAGTCACCAGGACTACAATGCAGCGGGGAATGCAGTTGCTTTTTGATTCACTTTTAATTTTATTTGAGTACTACCGACACCAGACACTGTATTGCTGTATACCACACCGTACTGCAGCTTGTAGAATCATGAATAATAATGGAACCATTAGAGTTTGTTTTACTTTAAAAGTAAGATAATATCTTATTTGCAGTAATAATATGTTTTACCTTTCTTTCCAAAACACAATTTTATATCAAAATAGTAATCTCTAAGGCATGATCCCACAGTTTTTAGGGGAATATTTTTAGGTTATATTACGATGGCCCGATGTGTAGAACTTAATGCTATTTGTCTAGGCAGAAAGTGAGCATGCGCAAGCATGTCCCGATGAATAGTAATTCTTCCTATATGGCGGAATGCCCCAATGAATAGACACCGCCATATATAAATGGTACAGATGTGAATTTTTAACAAATGTTCCGTAAATGTTTTGTGAAACTTTTACTTTAATAAGATTTTATTAATATATTATAGATTTAACTGTCGTGATGCCGTATGGTGGTGGTTGTACTGCATCAAAAGCTACGTAGAAGAGGCACCCAACGGAATTGAAATCTTATCAGACAAAGTATCCCGCATATTTCCAACTGACGATTCCCCTGCAGTAGAACCAGGTGCTGCCGATCAGCCTCTACACCAAGTAATACAGGAGGCATTAAAGGTCCATTTCCAAGGCCTTATATTCCGTGAACGTAATGCTGGTCGACAGATAGACGAGCACATGACTGACAAAGGATTTAATAACCAAATCGGTGTTCATCCCGAAACCGGTATGTAGTTGCGTGAATTTAAATATTTGTTTAAGACTAATTTTGTATATAATAAGGTTTTGTATTTGGGGGAAATGAATGGAATTGTGGAACTTGGATGGATAAGATGGGTTCTTCAGATAAAGCAGGTATTCGTGGCAAGCCTGCAACTCCTAGAGATGGATCTGCTGTTGAGCTTGTGGGACTTTCAATGGCTGTTGTCACATGGCTTGCGCAGTTGTATGACCGAAAGCAATACCCCTATGCTGGTGTGGAGCGAACAAGTAAATCTGGTACTACCGTTACGTGGACTTTCAAAGAATGGGCGGGAAAAATTAAAAGTAGTTTTGAGAAACACTTTTGGGTCAATTCAACTCCTGTTCAGGATGAGTATCGGCAAGATTTAATTAATAAAAGGGGAATATATAAAGACAGTTATTTGTCTAGTCAACCATGGACTGATTTCCAGCTGAGATGTAACTTTCCTATTGCAATGGTTGCAGTAAGTATTGGTTATGTTTTAAATTTTTAGTTGTGATGAATTGTTTTTATAGGCGCCTGAATTGTTTGACGCAAAACATGCATGGATAGCCTTGCAAAATGCTGAAAAATCGTTGTTAGGCCCCTTGGGGATGAAAACATTGGACTCAGGCGATTGGGCTTATTGTGGCGACTATGATAATGCTGATGATTCGACCAACTCTAAGACAGCACATGGTTTCAACTATCATCAAGGACCTGTGAGAAAATATATTCATTTTCATTTATAGCATTTTTAGCAGATCTCACTCATAGTAGCTATTAACAGTATTCACATTCAAATTTATTCTTAGTTGTAGTACATTGTATGATTAGACATCTAGGTTAAACAGTTTTTTTATTAATGTTTGGTGATCATGCAAAGAAAACAAAATTAGCACCGTATGAGCATCTACAAATACTAACATTAAAAAAACATGTTTTTAGATGAGGTACTTTCAAATATTTTTGTCCATTGCATTGTAAATTCTTAAATCATTTGTATGGTGCTTTAATTTGACCTTTCTTTCTATTCAGTTGTTTTTTACACCTTTAAATATTACAGTGTTAAGTCACAGTTAACTTTTCTAATTTGAGTAGTTTTGTCAGCTTTTTAAAAGTAATTTCACGAAAACTTGTTTCAGGAATGGGTATGGCCTGTTGGATATTACTTGCGCGCAAGGCTTCTGTTCGCTGCAGCGAATGGTGAATTAGCACGTACAGTTGCCAACACAAAAGTGGTTTTAGCAAAACATTTCACTGAACTACAAACATCAGTTTGGCGTGGTTTGCCAGAACTAACCAACAGCAACGGTTCCTATTGTTACTTCAGCTCGCGAACTCAAGCCTGGAGCATGAGCTGCATTTTAGAGGTATGTATGCATTTTTTGTGCTACAGTGGTTTTGGTTAAATTTATATTAAAATTGCTTTATATTTAAAAATTATTTCCGTTTAGCTCTTACACTAGTAAACAATATATTAGTTTATTATAAAGCTATAAAGTCTACCATCTGACAATACTGTATGCCAAATCTCATTTACTTGGCTGTGGTGAACTCGATCGGATAAATTCATTGCCCACAATTCATGACCCGCAATTCATCGCCTGCACAATTCATCGCCGGCACAATTCTTAGTCCATAATGCATCGCTCGCATAATTCATCGCCGGCATAATGTAGCATACCTACCTTATAAAAATTCTTATGTTCCTTAGGGCCTAGTAACCAACCAATCATCTTATAACATAAAATCGGTGCTCTCTTTGTATGTTTGCGTGTATGTGTGTTTGTTCGCTATCTCCTCCGAAGATACTGGCCCGATTAAGTTGTATGATGGCTTAAAATTTTGGAAATTTTTTGACTTAGATCGTAGGCCGGTTTTTATTTTCACAAAAAGTACGAAAAAGGTTTAATTTAATTAAATCGTGTGGGTTGCACTGCAGCAGCTGTTACCTCGAGTGATTCACTATGTTCATATACAGACAGATCAATAAAAAAACCAATTAGGGTAGGCTGTGATATGTGTTATACGTTTGGCAGTACTGAAGTGTATTGTCAGTCTATGTCATATTCGAGATTAGTAGGTTAGGTTTTGTTTGTTGTTTGACACAGACTGACGTAAAACTTAACCTGCAAATGTCGAATTTGACATAGACCGACAATACACTTCAGTACTGCCAAACGTATAACACATATCACAGCCTACCCTAATTGGTTTTTTTATTGATCTGTTGTTAGTATTATAGCAGCTGCTCATTCAACCAAGGATAATTGCTCCAATGGTAGAATGCTCGCCTACCACGCGAGCGGCCCGGGTTTGATTCCCGGCCGAGGCATACTTTTTTAAATTTATATTAATGAGTCTCTTTTAACTTAACAAACCGAAGCGTAGTTCGGGTGATTCACTAGTCTTATAATACATATCTCGTTAGCATTAGAAAAAATAAGAAAAGGGTCTGTGTGTGTGTGGGGGGGGGGTTAGCATGTATTACTCTAATGCTTGGTATTATAAAACTTTATTTCTAACTAAAATTTACTTTGAGAATAAATAATTTATTCTGTAGATTTGCGTATTATAAACGCAAAATATCTTCATTCGGCTAATAAATCCATACAAGTTAACTTTAATTCATTGTTAAAGTAAACAAAAGCGCATCAAAACGTTAATGCTTATGACATTTTATTGTGTTTATTTGTCTATTAGTTTACTGGGGAAGTAAATTTACTCCACAAATAGTTATCTAGTAATATATTGATCGTTTATAATACTGGCCATAACTGGGATAACCAACTATAATTCTGAATTTTAAGGAGATTTGTCACAATAAGGAAGCTGACCTGCGGTTAATTAATTAAAATAATCAATGGTAGTAAAAAATCGCAGATTAACCTCCTTAAAGTACTCACTACACGGAAGCATTAAAAATTTTAACTTACCGCGCAGGCCGAACTAGCTCAATTTCGGCGGCCTTGGATCGTAGATTCTTATCAACTGTACCACCCTGGAAATGCTTCAAAGACAAAAAACAAATGGGCGCCAGAAACCAAATGATTTCGAATAATATAACTAACTACAAGTGACTAGCATTTATTTATTAACGCTAAATACTCTTGTAGTCTATAATGGTAATTCAATATTAAATAATTAGAATAATGTAGTAATGATTATTATATTAATTGAAGGTTGCGACACGCACCAAGATCAAGAACCCCTTTCAGGTTATTAAATTAATTGTAACCACAAATAAATCGATTGATACGCATATCGCTGTCATTTAAAAAAAACCTTTCTGTTCAGGCTATTGAAGGCAAAAAACGTGAATGCTTTAAATGCTAAATGTAATTAACTGTACAGATTTAAGCTATTGAATTCATGGTATAACCAGCACGTGTAACTGTCCACAATTAACCAAAATCACTAACCTTTCGGAGCCCAATAATTCCTAGGGACCGCGCTGTCAAAGGGTTGCTACTGCAGGTTGTTCAACTGAATCAATGCCTAACGTGATGCAACGGCTTGCCAAGGGAAGCTGACAAAAAGGTCGAACGTTTTGCTCCTGGCAGCATTGATGCTGAAGGCAGATAACGTTCTTTAATGGGACAGGACACTAGCCTCCAGGTCCAAAATTATCGGATAAGAGCTGATTTTAAAACCGAGTGAAACTGTTGGTTAAGAGCTAAAGAAATGCAATTAATAGGAGAATAGCAAACAGAAAAACGCCATCGTACCTGATTATAGTTAGCCCTTGAAAATAAAATTCTGGTAAAAATTGGTTGAGCGCACGTACTCTTGACAAACAGCTGAACGCTGCAACCTCGCGATAAGCACATGAAAGTTTTTGGGTTTTCCAGAATCGGTACGAAATGAGCGAACTAATAAATTGAAATAATTCGAAATACAATGGATTATAATTCAAATAAAAATATACAGGTTAGACCAGAAATAATTTGGTAAATGGTGAAACAATTAAGCGGAGCCAAAAAATTGTCTTAATTCAGTACTCATAACTGTGAAAAACACAAAAATTATTTATTTGTTTATGTATCTATCGTTTGGAGTTTACTAACTGGTTTATAAAAGAATTATTTTAGTTTCATTATTATCATTATTAAAAGGAAATGCTATTTTTATTGCTATTATGTATTATAAAATAAATTGTGCCGGCGATGAATTGTGGACTATGAATTGTGGGCGATGAACTTACCTAAATCGTGGTGAACTAAGGAACATGTAGAAAGAAGAAAACTTCATAATTGCATGATATATTAACTCATTGAAACCCAGCGGGTTATTAACGACCCACACACTTTTTACAATTTCCAGTTTTATTATTTGTTTTGGCTTCAGAAAACACTAAAGCATAAATACCATCTGTTGGATGGATGGTTCTAAGAAAAATAATATACAAGAAAAACGATTATTAGTGCAAAAATACAATTTAGTTTTACTAATAATTTGAAAAAAAGAATGTAGGAGTGAGTTTTATCTTGGGATTTCTCTTGCGTTAGGTGGGGTGTTCCATAGTTCCCTACATTTCTTCCTATCTTTGGCCACGTCTTTTATGCTATTCAATATTTCTTTCTTCTGCTGCCAGTTTTACTTCTTCGTTGAAAGTTTTTCTTGGCCACCTCTTGCCTCTATGTTCCACTCATCGTGCCTTATATTTATTCGTATACCTATTATTCTGAGTTCACGTTATAACTGCGATCGCTGTTTAGATGTTTACATCTTTCCTACAGGTTTAATTTCTTATTCAGTCTCGTCTACTTTTGTTTCCTATTTTACGTAAGACTTTCATGTCTGTGCTTGTTATTCTACTTTTTGTGTGTCCGTTGTTATTCAAGATTCACTTCCAAATATTAAGATCGGTATTGTAACTCGTTGAACTACGTCTGCTTTTATTTGTTTAGATATCTCTTTTCCCTAGGAAGGTTTTTCCATTGCATCTGGGATCCCAGTCACACTAATTCTGTAGTTCAGGTCCTCTTCTATTTTTTCGTTGTTATTAATTGAAATTATTTACTTGTTTCAAGGTTGTCCTCACGTGTGGTGTTGTGTTCTTGTTAAGTTCTTGGTTAAAAATTTCTAAATTGCGTTGGAGTTCTCGTTATCCATATTGTCATGTTTTTGTTTCGAAAGTTTTGCATCTTTTGTTTTTCGTTTTTATGTAGGTTCTATGTGTTTTGTGTAGGCTCATTATATATCTGACTATTTTTTAAGCTTTTCCACACATGTGACCTAACTGTCGAAGACCATTTCGAAGTCATAACACAAGATGCATGTCTTTGTTTACAGCTATAGCTTTATCTATGACCTGTTTTAAAGTGAAAATGTGGTCTGCTACTCCTCTTGATTTTGTGTATCCGCATTGCGTCTCTTATCAGATTTTCTAAAATTCTTGTATAAAGTTTTCCTATATACTTAACAAGGTAATCCCTCTATAAGTTTTGCAGTCTCATGGTCTTTTAAATATCAGCGTTATTATTCCGGTTTATCAATCTACGGGGACTTCTTTTGCTATAACTGCTTTATTCACTGCTCTTGGCAAAATTTCTCAACTTTTTTCTCCTGCCCACATTTCGCCTGATATTTGATTATGTCCAGCTGCTTTTCCCAATTTTATTTTTTGTAACGCTTTTGTAATTCATTTTCCGTAATTGACTCCGTTGTTGGTTGTTCTGTTTAATCCTTTGTATTAAATTCCTCCTTGCTGTCTTGATCTTCAGTTTCTAGTAATTCCTGAAAGTATTCTTTCTATCTCCCTAAAATATCGAGTTTGTTTTTAATATTTATTCTGGTTTTGTCGTTTATGGCTGCTGGAGCCTGTAGTTTGAATCAGACACAATTCGTTGAAAACCCCTAACCACATAAATATTTAACAACCGCTAAATACGTATTTCCACAGCTAACCCATCATCTTCCGTAGCCTTGGAAAAACACTAACCCGACAAAAGTTGCCCGAAGATATGCTCTTCGCCAAAGTTTCACTGGTTATTTGGTGAAGAGCATATCTTCGGTCAGCTTCGTCTTGTTAGTCTCTCTCCAAGGCTACTAAAGATGACAGCTTAGCTGTCGAAATACGTATTTAATGGTTGTTAAATATTTGTTTGGCTAGGGGTTTTCCACAAATTGTGTTTTATGTTTAATAAGGATTTTGTTTGTTTAGCCATGCCATAAAATAGCTTCTGGTTTTCATTGTAGGGTTCTGTTAGTTTTTGACCAAACCCTCTTCATGATTTATCTTTAGCCTTTCTCACTGCAGTTTTAATTTTTGCTCTGGGTTCTATGTAGATGTTAGTCTTCTACGTGTTTGCTTTGTAGGTATTTGATTTATTTTAATTTTTCTGTTACATACGTTTGAGGTTCCACAGCTATCTCTAGCTGCTTGGATGTATCAGTTTGTCATGGAGCGCCCCCCCCCCCTCCCCATTCTTCTATATCCTTCTCTGTATTGTTTAATAGGCTTTCTTTCTAAAGCTTCCTGATAATGTTTTCTTATATTTCTTTTAATTTATACCTTTTTTTACTTCTTACTATTTTCTTCTTATTTACCGCTTGTCTTCCTTTAATCGCCATTTTCATTTTTACCATATTGTGATCTCTTTCAATTTCCGCACCCCTATTTACCTTAACATCTTTAATTACGTTCAAAATTTAGTGTTTGCAATTATTAAATTGTTTTCTCTGCATAACTCTATTATTTTGGTGCTGTTTCTATTTCCTTTTTGTACATGTCTCTCTATCCATTGTTGGGTACCTCCATTCTTATTTCCAAATCTCCTATTTAAATCACTGGATATTATTAAGTTGTCCTTATGAAGATCAGTTCTTGTTTGTTGGTAAAGCATAGGTCTAAACTCTTTACTGTTTCACTTGTATATTTTTCGTTATTTATATTGCTATGGTTTTAAGTCCTACCAGTCAACTCTGTTAGTATTGCCAAATTAATGGACATTTCATGAAAGCTCAGAGTGAGATATTTTATATAACTGCAAAACTAAAACTTGAATTTGCCAGAATGAATACATTTGTAATGAGATGCCAATAATTGCAGAATAATTAATTAATGAACGTAATATGCAAAGCTCAGTTTGAACAGGGATCTAAATTGAATGTAAGTTCAGTTAATTGATTAGGTTTGTGCTAAAGTAAATGCCAAGCCGAATGAAATTTAATAATTACAAGATGGATCGCAAACGCAAGGGAATGAAGCGTAGAATTCAGGTACAGTTTAATAGTGAAATCCAGTCAGGGTTTTATAAGAAAGGTAATTGGAAGATAGATAAGCTTATGAACATGCAACGAGCAGATAAGAATGAAGGCATTAAAGCATTTGAAGGAAACCGTAAGAATCAAAAGGCAAGGATTATAGAAAGTGCAGAAAAGGAGACAGCATATGAACTAAAAAATGTGTGGAAAATAACACAGTGAATTCAAAAGAAGCCAGTGCAGGAAATGCGCGAATTAAATACTCTAATTAGTGCAGTGACATGTGAATATTTAAACCCAAATTAAAAAGACATGCAGTGACATATAGACACGCAAAATTAGTATAAATGTACACAATTATTTTAGATGTAATATTAGTGTACAACATCCCAGCTTTAAGTAGAATTTATTGTTAAGTCAGTATTTTGAACCATGTTAACTAACTAGCTTTTGTTTATAACGGGGAGAAGACAAATGAATAAATTAATGGCTTGACGTATGAAATTGTGCTCTGTATTAAAAATAAAATTTCTGATATTAAAAATAAAAATACATGTCTGAAACCTTACCAGTGTGTTGAGCAAATTTTTGTGTCCATGTGGTATTATTTTTATCAAAATCCGCCACCAAAAATTGTTGAGGTCTCCGATGTTGTTCGACATAACCTCGATCCGAAGCAGCCTTAGTTCTGACAGCTACGAGGAGGTCTACCAGTCCAGCCAGCCCATTGGGGAAGACACCAGTCCAATCAGCAGCCCTTGGGATATGTGCCCGTGCCTAAACAACACTATCCGGACCATAGCAGCCCCATAATGAGGTCAGCGTAGTCTACGAACACCCCGATAAGATCGGCCAGTCCAGGTACTGTTAATCCTAAAAATAATTAAGTGAGCACCGGGAAATTCATGCATGTGTAAGAAGAGCAATACTCAATGCAATCCAGGCCAGTTCCATCGCCGTACGAGTGAATCTAGTCTGCCAGGAAGCCCAAAATCCATTATTTGAGGTTATCCGTTGGTGAGATTCAGACCGACGCCAAAATAAACAATTGGGAGATAGAAGCGGGCCCCATAAACAAATGCTAGAAACCAATGAGGATTAATGCCGCGAAAACCAACTAATTTAAATAGAACTGTGATCGATTTCACTTGTTTTGTTTATTCAATATGACGCGATCTTGCAAACGGCGTCCATCTTAGCTTATATTTGACCCAATTTCAGTTTCGATTGTGCGCAGTTAAGCGTATGCGGAGACAGATCCGTATTTAATAATTTTAATAGATTATGCATTCAGGGTGGACCCAACCGAGATGAGTCTGTGCTTTATCGATTTGAGCTAGCGTATTATTGGATTAATTGCAGATAAATAATAAATTATAAAGGGCATACAACTATTTATTTTTATCTATCAATTTACAAGTTTTAATCAACCTAAGATTTGACAACACGAATACAAAAAATATTTGCGTGGTACCATTATTTAAAAATTAAATTAATAACATATTACAACACTAATTAGACATACCATTGCAATATATCCAGGTTTTCTTCTTTAATTATTAATCCTACTCCTACCATTGCTCTCTTCTCTATTTTTACTGCTGACCAGAGTAGCCAGTATCTCTTTTTTATTTGTTCCATTTTGTGTCCTTTCCGTTATCCCCAGATATTTTATGTTGTACTTCTGCATTTCCTTAGTAAGTTCTATTTACAGGGACTCTAGTTCTATTTCTTTCCCTCTTATATGCTCCTCACATTTCAAATTCCTAGAACTATTTTTCCATTGCCTTTATTAATATAATATGCCTACTCATATCCTTTGTCTTTATCGTGTAATTTTTCTTTGTAGCCGTTTTGTTTGTGATTCTATTTTTTGATAGGCTGCCGCCATTTCTTCGGAGGTGGCCATCTTCCCTTATACTAATTTTTGTTCATTCTTGGTCATTGTTATTTTCTGGTATCTCGTCTTAATTGGTTTTCCCTTGTTTCTTCCTTTCTCAGCATTTTCTTTTCTTGTATTCTTCTTTGCTCCTTTGTTATATTATTAATAAGAAAATTTTGGTTTCTCTTCCGTTCTGTATAAATAAAGGTTCAATTTATGTGCCTATTAAAAGACACTTGTAAATATTATATGTAGGTAAGTAAATGAGGGCAAAACTTCAGTGGGTCGCCAAAGACCCGCTGGGCAGATATCACTACCTAGACTCATCCAGTTCAGACTTACGGTAACTTGCTATTTGGACGTTTGCTTCGTCTAAAATTCAGTTTATCAGTGTAAAGAGTATTCTAACCATCCAGAATTTTACGTTTAGTGGTGCTTTGTGTAGCAAAGATAATTTTATGGTGATGGAAAGTGTAAATGACCTTGACTGCTTGAATTTCTGTCAATTGCAAGCCCAAGATATTTAATAAAGAGAAATCACAAATACCGTAAATATTTCAAGAAAGTATTCATTACAACTGCAACTAAGAAAAAAATTTGACATGAATGAAAACCAACTGCCATTTTACGAAAAAGATGTTCTTCCTGGAGTAATATTTTTTACCGCTAACTTCATTGAGTTGCGAGAAATAAATTATACATTTTTGTATGTTGTGTATGAACCGAGAAATACTTTATATTCTATTTAGACATGTAGTATTCTACACAGCATCATTAGGACTCATAATAAGAGTTAAAGAAGAAATAGCAATAAAAGCAATTACAGAATGGAGGTCAACTAAATCAAGGCTGAGGGGAAACCGAAGTGGGACGAAAAATTAGAAGCACGAATAAAACAGTGCTGGAGCCTGTGATTTGAATCTGACACAGTTCGTTAAAAACCCCTAACCACACAAATATTTAATAATTGCTAAATACATATTTCGACGGTTAAGCTGTCATTTGCAATAGCCTTAGAGAGTAACTAACACGACAAAGTTGGCTGAAGATATGCTCTTGACCAAAGCACCAATGAAAGTCAGCACTCCCGCACATTCTAACGCTATTTATACGCCGTTATAGGACATGTTCTAAGCGACCAATCAGGTGTCAACTTTATAGAGCGTAAAGGACAGAGTGGGGGATGGGTCCTCCATCTTTGTTGCAAAAAGTTTATTATTTTTATTCTTAAACGTAGTCAAACTCTCAAAAGAATTTAGCTGCTTTGTTGAAGTTAACGCCTTGGCAATTTTTAGGTCAGTTTCTGTAATATGTTGGGCAATAGAAGATTTTCGAATCTAGCATCTAGTGTACCAGCCCCACAAACCATGGCATATCAGCCTTTTCCCTTTCGTTGCCAACCTTATGTCAAAATTTGAAACTGAATTTAAGAATAATGCAGTAATGGACGGCATTTTTGCTGTTTTTGATTTATCTACATGTAGTATTGATAATTACTTGAATCACTTAATTTCCTAGCTTAAAATACACATATGAAGTGGAAAACGAAGGACAACTACCATTTCTGGATATCTTAGTAATAAGAGATGAAAATAAGTTGGAATTTGATGTAAACAGATTCGTTTTAGCGGATTCAAATAATTTTTTTCAACACAAAATGGCTGCTCTAAATTTCTTAGTGCATAGACTGCTAACCTTTCCTTTAAACAAAGATCAGTATAACACCAAACTTCAGACCATAAAAAATATCATTGTGTACAATGGTTTTCCTTCTAAAATTATCGACAATTTGATTAGAAAACAAAAAGCAAAATTGCATGTTCGAAATTCTACAACTCTGATCGGCCTTAGAAGTTAAGGACCCAACGAAAAGTACATCAAAATTCCATTTCACCCGGCTACAAAGGGCCTAAAGAAAATTTGTAAAGATTCAGGCTATAAAGTTGTTTTTAGTTCAAAGAACAATATTCGAAATGTATTGGGAAATCCAAAAGACAAACTTAAGACTTTAGAGAAATCTAGATTTACAAAATTAAATGTTCCCATTGGGATTCTAAATACAGTGTGATGATAAAGTTTGGAACATAATTCATAATTGCATTATTTAATGTTTAAAAGAAACTCGGCCAGCTCAATTTTATTTTTTAAATAGCCAACTTATGACGTAAAAATGTCACTTATGACTAAAGCTGATAATTATATGCACTCAAATGTATGAAAATATGCGCGTATATATGCATACATTTTGCTGACTATATGCACCCAAAGTTACAATATATGCACATAATATGCTCTATTTTTTTTTTTGAAAATAAGTAGATGTATTCTGAATAATGTAAAAATTTTAATTATTTTGTATCACATATAAATATGCAAAATTAAACTTGGCTTAAACAATTTGTTTTCACCTAATTACTATACATATGCAAAAAGTTTCACCGGCATATCGATTATACAAAATATGCATTTGCCATATATCAGCTTTACTTATAACATCATTTATTTCTGAACGGTGACGTCATCATAAGTTTTTTCAAATGACAACCCTATTTTTTTTGTTTTTCCATGGTCCTTCTTACTACTTGAATGATGATGGAAAAGAATGGTACCTTATATAACAATTTTTTTTTAAAATAGCATATTTACTTTAAAAAATGGATACGTAACTTTAATGGAAGAACATTTATTGAACACAAAAACACAAACAAAATTTAGCGCAAATGTTCAAATTGTTCTCTACCAACCATTTGGCACTGACCTATACGAGTGTAAGCACTGGACTATTTAAAAAATAAAATTGACCTGGTCGAGCGTTTTTTTTTTAACATTCAATAATGCAATTATGAATTATGCTCCAAACTTTATCATCACACTGTATATTCAGAAAATGTGGTATTGCTCAACATATTTACGAAACAGGTCATAGTATAGAAAGGTGTTAACTTCAACAAAGCAGCTAAATTCTTTTGAAAGTTTGACCATTTTTAAGAATCAAGATAATAAACTTGAACAAAGATGGAGGACCCATCCCCCACTCTGATCTTTACGTTGACACCTGATTGGTCACTTAGAAGAAGCTCTCTGGGTCAGACAGTATAAATAGCGTTAGAATGTGCAGGAGTGCTGATTTTCACTGATGATTTGAATTTATCTTCAGTCAACTTTGTCGTGTTAGTTTCTTTCCAAGACTGCTGAGGATGGCAGCTTAGCTGTCGAAATATGTATTTAGCGGTTGTTAAATATTTGTGTGGTTAGGGTTTTTTAACAAATTGTATCAGAAGCAGGAAGTTAAAAACAAGGTGTAGAGGCAGGTAGTGAATAAAATAAAAATACATACCAAAATGTAAGAACAGAAACCCTAAAAAATGCATTACGAAAGCTCCAGAAAGGAGCGGCGAAATTCCTTCAAGCGTGTTATGCCATTGATGATCAAAATCCTGATTATCCCATCTAAATGGAATTAACAGATAGTTAGATAATATGAAAATGATATAATGCTTCAACCTTCTTTGCCATTGAAACAGCTTGTTTTGTCTGGCCATAATTAAGCAGATTAAAAAAAGTTGTATTCTTGCAAATGATGGCTTTCCACAGATGAATATAGATGTAATCGTTTTGAGAACTACCTTAAATGTTGACATTTTTTACATTAAATAATTGTTAAGTTGTACCACGGACATTTCAGGAAACCTAGAATAAATAATTGAAATTCTACTCGATTAGAAATAAAAAATTTGCAATTCATGATAGCAGCACCGTTTTCCCATACCCTGTACATATAAACAAAGGGGTAAGGTGTTTTTATGCTGACAACATTGTAGTACAATTTGTTTTCTTTTAATTACTCCTAACGGTATTTCTGTTTGTTACAGGTTCTGCATGATCTTCAGAGAATTGAATCAAAGCAGCAACCAAATACAGTAAACTGACTGCCTACAGTGGATAGTACTTTAAGTAGTGATAATTTACATACTAGTGCAATTATTGTAGATGAAAGCATTTGTGGGTCCAGCCCCCGGGATAGCTCTATTTTTATCTTGTCGGAATATAAGCCAGTAGAAAATGAACGATGTGTAAATAGCTCTTGTAAGGAACAGTCTGGATATTTGTCTTTGTACACTTTCAATGTTTACAGCAATGTGTACTTCAAAAACAAAAAAACGTTAGTTGGAATTTTGAAGGATTTAACAGAAGTGGTACAGACCGATAATAATACTCTAGTTTTTAAGTGCAATAATTCTATTTGCGATTATTCACAATATATGCCCATTTTTAAATGTATGATTGAGAAATTTCAGGGTTTATTACTCAATGTGCAACAAGGATGTAGTTTGTACGGTTGTTTTCCTGACATATCACCGGTTGTAGTCATAAAAAGCTCTCTGTCTGAAGATAATATGTCTGCCGTTACAGTATTGGATGTGAATACAAACTTAAATTTGTCAAAAAAACCTTGCAAAGAATTTTATCAAGTTCCTGCTGTTCCCGTTAATAAACATGTGCTTCCAAAGACTCGACGAGTTCTTAATGTAGATTTAGATGAAATTTCGCCCGTCGATGAGCAAGATGTGACAGCATCACTCGAGGATGCAGATCAAAAAGTAACTGACCAAAATGAAACGAGAGTCGTTTTACTAGAACCGCTGCTTTTAGAAAGTTTGCGGAAAGATAGTTGGGAGAAGAAATTGAGGATAGAAGAGTCTGAATATAAAAAGAGCATCCGTATCGTTATCATGTACACTTTTGCGTTCTGTGGTTTGGCAATTACAACATTTTTTATAATCTACTTAGCATAATTTTAGCGCTTTTTATGTAATCGTTAATTAAGCAATGAAAAAGACTGCAATATTAAAAAATACGAACACTGTGCCATTTACAAAATTTATAGTGTTGTGTTTCATGTTTTTTATTTCTTTATTTGTTATACGACTTCAAATTGTGTCCTTATTCTAAGTATGCTTAACATTGTTAAATAGTTTTAAAAATATATATGGTGTGTATCAATAAAGATTGTTTGTAAAACAAGTATATTGCACTTTATTAAACATAAAAATTATTTTAAAATAAAAAATGGAATGTAGCTCTCAATTCCAATTCTTAAATATACATTAATCCATATCTTGTACATGGTAAACACACTGAAAAGCAAAGACTAGATTATTTCTCTGTGATCTTAATAAATTATGCACATATCACTTATTACAGGGTGTTTCAACTTTACAAATTAATATAATTTAATAATAAAATCAAATTATTAGTAAGCGTCCTGTTTTTATTTTTCAGTGTATATTCTCGATTAACCATGACAGAAAATTCATATATTTATAATATTTAAAACTAAATTAATGCTAGTTTTAATTATTAGCGAACCAGAGATCCCATAATTATAACGGCGCTGAAGAGTTCATTGTGAACGTACCACATCAGCTGTTTCAACCGAACGTCACTTTTTGTTTATTTTTAGTAAATTGTGTGCTCCGTTAGTGAAATATCGTAAGTACAGTACAGTTTGTTTTAATAATTTTAACTAAAACAGAACAAATCCTATTTTCGTAACGACCGTCGAGTTGATGGAATATGGCAGTACTCAATCCACGATTGTTTAGAAGAGTTTCGGCAGCAATTTCCAACCTTGCGTTGCATTACAACACTTTTCGTTGTTCTTTGAATCGCTGCGTTAAGGTTTTTCATGGGACTGTATCCGTTTCGCGCAAAGAAGGCAGCGATCATCCTCCGAGAAGAACGGCAGAAGTAATTGAAAATGTAAGACAGATTATGAAAGATGCCTTATGTCCCAACAAGTTCAGTTGGCACTCGCCACAAAATATTGAAAAAAACTGCACACGCTACACGATACGAAAATTTTTCGACAGACGGATTATTAGACGAAACATGCCAATACCTTATCCTGCCAGGCCTGACGCTATGCGATTTCTTTCTATGACCGTATTTAAAGAACTTGATTGTCCAGCAACCAATACACGACCTAAATGAACTGCAGCACCGAGTATAGGAGAAAATTAATGAAATTAATAACAATCCTAATATGTTAATAAATGCCAAATACCGAGCGTGCTTGAGTGGATCCTTTTTTTATTGCAATAAATTATAGTTATTACCATTTGATAAAATGTAGTGTTTTAAACGTTTGCATTTGATTGCTTTGTTGTTAAATATGTTTATAAAAGTAAGGTTAGGTACGTTTTGTGACATGTTCACAATGAACTCTTCAGCGCTGCCCAGAGCGTAAAGACTTTTTGAACAGCCGTCACTCGTTGTGTATAATTAAAAATTATGAGATCCCCAAGTTACAATAAGGTATCAGGTGTAAGGAATGATTCTGCAAGTAGCAGCAATTTGGGATCAGTAAAATAACCTCTAGATCGTTAATGAAAACATCAATTTGCGGGTAGTTATACATCGATTAGCCCAGCATTTAACTTGCTATGAACTTCCACAATATATAAATATAGATTATGCTGCTTTTAGGATTAAATCTGTTACAATAGTTTCAGGATCTCATGAACTACTGAACAAAAGGCAAAATCCATACAATTATTCATCATGTCAGCTACAGAGGATTCTAAAAATATTATCTGTTTCTGAAGTTGTTAGAGCTTAGCTTTCAGCGTGTGTTTTCCCTATTTATGGGTTTCGTATACAGTACATCCACAGCATTACATTCAACATGTGGATCTTGTAAACAGTAAGACATGGAGGTTCAATTCAATTAAACAAAGACTGTAAAATTCAGTTTTTTTCACTTCTTAATGAAAAAGACACAAAAATCCTGTAATTTCAATGTGAATCATAGCAGCACTTAGGATTTAACAGAGTCTCTTACAGTTTACAAGACCCTCATGTTCAACGCTATGTCCTGGACACACTGTATATCTACATCTATTGCTGCCATTTATAAATTATTTGCAATCTATTATTAAAAATATATTACAATCAAATAATAGTATTTATTCGCAACCATAATGTAATGTTAACATTCCTGACCTCATTTGAGTGGGGAAAGTCGTACATTTCAGCCCGCTACTTCCCGCCCGGTGAGTAGGTAGGGACACTGGGAATCTCGTTGATCCATTCATGCGCGTCACAACCTGTCGTATCATAATATAATAATTTTTCCAATTATTGTTTAGAATAATGTGGTAGCGAATAAAATAGTATACAAACCTCGACAGGAAGTTTCCTTAGTCTCGAGATAATAGCTGATTTCGACGCTTCGCGTCTCAATCAGCTAACTAATCTCTCGACAGTAATGAAACACTTCCCATCTCGGGCTGTAATATACTATTAACGGTGTTAGGTCGATATTGGACGAGGATAAATTTTGTGGCCAACGCCGATCAGACCAAGGCTTATAAATTATCCGAGTCAGTTATATGGAATATTGACCGTATGTTGTTAGACAGTTCTTATAATATCTACTAAAGATGGCCAGTTTTAAGATAGGTAATTTTAATATAAATAGCATAAATAAAAACGTAATTTGTTAGTGTAGCAACGGTTGTTTACAAATTACTCAAAATTAGTTTTAAATAAAATTAAAACTGTGAAAGAAATCGAAAATGTTTATTTTTCACAATTCCTGAAGATATACTACATGAAGCTGTGATTTATTGCCTATGAATCAGCAACAGATATGAAAAAGAGTATCCAGATTTAACAGTGTGGTGTAAAAGCAAAAACATTTGGCAGCACTGAAGTATAATGTTGCTGGCACTGTCAATCGATATCAAACTCGTGGGTTAGCATGTTAGGTTTTTCGTCAGTCTAACCTAACCTAACGTAGACAGTGTCGCCAACAATACACATTCTTCAATAAAATCAAAATGGTTCTTGTTCTTGTTCAATATACAAAAATTTTTTATACGACACACAGCCGGTATTCGTGTTTATGCAGCCTTGTCGTAAATAGCTATTAACATTTGCGGTTACTGAATCAAAATCTGTATTAAAATTTATATGCGTGTGAAACTGCCTATTTTATCCTACTTTGTCATTGCTAATTTAATTTGTGTTTGAAGAAAATTTGAAATTCAAAATGTTTGAAATAACTCTTGTTGCGAATAGCATACCGTGACAATACTGACCAGACATGAAATTTTAACAAGAATAACTGTGAATAGAAATCATTGGAAAGAACAAGTTCAATCATTATTTTAAACATGAAAAACCACCGGAATTTCGCATTTCTGATATCAACGTAGAGCCAGCTCAGGATCCATGAAATCCTACAACCACTGTAACAGTGTGGAGTTCCTTCTAGTTCTTTCACTTAATACACGATAGTACGATAGTAGGAAACTGTTATGTTAAATTTAACGATAAATTGATACAATACTAAATCTATAAAACTTTACAGCACAGCAGATTTGAAACTTATAAAAACATGTGCATATACACACAGGATATTTTATAAATGTTATAAATTCAGTAGTCTTTTTTCCAGCTTGCTATGCTATAATATGTACTGTATACCAATGGACTATCTTATAACAAACTAAATAGTTAATGCACAAAACGACCTATAATTAAAACACTTCACCGAATAAATAACTAAACAGCCATACGCACATCTAAAACAATCTACACATCGTCGAAAATACCCCTAGGGGGTGGTCCTACTCGTTTATAATTCCTAGTTTGATAACTATCAGAAAACCGTGGCTCCAGCTCTTCCCCACTGTCGAACCTCTCGTTGATTATCTTGTGAGTACTGATACCAAACCTTGCATCGATGTCTTCTGAACCATCAGGAGGAAAGCTCGTATCAACATCCTCAGAGCCAAACCTAGTTCCTTCGTAGGACTCCAAATTTCCAGAATCTCTCAATAGGTTTGAGCGTGTCGACTCTGTTAGTTCACGTGTTAGGGGACGAACTGCAAGAGTTATCTTACATTCAAAACAACTTTAAATATTCAGCAGTTTCTACCTGTATCTGTGCTGTTTCTAACACGAAATCTGCCAGCTGATGGGAACCTTTCTTGAAATTCGCGCCGCCTGCTTGAAGACTCTTCGGCTCGTTGGCGTTTTCGTTTTTCTAAAATAATTTGTAAACATGATTATGGTGCAACAATATCAAACCCTTTCAGCGGGTTTTTTTTAAATTAATTACAATTAAATACAATAATCAATAAAATTAACATAAGAATAATAGAAAACATACATAAATAACGAACTACCGAAGTATCACGACACAAATTCAAGTTGTTGGTTATGGTACCCAGAACTGAGGCAGCAATGCTAATTCTTTGAATTAGGAATGAAGTTGACCTTTTGTCTTTATTGACATTTGTAATTCTTTTGCCAATTTCTCTAATAAATTTCAGTGCATTTATGCCCCAAACTCCAAAAGTTTCAATAGCCAAAGGATAGAAGAGATCATTATTTTGTAAATTTAGATATTTTTTTTTTTCTCGGCAAGGAGTGCTGCTGAACCAACGTTTTTGAAAGAATTTAGAACATGGGATGCTGCCAAAGTGTCTATACAAGTAAAATCCCACACCACTGCCCTACCAAACTTCCATGGAATGAGTGATATTCCATCAGGACGCTTTACACCATCGCGGCTTGTACCAAAAGGCTCAAGAATGGCAGGAATTTCTGCAGAAATCAGAGCCTTCTTAATTAAGTCGTTAACTTCATGGTGACGATAAAAACGACCAAAACTATATCTACAACTCAAACCATGTAAACCAAACTCGTCTACAAGAGAATTGCATTTACAAAAATGTTTAACACATATGGGAGAACCTAGACGAAGGCCAACAGCAATTCTGAAAGATTCATTGTCCAGAAGAGTACCGAGAGAAGCAACTGGCAGAGCAATTAGCCAAGCCCCTGATTTAGCAGAAGAAACTGCCACGAGTCGAGCCTTAATTTGAGTATTGGAAGCCGACTCAAGCAAATCACTTGCAACTAAATTCAAAAGCGTGACCCGACACTTATTCACTCGACACATAATCATAGGACATTTAAGCACGGACAGTTAAACACACCGACATTTAAACACGCCGACAGTTAATCACACCGACATTTAAACACATATAAGCCGTTCACGACCTTTTTGGGACAGAGTTGGCTATGATTTTTTCTTTTCATGTTGGACTAACTGATTCGATGATGTAGCGGATGCAACTTTTTTTTCTGTCAGTGTTTGTTCGACATTATCTTGCCACCACATTGCCAGATTTATTATTTTAATATTCGTAAGAAAATAAATGATTTTTCAAATGTGTAAAAATCATTTTAATTTCGGTCAAAGGAAAAGTCAAAATGGCCAAAATAATTTTGTTACAACAAAAAATTTCCATTAAACGATGCTACTTCCAATTTAAAAAGGACAGACCAAATTTAAAAGAACGCCAGTCGATGTGGAGAATAGAGAATATCCGGCAACAATGTACCTATTCAGAAAATATAACCTTAAACTGAAAACAACCTAACCTAACACAAAAAGTGCCAATTTCCATTAGGGAGTTTAGTTACCACAGAGGTACTGCCAACAAAATTACTAGATGGTCATAGCCCCACCTGACCCAAAAAGATCGTGAACGGCTTATAGACATTTAAACACGCCGACAGTTAATCACACCGACATTTACACACGCCGACAGTTACGCACACCGACATTTTATACACATGGACAAATAAACACATTGCGTTTGAAGTGAATTCGGAATAGTAATAGCGTGTTAAGTAATGTACAGAAACATAACTTAATGTTACCCAAGACTGCAGTAAAACTAAAATATAAAAAAATATGGAGCTTTATTGATTATTATACATAATATTATTTATACATGCATACATATATATTAAAATACATGGGCAAGGGTTCGCAAATATTCGATTTTATTATCCGGATCGTAGCTTGCAACTATTCGTTCGACTCTGGTGTTAAGGTCTCTGTACTTTTTCTTCTCCGGAATGCGTTGACCACTTATATGCTGTAAATAATATGTGTGTTGCAATGCAATTTCTTTTTTTAGTCCACCGAGAAATCGCCAAACGGTAGGATGACTGCATTGAAATAACGATTGCAATCCAAAATGCCAACCTTCTATTGAATTAGTAGATCTTGCTAATCCTTCTGTGACAGATGTATATATATATATATAAGTTCCTTTCACTCCTCTTGGGAGCATAGGGCTTCTACAAAGAGCTTCCATCTGGTCCTATTAGCGGCAATAGCTTTCACTTCTCCCCAAGACTTGCCCATGTTTTCGGCTTTTTTAAGTACAGAGCGTTTCCATGTCATCTTTGGACGCCCTCTTCTTCTGCTTCCTTGTGGGTTCCAATCAAGCGCCTCTCTCGCTATGCTGTTCCGAGGTGTTCGTAGGGTGTGGCCTATCCACTTCCACTTTCGCCGTTTTATTTGGGATTTCATGTTTTCTTCTTTCGTTCTTCTCCAAAGGTCTTCATTGTTAATAGTGTTTGGCCAATAGATGCGTAGGATTCTTCTAAGACATTTATTTATGAAAACCTGGATGCGATTTGTTATTTCATTTGTCACCATCCAAGATTCGCATCCGTACAATAACACAGATTTGACATTTGAGTTGAATAGGCGAAGTTTTGTATTGTATGAGTATTGTGATGAATTCCAAATTTTGTTCAAAAGACTAAACGCTCCTCTAGCTTTCTGAATTCTGCTTTTCACGTCTGCCAAAGATCCTCCGTCGTTAGTTATGATGCTGCCAATGTAAGTAAAACTGGAAACCTCTTCTATGAGCTGATTTTGATAGAGGAACCTATTATGTGATTGGTTATTAATACGCATTTCTTTAGTTTTTCGGACATTTATCTTTAGCCCTACTTTGGATGCTTCTTCTTGTAAGCGGTGGAGTTTCTCGTTCATGTCATTGAAAGTGTGCGATAGGAGACAAATGTCATCAGCGTAATCTAGGTCTTCGAGTCTTTGTTGGAAATTCCATACTATGCCACGTTGAGTATTATTTGTTTCTGTTAGGACTTCATCCAGAATCAGATTAAATAATAGCGGAGAGAGGATACATCCTTGTTTAACTCCAATTTTTACTGGGATCGGATCACTTGCTTTCCCTTTATGACTTACTCGACATGAGGTGCCATGATAGAGTTCTTTGATGAGATTAATTATTTTTGTGGGAACACCTTTTGTAGCAAGCATCTTCCATATCGCTGAGTGAAGTAGGCTGTCGAAAGCTCTCTCAAAGTCTATAAATAGAATATAAAGTGAGGTGCGCCATTCGCAAGATTGTTCTATTATAAGACGTAAGGTGTTTATTTGTTCCGTGCAGGATCTGTGTGGTCTAAAGCCAGCTTGTTCTTTCCTCAGTTTTGGTTCTAGGTGCTTCGAAATTCTGGTTAGTATAATTTGTGTTAGTAGTTTATTGATTGAATTAAGGAGTGTTATTCCTCTCCAGTTCTGACAAATAGTTTGATCGCCTTTCTTAGGAATTTTAATTATGAGCCCTTCCTTACACTGGTCTGGGATTGTCTCCGTAGTCCAAAAATCCATTATCAGTGGGTGAAGTACATCCGTTATTAATAAAGGACAAGCTTTAAGTATATCTGTTGGTATGTTATCAGGCCCAGGTGCTTTACCAGAATTGAGTCTCAGCAAGGCATGCGTGATTTCTCGTTTGGTGGGTGGTTCTATACTTATTCCGAGGGTATCGGGAGCTTGCTCTAGTTCATATTGTTCTGGGACTGCATTTTGTTCTGAAACGTCTAGCATTTCTTTAAAGTGCTCATACCATCTACTTAGATGTTGGTCGTTAGTATAGAGTTTATTTCCAAGTTTATCTTTTAGGACCGGGCACTCATGTATGAAGTTTTTGTTGGCTAGTTGTTTTGTTATTTTGTATAGTTCTCTATTATTTCTCAGTTCAGCTGCAGTTTGCGCCCTTGTAGCCATCGTCTCTGTCCAGTTACGTTTATCTTTTCTTGCGCTTCTTTTAATGGCTGTGTTTGTTTCTTTGTACGCTCTTCGTAAAACATCCTTCAGTTCTTCCGTTTGAGCACTATGTATTTGACCTTTTATACGGCGTCTTCGTTCAATCAAGTCCCAGGTGGCTTGTGTTATCCACTCCTTTCTCTTTGGATTTTTTCTTTCCTAACGTTTCTAGGCTGGCTTCTATAAGACATTTTTCAATTTGCTTCCAATTTTCGGTCTGGTTATCTTCCACTAGTTGTAGCAATTCCAATTTCCTTGATATATTTATTTTGAAATTTGATAGAGTCTCGCGGTTTTCTAGGCGGTCCAAGTTTAATTTTGTTCGATTTATTTTACTATTTGGTTTGATTGCAGCTACTTTTAATCTGACTGTGCCAATTACTAGGTGATGGTCACTAGCCACGTCAGCACCTCGGTAGCTGCGGACATCTAGTAGGGATCCTCTCCATTTTTTGCTAATCGCTAAGTGGTCAATTTGATTGGTAGTTCTGTTGTCTGGACAGATGACAGATGTATGGTGATTCCAAATTTCTGGACTGAAAAGTGAATTCCGACGGCGACCGTTCCGCATTTGCCGTCCGCGAACGTAACATTAAGTTATGTTTCTGTGCATTACTTAACACGCTATTGCTATTCCGAATTTACTTCAAACGCAATGTGTTTATTTGTCCATGTGTTTAAATGTCGGTGTGATTAACTGTCGGCGTGTTTAAATGTCTATGTGTTTAAATGTCGGTGTGATTAACTGTCGGAGTGTTTAACTGTCGGTGTGTTTAACTGTCCGTGCTTAAATGTCCTATGATTATGTGTCGCGTGATTAAGTGTCACCGAACCATTCAAAAGTGGTCTACCCCATCCCTTCTGCATTCTCTGTTGACTTTCAGACAAAGTTAAACTTGTAGAAATCTCCAAACTCTCGTTAAAATTTATATTAAAAGTTCCAAAAAAAGATGGAAAAATTTGCTTCATTAAAGGTTGATCGCACACAAAAGAAGACAAGAAACAAGGAATAGCAAAAGAGGAAATAAATCTAATACCTCAACCACCAAGGTCAACAGGCAAAGACGCTTGTTTCCAAGTAATTTCATTAATAATATTGCTGGAGATTCTTTCTAGGGATTGTCTAAAGAGATTGTGAATTTCTTCCAGGATGGATGAAAAATTCCATGTACGATGACACCTTAAAAAAATAAATAAATGTTGGTACTGCAAGACAATGTTCCAGGTCACAAGGGGGCTAAAATCACCACCGCAGGCTTGCCAGACTTCGGGTTCCCTTCTCAGTATATTCAAAGGGACCTTCCATAACAGTTACACGCTTGTTAAAAATACTGTAAAGATATCCGTTGCTGGCTCTTGGACTATCAAGCCCAAGAGATTTAGATTGTTTGACAATAGATTCAAGGTCATTTAAAACAACATTGCGATTATCACCTAAAGAGCCATCGTCTAGGTACCAAGCATTAAACTGGCTACACAGAGATTTAACTTCTTCTTCTTCTTCTTTTCCTTATATCCTTTCAGGGTGTCGGATGTGAGGTCCAGTCCTTCCACTCCTTTCGGTTCTTTGCCATTCTTTTCATATCTGCCAATGTTTTGCCCCTCTTGATGCCCATTTCTTCAATCCTTTGTATCCACTGCTTTCTGGGTCTACCCCTTTTCCTCTTTCGTCCTCCTGTTGATTCTGTGATCTTTTTTAGTAGCGATTGTACCATCTTAGTTGCTTCCTTTCTATAAAGTCCATTATTCCTTCTTGTCTTAGAGTATGTCTAATTCTTTCGTTCATCTCTCTACCCCATTTGGTCTTCCCTGCGATTCTTCTTAGGAACTGCATTTCAACTGCATTGATCTTGCTTTCATGTTTTTTGTTTATGGTCCATGTCTCACTCCCGTATGTTAATGTTGGTCTCGCTATTATGTTGTATACTTTCAATTTCACTTGCTTGTCCATTTCTTGTTTTTGTAATATTGGTTTGTTGATTGCATAATATATGTTCCTCGTCTTTTTCATTCTATGTGCTATGTCCACTTCTATTCTTCCATCATTTGTTATTACTGAACCAAGATATTCTACTGCTGTGACTACTTCTATTGTATTCTCGTTTATTTCTATTTTTCTTACCATCTCCGTTTTTTGTTATTTATAATCATCATTTTTGTTTTGTTAGTGTTTACCTCCATTCCCATGTTCTCTATTTCTTCACTCCATATTTTAACCTGTTTCTTCATTTTATTGTGAGTGTCTGCTATAAGTATTATATCATCTGTGTACATTAGATTGTCTACTTTGATTGGCCTTAGTTGGTAATGTACTATTTGTGATTGCAAATGTTGTGTTTTTGTTCTTGTGTTTAATAAAATTGTGTCCATCACTGTTATAAATAGAAGTGGACTAAGGCTGTCTCCCTGTTTTATTCCTTTTGCCATAAAGAACGTGTCAGAAGCTTCATTCATATGTACTTTTCCTTTAACATTCTGGTACATGTTTTTAATATTTCTGATGAGTTTCCTTGGTGTTTGTAATTCCGATAAATACCTCCATATGTGACTTCTATTTATATTTTCAAACGCTGCCTTTAAATCTATGAGTATAACAAACAGTTCTCCTCCTCTTTCTATTGCTCTTTCTGTTATATTTCTTATTATGTGTATGTTGTCTGTTGTTTGTTTTCCTTGTCTGTACGCTGCTTGTTCATCGGCTAGCTTATGACCTATGTAGTGTATTAGTTTCTTTTGTAGCATCTTCGTATACATCTTAAATACTGTAAAGGAAAGGCAGATGGCTCTGTAGTTTTCACATTTTCCTGTTTCTCCCTTTTTGTAGATTGGAATAATTATGTTGTTTTCCCAATCCTCTGGTATCCGTTTATCTCTCCATGCTTTCTTAAATATTTCATGTATCCATATCTTCCCTTTAGGGCCCATGAATTTTATCATCTCTGCCTCGACACCATCTGCCCCCCCTGCCTTGCCTAGTTTAAGTGTACCAATTGCCTCTTCTACATCCTTAATTTCGATATCTATTGCGTTTTCTTGTTGTTCCTCATCTGTATCTTCGTATTCATCTTCCTCTTCCTGTTGGTTTCGGTTTTCTTCAAATTTTTCCTCGTAGTATTCCTTCCATACTTGTAGAATTTCTGTTGTTTCCGTTTTTAATTCATTGTTTTTGTTTCTAATTCCTCTTACTTCTTTTCCTTTGGTTCTTCTTATCTTTTTTACTATTCCCCAAAAATGTTTGATGTTTTTAGTATATAGTTCATCTAGTTCCCTTCTGAACTCTTCCCAGCATTGAGTCTTTGCTTTTCTTATGTCTATTTTGGCTTTGTTTCTTTTTCTTATATATTCTTCTTCGACCTCATGATTTTTGGTGTATATATATTTTTTCCATGCTTTTTTCTTCTCTCTAATTGCTCTCTTTACCTCTTCGTTCCACCATCTGGTCCTCTTGGTGTCTTGTTTAAATTTCTTTATTCCACAGATCTGTCTGGCGTTCTTTATAAGTGTTTCTTTGAATTTTTTTCATACTTCTTCCACTGTCCCTTCCTTTCTTTTTAGTTCAAATTTTTCGAGTTCGGCATCTGTGTTATTCTTGTACTTTTCTGCCCTATCAGTATCTTTTAGTCTATATACTGGTATTCTCTCGTATTCTTTTTTATCTTTTTCTGTAATATTTATGTCGTTTATTAATGCTCTTACTAATCTGTGTTGGGTGGAGAGTTCTGCTTCTCCTATTGTTTTCACTTCATCTATTTTTTGTTCCAGTATCCTCGTGTATACCACGTAGTCTATGAGGCTTCTTGCTCCTTGTTCGTCTGCTACATAAGTGTATTTTTCCTCTAGTGGTTGGTACCAATATGTATTACCGACTATTAGGTCATTTGCTATACCGAATACGGTCATTTTTCTCCCATTTCTGTTCTGTATCATTTCTCCGAATTGTCCCAAACTGCCTAATCCTGTGTTTATGTTCTACCTACCATTGCATTCCAGTCCCCTAAAATCATTATTTTGTTACTCTTTTCTTTCGCTCTATCTATCGCCATTTGTAGTTGTTCGTAGAATTCTTCCCTCTTATTTACTTCTGCTCCCTCTACTGGAGCATATATTTATTTGTATTATGTGAAAAATTTGACCCAAGTCTACTTCTATTGCTATTATTCTTGTATTGATTGATTCTGCTTTTATTACTCTTCTGTTTAATCTATCGGCAATAATAATTCCCACTCCTTCTTTACTTCTTTGTCCTGGATCTGTTCCTGAGTAATATAACGTATAATCATTTGTTAGCTTTATATTTCCTTTTCCTTGTTTCTTCGTTTCACTTATTCCTAAAATATCTAATTTGAACCTGCTCATTTCTTCCGTATGTTTATTTTATTCACGCCTTTCATTACTGCTGGTATTCTCCTTTCGTGTTTTCTTTCTGTTTCTGTTTCTTTTGCTATTGTATCATAATTCTTTGATATCTTGTATTCTGCATTGTTTTTAATTTTATATGTTGTTCCTGTATAATTGTATTTTTTCTTCTTAGCTAAATCTTTAACCTTTTTCATAGCCATTTTTTCTTCGGTCGTCATCAGAGATTTCTTTGTAACTATGTTTGCTCGTGTTTTGAAAATCTACTCGTCTTCGTTATCTTGAGCAATTTTTCTCGTAGTTCCACCTCATCGTTGCTTTCTGGAGATCTCTGGCTCATAGTTCTTCCTTTTTTTGAGATCTCTTTTTCTGAAGTACTTTTCGGATCGTCCATACTTAAGTCATCTTCCATTCTCTTTTGGCTATCTCTTGTCTTCTCTTCTCCATCCTCTGCTTCCTCCTCATATGCGTTTTTCCTATCCTGCTTATCCAGTTGCTTTAGTCTATCCAGTGAAACTACCTCTCCATTTATTACCAGTCTATTATATCTTAGGATGACATGATGACCATTTTGCCTATATTGTTTCATATATGTTATTAATTCCCTCCGTTGTTCCTGAATTTCTTTTGAGTAGTTTTCCTCGAGATAGATTTTGGTGCCCTTTAGTTTTTTTGTTGCTTTTAGATATTGTCTGGTAGAATGTACAACAGCTTCACAATCTCCTCTAGTTCCGAAACCAAATTGTAAAGGACTTTTAAATAAAAACAAATTTTGGCAACAAGTCTTCTGAAGAAGTTACCTATGGCGATCAGTCTGATTCCCCCACCTTTCTTTGCCAGAGCGCAAAGTGAAGCACCATATGAAGTTATGCACACTTCAGGGGTCACTGCCAGAAAGCATGAAATTTCATAGAGACGTAAGGGAGGTGAGAAGAATATCACCGGATGCTCCCGCGCTGTAACTCAACATATCTTGAACATGAGAAGGTCTCAGTAAATCCAGACCACCAGCAGAACTAGAATTGAACGAATGGACTGCCATGATTACCTCTTGTCTTGAGATCGTCAACGGAACTATATCAGATGGCAGATCTGGAAGATTTTCTTGAGTTCCCGGAGGATGTTTGGTTTGCAATGAAGACATTGTAGCTTCTGAAAATTCGGAGACAGTGTCATTGGAACCGAGGATTCATACTGCACCAGAAAGATATCCATCTGAAACCTTGCCAATGATCTTCTTAACATTATTTCCAGAAAGAACTTCTCTTCTCTTTTCTCTAGGATATGAAGTTATTTTCGGCAAGGCGTTATTGAAATTTTTCAATATAATAGATGTAATCGAAGTATTTTTTCTACGTTCATGTGGAACTTGAAGATATTTGTACGAAAAAGTTAGTAAATTTTACCAAGAATCTAAATCGTTAGTTTTAACATAATATTCAATCATTTTTGCAAGAGTAGAAGCAGCCAGAAGCCTAGTAGCTTTCGGAAGTATTTTTACTACAATAGACGAACTCTTAAAAGACGCGAGACGTGTACGAAGGCTTGATCCATAATTACTAGATGATATTTTAAATTGTTCAATTTTAGATTCTTTATAAGCCTTGTTCTTGTGTATTTTGAGATTGATAAAAAGGTTTCCACAAATATCACAAGGTAATTTTTTGGACTTCTTTTCATTGACGACGGGATACCTTGAACCATGATCGATGCTGGATTCAACAGGACCTCATCTTCTTTCGGCTTCACAATCCCGCGGGATTATAGCCCCTTCGTTTGAAGGATGTTTGATCCATGAAATGGGCTGGATCAGAGCCCTTTTCCTTTCTCTTCTTCAACTTTATTTTTATTTATAGTTACAGTTTTTGGTGTATTCTTGCTTCTTCTGTAATTTTTCTCAATTTTTTTCTATCTTCACACAATTTTCTCTAATTTCTTGCTCCGAGGGCTGCCAAATCTTGTAAAACAGCATCCCACCATCTGATTCTCGGCCTGCCTCTTCTTATTTCTGTGGGTCTCCACTTAGTTGTCACCTTCATCGGATCATCTTGCTGGGCTCTCATAATGAATCCTAGCCATTTTAGACGCTGCACCTTTATAAATCATACAATGTTCTCTCTCTTCATTTCTTGGTCTATCTCGTGGATCATCATAGGTCTGCATTCGTCATCGTTTACTTTAACTGGGCCTAGTATAATTCTGAGAATTTTTCTTTCAAATCTTTTTAGTTCGTCTTCTTCTTTCTTTGTTAGCGCAGACGTTTCTGTTGCGTACGTTACAATGAATCTTATTTGTTTTATAAATCCTTAATTTTATATATTTACTGAGATGTTTATTGCTGTAATACCCTTTGTTTCCTTTATGTATTTTGCTTTAATTTGTCCCTAGCCAAATATGGAGATCGGTGTGCCCAGGTAAATAAACGTGTTGACAACTTCAAAATTATAGTCTCCTACTTGAATTCTATTACCCGCATTTTCTCTGATTGTGCTGAGCTTCATGTATTTTGTTTTCTTTTTGTTAATCAATGGTCCTACGTTTTTTGCTTTGTTATCTATGTTGAGTATTCTCTCCTGCAGTCCTTTTATCGATCGGGCAATTATTGTGAGGTTGTCTGCATAAGCTATTAATTTGTGCCTCTCGGTTAATTACTGTGCTATGTATTATAATGGTTTACTGCTCACGGCAATTCTGGTTGCCTAACTAACACTGAAATGAATAATTTCAAAATGAGCACAGAATTAAATATTTTATTTATTGCAAGAAAGTCAATAATTTTATACTAATAAATGCACGTGAGATGAGTAGCAGTAATTATAATTTGAGTGAGAAAGGTTGGCATTAGATAGGGCAGGATGCGGAAGGGTTATGTTTAGCGTGTCAGTCAATAATTGATGCTAGTTATGGCAAACGCAGCTTAATTTGCGTACCTGACAAATTTGAGTTTAGTAACGTCCACAATAATGTGAAATTCAAATAATACAAAAATGGTTTGTGAAGTACAAAAATTATAAGAGCGTTATGATTAAAATTTTGTATTATCCGCAAACGGCAAGACAACTGATGGGTAATGCAAAGCAGTACGAAGAAGTAAATATTGCAAAGAGCAAGTAGGCTACCTATCAAAAGAACACACACATCGTGCAGTGCTAAATGAACCCATGTAAAACAGTGCTTTAAAAGCAGAGATTTAAAGTGTAAAAGTGACAATTTCCAAGAAACTATAGTTCATAAGTTAAAAAATGATATCAAAACTCACTTCCATAAAAGCAATTGCAACTCTAGGTTAGTAGGATACGAGCCAGTCAATTGTTTTTAATATCGAAAACAAGTAAAATTTGTTGGAAGCAAAAGGTGCTCCCAGTTTTGGTGTAAAATTGTTAATAAAAGTTATTTGTTGAGCCCAAAAAGTGTTTTCCATATTCACCAGTGTGCAGGGCATCTTTGAGAGTGGTTTTCGTCATGGCGGCACATCCCAGTGGGTAGCGATCAGCTTGATGGAGTATCATCCGACTTCGGATCCCCTCTTTGACTACATGGAGGTATCCGCCAGCAACAATCTCATGTGCTACACTTGGAACAGACTTTCCCGAGTGCCTGGCTAGCTCAGTCGGTAGAGCATGAGACTCTTAATCTCAGGGTCGTGGGTTTGTGCCCCATGTTGGGCGCTATTTTATTGTAATCTGTGTGATACGTCAATATTTATTTGTTATTATATATAACCTAACCTACGTAAGTAGACATGTGTTCTATCACACACCTCTCAAGTTATTTTCGATTATTATTGCGCTAATCTCTCTTGCTCTGAGCTCTATATTACAGAATATATAGCAAGAGATGCACTCATAAACTGCACATTCTTGAGTTGCATTGATTGCAATTGTTGAAGTTATTAAGCCTGGAAACCTGAGACGCAAACCTAACCTCAATTTTTTGGGTGTCGGTGCTTGAGGTGGACTTTTTTCTCTCCGGATGAGGCATCAGCGAGATCCTGAGTGAATTTATCGGCCAACTTTAATTTCTGGAAGGAGTTTTATTCCCTATTCCAACTTCGGCCAAGGTATCAACAATCCTACTAGCCATGTCAGGAAACTGTGCAGCATGCAGCAAGACCTGCCACGGGGGTAAATTCTTCAGCTGTGATAGCTGTAAAAAGCGTCTTCACCCAGAATGCGCCGAACTCACGGCCTCGGAGGTCAAGGTCATGGAATTACGTGGAAAAAGAGAGCTCTTGCTATTTTGTATAGAATGTAAATCTAGCCTTAAAATTCTGCCAGCTGTTGTTGCTCAATTCAACAGTCTGTCTATTCTGGTAACAAGTCTCTCTGAAAAAGTCGATAACCTGGAGAAGCAGAAAACTAAACTTGAAAACTCTATTATAGACGAAGTAGAGGAGAGAACCCGTCGTAAAACGAATGTAATTGTTTATAACGTGGAGGAGCAACGCTCCAGCTCTGTAACATCGCGATTTGAATCTGATAAAAAAGCAATTCTGGATATTTTGAGTAACATGATTGATATTGCTGATAATGATATTAAGAGTTGCTACAGGTTAGGAAAGTTCGAAAATGATAACAAGCGCCCGTTAAAAGTCATTCTGAAAAACCGTGAAACTGCTCTTTCTATATTAAAAAACAAATCAAAATGTCATTCTCCGGTTAAAATTGCGAGCGACTTGACAGTAATGCAACGGAATCAGTTAAACGTTCTCAGATCCGAACTAGAATCCGTAAATAAGGACACTGTCACCAAAACTATCAAATATATTCGCGGTAAGCCAACTATTGTTGACATTAACCAAAGCGGCAACTCGCAGTCAAAAAACGGCGTATCCAAAAAAACTCAAATCTAGCAAGTAACACTGAGGTCAAAATTTATTATCAAAATGGCAGAGGTCTTAGATCGAAAATCAAAGAAGTTGAAAAATATTGTTATATATTAGATGCTTATGATATTGTTGTCTTAACTGAAACTTGGCTATGCCCTGCAATTAATAGTACTGAATTCAAACTAGACAATTTTGTAATTTATAGAAATGATAGAAACCTGAACAACAGTTCATGCTCTAGAGGGGGGGGTGTCCTAATAGGTATAAAGAAGAATTTTAAAAGCGTTATTTTAGAGTATCCACAAAATGTTGAACATTTGTTTATCCGAATCGTTGACTCGTCTTTAAATTGTATTATAAGCTCTGTTTACTTTCCGCCCTTAACAGCCGATATTATTTTTCAAGCATACTGTAATACTCTGGAATCATTGGATTTGGTATACCCTAAAATTAATTGGTTGTTGCTGGGGGACTACAATTTGCCTAATGTCTCGTGGTGTACAATAGACCATGCGTGCGTTCCGATTTTTAAAGATTCAGCCACTCTGAGGGAGAGATCATGCGCTAAACTTTTATCTGATTCTCTTTCTTATCTGAACATAGTTCAACATAACTACGTCACCAATAAAAGTAATGTAGTTTTAGACTTGGTATTTTCCAACTCAAATATGTATGCGGTATCTCTTGCCCCTGAATCGATTGTAGAAATCGATGCTTATCATCCTCCTCTATGTATGATATACAAATACTTAGCAGACACTGTCGAGGATCAGTCTGTGGATTGGTATTATGATTTCGAATCTGCTAACTATTCTGGCATCTCGGACTTTTTGTGTAATCTCTATTCTGAGTTTTTCATTGATTCTTCGTTATCGTGCTGCGAGTTAACTACTATTTTTTATGGTAATCTTTATACATGTATAGATCAATTTGTTCAAAAAAAGCGCAAATGGAGTTCAACATTTCCAGCGTGGTATAGTAAGGAGCTTAAGACTTCAATTGCTCGAAAGAAGGAAGCACACATGGCATACAAAAAGTATTGCTCTCCGCTTTACTATACCTTATTTTCTAATTTGAGGCGTAGATGCAAACTACTAGCGAAAATGGATTTTGAAAAACACAATGATAACATACAAAATTTCATCACGCAAAATCCCAAAAACTTTTGGAGATATGTCAACTCAAAAAAGAATACTAATACTCTTCCGAATATAATGACTTTTCAACAAGTCATGTATAATGATTCCATTTCTATCTCCAACGCGTTCGCTGAATATTTTTCAAGTTTTTACAGGCCTTCAAATGGTCTAGTGGATGTATCCCTAGATGATCAGACTCCATACAATATTAACTCGATTGTTCTTTCACTATCGGACGTATTTGCGGGGATAAATGGACTTGATGTTGGCAGGAGCGCAGGGCCGGATGGTATTCCTCCTATTCTACTCAAAAACTCAAATTTTATCTTTGCTCAGATATTGAAAATTTTATTCGATAAATCGCTGTCTGAAGGTTCGTTTCCTACTGAATGGAAGGCATCATACATTACCCCTATCCATAAGTCCGGGGATAGAAACGATATTACCAATTATAGACCTATTTCGATATTGAGCGTAATTCCAAAGTTATTTGAATCCTTGTTAATAGATAAATTAAAAGGAGTTATTTGTCCTCATCTTACGGATAGGCAATTCGGATTTATGAATAAAAGAAGTATAGATGCGAACTTGGTGTATTACACTCAATATATACTTGACTCTTTAGAAAATAAACATCAAGTAGACAGCATCTATACTGATTTTAGCAAAGCATTCGATTCGGTGAATCACTCCTTACTGTTAGCTAAACTACATACTTTTGGAATATCGGGCTCTTTATTAGAGTGGTTCCGTAATTATTTAACTAACAGAGTGCAATATGTTAGGGTTTTCAATACATGTTCAAGAGAAATTACGGTTTATTCAGGAGTTCCACAGGGATCACACCTGGGTCCCTTGCTATTTATCATGTTCATTAATGCTCTGCATTTAGTTCTGAAAGACGTAGAAGTGTTGCTATTTGCTGACGACTGTAAGATCTTCAAACGTATAGAGGCAGACGAGGACACTGTAGTTTTGCAGAGGGCATTAGATCGGTTTGCAACCTGGTGTGAGAGAAATGATCTAAACTTAAATCCAGAGAAATGTAAGTGTATATCTTTCTCCCGTGCCAGAGCTCCCTTGTCTGAGGACTATAAAATAAACTCGGTGTCCTTAGCTCGAGTATTTACTATCCGCGATCTTGGGGTAATCTTCGATTCTAAACTGTCTTTCTCGCAACAAATAGATTTCACAGTTAATAAAGCAAATCAACTTTTGGGGTTTATTAGGAGAGTTTGCTTTGAACTTAGGTCGGTTTCTACTATTAAGACTTTGTATGTTATGATTGTGCGACCCTTATTAATGTTCGGCTCAATAGTGTGGTCTCCAAACTTTAAAGTGTACATTGATCGGCTGGAGACGGTCCAACATAAATTTTTTAGAATTGCAGCGACGAGACTGGGATTGCAGGACCCATTTTGCGATCACAACTATCATGAAATATCTATAACGGTACAAATTCCCTCACTCGAGTCCCTGAGGAAATATTTTGATCTGCTTTTTCTTTACAAATTAGTAAACGGACAACTGGACTGCCCCCTTCTTTTGAGTCAATTGATGTTCAAGGTGCCTTCACGGCCCTCGAGATCAGTCACCACCTTTGCCTTGTCAACTTATACGTCGTGCTACACCTTAAACAATCCTCTAACCCGTATATGCGCCATGTGTAATGATCTCTCATGTGATATTTTAGATCCTAGTTTGAGTCACTTTTGTAAGGTAGCAAGGAGTACTATTTTTGTTTTTGAGTGAACGAGCCATGTCGTCACTATCGTCGGAATTAATGATATGTTATTTTTCATTTTTTTCTGTAAAAGGACTTCGAGTCCGTCCATACTTGTAATAAAATAAAAATAAAATTATTTTTACAAAAAATTAGGGGACGATCATTACAGTATATTTACTTTTCTTATGATACCTTCCCGAACTAGATTAAATAGTGAAGCGGATATTATGTCGCCTTGTCTTACTCCAGTGCTGATTTTGAATTTTTCCAGTATAATCTCCTTCTACTTGAACCACTGCTTCTGTGTCTTATAGGGTCATTTTGATTAGGTGTATTAGTTTTGTTAGTATTTTCAGGTCTTCTAGAATATTTATCATGCTTCTCCTGTCTACTGTGTCAAAAGGATATTTAATGTCAATGAATATGATGTGTAACTCGATATCAAATTCCACTGCTCTTTCTATGATCTATTGTAGGATATGTATGACATTGGTAGTTGAATGTCCAGGTCTAAAACTTTGTTGGTAGTGTCGTAATACTTGTTCTGCGTGCAGGATTAGTCTATTATTGAGGATTCTTGAAAGGATTTTGTATGTAACATTTAGTAGTGAGAGAAGCCACGTAGCGCAGTTGGGAAAGCGCTAGGCTTGCATTACGCAAGTCCTTGGTTCGAATACCGCGGGGGTCGGAATTTTTCCACAGCGTTGACAATTGAAATCAGACTCGGTGAGACCATTTGCAGTTGGGCACCAAATTAACTGTGCTCTACTCAGAACCACAGATCTAAGAGAGAGAGAGAGAGTAACAAGGTCAACACATCACAAAGACACACACTGCACACAATGGTTGCTGCGTAAGCACAAAAGCCACGCTCCAACTCTGTAACCTGAATCTGGGGCAAGTTGAGCATTGTGCCTCCAGATGGTACCATACGAAGCACCAGCCTCTACATTGCATTTTGTTTGTTTTATTTTATTGTAAAAATATCTCATGTTTTTTCGAGCTAGTTTTTTCTATTTTCTCTAAGTTCGTTTTTATCCATTCTTTTTTCTTCAACTTGCATGGTTTGGTCGCTATATTTCTCTTCCCTTTATATTGTATTAGTGTCAGTCGAGTTTAGGTCTGTTGTTACTGCTTTTAGGCCTTGAGTTTTCGTTTTATCGTGGAGTGGGCACTCCTGTACACATCGTTTGACAGATTCCCATGTGGAAATCTTAAGAAGAGGCTTAATATATATGTATTTCACAGTTTCCGTTTACCGCTTCGCCTTGCCATTATCATCATGGGCTTTGAATGTGCCCCCTTTGGGGGGATAATTCCAGGTTCTTTCCATCAGCCACTTTCCGTTGTTATGGTGCAGCTTCTTCAGGCATTTTAGAGCAGTTGTTTGAGATGTGTCCATCTACAGCTACAATGGATGTCGGTCGCAGCTAAGCAAAGCTCCTTCAGGTACTGTTTTAATGTAATAGTTTGTATTGTGCCTGGGTTAAAGTGTACATAGTGTTTTGCCGAAGTGCTTGACAGTTCGTGTAACGTTGCGATTGTAGTATTTACTATTAAACCAGTGTAGTGGCTAACCTGTCAATTTAATTCATTACCGTCAGATTTCATGTTCCTGCTTAACTTTACGTCGTGGCAATTGAGGTGTGTGTCGCAATTGTCCCACGTTTAGTTGATCACCATTATTTAGTACTGTTTATTGAGTCAGTGTTTTGATTGTTCAATGTTGCTACCGTTTACGAGTCATTTCATTATTTGATGTCAAGTGTACCAAATCTAAATAAATTAGGTCGTTTACGTAATTTATATATTTAACCATTACTAACCCATTTCATACCCTTATTTACTGTTCATTTACATATTTTTGCTAATACAGTTCATTGTTATTTAACTGTGGTTTTCTTATGATGTTTACGATTTTTGCATGCGACTTGTGTGTTTTTCTTTTGTGAAAGGAGTTTAGCAAGCTGTTCAAGAGAATTTCCCGCAAGGTAATTTCGATGCTGCTGTACGTGGCTCGCTGACCAGGTCACTGGCAAGGTTTTAGTTAAAAGGTGTACTCAATCTGCTTCCACTTTCCTCAGTGAGCTCACCTGTGCATTTTGCCCTTGTAGGAACATGGGGGTGCCTTGGCAATTAAGATCTGCTTTTCTGTTATTAGGCCATTGCCCTGTGTAATATTGTGTTGAACCTCATTCGCTCCGCTGAAGCTAGGTAGGCATCTCTTTTGTTACGGGCTGGGGCAGTGGTCCTATGTAATTCCTTCCCGAATTTGTGTTAGTTTATGCGCTAGTCTTTTAGCATTGCTTGTATCGTCAAGTCAGTTTGTAATGCAACAAGCTGTCATCCCAATATGGTGCCATTGTTTGCCATTGTTGTTATAATATCGATTTAGCCGGTAACAAACTGTTTAGATTTTATGCCGAAACAGACTGGAGCGTTGTCGTCGTTATCGTTTTGCCCCATCACAGGTATTTGCTGGATGTTCTACCTTTCTTCTTCACACAGGGTTCCAGTTTAAATAAAGCTTTACTGGTTCTGTTGTTGTGTGGTACATCCTATCATCTCCATTTTTTTCCATTACGGTCTTCATTATTGGATTTTGGTTTGTTCTGTTCCACAGTTCTGCCATTGATAATTATTTTGGGGAGGTGTTCTTAAAATGTTCAAACATTTATAATTTTTTAGTCTTACATTTTTAACTTGAACTGTATTTTTTGGAATATCATAAATAAATAAATATTGATAAAAAATGTAGTTACGAGCATGACAGTTTGTTAAGTGCATTTAATATTTCGTGAACAATACTGTTGGTGTCACCTTTTTAGACCCTTGGGAATTATACTGCAGGCTTCTGAAGCTTTTACAAGTAATATTAAACATTTCTGTAATGGTACCTCTCCTGTCACACATCTCCCTCTCTCTCTTGTAGTGGTGCCAGCATACATACATCAAACAAGTAGAGACACTCATGCCAAATGTTGAAACCTGTTGAGAGTGCCTGGGGCAGTAACTCGAGGGGTATTTCTAAGCTTCACTATCAGATGGCAGCACAAAGTTCTACCAATTACAGCCAGTTACTGACTCTGCTACCAATCATGTGATCAAGTAGTGGCGCCATCTGTTAGTACTATCGGAAAGTACCCCCCCAGGAGCCGTCCAAGGTCATCCAAATCGGTATTTTGACATCAAAGGAACCGACAATGAATGTCTCTGTTTGATTTATGTACGCTGGTGGTGCCTTCCTTTCAGTTTAATACCTTTCTATTAGATGCCGCTACGGTGACCATTTTAGATTTTTGTCAACATTTTGGTACAAATACCGTGTTTCTCCGCCCTAAGTACTCTGATCTTTGCATCATTCTCGTCTCAGACAGAAAAACTTGTTAACCAACTACCGAATCAAGCAGATGTGTTTCGAGCATTTGCCCTAGTGAATGAAAAATTCTACTGCTACCATGTCGCCTTAGTGTTGTTCAAGGAGTTATTGTATTGTTTTATCACCCTACTGATATTAAACTTCGGCTAGATCTGATAGAATGTGTCTCGAATTAAACCAGTGCTCAAGTCAGGTGTCGCTATTGTATCTTTTCGTACTAATAACATTTCCGAATGCAGTATTTTAAGATTCCTTCGGGCGGCTTAGTTAAAATAATTTCCAGTTAAGTTGGGACAATTCTTGGTGAAATAAAGCATTCTTTACGTAATCGAATTGCCAGCGCCGTTCCTGGGTTTTTTGTGTAAAAAGACTTGCTTTAGGAACTCGGCATTATGGGGGACATTATCGTTTTCAAGTCTTCTTCTTTTTCTTCTTTTTCCTCTTATAGACCACTTAAAGGACATTATCGTTTTCAAGTCTTCTTCTTGTTCTTCCTTTTATTATAGGCCACTTAACGAAAAAGCAGTTGTATGAGCCCACTTTACTCGTAAGCCAGATAGGTGGCTAACATTGTCCGTCGAAAGTGAAGAAGAGTTCCCTTATGACGAGTTAACAACTACCGCAGGTGTTAGCGTGGTAGCCGAAGAGCATAGGACTTTAAAATCCCAGTGTAGTTGCCGGGGATTGAACCTGGTTCAGCTGCCGCCTGTTTAATCTCAAATTAAACAAATTTAAATTTCATTGTTAAATTTAAGAAATACAGTTCAATAGGTTTAAAAATGCAAATTTAATTTCACATGCTTTCGTTCAGGAAGTTTAAAATGTCACAACTGCAAGTTAGCAACCTGGCTTAATGCAAGCACGAACGACCTAGTAATACGTGTAACATAAATGCATATATCGCATAAATGCACTTTGATATAATGCAATTTTAGAAGTAAGCAAATATATCTGTATATATAGACCAATAGAAATAGCAATAAGGAGGAAAATTGTATGGGCGAGTAGTGATAAGGAAAGATAAGCAGAAACCGTCTGACGCAGGGGCCAGCTCGACGAAAAGAGGATAGGCAACACATTATACAAGGCGAAGTTTGAATGGTGGTAGAAATACAGGATAATACAACGCGTAAAATTAGGTCAGGCAGTTTCTAGGAGGATACGAGGCGAGTGGAAAACTTAATAAAAATGAGTGATAGTGAAGAATACGAGACAGATGAAGTAACAGGGAAGAGAAGACCAAAACGAAGTCCTATAAAAAAGTATAAGGGAGAGCGAGACAAAATGGATGCGATCCTTGAGATACTGAAAGAACTAAAGTCAGAAGTACAACTAATCAGAACGGAACAGCAAGATTTTGCAGAGGAAATAAAAAATCTTAAAAAGGAGAGCAAAAATCTGAAAACCGAAAATGAGAATCTTAAAAAGGAAAATAGGGTGATTAGGAAGGAACTAGGAGAGGTGAAGAATAGTCTGGAATGGATGGAAAAAGAAAAAAGGAAAAATAATGTGGTATTGCATGGGTTAGCAATGAATGCAAGTGATCAAAAAGTACTGAAAGGGGCAGTGAACAATTTTGTAAGAGAACACCTAGGAATAGATATAAAGATCAACGCAGCCTACAAGGTTGGAGAGAAAACCTGTTTAGTAGAGCTAGAAAACGAGCAGGAAAAATCAAAGATTATGGAAAATAAAAGCAAGCTAAAAGGTTTAAAAGAGGATAAAATTTACATTAACAACGATCTAACAAAGAAAGAAAGAACGATGCAAAGAGAAATAAGGAGACGGGCACAAGAGGAAAGGAAAAGTGGGAAAAAGGTGGAAATTGGATACAGTAAGATAATGATAGAGGGAGTAGAATGGAGATGGGAAAAAAATAAAGAAAAATTAGAAATAGCTATTCCAAAAAGTGATGGAGGTAACTCCTCAAAAAACGGATAAAGGAAAACCGGGCCGGACAAATAGAGAAGACGACCATAGCAAAGAAAATGGACCAAGAGAAGAAAAACGAATGGAGAATAAGTACATGGAACATAAGGGGAACGAATTATGAAGGGGCTTTCAAGAGTTTGGAGCAAGAATTACAGAGATATAGGATACAGATAGGAGCAGTGCAAGAGACAAAACAAAAGGGAACTTTTATAATGGAGTTACAGAATTACATATTATTCCATAGCGGGGGAGACACCAAGATATATGGAACAGCCTTCCTAATAGACAAAAGAATAAAAGATAAAGTGCTAAATTTTAAAGCAATATCAGAAAAAATATGTTGCATACAAATACAAGCAAAGCAAAACAATATTAGCTTACTAAATATACATGCGCCAACAGAGGAGAAAGAAGAAGAGGTAAAAGAGGATTTTTACGAACAGTTAGAGGGAGAGTACGACAAATTACCAAAAGGGGATATCAAAATAGTCCTTGGAGATTGCAATGCAAAAATAGGCAAGGAAAACGGCTATCAACCAATAATTGGGAAATATAGTAAGCACGATGAAACCAATGATAATGGTCTAAGGCTAATAAATTTTGCGGCCGGCAGAACGATGAAAATCATGAGCACCTTCTTCAACCACAAGAATATTCACATGGGCACATGGCGGATACCAGGGCGAAATAAAGCAAACCAAATAGACCATTTTCTAATCCAGGAAAAAGACGCGAAAAGAGTGAAAGATATAAGAAGTCAAAGAGGAGCGGAAATGAACACAGATCATTACTTAGTAAGAATAAGAATGGATCAGAAAGATGTAATAAAAAGACCAACAGAAACTATGAAAAAGGAAAAGAAACACTTAAACCTAGATGAATTGATGAAGGAAAAAGAGAAGAGATTATACCAAGACGAAATTAAAACAGAACTAAATACGGATCAAGAACCAACAACGGTAGAAGATAAATGGAAAAACATAAAAGAAGCGGTTAAAAGGGCAGCAGAAAAAGTCTTAAATGAGAAAAAATACGTAAAATAGCAGACGTGGTTCAACGAAGAGTGTAGATTAGCTTTGGAAAAAAAGAGAGAAACTTGGCTACAGATGCTACAGCAACATAATGAAGAAAGCGAGAGGAAGTACAGAGAACAAAAGCTTGAGACGAAAAGGATATTGCGAAGCCGAAAAAGAAAATATCAAGAAGATAAATTAGAAGAATTGGAAGAGAAGTACAAAAGAAAAGAAATAAGAAATTTTTACCAAGATGCAAAAAGAATAAAAAAAGGCTTTCAGGAAAAAACAGTATTTATAAAAAGTAAAGATGGAAACCTGATAGGAGAAAACAAAAAAATCTTGAGGAGGTGGAAAGAACATTTTGAACAAGTATTAAACCAAAAAACAGAACAACAAGAAATAGAGGAAGAAAACGAAATCGAAGAGGACATAACACAAAGAAAAGAAGAAGAAGAAGAAAGAGAATCAGCACCAACTAAAGAGGAAGTAGCCAAGTACATACAAGAACAAAAAAATAAGAAATCCCCAGGAGAAAATGAAATATATGCAGAGTTTACCAAATATGGAGGCAAAGAACTGGAAGAAGAAATATGGAAGATGATAAAAATGGTGTGGGAAACAGAAAACTTACCGCAAGAATGGAAGAAATCCATAATTGTACCGATTCACAAAAAAGGGGAAAAAGCAGAGTGCACGAATTACCGAGGAATTGCTCTCCTGGACACAACATACAAGATTCTAGCAAAAATAATTAAGGCAAAACTAGAAGTGCACGTAGAAAAGGAAATAGGTGAATATCAGTGCGGTTTTAGACGATATAGATCAGTTATGGACCAGATATCTACAATAAAAGAAATTCAAATGATAGGCTATGAACATAATATAGAAATGTATGCAATTTTCATTGATTTTAAACAAGCATATGACAGTATAAACAGAAAAAAAATGTTCAAAATCTTGAAAACATTCAGCATCGGTAAAAAGTTAAGGAATTTAATAAAAGAAACAATGACCAATACAGAGAACAAAGTGAGGTATAACGGGCAACTTTCAGAAAATTTTACAACAAAAACGGGATTGAGACAGGGAGACCCCCTCTCTACAATTATATTTAACGTAGTGCTGGAAGCGGTGATGAGAAGCAGCCAAATGAACAGAAGTGGATCAATTAAAACTAAAAGTCACCAAGTCCTCGCGTATGCGGACGATGTGACAATAGTAACAAGATCAATGCAGGAAATGCGAGAAAGAGTTAAAATTTTTGAATATGAAGCAAGAAAAGTGGGTTTGGTGATAAACACAGAAAAAACAAAAATAATGAAGCTAAGTGGCAAAGGTGACAACACAAGTACAGGAAAAGACGCGGTGGTAATAAAAACGATAGGTGAAAAAGAGCTAATAATAGAAAAAGTGCGAGAATTTACTTTCCTAGGAACGGTAATTACGAAAAACCTCGACTACAGCAAGGAAATAAAAGTAAGATTGGTGAAAGCGAACAGAAGTGCGGGCGCCTTAAAAGATGTGCTAAGTTCAAAATTAGTGTCGCGAAGAGCAAAGTTAAGGCTTTATAAGACAGTTATACGACCCACGGCAACGTATGCATGTGAGACGTGGACAATGGGTGTAGCGGACCAGAACATGGTAAGCAGATGGGAAAGAAAAATGTTGAGAAAAATTTTTGGAGGTGTACAAACGGAAGAAGGTTGGAGAAGACGGACAAATGAAGAGGTACAGAGAATCTACGGAGAAACAGGCATAATAGATTTTATGAAAGCACAAAGGTTAAGATGGATGGGGCACGTATGGAGGCTGCCAGAGGGGAGAAGTACAAGGATCCTGTTAGACGGAAGACGACATGAGGCAAGAAGAAGAGGCCGGCCGAGGGTCAGATGGAAAGAAGCGGTGATGGAGGACTTAGCAAGTAAAGGGATAGAAGATTGGAGAAACAAAATTACGGACAAGAAACAATGGAGAGAGATTATTAAGCAATGGGCCTAAAGGGCCTGTCAAAGCTTTTGTATATATATAGACCAATATTTTTATAATAAAAACAATCGGCATTAAGTGTTTGATTCATTAACATCGAGGTGCTACCTTTCCAAGCCTAAAAATTTTGAAGTGTGAGGCTGCACTTCAGAGTAGTTACCAAATTATAACGTCCCTCTGAGTGGCCTGACTACTTTGTCTTAAAACACAGTTGCAGTCTCAACCGTGTGCTCACAGTTAAAGGGACAGAATCAGCGCAAGTAACGGAAACCTCTCCAGCCTCCAGGCAATTCTGTTCATGGTCCTTCGAGCCGGATTCATCTCAACTTAAGAACATTCACATCCCAGGAGTCTGTCTGTTTGAGACTTAAGCATTGTGCTTGCTTGGCCATCCGCTTTCGTTTTCAAGTAAATTTTAAAGCCTTTTCTTTTAATTAGAAATTCTCTCTTGCGCTAGATCGTTGTTGTTGCAAGATATTTACATTCATATAATTGTCTTAAGATGTGTTAAAGGCAGCTGTTTTTCTCATTTCAATGATAATGTTGATGGGATTAGTTTGTCTAATTTAATCAAGTTTCTATCTCTTCTGTCTATGAAATCCCGATGCTGTGCATTCTTACCTTACACACATAATTACATTTCTATTATTTATTACGATGAAACTACAGAGAGAATGTTAAATGTTGGTAAAAATTAGTTAACATGAGCTAGTTTACAAAGCCAAAAGTAAAGAAAAATAAACACGCCAAAATGCAATCTTTTTAATTGCATTTCGAAGAACCCACATTGATTTCATTAAAAACAGCAGCGGAATACATTGGACATACCTCTCTTTATAAGTTCGCGACCTTCATCCACAAGATCCGTTGTTATTTCATCATCGCCGACGAACTGGTGGAAACCAAGCATAGATAAAATTCGTGATCCAATGCTGAAATACGTTGCAAGGCAAAATGCTAAAATTGCCATAGGAAAATACACATTAAAGCCATCGGAAATAATTGCGATTACATCCATGTGACCCATAATCTAAAATAAAAGTTCACGTGAATATTACAAGTGTTTATTCATCGTTATCATACCTGTGTATAATGCGTTTCTAGAACTTGCTTTTTAATTATATGGCTGTCCATATGAATTAAGCCGAGGAAGTTCAAGCACAAGGGTGGGGTCAGGCGGCTCAACATCATTCCAGAGAATATCAGACTGTATTCGTTGGTTTGGTGGTGAGGGGCTAAGTAGTACAAATTTAAGACTCTTATTTTCAGAACGGTCGAATATGCGCAGTAACATAGATATAAGATTACAACCGTTGATAGTAACTAAAAACATAAAAGTTATTTTAAGTGAAAACTTTATTTATACACAACAAATACCTCAATAGTGAAATAGTCATATTTAACTTTGGCGACATTGACCATAATGGCAAAAATAGACAAAACGGGCTGCTTGTTGAAAAATGTAACCTCAGACCACACTACAACAATGGATAGGATTGCTGCTAGTACAGCCAGCAGCCTTTGGACGTATCCATAAAATACACATTTCCAATACCACTCTACAATATTAAGAAAAATTATTAGCATATTATCCGTGCAATTTTTATTTTAGTACATACATTTAAATACATATATTCCCTGTTTCCATCAAAGTAATTTTGAAAGTAACATAGTTATCATTCAATAATTAAAATTAGAATTATTTGAAGCTGTACTTTTCATCGATGGATTCATTATTAGTGTATGCATAGTAACGAGTGATTTTTTAAAAACCCAATTGTAGCAGGCCCTGGATAGCCTGACTCAGTTGGCAGTACTGAAGTGTATTGTCAGTCTATATCAAATTCGAAGTTAGGTTTTGTTTGTTATTTGACACACTGTAAAAAGATGTGTCCCAAAATTAATTGGAACTTACACCTTTTATGTTTTGCTGTAAAACCAGTTTAGTTTTTGCGGGAGATGGAGTCTTGTTTTGTTGTTAAGAGACGAGGGTAAGAGGGCCAGGCCAAGCCGTCTTGTTACGAATATTTGTAGCCTATATTCATCCCTTCGTCAATGAATACACGTTAGTGGTTAAACGTATATTAAATTCTACTACATATCACAGAGCTATTTATACAATAAATGTATGCCATATTTACGCCCTACTATTAATAATTACAATCATATGTGTGTAACCTAACGTAATATTAAACGCTAAGTTTGTTATTTTAACCCACTAGTTTACAAAACTGCTGCGCTGTGCCTTGACATGCGGTAATACACAATTAAAAACTGCAACGTCTGTTTTGAAATATAAGGAACTGGCGCTTGTTGCGTGCGTAGTTTACACTTAGTTGTTATCGCGGCACAGAAACATGACCCATATTTTATCTGGCGTAATTTATGCAGTTCCTTTGTAGACTAAATGCGTGCACTTCCGTTTTCACTCTACTTCACTGTATTCCCTAAATTCATGTTCAAAAAATAGTTTGAACATTCTGGGCGGGTCCCTTGTAGAGCAATCGGGGTTGGTGTGGGTTAGATGTCTGTTGCAGGGGCTGCTTCATGGACATTTCCCTTGGCGTGAGGTGTTGCGTATAAGGGTTCCAAACTGAAGTCGTCTTGGCCGGCACTGGGCTTCTGTTGTCCCTTGATCTGGCAGTTGTGTCTCCATACACAATAGCTGATGCCGCACAGTAGGCCAATGACCAGTATTGTTACTATACTGCTGACAGACCCTGTCGTAATGGATAAGTGCCTCCAGCGTGTAGTGGATAGGTCATGTATTATTTGCTGCTGTTGAGTTAGCAGCATGCTTACGTGACCTGATGTTTCCAGACTCGGTTCTTCGGCTAAGCTTGGATACTCGATCCCCATTGATCCTGCATGTGATGTAATGTTGACTTGCAGAATTTTATTGAACGTTGCAACGACCGGGATCGTACTGAATGATCGTGCGTACAGAATGTGTTGTCCTGTGTGGATGTAACACTCTGGAGGGATTTGGATGACTCCGGTATCCTCAAGAGTCACTTCCTCTCGTACGTCGTTACAGATGATTGCTGCACTGGTGGCCTTGTTGGCTACAAACATCCATGTGTTTGCTTTGTACAGCTCCTTCCATTTTATTGTGGTGACATTGTAGCGTTGTATGTTACATGGCACCTTGTCCAAGCGAAGATACATCTCGTCGATGATGCAGTTTGGGTTTTTCTCAACACTATTTATGACAGTGGGTGTACATAAATGTGTTCCTTTATTGGAATGCTGACCTCGAACTTGGATGGTGGTATGCTGAAGTACTGCTGATGGTTGTAGTCCACAGCTAAGAAATACGGGTTGACTGCGATTGTTGCATACTCTCCGTTTCTTATTTTTCTAGGGATGGCGGTGACCTTGATGACTTCGTATTCGGTTACTTCGGTGATATGAAAATATCCAAATATCTTGATGGCTTCCTTGGTTTGTCCCACCTCCATCTTGTATACTGGCGATGGCAATATTCGTAAGTTTGGTGGTAACTTCAAGGACAGCTGACTTATTATTGTTGCTATTTCAGCTGGTGATACGAACTCAAATAAATGGCTCCGCTTGAACACTGCGTCAAGCAACTTCTTGTATTTTTCTGCCACTTCCTGCAAATAGTTGCTGGCAACTTGATATGCTGACAACACGTGAACATTTAATTTATTGGCGTCAATGGATCTGTACCAGGCCTTCATTTCGTTAATAAGGTGAATTCCTTGGTTGAATTTTACCCGAAAGTTTTCTAACTTTGTTGTGATCCTGCTCTCTGTATTGTTCACCGTAGTTATTGCTGCTAACATCAACTTCGCTTGGTGACCGGAAGCGTCGATTAGTACCTGCTGATTCTTGTCTAGATCAGCGATGTCCTTGTACACTTCTTCGTTTAATCCAAACACTGATGTCAGAAACTTCCCTAGTAATCCTCTTCGTGTTCGGTGTGAAGCTATCGTCCGGATGCTTCTCATGTCCCACAGGATATTGATTTGTTGTTCCATTATGTGGTGCATGAGTTCTTTACAAAATTGGTCTTCCGTCATCTCGTTGCTGTTGTCGCATAATTGTTTAAATTGTTCAGTGGTGGCGTTAATCCCATGCTCGTCCGTGATGAAGGCAGATATCGAATATTCCATCCCTATTCGAATTATCCCTCTATCGAGCTTCGATTTACCCACGTGTTCCACGTATATACCGGGTTGTAACCTTTGCAATGTATAGTTCGCTACACTGCCGGGAATTACGTGACACATCATGAGCATGCATATAAATAATGCTGCGTGTGTTTTCATATCTTGACTCCATGCTGACCTTGTGGTAGGTCTGGAACTGCTGATCCTTATGTGCACTGGATTGCCCTCATTGTTTATAGGTAGCTGACAAACCTTTGTTATGGGTCGTTTGATTTGACTTCTATCTTTGCCCTGGATTGTCACTACTCTTATTAATCCATCTTTTCCTGGATGTGTATTAATTATTCGTGCTAACGGCCACTTGTTTGCCGATATGTTGTCTTCCTAGAGGAGTACCAACTCCCCTATTTCTATGTTCTGTCTCGGAGCTTTCCATTTCCCACGTTGCTGTAACCTGGATAGGTATTCTGTTGACCATGCTTTCCAGAAATCTTTTTTCATTTTCTGTAGCAATTTCCATCTGCTTAAATGATTGTCAGTGACTATAGTGTCATCTGGTTCGGCTGGTGTGATGAGTGCTTGTCCGATCAGGAAGTGTCCTGGGGTGATTGCTGACATGTCGTTTGGATCGTTATTCATTGGTGTCAGTGGTCTTGAGTTCAAACAAGCCTCAATTTGATACAACAGGGTTGTCATCTCTTCGAAGGTGAGTGTGTTGTCTCCGATGACCCTTTTGATATGGTACTTGATCGACTTTACCCCTGCCTCCCAGATTCCACCCATGTGGGGGCTTGCCGGGGGGATGAAATGCCACTGGACTGCTTCAGTGCTTAATTTGTCCTGTATTTGGGTGTCCAATAGCTTACTAGCTCCCACAAAGTTGGTACCGTTGTCACTGTAAATGTGGGCGCATTTTCCTCTCCTTGCAGTGAACCTTCTGAATGCTGCTATGAAGGCATTAGCAGTCATGTCGCTCACTGCTTCAATGTGTATGGCCTTCGTGGCCAAACAAATAAAAATGGCGATGTATCCTTTGTAGGACTTGTTGCCTCTTCCTTTGGATATTCTAATTTGGATTGGTCCAGCGTAGTCCAGTCCAGTGTGTGTAAATGGAATGGACGGTGTCACTCGTGCAGGGGGTAGTTGTCCCATTAGCTGATGCATAGGTGCTGCCTTAACCCTTGCGCATGTCATGCATCTGTTGATGATTTTGGCAATCGCCTGCTTGGCTCGTACTATCCAGTACTTTCTTCTGATGAAGGCTAACGTAGCTTGATTACCTCCATGTAACGTTTGGTGATGCGCGTTTCCGATGATCAGCTTGGCTATATGACTGTTGCTGGCTATGATGATGGGGTGTTTCTCATCGTAAGGTAACAGCGAGTGCTGTATCCTTCCTCCCACTCGAAGAATTCCATCTCCATCTAGGAATGGGTACACGTTGAACAAGGAACTCTTGCTGTTCATCGTTTTGCCTTGCTGTAGTAAGTGATGTTCTCTTGGAAAGTCATGCCTTTGTGCTGATTTGATTATGCACTTTAGGCTGTCCCGTAGCTCGTTGGTGGTTAGTTGTTGGACCGCTACTACTTCCTTCCTACATTTCTTCATAAACCGCTTACAGTAAGCGATTACTCTTATCATTTTGTTGTATGATGAGAATCTTTCCATGTCATCTGCTGCCTCACTGATTGCCGCATGAACTGCTACCTGCCGAGGTTTTTTCCTTTCTTCTTCAGTAGTACTCTCTACTGTTGTTTGGGCTTTTATTCGTTCCTGGGTATCTTCCTTTGATAACCATTCAGGGCCGTGAAACCATAACTCTTGGTCACCTAATCTGGATGGTTGTACTCCTCTTGTGACCAGGTCTGCTGGGTTATCTTCTGACCTGACGTGATTCCAGCACTGCTTGCCGATGCACTCGTGAATTGTAGCAACCCGATTTGCTACAAAATTCTTCCATCTCTCTGGACTTCCTTTTATCCAAGCTAGAGTTATCATTGAATCTGTCCAGGCATAGATTTCAATGTTGTCTAACTCCATGGTTGAAATGGTCTTCTTTATTAGTTTGGCTAATAATTCAGCCGAACATAATTCTAGTTTTGGCAGTGTCTTCTTCATCTTGAGGGGTGCCACTTTTGACTTTGCTGTGAGTAATGTCACTGTCGTGGTCCCTAACGGTGAAGACCTTTTTATGTAGATCGCCGCCCCATAAGCTTGCTCTGAGGAATCACAGAAACCATGCATCTCTGTGTGGCCATCCTCTCCATAATTTATCCATCTTGGGATGTGCACTTCCTCTACCTTCGGTAATTCTTGCCTGAATCTTGACCACCTGTCTTGTATATCCTTGGGTAATTCTTCATCCCATGAATACTGTCCGACCCATAATTCTTGTATTAATAACTTAGCAGTTATTATAACTGGTGCTAGTAGTCCTAATGGGTCAGAGATTTGTGCTATCTCTGATAAGATCTTCCTTTTCGTTATTTCGCCTTCTGGTCGCTGCTTGACTTTGTATTGTAGTACGTCAAGTGTTGGTGACCAATGTACTCCCAGTGTCTTCCTCGTAGCATCTTCCTTGTCTCCTAATATGATGTTGGTGCTTCCTTCAGCTTCTGGAAGGTTACTAGTCCACTTCCTGAGATTAAACCCTCCAGTTTTCAACATCTTGGTCAGTTCGTCTTGGATGCTCCTTGCGTCTTCTTTGGAACTGGCTCCTGTTAGAAGATCGTCTACATAGAAGTCCTTCATGGCAATCTGAGAACCTCTTCGGAATTGAAATTGTTCATCCTTGGCCAACTGCTGCAAAGTCCGAACTGCCAGGTAAGAAGCTGCGGTTGTGCCATAACTCACTGTGGTTAGCTGATACTCTTGGAGTGGTTCTGTTTGCGAGAACCTCCACACAATTTTCTGGAAGTGCTGATCATCCTCAGCTACCTGTATTTGTCTATACATCTTCTCAATGTCTGCTGTTAATGCAAACTCATATTTCCTCCATCTCAGAAGGATATCTGTTAAATCTTGCTGTAGCCTTGGCCCAGTGTACATCATTTGGTTCAGGCTTTTCCCATTTGATGATCTGGATGAAGCGTCAAAGACTACTCTTAACTTGGTTGTATCACTGTCCTCCTTTATGACAGCTTGGTGAGGAATATAGTATCCTCCTGTCTGAACCTCATCTTGATCAATTTTCCTCATGTGACCCAAGGAAATGTATTCCCTCATAAATTCTTTATATTCGGACTCCAATTTTTTGTTAGTCTCGAATGGTTTTTCCATTTGCAGCATTCTGGCAACTGCTCTTCTTCTTGATTCGCCCAAATGACTGGGGTCCTCCTTGAATGGTATTTTTACAACATAGGTCCCATCTTGCTTCCGAAAATGGGATTCCTCGAACTGCTGTTCACAGTCTTGATCTTCCTGAGAGATAGGTTTCTCCCTTGAGACCTCTTCTATTTCCCAGAATTTTCTGAGTTGGTGATCTTCTTCTAAGTTAGATACCATGCTCACCACTCTCATGTTGGGTTGTTTTGCTGCCTCTACTGCCCCAGATAAGATCCATCCTAATTCTGTCTTTTGCGCCATCATCCCTTGTCGTGTCTTCTTGACCCCTTCTAGTAGTATATCCTTGTATAGATCGGCTCCTATCAGGATATCTACTGGACCTGGCATGTTGTAGGTAGGATCGGCCAGTAGGCATTGTTCCCATGCGTCCTTCTCCTTTTCCACGATCGTATTCCTTGGCAACGTTCCTGTCAGTCTTGCCATTGTAAGCAGATCCCCATACATTCGGAAGTTGCTGGAAAATCGTGGTCTCATTTCTACTTCAATTTTTCCTTTGGATTTCCCTGCTTCGCTTTTTCCTAGCCCTCTGATGTCTGCTTGGATTTTAATTCTTGGTAATGCCAATAGTTGTGCTGCTTCTTCAGTTATAAAAGATGCCTGTGATCCTGGATCGACCAAGGCTCTTAATAGTTCATAATGTCCTCCGGCTGCCTTTATTTTTAAAAATGCCGTGGCTAACAGAACTTCCTTCTGGTTGGGATTTTTCGATTTTCTGCTAACTAGGCTGCTTACTTCTTCCACTGTTTGTCCGGAGGTGGAGGCCATTTGGGCCTTCCTAATTGGCTCCTGCTGAGGTTTTGCAACTACCTGTTGAGGACATCTTACCGGAGTTCTGGTCCATTCCTTATGTAGCATAGTATGGTGCCATTTGTCGCAGTTTTGACATTTGTTTGAATTATAACATTTCTCATTTTCCTTGTGGACTAAACATCTCACACACAGCCGATGACGCCTGATGGTTTGGTATCGATCGTCACTGCTCATGGAAATGAATTTCGGGCATTGTGTGATCTTGTGGCTGTTGTTGCAGATCCAACATCTACTGATGCTTGTATGATAACTCCTTACTGGCCATGGTTTTCTTGTTGATTCTGACATTTTAATTGGTTTTGCGATTTCCAGCTTCCTTTTGGAATCTTGAATTGCCTCCAGAGATTGGAATGTTTTTTCCAAAAACTTCAACAAGTGTGCCAGATCCTGGATCTCTCGAGAATTTGTCAGCGACTGTTCGTATAACTTCCTTGTATCCTTGTCTAGCTTCTTTACCAGCAGATGTGCTATCATTGGTCCCCATGACTCAGTATTTACGCCCATGTTGGATATGGCACGTAAACTTTCCAATGTGGTATCATGCAGCTGTTTTAGGCTGGCTGCTGATTCACAATTCAGGTTGGGCAGTTCTAATAAGTTGTCTAAAAATTTGGAAAACAAAATTCTTTTGTTATTATACCTGCTTTCTACCGGGTGGCCATAAACATCTGAGATCCCGGCAGCCATGGAATTAGCTACTTATAAATATTGGTTAGCATTATACATATTTCAATTATAATAAGTATTGGTATGAAATGTAATAAAATGCAAATGAGAAGAGGGGAATGTGTCCCAGATTCTGCAGTTTAGCCTACGACTCGATTATAAACATCTCCTGTTCTAACTTCAATACTTATTGCAATCTGTAATAATTTTTGACAGATAGGAATTTTAGTTGTGATGACATTAATGACATTTAGTTTAGTTGGATTCATCACTTTAATAAAGCGGTGTTGATTCCAAAGGTAATGTGATATCAGATGTTTATGGCCACCCGGTAGTAGGTCCTATGCGGTTTCATAGTTAGCGTCCGATGCGTCGAGATGTTTTATTAATTTACTTGCCTCGCCTCTGAGGTAAGTTTTGAGGTACTGCATTTACTCTGCATTGCCTAATGTGGCATTGTTGTGGATGAGTCGCCCAAAAATGTCGTGGACCGTGGTCCAATTTTCATAGTTTCCTTCAAACATCGGCATTGTGATTTTGGGCAATGGGATGATCAGTTCTTCTCGTGCTCGTGGTTGTTCACTTCTCGGGATGCTACTTATTTTGTTAAATATTTGAGCTATTACCTGGTTATAACGCTCTCGCATCTGGTTGTAAACACCATCCGTGAAGTAATCTTCCGCAAATTCTTGCTCACATCCGAGGATTTCCTTATGCATTCTCGTAATATTCTCCCACTGGTCGGAAATCTTGTTGGTTTTATACTCATAGAACATTTTTGTTTGGACTTGTTCCAATGCTAATATTGCATCGTCAAGTACCTCGCTAAATAACTGCATTTCAATTTCTTGCTTCTTGGGTCTGCCTACTTGCTCGATGGGGTTTTCTTTTTTCTCGGTTTCTAAGCCGTTACTCTCCTCACTAGCTGGATTTAGCTTCTCCTGCCATTCGTGTATGTAATCTGTAGTTATTTGAAATCTTTCTTTCACCTGGCTGTAGAAATCCTTTTTTATGTACTCATGATCTGCTGGAAGTCGCTTCCGTAGTTCCATGTCACCGTTCTCGAATGCCTTCCACAATTCTTCTAATTCATCCTCTTTCTTGGCTAGGTACATCTGATTCTTTCTGCTTCCGGAATCCTTCTTCATATTTGTAAACAGTTGGCACATTCTGTCCGCCAGCTGTTTCTGCTCCTTTATAATTGACTCCATGTCGATGCGGCTTTTTTTTTAAATAGCTTTGGCACTAAAACTGGCTTAATAAGTAGTATCTTAACACTTTACGTATTTTCCAAGTTCTTAGCGGATCGATTGCCGCTGAAGATTCTTCTCGCTGCACTGCGGAAGCCCTTGCAAGTTACTAGCAGGACTTATGCTGCTATCACTAATTCTCGCCTTTTCCTTTGGCGGAATTCCTTTGATTGAGTCGTAGGACGTTTTCTCCTTAGCGACGGCTCAATTTGAACTTCTCCCTAATCTTTACACAGAAGAGTACATACCAATCTTATCGCGAGTCCTCCAAATTTTCTAACGGATATGGCAGATCCGGTCCAGTTGCTTACTTGCCCAGAGCTTCGAATCTGTTCCGCGTACCCAAGACTCTTGATTGTTGCACTAACTTCTTTAAGCCTCCAATTGGTTGGCTTAAGGATTTTTACCCAAAAAATCCAGTTTCCTCTTGTCCGGGGAGTAGTTGGCTTGTAGGACCAATGTCTTCTCCAAGTTCCGGCTTCTTCGTTGATCGGGGAGTTGTTGGCTCGAAGGACCAATGTAAAAAGATGTGTCCCAAAATTAATTGGAACTTACACCTTTTATGTTTTGCTGTAAAACCAGTTTAGTAGTTGCGGGAGATGGAGTCTTGTTTTGTTGTTAAGAGACGAGGGTAAGAGGGCCAGGCCAAGCCGTCTTGTTACGAATATTTGTAGCCTATATTCATCCCTTCGTCAATGAATACACGTTAGTGGTTAAACGTATATTAAATTCTACTACATATCACAGAGCTATTTATACAATAAATGTATGCCATATTTACGCCCTACTATTAATAATTACAATCATATGTGTGTAACCTAACGTAATATTAAACGCTAAGTTTGTTATTTTAACCCACTAGTTTACAAAACTGCTGCGCTGTGCCTTGACATGCGGTAATACACAATTAAAAACTGCAACGTCTGTTTTGAAATATAAGGAACTGGCGCTTGTTGCGTGCGTAGTTTACACTTAGTTGTTATCGCGACACAGAAACATGACCCATATTTTATCTGGCGTAATTTATGCAGTTCCTTTGTAGGCTAAATGCGTGCACTTCCGTTTTCACTCTACTTCACTGTATTCCCTAAATTCATGTTCAAAAAATAGTTTGAACACACACGCTGACGCAAAACATAACCTACAAATCCCGAATTTGACATAGACTGACAATACACTTCAGTACTGTCAACTGATTCAGGCTATCCAGGGCCTGCTACAATTGGGTTTTTAAAAAATCACTCTATATGATGTCAAGGGACATTCATTTAGAAATTAACATATATTTATACTACTATATTCCTAGCAGGGCCTGGGAACGCACTAAAACTTTACGGCGCCAACATAGTCTCACTCGTCGTACTACGCGTCTCTGCGCATGCCTGAAAATTCAAACTCCTTCTTTAGAAGCAAATTTTAAACTTGACCGTGAGGTTCACTATCCCACCGAGCGGACGACGCGCTTGCGCACAGTTCACCAAATACATCGAAGAGTTGGTTGTCTGTCTCACTTACGCTGTGACCTCTCCACTCATAACCGCTAGCAATATAGTAGTAAAAATATATGGAAATTAGGTTGGACGTGTCACATGGGAGTTCTAAATAGATTCTACGAGCGTAAGTGGAAATTTAGAGCGGGTAAGTGCTCAAACAGTGAGCTAAAGCAGGTGCAAGTAAGTGCAGTGGAAAAATAAAGTGGTGCGAGTTACATAAAAGAGTAATAACACCGACGAAAAGTGGCGATAATCCGAGCGCGGGATAACACAACGGCAACAATCACGTGCATGCAGTGTTGCCAGATGTTCACTGAAAGTGACGGTAGAATAACCTCGAATTTGACATAAGACTTACAGTGCCACCAACAATATACTTCAGTATTGCCAAACGTAAAACAAATTGCCGTACCACATTTCTTAACGATTTTGAATATAGAAATGTAGTACATTACCAAATGAAATGCGATAGAATTTCATTTATATGTTATGTTTCATTTTATGCCCATTGTTACCATAACTATAGTTTATTTATCCACGCATGCAAAGGGTATGCCAGTTACGTACACGTTTCCAGGGGGTATATACAACTGAATAACAAAATACCATGGCATGTAATTTTTTTCGTCTTTCTCTCTTATAATTTTATTTTTAATAGCCATCTTAAAATGCTTACTTACCTAATGCAGGACTATATAAAAACCGCATAACAGCCAGTTTGGGTTTGGGAAATGTGTGCTTAAATTTTCTATCCCTTGATGTCAAATTCTTAAGGGTATCCTCAAGATTAAATATTTTTTCAACAAGAATATTCCACTGTGTTTCAGTTCTTTGCAAAACTTGCAGAGACTTTATAACCTGAAATACGGAATGCAAACTATTTACCCTTACTGATGTTATAATGCACAAACCTGTTTGTGGAGTCGAATCAAAGCTTTTTCTGATGGGGCATCGGTTGGTGTGTCCTCTGGCAACTGCCTTCTGTTCATACGATCTCTAAGTTCCACAGGGACTTTATGCAAAATTGTTTCTAAACTCTGATGTAGTGGATGACCAGATCGGACAGCTAACGATATAGCTTGTAAAGACTGCAATATTATCAGCTGCTACTATCGAAATGCTCGACAAGAGTATGTTACCTCTAAAACGTCATCTACAGTTTCCTCTGCCTCGCACTTATCTGAACTCAATTTGGAAGCTTTGAAATAAGCATAGTTTAAAACGTACGATTGATGTGAATTATTCCATAAGCTTCTGGGTACTTCTACTAATGCATATCCTAATAACAACACTAACAACAGCAATCCCCACGTATTGCTGGCTGAGGACGCAATGGCTTTCAATTTTTGCCTAAAGAGATTAAAAAAAAAATGAAAGATTTTGCAAATTATTAAATTGAGTTACCAGTCTAAATCTACTCCGGGCTTTAAAGCTAAATATATTAGTAAAATTCCACATATAAATAGATACGATCCATAATATATGGCATTATCAATGACTGCAGACTTCAGTTTTCCCTTGATGGTAAAATCACCAGCTTTTATGTAGGACTGCATCATAGGCATGATTAGCCTGCAAATATTAAAAAGTTGTTAATATCCTTGGCTCTATTTAAAATTCATACCAAGTTAAGCATTGTGATGACCAGTAAACAGTTCTCCATAAATTCGGGAATACTTTTTCAGGTACATGACTCCACGGTTCTTCACAAGTAATAGGTGCAACAGCAGTCACATTAGAAATGACTTCAGATACATTATGAAAATGAACATGCTCTTCAACACATTGTCGAAAAACGGTCTAAAATTTGTTACTTGTCACAATCAAATGTTATGTTAAACATATTTAATACTTACAGAAATTACATCTAGAGGCAGGGCAAATATAATTAAAAAGCTAAAATACCAAGCAAGCAAAACTACAAGAGTTACAATGATATGGTGCCGAAACCAGTTTCCATATCTGAATAAAATGCTACCAGCCAAAATAAATGACACTATAATTTTGGAAATTATTGGAGCGTAACTCATTTTTGTGCGGAGGGTTACAAGTTGTGCACACGGACTTAATCTTCTTTGTCGCTTCTGGATGCTTCTCGTTCTTCTTGCAGTGTTTGTACTTCCTGTTGCATTTTCTCCAACTTTTCCAAAGTGAAACTCTTTAGTGGTATTAGACGGGGTTTGCACATCAGAAATTCTGGTGGGTCCTCAATGATCAATTGTCCACTTTTTGGCACAACTGGCTTAATGTCATCTGCTATTTGGGACATGTTTTTGTTCTGTGTTTAAAACATGATTATGACAGCCTGTAGTTTTAGTTCTGCAATGATGGAATTAAAATTGTAGTTTAACTCCAATGATATCGCGCATTCTTTGTTCTTGCGTAAATACAATATTTGTAATTAAAGACGAGAGTAAAATCGATAAGTCAAATTTGACGTTTGCATGAGTTGTCACTGCGACAACAGTGTGACAGTGACAGAAAAGTTACTAGGAGGCAGCAAATTGTATATTGGCTGCATTCAATGGATATTAGCACAAATCAGGCCGAACTGCTGGAACTCTCTGTATTCTTTGTTCAAAAATTTAAAAAGCACCAACGTTGCATTCGCCGCGATAATTACTATTGGCAAGGCTGTCTAATGAAAAATTTGTGTAGAATTGTAATCTTAAGTTTAAGCGTCAAGTTGTTCAATTCGTATGGACTCTATCTTCTACCTCGCTTCGTCCTCGTTAATCAAACTGCAAATTCGTGACAAAAAGTATGACTTTCAAAACTAAAGTATGATCAAAAATGATTTTCATCTAGTATGGCTATGGAATACTTCCTAATTTATGAAACCAACGATGTTTACACTTAAATGTCAAACTTGACATTTGATCACGGCCTGCTGAATTGTGTGACAAATGTCACTTTAAACGGCCTGGGCATTTTTTTGAAATCCATTGTTTTCATTTCTGAGAAAACGCCAATTTTTAAGGTCACTATATCAATAAGGTACCGCCATTCCATTCCTCGCTTGAGAATGTGAGAAAATTGTGAGATAAGGAAAACAAATACAAAATTTCCCAAGTGCAATAAGGAAGACACTATTATTTGGGGATTTTCTTTTTGGTGTAATGGCACTTGTAAAGTGAGGAATCTGTTAGGTTATGTGTTTTTATCCCCAGTTGGAGAAAATTGTGCGACAAGGATAGATATAAAAAATCACTAATGGCGGTACCTTATTGATATAGTGACCTTACCAATTTTGGCCGTTTGGCGCCACCACGGTATGAAATCTCCCCCCTTCCCAGTAAAACTGTCATGGCTACCATAGCCAGCTTCATCTGTGTCCGCTAACGCGTTTACAGTTTGATTATGAGCATCTTAACGAAACGAGTTTGATTGCCAAAACGAGGCGGTGAGCCGAGTTTTGCGGCAATCAAACGAGTTTCGTTGTGTGCCATAAGCAAACGTGTATTGTTCAATATTTTATCTTCATCAATAAACTCTGGTTCACTGTATAAAAAGAGTGCGGTAATATTCATTACCGTACTGAGTGCAGTAATATCTGTCCATTACCGCACTGAGTGCGGTAATGAAGCTCTTAACGATACTAAAATTAATTTGGTTAAGACGCTATAACAACACGGATGAAGATAATAGATATTAACGATACAAGTTTGATTATGAGCATCTTAACGAAACGAGTTTGAGTGCCAAAACGAGGCGGTGAGCCGAGTTTTGCGGCAATCAAACGAGTTTCGTTGTGTGCCATAAGCAAACGTGTATTGTTCAATATTTTATCTTCATCAATAAACTCTGGTTCACTGTATAAAAAGAGTGCGGTAATATGCATTACCGCACTGAGTGCGGTAATGAAGCTCTTAACGATACTAAAATTAATTTGGTTAAGACGCTATAACAACACGGATGAAGATAATAGATATTAACGATACAAGTTTGATTATGAGCATCTTAACGAAACGAGTTTGAGTGCCAAAACGAGGCGGTGAGCCGAGTTTTGCGGCAATCAAACGAGTTTCGTTGTGTGCCATAAGCAAACGTGTATTGTTCAATATTTTATCTTCATCAATAAACTCTGGTTCACTGTATAAAAAGAGTGCGGTAATATGCATTACTGCACTGAGTGCGGTAATGAAGCTCTTAACGATACTAAAATTAATTTGGTTAAGACGCTATAACAACACGGATGAAGATAAAATACATTAACATCGATTGAAACAATGATATGAAAGCTGGCAAAGCATTCTCAAAATTTTTTCCATCTCAGAGTGTCCACCGGGATCAGAACAACACGAAACAAGTATTTTTGGAACTACGGCATTTCGATAAATCAGAATTATGCTGCAATATTAGAATTGTGTTATTTGACGAATACCATGACAGCAGACATTTTCATATTCTTTCATATTGTTCAATTCCTCCGTAGAAAGAAAATATGTTCTTTCTGTCACAATTTTTGTAATCTTGAAACTGATTTCTACTCTCGGTTCATCAGAAACTACCATAAATAGAATGAGCATTTTTTCTGTAGAATTCATAGCGTATGTTAAAATTTGTAGCATTTTTATGTACTTATTATTAATTAGTTTCTTTGTTCAATAGAGACGATGAGAACGACCAAAAGCAAGATGGCAAGTAGTTTCTACTTGGCCCCAGGACGATGACTTCAATGTGATGTTTTCTTCTTAAGCTAATTCTGTTTGTATGATAGCCGATAAATGTAGACTAATTGTTTTTTACATAAATTATTCATGTAAATATTTGTACTATGAAATATTAAATAAGTTTTGCATTTTGAAATTAATATAATATATAAAGGCATTTTATTCTTTTTAATGTTTTGCTAATTACAACTGCTGACATGCTTAATAATCACTATTTCTTTATATTGCTCTTGTAAGTGTGCATAATAATGTTTACAAACAATTATTGTTATTAAGCGTTTCACCATTTGCATTAGCCGTGATATTTTGAATTGAAGTAAAATCATTGTAAAGGAAAGTACCAGGTGCCCCAAAAAGGAGTGGATACTTTTCCGAATTGTTTCAACAGATGTCGCTTTATCTAAAGTACAGCGACCAAATACTTATTATTTTTAATTTAAGTGATACCAACTCAATTTAAAAATAATAGATATTTGGTCGCTGTACTTATAGCCCCTCTATTAATAGAGTACCGCAAACCCGCCATATTTGCTCCGAGAAAAAGGCGGGAAACTTAAAATGTCAAGGTAACGCGACGTTTTCAATTACAGTGTATTTTTCATGTTTTAAAGCAAATATGCACATCAACGATAATATTAGAAAAAGAGTTACACTACACAAGGGAAAAAGAAGCTGTAGTATAATACTACTTAGTTTCTTTAACAATTAGCATTTCATAACCTACAGCTTTTAGTAGTAATTCTTTTATGTTTGAAGTTTAGATCTGTGTTTACTGATTTTAAGTTGTATACAAGCAAGTACAATATATTTACCTACCTAATTCTACTTTCAAGTATTTTTATGTCACAATTATTTGATATTAGTGGCGCTCCTTTAAAATAAAAATCTTTTGGGATAATAGATCTTAAGAAATGAACTTAAGTAAATGACTATTATTTATATTAAACAGAAACATGCAAATTGTTTGTAAACGTTTTACTCTTGAACATAACACTTTAATATAATACATTTGACTGTACAGTCATTTTTGCAAGGACACGGATTGCAATGCTTTTACTGCTGCCACAAAACTGTAAATTGCTAATGTATTCCTCATTTTCAGCACTACTCAAATCTCAGACTTCCTCAGTTTCGAAACCTATAAAATAATTTTTATTATAATATACCCTTTACATAATTCGTATTTCATACTAACTTATCTACCACAGTCAATTAAATGTCTGGCACGTCCACGTGATTGTATAGTAGGGTTTACAGAAGGATAAGGTTCAGCTAAAAAACAGTACGTATTCTCGCTTTTCTTGGAGGAGGGCTGTAAAAATGTGTTGCTGTAAAGGTGGGAATGGAGTTCCATTTTAATCAATTTCTTATTGTCAATTCTTTCAGATTCAAATTAATTTTCTTTAAAATGTGTCTGAAACAAAATTATGATACACATTGATAAAAGTCACTTGCGTTAATGGAAAATGTAAAAGTAAAACTGAACTTACTTCACAAATACTTGCTCTAAGGAGCAATTTTCCTTTATACATTTTAACCAGATTAGTTCCCTGGAGTATGTAGAACAATCTAACCCCGTTTTCGGAAAGATTTTTGCAACAGGGCAGACAGCAGCCCGGCATTTTCTATCTATAATTAATACACTTCTCCAATAAATTAACGCACCAAAAAAAAGTAGCCAAAAGTTTAAAGTTAATTATTGTCGAAACCACTTATCCGATTTGGACGATTTTTTTTTTGAATGACACGTCCTCTTTCAGAAAGTTAGTGTACTACTCTATTCGCATAGAAACTTATTTTTTTATAAATACCGGGTGTAACAGTTATAACGTGTTTTTCCATAAAATTTGTAATACCCTGTGGGGTTCAACAGCTACAATATGAAGTTATAATTCATAGCAAACTCTAGCCTTATCTTTTTATAACATTTTGTTTTTGAATTTACTCTTTTATCTTAGCTACTGCAAAAGAAACACAATTTTATAGCATAACATGTGTTAATGGAGACCTAATTTAACAACAACAAAAGAAACAAAATGTAAAGAAAAAAGGTAAACGAAAGTCTCAGTAGCGAGTATTCTTGCCTCTGGCCAGAATAATTTCTAACCTTCCTCAAACAGAACTAATGCTTGAGCACATTCTTCGCGAATAAGATTTCGTGTTTCACGTTGCATACTGAGAAAATTAAAGATTTTGCAAAAAAAACGTTAAGGACTAACACCGAAAACACACTTCTATCAACTACTGCTTTTTGACAGTTGTATTTATCTGATGACAATTACTGTTTCTTTCTGTTTCTCCATAGCCTGCTACTTTAGTGAATTTAATGCAAATTAAAGTCAATAAAAACATGTTATGCTATAAAATTGTGTTTCTCTTGCAGTAGCTAAGATAAAAGAGTGAATCAAAAAACAAAATGTTATAAAAAGATAAGGGTAGAGTTTGCTTTGAATTATAACTTGATATTGTAGCTGTTGAACTCCACAGGGTGTTATACATTTTATGGAAAAAATACGTTATAATTGTTACACCCGGTATTTATAAAAAAATCAGTTTCTATGCGAATAGAGTAGTACACTAACTTTCTGAAAGAGACGACGTGTCATTCAAAAAAAAAATCGTCCAAATCGGATAAGTGGTTTCGACAATAATTAACTTTAAACTTTTGGCTACCTTTTTTTGGTGCGTTAATTTATTGGAGAAGTGTACTTGTTAATTTTTAAAATATGAAATGTGCACTGAACTTGCACAAAAAACGAAGAAACACTGAAGTATAACCACAACTTTGAATTCGAACTGAATTATTTGACATACGCACAGCTGTTGCGAGACGAGAGTAGCAGCAAATATTCCCATTTCTAGAGCCAGTAATATGGAAGGAGAGAAAAAATAATGCTTTTGTTAGGGCCTACACACATTTTTTACATTGCACAGGAATGTTTGTACTAAGTACACACAAATATTAAATCTGCAAATAACTTAAATTTGTACCTTTGTACAAATATATTGTTATAAACTTTTTTAATGTAGGTGGATTTTATTACCTCTAGGAACATTATACGGTTTTACATCTGGAATGTTTGCTGCGATTAGCGGCTCGTGATTTTACAGTGTATCCGCCATATTTGCTCCCAAAATACAAAACACTGGCGCAATCATGGAGGTTAGAGAGGAGGAGATGGAACGATTTGTTGCGAAAGTGGCCGCTTTTCGTGTCGTAAGTTCGCTAGTACAGCTATACGTCACCGCGGCGTGAGTGTTCCACTTGTGGCCGAAAATCGTATGCTTACCGTGTTTACTACGTTTAAATTTAACAATTTTTCTGTATTACGGTTATCAAACGTGTTGTAATGTCGTCCAATTGTTTTGTGCCGGGTTGCAAAACTGGTAATGGAAGTATGAAAGCGTGGAATAGGAAAAATGGATTGGAAAACCCTAGTTTTCTAATATTAAAATTTTGCATGAGGGGTAGCATATGAGACTTTCCTACAGAAGTTTTCGACAACACTAAAAATGCTTTGGTCAAAAAATAAAGACATCGTGGTTCTAAGAGGTTTCAATATTAATTTTAACGAGCCAGATAGTTCCTACAACAAATTTAATGACCTGCTTTTATCGTATAATATGCACTTCACATTGAGGGGTCCTACAAGAAGTAAAAATTGTATCGACAATATTGTAACCAATCTTAGTACTTTGGTACACACCGCAGACCTAATATTCATTTAGCAGACTACAATCGTGGAGAAAATATACATATTTTTAAAAAGAGTTATACTCAAACAAACAAAAAACTGTAACAGTTAAACCAATAATAGAAGTGGGACTAAATAAATTCTATAAATATATGAGTTAAGTAAATTGGGCTTGTGTTATAAAGTTTTGGTTCTTAATGTAAAATTTGATAAATTAAAATTTACAAATTTGCTACAAGAAACATATCTAGCTTCCTTCAAAAGTAAAACGATTAAGATACTAAATAGACCAAATTCTGTAAATTGGTTTACTGACGAGTTACAGACAATGCGAGAATACCTAAGATATTTAAACGTTTGCAATTTTAATGTGTAACTTTTATCTATACTCTTTGTGTAACAAGTTTTTATAAATGCATTGTAACGTATATGTATATGTACATTTATTTTCTATTATATAATACCTAGTAGCACAAATTAAATTACTTTAATAGTGTTGCTAGCTACAACGTATCCACTATTCTCAAAAATGCATTCAAATCATTTAAACTGTTAACCTGGAGAAATTTGATTAGAAGAAGTTCAGCACCTGTGACAAAAATGGTTATATGTGAATCAGAATCTTACACATTTTGTACATAATTCTGAGTTGTACTCATCAAACGAGACCTTCATAACTGAAATTACATAAAAGAAATTAGTTCCTTGAATGCAATACATTAATATGTACAGAGTGGTTTAAAAAGAGCTACATGTAGCTGCCTTTCGAATTCCTTTACATGTGAATTTGTAGGTAACGCTATATTCTCTATTGTCCTCAAACTAACCAGAGCTGTCAATACTTAAACAGATTCACAATTCTGGCTAATTTGAGAACTACAAAAAATATACCAGCACATAAAAACTAACATGGAAAAATTCAAAGGCAACTAGATGCAGCTCTTTTTTAATCAGTTTGTATATTATCAGGAAACTCTGTTTACAAGAATTAAACAAGTCAGCAATGTTCATAATGCATAAAACTGGGCTTATGATAAATATGAATGATAAATATAAACGTTTAGCTGACAAATTTTAGCGTTTCCTCTATGAATTAATCAAAATTGCACCTGTTCCCATTGCATTCGCGGCAAGCCCAGACTGCAACACTTGCGCCTCTAGTGGGGAATTTGATCACTAAGAACTAGACAACACAAAATAGTGCCATTTCAATATGACATCGGCGCATTTCGTTCCATCTCCTCCTCTCTAACCTCCATGGGCGCAATCAATTGCGGTACTCGATTAATATAGGGACTCTAGCTGTACTTTAGATAAAGCGACATCTGTTGAAACAATTCGGAAAAGTTACCACTCCTTTTTGGGGCACCTTGTATTTTAAATTTCCCGGTAAAAGTAGTATGTTAAATTTCCCACTAAAAGTGGTATTTTAAATTTCCCGCCAAAAGTTCTCCCTCATCACCAGGCGGCGCTGATGGCTCTGTTTTTGTATAGCCCCTCTATGTTTCTGCAGAGCCAGTAGATATAGAGAGTACCGCCACGTCCGCCATGTTTATTCCTCTGACATATGCGTCACTTTGAGGTTTGTAACACAATTCCGTCAACGTGACGTTTGTTGGCAATCCAAAACTTTACTTAAAATTGGCAAGACTGTAAGTCTATGTCAAATTCGAGGTTAGCAGGTTAGTTTTTGCGTCAGTTTTGACACAAACTGGCGCAAAAAATATCACCTGCTAACCTCGAATTTGGCATAGACTTACAGTCTTGCAAATTTCAAGTAAAATTTTAGACATACCTCATTCGGTCATTGCTGGTGGGAACAAAAATGGCGGCGATAGCGGCATTTTCACGGATCAAAGAATGGCGGTACTCTCTATATCTACTGGCTCTGTGTTTCTGATCTTACTATATACAGGGTCTCTATGTTTCTGCAGAGCCAGTAGATATAGAGAGTACCGCCACGTCCGCCATGTTTATTCCTCTGACATATGCGTCACTTTGAGGTTTGTAACACAATTCCGTCAACGTGACGTATGTTGGCAATCCAAAACTTTACTTAAAATTGGCAAGACTGTAAGTCTATGTCAAATTTGAGGTTAGCAGGTTAGTTTTTGCGTCAGTTTTGACACAAACTGGCACAAAACATAACCTGCTAACCTCGAATTTGACATAGACTTACAGTCTTGCCAATTTCAAGTAAAATTTTAGACATACCTCATTCAGTCATTGCTGGTGGGAACAAAAATGGCGGCGGTAGCGGCATTTTCACGGATCAAAAAATGGCGGTACTCTCTATATCTACTGGCTCTGTGTTTCTGTACAGTGGCTATATACAAGACAGTGTGGCCATAGGGATGTCTTCGCCGCTATTGGTCGACGCAAATATCCGCCATTAACAGGCAAAATACTTAGTTACTTCCAAGTTGTTCTCAAAGAGGTTGTTAGAACCAGTTCATTTGGTTATAAAAGAAAATAAAACCTTTCAAATCTGACAATTGTAAATTGTCAGTGTCAAATAATTCATTAGCGTCGCAAGCGGGTGAAATTCTATCATCTATTGCCCTAAAAAACTGATAATCTGCACAGTATTTAAATTTGACAACTTAGAATTGTGCTATTGTTGTAATAGCACAAAATGCGTTCGACTTGGAATATATGATAAAGCGATTACATCGGTGCTACGATGCGTGGGGCCTTAGCATAAGTTTAGAGAAAACGGGGTATTTAGTAGTCAACTTGGAAGAACAATATGAAGTCAATAAATGAAAATGTAGCAGTAAGACAAGTAGAAAAGTTTAAATACCTCGGTGCTACAATACAATCAATGTAAAGGCAAATAGTACAAAGTAAGAAGATAGTGGGATGCTTGAAATCAATTTGATGGGATAATACGATCTCTAACAAAAAGACAAAAAGAATAGGTGAAGTAATGGTAGAGTCGGTGCTATGTTATGGCAGTGAAGTATGGACTGTAACAGAGGAAATAAAACGAAGACTAAACACAGTTCAAATGGACGAAAAAGCACTTAGGTATCGAGATGAGATAGAGTGCCGAACGAGGAAATAAGACGCAGAATGGAGGCACCAGAATCAGTTGTGGGCAGAATTGAACGGAAAGCGTTAAAATGGTTTGGTCATCTAATGAGAATGGAGGAGACGACGTGGCCTATGAAGATCTTTAAATGGTTGCCGCTGGGTAAGAAGAAAAGAGGTAGACCACACAAACCGTGGAATGAGGGTATTCAGAGAGCCATGGAGGAGAGGAACCTGGAAGAAGACCAAGCACAGGACAGGGAGGTTTGGAGACAGGGAACAGGAAGACAGCATTTAGCTGTATTGTAAATTACCACAACTGAAACCGGTTGTAAACTTCGTGCGACACCTTAAAGCACCACGAACGAACGCCAATGACAAATGTCAATGTCCAAACATAACACTGCACGTGCAGCTAACATCAGTTAGTTAAAATAACTAGCACCAAAGTAGTGACCACTCAAAAACGTTCAATTATTTCTAAAGACACTGTATATCCCTAGGCTCAAATTTGCCTGAAAATGGCGGCCAACAATCGTATGGCCACACTGTCTTGTATATAGTCACTGTATGTTTCTGTAGAGTAACTGTATAATAGGAGAGTAGAGCAAACGATGACATTTAGGGATCCATACTGTGAAGTTAGTCATAATGTTCATAGTCGACTAAATCAATTTAGTGTTGTGGATTCGTGTTTGAGCTTGAGTGTTTATGTGGATATAGTTCTATTTAGATGAAATAATGGACATTTTGAATAGTTGAAATAATAATGTAGGTACAGATTTATTACTTTAAATGCTTGTTTTGTTAAGATCTGTTAAGTATTATATCAAATTCCCGCCAAACAACATGTGTAAATTGACACTGGGATTGCAAAGGGAACCAAAATAGATAATAAAACAATGACACGAACTTCCAATGCAGCAAGTTCAGTGCCCGACATAAATGAAGCTCGTATTTGAAAAAAATATTTTATTGCCAAATAAAAAGAACCTACACTTATTTACATGATTAGATAAATTAGGTTTAATATTATTAGTTCTTTAGTTTTGAGGGCTGGGGACCTATCATTATGTTCCGTGAAATAAGATCAGTCTCCAGCCCTCAAAACTAAATAATTAAATTGTACCAGAAAATAAAATACGTAGTTAATAATATTAGTATTAATAAATATATTGAAACTAGCTATAATACTAAAGATGATGATACACTAAAAAATATATTTGTGATAATGTAACTGAGGGAACTCGGTATACAACCTGTCCTATAATTCGACGACCAACTTCTTATTTTCCTATTTTCTAAAAAAAAAACATTATAATGCACAACACAGCTATTCAGAAAAATACGCAAAAATGCTTTCCATCAAAATGTATTTTATTTTATTGACACAAAAAATATTAGTTAAATGAGGCTTTACATTGTATATTTTTTATAATCAAATTCGTATCCATTAAAAGGTTGTAATAAAGAAATTTATAAGGGTTGCTAATTTCAACTCCAAATCATACGTAAAAATTAGAAAGAATTTTATCAATAAGTATGTTATTGATAGGGTATATGTATCTACCAATTTTCACTTTAATAGTGGTGGAATAACTAAGTTTCCACACATGACAGACACAACATTTTTTCTACAGAGTCAGTTTTTTACATCAATAAACGTTTGACATCTTTATTTTTTACTGTTTTTGAAAACAGTTGGATAATATTAATTTCCTAACTATTTTAAAAAGAGTGTGGAAAAGTAAGTCATTAACTAATATTGATATGTGAAAGTTGAATTTTTCCAACAATTACGATAAATATTACGATTTATACCTACCTATTTTGTAACTGTTTAAAAGTTAATCAATTAAGTCCAAATACTGCCAAGAAAATGCATGTTAATAATAATCCCAGTCAAATAGAACAAAAAGTATCTCTATTGTTTAACAAAATAAATGAATTAGAGTTATTATGAAAAAATACATATGTACAAGAACAACAACAATCTTAAACGAATTAAATTAACTTAGCTGAATTCAAAGCACCTTATAAAATGAAAACAAATTCAAAAAGCTTTTAAAAGAATGCCTTGTAAACGAATAACATATATAGACTTTCTGCTTTGTATGTGGATATTAGTTAAGTAATATCATAAAATCTCAGTTTTATACATTTCGTACAACCACTGCTACATCAATATGTTTTTACGTATTTTTTGTTTATATTTTTTACGCTACCATATTGTTCTGCAAGCTGCCTCATTGCTACACTTTTACTTGAATTGTAATTCCTTTTCATTCTATTTATTTTTCGTTTTAGAGTGGCGGTATGGATTTTGAGCCGATATTTAATAAATCGATCTATTAATTTTGTTTTTATATTATGGCAATTGGGAACATTGATACTAGTAATAACGGGATCATTTATAATTACACATTTAGTGATATTATAAACGTTTAACCTACTACTACTAAGAAAGTTTAAAACTTTGCTCAAATTTAAGAAAGTTTGTTCAATGAGGATAAAAATTGGAAAAAGATTCTTTTTGATGTAATACAAGGTAGATGGTTTAAACTCTTAAAGGGATACAAATTTTGTGTATGGAGCTATGATCACTTTCTTACTACCTACTGCGGAGCAACAGTTTTTACATTTGACTGTTTTCATAACACTCATAAGAATATATCCAGCTGAATTGTACAGGACATTCTGTTGGCGCAAACTAATCTCTTCTTTTTCATTGTTCCAATCTTCTGGTAAGTTAATATATGTCTCGGCATGATCTTGATTGAGACCTTCCTTGCTATTTATAACATTAAAAAATCCGGGTATATTCTGGCGATCATCCACATCATAACTGCCTATTTTTCCAGTATTTAAGAACTGGGAAACAGAGACCAGTTTTATAAGTTGCTGGAATTGAAATGCTGTTGGAACGGGCTGTCTTGCTCTTATTTGACTAAATAAGTTTTCTAGACAGTCTTGTGAAAACCGAGATGTCAGAAGAAATTTGTATTTTTTCTGGTTCAAAAACACATTTTGCAAATCCAATAAAGAAGCAGTCGTCAAAATTACACCACTTTGAATTGGTTTCCAAGCTGATTTTTCATCAATTTTAGAGAGCACCTTTAAATTTTGGAAAAGATGAATAATCTCTTGAAGAAAGCTTATCGATTCGTTATACTTCTTCAAATTAAATTTACTTATGGCTAAAGTACTAGATCTAGATGTCACCAGCTTGAACCATTTGTAAATATGGTCTATAAACCAAGCGGTGGTCAATGTGGAAGTGTCTTGGGTTTCTGAGGCGATATATTTTATGCCACAGCTAACATTGTGGTTTAAAATGTTGTAGCTTGTCGAAATCTTCATCTTATTGAAGTGATCAGTATGAAGTTGCTCATCGCATAATTTAGGGGCAAATTTTAATTCCATATCTCCTTGTTCATTGCAAAAAGATTCAATATGTTTTACATCCACAATTCTATTCGGCAAATTATATCTCTTTTGCAAATCTGGTGGGATTTCAAGCCTTTTGTTATTAACCAAGCAAGACTTAATATTTTTAAATAAATGGGGCGCATCTGCTAAGAAGTATATGTTTTCGTGCTATATGCTGTGAAATAATAGGCAACGGTTTGTTTCCACCTGCTTGTAATACCCCCTAAAAGCAATATAAAATTAAAATTAAAATTAAGCTTACTCTAGTTTTCCCACCTAGCATGAATACTAAAGCCTTGGAAGCTAAACTATTTTCATGATTTGGTAGTGTTACACTTCCTATAAAACTATTTGAAGTTACACAAAAATCCATACTTTTTTTTAATTCCATCTCATCTAAAGTCAGCATACAATCTTTTTCAAATTTCGTGTTGCAATTAGAAAGTTTATTCTTCAATAATGTGAAAACGTCTGTTAAAATACCGGACTGAAACTTTAAATGACGGAGACGAAAATTTAGCGCGCGAATAGATGGGAAAGGTAGACCTATCTTCCTTAGATCATTATACCCAGTTGTGCCACAGGAAAATCTCAATCTTAAAGACTTTTCCAAAGTTTCATTGAAACATTTGTTGAATTTTTTTGTTTTGGTTGTTAAAGATTGAATCTGATCATCAGTTAGCATTTTCTTTAAATGTATTTTCAATAAATAAATGTTTCTTCTTGTTTTATTTAAAAGTTCAGTTAATTTTTTATTATTTTTTCGTAATTTTGAATGTTGAACTAGCAGAGACTCGTATTTCTTTTTGTAACAAGGTTCACGTGGTGAAATGTCTACATCATCTTCAGAATTTGAAATTTTACTTAACAGTATTGGTGGGATAGCAGTCTTTTTGAGTATTTTATGACCACTTTTTGCAATTTCCCATTGATTTTCATCGAAATGTTGTTCACATATTCTTGGTCTTTTACAGCCGTAATCTTCTCGTCCAATATTTTTTCCTCTCTAGATTGTTTGGGATACTAGCTAAATAAACTCCTTTTTCAGAACGATTTTTACACCCACACACAGAACAGCCCGTCATAACAAAATTAAATTCTTTATGTTTGACTTTCGAAAATCGAGTTTTGAATAATTTTGACAAATTTAATGTCACTGTCACTTCAAAAATCCAAAGCCCGCCGCGTACTTCTGAGATCCAATGGGATCATACGTTCCAGAATGGGATCCAACCAATCAAATGCTCTTACCGCGTTTGCTTTACTCTCCTATTATACAGTTACTCTATGTTTCTGTCTCTTATTAGAGAGATTTCATGATATCCCCGCGGGGTTACATTATCTATGCAGCTAACTTCACTAAGGTCAAAAATGACAGCCTGACAGTTTACCGCCTACATCTTTGCGAAGTCGACGTGATAAATAGTTCAGCACGTATCTCCAAGGAGTTCAACGCTTGCTCGAACTACCAAAGGGATCCAAAATCGCTAAAGGCAAAATATGAAAATATTAAAAAACTTCTAAAAAACAATACGCTGACAGAAAGCTGTACATTCGAAAGACAGGTGGAGGCCCCTCTCAAGTACCGGATACAAAAATTGATGAAGAGTTGTTGGGATTACTGGGTCCTCAAATTACCGGTAATCAGGACCAGTTTGGAGGAGATTGTGATTGTAAATTATTTCAAGTAAATTATTTAAGTCGACGACTACTAATAAGGAATGTTTTACAACATCAAAAAGTGACGAAGATTTTTTAAACAACACGGTCACTAATGGTCAGTCGAGCGATGCGTATTTGGTAGCGACATCACTTGACTCCAGTCGGTTCGAGATAGAGCTAGAACAAGATAAGTGTGAGAATTCTGTCGCCTATGATTATCTTGTGCAGGCTTCCACAAGTACAGAAGATCCACCTGGTATGCTCACAAAATTGTTCAAGTTTAATTTAAAACTAGTTATATATTTTTTTTCTAGAAACACCATTTAATGCCAGCAAATTACGACAGGCCAAATCGGCAGCTTTGAAACCTGCCAAAGCAAAGGGCCAAGGACTGCTACATAAATTGGAAACGTGGGCTGTGAAAAAAGAAGAACTTGCAGATCTGCAAAAAAAGGCGTTCTGGGAGGAGCATTTGCTCAAACTAAAACACAAGCAAGAAATCCACGAACTGCAAATCAGGCAAATGGAAAAGTTGCACGATTTGGAGGTGCAAATACGCACCAAAAAATGGCAGTTGGAGATGAAGGCTTTACATAAAATTTATATAATCATCTGATGGTTCTTCCTCACAACCGTAGTGGCTTCAACGTTGCTCCTTGAAGTTACACAGACCGTCTTCGTTGTCGCAATTAACAGGTGTCATTTCTGCGTCATTGTTCTCATCTAAAACGTTAGTGATTAAAAATGGAAGACGGTAATATTAAATAAAACCTTACCCTTGACGTTATGACTCGACCGTCTCTGCGATCCTGATGGTCTACTTTCGAGTTCAGGGTGATCAGTTTCAGGAATTTGTTCTTGTTCTGGCGTAGATTCTCGAGGCGTTCTGTTTCTAGAATCTCTAGAATCCGGTTCTAGGTTGTTATTGCTATTGCTTGATTTATTGGCTTTCATAGAAGAACTATTCTCCGAATCAATTTCATATCTTCTAGCTCGTTGTTTCAGAAGACCATTTTCGACTCCATATAATAATAATAATAATAATAATATTTATTATACCTCTGGTAGTATAAAAGGTAGGGTTCATCTACACGACAATTCTCAAGCCTACCCACACAATCACATACATATACTACACTAGCACTACATTTATATAAGAAAAGTTGACAATATCACATTCAGATAAGCAAAACAAAGAACAGTATACAATATAAAATAAAATATGCGATATCGCACAAACAAAATTAGGTAATCTAATCACAATTTAGACTTAACCATTTTTTTAAATTTTTCTACAGAGATTTATTTAGTTACTGCATATTTATTTAGGATCTTTGGTGCAACATAAGAAAATCCACACTCAAATGTTTTTGTATTATGCTGAGGTATGTCCAGTTTATATTGGTAGCGTGTATCTCGTTCATGAATTTCACTTCGATGTTTTAGCCTTTGATACAGATATTCTGGTTTCTTTGATATAAAAACACTATATCAGTGCTCGCCGTATATGATGAACCACATTCCGTCGCTTTGATGAAATCCACCGGGATGTCCTTCGCGTCGCTTTTACTTGGTTAAAAATTTTATCGACAGTCGAGCCATTGTTGTCTGGGCAATAGCTTTTATCACGCTATTAAGCAAAAATGGTTTAGTTTTTCTATCCCGCGGCATATTAGGTATTTAATTTGACAGTTCTTTCCTAGAAAAATCTACGGGTACAAATGCATTACATAAAATTTGGAGATACTTACAAAGAATATATACTTATTAAATTTGTTGAATTGGGAGTAAAAGTCTTCATTTAAATTTGTAAACAAGTTGTTTTGAAACAAAACCTTGTGGCCATATATAGTATTTTACACAGCAAACTGTATTTTTTCCACGACCGGGAGTAGAAGTCCGTTTCTATAGCATCAAAATTGTGACAGAAGTAGAACATTTGCTCCCTAGAGACTAAATAAGACAAACATTTCCCTAGGGAGTTTTCATTATGACTGACACAACAATTATGCTAAATTCGAGGTTATCAGGTTAGGTTTTGTGTCAGTTTTGACACAAACTGACGCAAAAACTAACCTGCTAACCTCGAATTTGACATATTTGTGAGCTCTTGTCATAATGACTTACAGTGCCCCCAACTTTAAAATTTACCATAGGTTACTAATTTTAAAATAATTGTAACTAAAATGTCAATAAATGACGTTTAAAAAAACGGGTTTTTCGTTTTTAATCTTCCTGCAACTTGAAAAAAATAGTATATGCAACTCGGAGAGAATGCTATTTTGCTTCAGTGCAATTTCTGACTCGATGGCGAAGCAAAATAACGCATTTCTCTCCCTTATTGCATAATCTACTATTTTATCCCTCATGTTAATTATTGCCTAGACAACTAAATCCACATTTATGATAAAAAGTTGAACCACAATGCCTTGGTGTACAATTACTAGTATGGATTAATAATTATTTACAAGAACTTTTTAAAATCCCTAGTGAACCAGTTCTCAAATATATAACTAGACAGAAAAAATATTCCTGCTAAAAATAGCTTTTAAACAGGTAGAAAATACAAGATAGTAACGAAATCATTGATTAACCTTTCATAGCAGACCAATTTCTAATATTCCAACATTCAGAGAAGAAGCAGCAATATAATAAAAATTTTGAGATAAACTAGCTCTCAAATCTGCTTTAGAATGAATACTGAAGTATAGGAAAGTTGTAATATTGGCATCATTACTATTCTGTCTTACAACATAAATCAATGGAAATAACTATGTAGAATAATTATTCAAATTCGATATAGTACGTTCTAAGTTGAACAAATCGGCATCGAAAACATTCAGATTTATACTAGTTAAAACACATACCCACGATGGCTAGAGACCCTGTATATTAAGTAAGATAAGAGATGGGACAAGTGGAACCAGTTTCCGAGGCTAAATTTATCAGTTTCTGTTTTTCAAACAAAATTTCAAGATGTCATTACCAAACTGACATTTACTTTACACAATAAATTTCTAAATGTCAAATAACGAAAATAATTATTCATTATCAATAAAAATTGCGTCTGATTTTCATAGTCGGATTTTACAGACTGTAGCTAGGTATAAATTATCTATTCACATTATTTAATTAGGTAGTTTCTTTGTAAAGCTTTCTTCGTTTGGCTACTTAGACTTAACTTAGTGCAAGAAAATGTTTTCGTTTTTGTGAACTGAACAAACTGCATTCTGTTCGTTTGTATTTCGAATTACGAACCAAACGTGATGAATTTATTCCTGGCGACGAGTAGATTGAACTAGTGAAGTGTAAGTTCAGAACTCTATATTTATTCAAAGGTTCAGAAGCGCGAGAACTAACCTTAAAATTGTTTCAGTTTGGGTTTACGTATAGTTAGTTACAAATTCATTTAAAAACATGTAAGAACATTGCAATCAGCTGTGTAAATATAGACTCCCGGTATAACTTGTCAAATGCGCGATTTCTCTGATACTATAAAAATATTGTAATTAACCACGTTAATCAAATGTAGCAGCAAGAAGAAGGTAGGTAATTAAAATTGTTAGGGTAATCAGAAAGCTATTTGATATGATTGATTAAGGGGCTTTTACGTTTCAGCATCCTTTTTAACTATGCGTATGCTGTTACTTCTAAGACTCACGTGTGGCAGGAGCTGAAAGGCGCAATTTTCCCCAAAGCGATGTTGAAAACGCTGCGTTGAAGAAGTGACAAATTGTTAATAAATCAATACAGAGAGAAAGGCCAATGGCTGAAGATGGGAAAATTAAGACATTAAAGAAAAGTATGGGTAAAACGAACAGGGAATAAGTGGATAAGCTTCAAAAGGTTATAAAAATAAAATTGAAAACGTCCAGACAACAGGTAGAGGCCAAAAATTATATCTATCGGAATGGTATCTAGTTCAAAATTATCAAATTAATTTTTAGTTCAACATTATCTATTTTAGAGAACTCTGAAATACTTTCAAAACAACATATAATAGACCAGGTGTAGGCTACTGGGAACAACAAATGATGCAGAAGATATTGATAAAAAGAATGGCAGTAATGTCAGCAGTGAGTAACTATTATATAAACTTAAAATTATAGTTTATAAATCTTAAAATTTACATTTTAGTAGATCACGTAGTACCTACTACACCAAACTTACCAAAAACACCAACAATTAGCATTCGTAATACTAGAAGTCATGCAAGTGTATCAAAAGAATGGCACAAATTGTGAAAAGCCATTATAGAATGAAATAAAAATTGAGAAGAATTGCAAGTAAAGAAATTCAACAACGGAAACAAATACTCGAGCAATTAAAGCTCAAAAATGAGTTGTTATAGAAGTTATTACATAAATGTATGTACAGTGGCATTAAAGTTACTTTTCATTGAAATAACGTATAGGTATTTTTAATTTTTATATGTATAAAAACAAATTAATATGAGTGTTTATTCGTACAAACCATATAATTGAATGTCAAAGCTAATAATTGTTTAAGAAATTGCAAAGTAAAGGCAATAATCACTTTTGTAACTACAGAATCTTGCTAAATCAGGTCCAGTAATTCACCATTTTATTGCCGTTATACCTTGGCGCTGGTGGTATTTGTAATGCCTACGGCCTCGGTCACTGAGGATTAACAGATCCGATTATAAGCATGTATTAATTAATAAACAAAGCAACTCCAGTGCATCGGGTTTAATATGATCCTTTTAACGAAAAAGTAATTTGCTTGCCTCTAACAAATTTAGCTACAACAGATTTATATGATTCCGCAAGGTTATTGTCCATGTTGTGAAGTAAACTCTAGATGTCATTTGCTGTTTTCCTTGTTCTTTTCGTAAATTTTACAGGTTTTTAAATAAGGAATTTGATTTTCCTATATAAAGATAGAAGATAAGTAACAAAATATTGAATAAGATTTAATATATGACTATACCTCTCCCGATTCCATTTTTGCTTTGCTACAAAATTATTCCTAGTATTTTTTTGTGATTGCCAAACACATGGTGTGGCCGGTTTAGATGATCTTTTAAATTTATAGTTTTTTTCTTTTTGTCTTTACTTTTAGACCAGTAATTGACAGCTCCAGTGAGGCCAAACATAATTTTGCACCTTCAGATTCAAAAAACATGTTTTGATTTGCAATAATGTCTTTTAATTTAGAAATTTCCAAAATGTTGTCGCTGTCAAAATGAAGGGTAGCACTAAGTTTTTCAGGAAAAATATACGTAACTTTGTTTTTAAAATTTTCTTGAACATTTTTATCTGAATAGAATTCGCTCCCACAACTGTTTATGTGGAATAATGATGGCACTGCATTATATTTTAGTCTTTTACATTGGGTTTTGCCTGTTGTCGTTACGAACTGGTCTGGTGTAAAATGTTCTTCGCATAATCTGTACGATTTTTCATGCTGCAAGATCTTAATACCAGATCTTTCTACACATACTTTGTAAGGGTAATTTTTTGGAAACCTAAACACAGAAATGTTCTTGCTGGAACGGTTCTTACATCCAACTGCTGAACAGCCAGTCATTTTAGTAAAATTTATTAACAATAATGATCCTCGACACCGAAATGTCAGTAGGCTAAAGGTGATGAATGAATGAATGCCCTAATACAAAATCACATAAAGAGAATGCCACTTGTAATTACAGCAAAAACTACAAACGTCAAATGACATTAATAATTTCCATGGCCGGCTGTCACTTTGACATTTGTCACACAATTCAGCAGGCCATGGAAATTGGTTCCAACCTATCAGCATTGGTCACTTGTATGTCCCATCTCTAATCTTAATATACAGGGTCTCTAACGATGGCTACAGTTGCTTTATTTACTACAGTTTGGCCATACGTGGTCACGTTTTCTATTGGTCGGCGCCATTTTGTGTCTTCCGTCATCTTAACAACTACATGTTGAAGACATCAAGTTGACGTTTACACATGTTAATTTGTCACCAGGCTTGTGTAAAATTTGTATATCTGCAAATATAATATTTGAAAACTGCTGGAAACAATACATTTCGTTATCGGTAAGCTAAAAAGTCAACCCTAAAACTGATTTTATCAAAGTTAGAGTTTTAGATATGGGGTTTTGTTGTGCATTTAAATGACAACGGCTGTCAAGACTAATTTGTGTTTAGAAATGATTTTTTAAATGCAGTATCAGTAGGATAAGGACCTATTGTTTTGAATGTAATATAAATATGAATGGTGTAATCTATTTAGTATCGTGTAAGTACCTTAGAGGTTTACAGTTTTAATATCTTTCTTGAGAGAGGTGTGGAACTGCAAGAATTCGTAGTTGAAGACGGATTCATATTTTCAGGCAGGTGTGTTTTGGATAGCTCACACATTTGTTCTAAAATAACACATGATATGCAGATAATCGTATTTCTTACAAATTTGGAAGATGTTCTAGGTGGTAATAGTAATGAAGTATTTTATTCTGTGTGTTATTGCAAGGTTGTGTGTGTAATTTATTGTAAAAAATTTAAAATTAAACATTTAAGTTATTTGTTTTATTAGATATCTATCTGTAAAGGTAGTAATTAAAAATGTACTGAAGGAAGTGCAATGTGATTTTATTGTCTTCGCCCAGAAGAAGTTACTCGGAAACACCTTTCTTGAAAGCTACAACTAACAATTCTTTCCCGTTGTTTATGGATACCTATTTAAATAATATAGAAAATAGAAATCTCTAAAAAGGTACGTTGTTTGAAGCACTAGTACGATAATTTAAATTTAGCTTTCAGACCATTTCTTTCGTAAAACTTAGTTGGAGGTAAATTCTAGATAAGATCTTCCGCAATTGGTATATTTGCACATTGTAGAACCGCTTTCTATTTTAACAATACCAAACGAAATTATAAGCAATAACAACGAATAAATTAATCAACAAATTATACTGTAAACGTAAATAATGTATATGAGAAAATACACGAAAAAACTAGCAGGAAACTGATCAAAAAGCACAATAGAAAACCAACGTAATAAATACACGGGAGGGTTATATTATTGTTGTAAAATTTTAAGAAACGTCGTCAAAGTTAATCAAATATTTGCATTGTAGTTAACGTAGTAACTGATGTTACATTGCCAATTTGAAATTCCCGCTCGTGGGTATACAGCGCTCTCCGGAGAATCGCGAAACTTCACATATGCCCAGGCCGTATACAGTGACGTTTGTCAAACAATTCAGCAGGTCGTGCATTTGATTTTTAAATGCATTATAGTTGCATTCATAAATTAGGAACTATTCCATGGCCATACTAAATGAAAATAATTTTTGATCATACTATAGTTTGTTATCCCTGAGATTGCACAAAAAGGGGTGGTCGTGGAATAATACTTACGTTAAGGCTCAAAAGCTTAATGCAGCACTCAAAGCACCAATTGCCTCATTCAGCCAATACTTAGATAAGTAGTCACTATCAATTGCTAATTAGGGGTCGCCGGTCAGCTTGCAGCCGAAGACGGCCGTGGGTTTGTTATATGGGGATGGCGCCACCAATTTAAGGATAACAAAAACAGTTCCAAACCCCTAATTCAACGATTGATAGATTCCGCTCCAGCTAAATTGGAACACTGTAAACTTAATAAATCGGCGCAAAACTGAAGTCAAACAATTAAGTGCAGGGGGGATAATTGCGTATTATTTACTCGTAAAGCTGGGCACACACATAAAATACATATATGTAAAAGTTTAAGGGCCCATATAAATGCATATAAATGCCCCAAGGATTCTTGTTTACAGAATAGTTTGGCCAATTAAAAACAAACAATCATAAAATAGAAGAAATTCTTGGAAGATTCCAAGGAGTGACATTAATTTAAATTCGTAAATTATAAGCGCGAAATCGCCCCAGGAATTTCTATAGCGCCCTACAGGACACAATTAAACTCTCATATCGTCGCTAATGTGAAAGCTACGGTGAGGTGAAGCCTCGTACTTTACAGATTAAAATTCGTGATAAGAATGATGCATCCAGACAATAATAGGTATCTCGCGCTGGTATATCGCGCTAATCCCAATTTAGAAGAAAGTTACTGACGGCAGCTCTTTATCGATGGAAGCACATACACACGTGCAGCAAGGTTCACTTGCTGGCCACCGGAAGCACAGATAATAGAACGGCAATTGTTACCTTCAGCTGATTCGAAACCGTCTTAGCGTTGATACATCACAGGGACGGACTTCCGTAGACTTGATGGCTTAACCAGGAGGGGTCGGTAACTCGTCAGTTGAGCGCGCCGAGATAACGCTATCGAAGAGCGCACAGGATACGCATCGGGCAGCAAGCCGGGATATTCAAACTTATTTGGGGCCCATAACGTGGTGGGGACTAAATTATTGAAGTAAACGTTAGCAGGTAATCGAAAAGGGACTGAAAACGGTCATACACACACTAAATTCCCCAAATGTCGTGCTCGGAAAGTTTTGGCGTCAAAAAATCTGCCCCAGGCAGTATCTCTATATTTATACTTAGAGGAATGTCGAGATGCGCACAAATCCCCTAAACAAAGGGTAAGAAGTGCCTAGACATCTATAGGACACCTTCGTCAAAATCGCGACCTCGAACAGCTCCGAAAACTTCCAACGACCTTCTTCGATCGAACGCCGAAACAAGATGCTAAATTTCCGCTTCGCGACCGCTCAGCAAGGTGTAAGCGCAAAACCGATGCAACGGCGGCGTAACAGCTATGCGCAATACCCGGACGCAATTTGAAAATATGTCAAAAATACAGTAAAGCGAAAATTGACGGTAACAAGTTGTACAAATTACTATTGTCAAACACCAATGATGATGTATTTGTGACGTCATTAATCGTGTTCGTCAAATACAGGGCGGGTCGAGAGGAACAGACCAAACTCCAGGAGTGTATTATAGATACACGTAAAAATTATGTAAAAAACTCAAATGTTATCCGATTTTTATTTGTTTTCAAGTTATAGCGTGATTAAAAATAAAACAAAATTTCATACATTAATGTTTTGGTAATTATAGCATTCTTTTAATAAATTTTCAAAAATACCGTCATTCACCTCTAAACATTTTCTGCTTCGTCTACGAAGAGTGGCTGTTGCTCTCCTGATTAAGTCACGTCTTTGTTTAATATCGGCTGCAGTATATCTAATGCGTTGAATTAGTACATCCCGAGTATCCACAGTTACTTTGTACACTCCATTTTTGAACCAGCTCTATAAACAATAATCTAGTGCTGTGAGGTCTGGAGATTTTGGAGGCCAACTAATAGGACCACAGCGACCAATCTAATGCCTTGGAAACCTTTCGTCCAAATGTTGAGTGACCTGACGAGCGAAATGTGCAGATGCTTCATTGTGCTGGTAGTACATTTCCATTCTGATGTTTACAGGAACATCCTCTAGTGTCCTTGTAATTCATTTTGTAAAAAAATGAAGTAGTGGTCTACTGTGAAGCGATTCTCCAAAATGAAAGGGCCAATTAAATAACTATCGACTATAAAACACCACACGTTTACCGAAAACTTATGTTAAAAACTAACTAAACTATACAACCAGCTGCGTGTGGTTGTACATTATCTACCAACACCTTACCACTCCTTACTGATCTTTCTGTACACACGGACGATTACTTTCATGCTGATATTCGGGATTAAACAACCAGACAAAATACCTGAATCAACTGAAACATCATATAAAGACTTGTTGCAGCAATTCCTGTCATTACTCAATGATTTCGATATTAACGTTTGAATTAAACATCGTGTCGTTACAATAGGACCGCCCAAGTTTACCAAGTCGTCGTCTCAATCCAAAACAAACGTTATTTTTGGAGAGGCATCTGCAGGAGTTGTTGGACGCTAGTATACTCAACAGATCATCCAGTCCACGGGTCGCTGCCATTCACTTGTTCAGAAAGCCTGATAGTAGTTATCGATTATGTGGCGACTATTGTCTATTAAGCAGTGTCACAGTACCAGACACATATCAAATACAATTTATACAAGATTACTCATCGAATCCACGATTCGACGATATTTTCTAAATTGGATCTCAAAAAACATATTTCCAAATTCCCATGTCCTTAAGGATACCAACAAGACAACAATCATAACGGTACTAGGCAGCTATATAAGTATTTGAGAATTAACTTCGGTCTCCGGAACGCCCAGGGTAACTGGTCAAAACCTATGTTAGAAATGGTCGAATGGATAAGTTTCCTTTTCTGCTATTTAGACGATATTTTAGTTTTCAGGCAAAATCACAAGCAACACATTCAACATTTAAATCATGTAGGTATTCACCAGAATACAAGACCACGGATTAGGTCAGGTGTATTCTTGGTGCTTCAAAGTTATATTTCTTGGGGCACACTGTGTGCAAAGATGGCATTGAACCGCAGAAATCGAGGATCGATGCTATTAAGTACATTTTTTAATTTTCACTGATCACAAACTACTAACTAATGCCATAATGAAATCAACTGAAGATTATCTTCCACGCAAATTCAGAATGTTACTTACAACACATTTCGCAATTTTGTATCAATGTTTAAATATATCAAATGCCTTGACAATGTCCCAGTAGTCTCGCTAACTCGAAACTCTTTTTTTAATCTACCGGACAAAATCAATTTCGACGAGTTAGCTGCAGTTTAAATAAATGATCCCGAATTAAGAGGATTATTGGAAAAATCCAATTTATCTTTCCTTCAAACCAACACAGCAAACGGATTTTCCATTTGGGTAGAAAACTCTACCGAATTACTTAGGCCGTTCATTCCACACTCCTTTCGCTTTGAAGTTTTTAAGCTACTTCACGTTTTTATCCCATCTGGAAATTCAAACTACTAGGAAACTTATCACAAAACGATTCATCTGGGCGTCAATGTATAAAGACATAAAAACTTGGGTACTAGCATGTTCTTCTTGCCAACGTAATATAATAACTTCTTCTCTTCTTTGTCTTTCCCTTATGCCCTTAGGCGTCGGGTTGTAATAAAATAACAAAACATTCAAACCCACCACTTCATCCATTTCCCGAACCATATTTCGGTTTTCAACATATTCATTTAGATCTGAATCATCTTCCTAGATGTCAACAATATAAATACGCCCTCACAAGTTATAGGGAAACAGGTTAGGAGGCGGGCACTCTAACGTGCAGATTCGGGTTTAAAGTGGTACGCTAGGAGACAGGCATTCACCGTCACAGTCTAACGTTTGCGCATAGCGGGAGCCTTTGCGTTATCGGAAAACCAAGCGCTGGATAGATGTAACGTTCGATAAGGCGATGTATCAAATTTAATACATTTTGTGTACAATTAAAATTTGAAGCAGGAGCTAGCGTTACAAACATTTATAGCAAGATTAGAACACTATATCAGCGGACAGCAATTTTTCTTAACAAAGATTTATCATAATAGTAACCCACACATCTAAAAGAATTTAGAATCATGCCCACACGTACACCTCAGAAATAGAACACACACGAAGGGCATTTAACCTAATTATTTAGACCCGTTTAAAATCTGTCAACACAACGATAAATAATGTTGCTGAAAGGCATTGCCAAGACGCCCCTATTTTTTAAATTAACATAAGCTTCCAAGCTTCCGTGTGTTTATTTATTTTTTGCTTATAATTTTTCTACTTTTTCATGCATACGCTTACCGTTTTTCTATTTTGTCAGCTTTCATCTCTGAAATAGTAGACGCTGGATTAACGACGCAGACTCGTGCAATCAGCGGCAGTATATGAGTTAGTATTATGTTTTCGGTTATTATTATATAATTATCATAAGTTATTGTTACTGTTATTATTACCGTTATATTATTGTTACTGTTATCATTTATTATTGCTGTTATTATTTTTAAGGATTGTCGAAAAGATCCAGGCGGTTTTGTAGCTAAATGTAATCCAGCTAATTTCCTCCGGGATTGTATTAGTTTTCCTACCTGGCCTCCCACTTCCAAACTTTTCTATTTTGGCTTAAGCCATGGATGCACGTGAGCAACGATACCAGTTTGCTGATGCAACTTCGGATATGCAATGGTCGATAAGTGACCGAACGCTGGCGCATGTACTCATTGCACTGGACCGTCTCAGGCCATGAAGATGCATGTACAGCGATAGCAGGTTGCGGAAGTGGCCGATGCTTGTATCTGACCAACGTAGGCTATGAATGCGTGCGAGCAACAAAAGCAGGCTGTAGACGCGGCTGCTGCACGCACTTGGTCAACATAAGCTATGAATGCGCGTGAGCAACGGTAGTAAGCTGCGGAAGCGGTTGCTGCAGCTGTAATGTATAGGTATACGAAACCTACTAAGAAGAAAAACTGGGGCTGCATGCAGAGAAAACAACAGACCCGCTAGAAGAAGGCGGTGATGACTGAACGACGATGGACGCGACTGATCTGCATGCAGGTAAAAACAAATGTGCGCCAGAACGTGGCAGCGGTGCATATTTGCACGCAAACGTAGATGACTGACATGCAGGATCAACAACAGACTCGCCAGAACAAGGCGGTGATGTTTGAGAACGTAAACGGCGTGCAAGTGAAACAAAATATGGGCCAGAACTAGGCGGCGGTGCATAATTGCACGCGAATGTTAGTGGCATGCATGTAGGTACAGCTGCAGAGTTACCGAGAGAAGGTGAAGATGCTTGATCGTCGATAGACGCACGTGAACTGCATGCAAGAGAAAATAAACTTGCCAGAAGAAGGCGATGCACTACTGCACACAAAGACGTTTAGTACCTACATGCAAAGATATTGCAAGATTGCGACCGTTTAAAAGTTGTGAAAATTTGTACATGCAAAGGGTTGTAAGTGAGAAGGTAGTTTATGAATATACAGGTCTCTCATTGCAGCCTCAGGAAATTCCAATTCGATGCAAAACTTTTGGATCGTTGTCCAACAATGCTTTAAGAAGCGTTGACAGTTTTGATGAATTTGTAGTGTCATATCAAGCTATCAAACGTGCTTTTAATGCATTGAAAGATTGGATATCAGGCAGTTTTAGTAAAATGTCACGGATTTTTGGCATGACATCTGCAGGTAATTGTAGGGCTGTCATATTGAATTTTTTGACGTGGCCGACCAACCCTAATTTGAGTGAAATAACGGTCAATGAGCAGAATCGATTGGATTGAAGACCGGAAAATTCAACTTGTGGTCTATTTGAAAGTTGATATTGTATTTATCTTACTGGAGCGCTGCAACAGACTGCTCGGTGGAGCAACAGAAGGCATAAAGGGATTGTTCCAATGAACGTGTCTGGTTAACTTCGTTGTGGATGGCAGCTCGGCTGGACAGGTTGCAGCAGAAAGCTGAGGTTGATGGTATTGACAGTTATTAGCTTTCGTTGTGGATGTACTTAAGATCTGGGTGTGTTCAGATCAACGAATGAGTCACCAATATTAAGATTATTACTTCATATGTAAGTGATATATGTAAGTAATATCTTAATTTATGTACCTTTATATATTGAGTCCGAAGCACTGAATAAAACACGTGCGTACGTTATAAGTTATAAGATATATTTACAACTTATTATTTTTTATTTGATGCCTCACCTTAACAACTAAAACCTGGTGACGCGATCATAACAGTACTAATATTACCCGGAAAAATAGCTTCTTCAAAACTGTCGTTTATAATAATGGAATTGTTTAAGTCTAATATGCTATTTACAAAATACTGATTAAATGTATTAGCAATATCCTAGGCATTGTTAATTTCTTCTCCGCCAAATAAAATATTAGAATCCTTTGTTCTTTCATTAAAGATTTTCCACATCTTAGGATTTCCACAATAGTTTTCTTTTTTATTCTCATAATATTGTTTTTTTTGTCCTTAATTTTATTACTGTAAAAATATCTAGTGTATAGGGTGTCCCAAAAAGAATGAGACGCCGATTGTCGATTCCTTAGGTTATAATAAACCAATTAAACCTAATATACCTTAATACAAAGTCCCCCCTTCGGTAAGAAATTATAGGACCTTGAAGTGGCATTTTTATTTCTTTTTTCTTAATTTCCACAAAAGTGAAGATACCGATTTAAATTTTGGTACACATGCTTACTATTATGTACTGCATTAATACAAAAAATGTGATAGTTTAGTTTTGTCTAGTGTACTTGCACATTGTGTATGAATTAGTCGGCCTATTTCCACAGTTTATATTATTAAATCGCGACGTTTCGGAAGCTAATTCTGCTTCCGTCATCAGGCGTAGTCTTGAGAAGGACTGGTTTTTGCACTTGGAGTTAGTTTTTAACTGCACAAGTATTGACACACTAAGTTTACAATTAAATGTCAAAACTTGACATTTGATTTTTAAATGACATCGAACCTGGAACCTTTCGATTTGTAAGTCGGATGCTTTACCACTGAGACACCGGGGGATCTGATATACGCTTCCCTTTTTGTGAGTAGTCTATTGCGCATGGTGCGTAGTATCGTTATTGCGCAGGTGTATTGCGTCTCAGTTCTTCGCGCATTATTGGCATCCAGATGGGTTTCATTTCTATGCTGGCTTGGCTTATCGGTTCTTCTGCCAATGCTATGTAAGTGGCTTCTTTGAGCTTTCGTCGAGTTTTGTTCTCTTCCTTCGCCACTATTTGAATGTTGTCCCATTGGATTCTGTGGTCTTCATTCCAGACATGTTCGGCGATTTTGGATTTGTCTGTTTCGCCCTTTCGGATGTTGTTTTTGTGTTCCGAAGTTCTGACTCTTAGAGGTCGACTACTTTCGCCAATGTATGCTCTGCCGCATTCGCATGGTAGGTTGTATACACAATTTTTGGAACTTTGGTCTTCATTGTGTGGTTTGGTTTTGGTTAGTATTCCCCTGAGTGTTTTTGTGGATTTGAAGGTAGTGCGTATTTTGTATTTGTTGCCTGCTCTTCGTATTCTGTCCGAGGTACCTGGTATGTATGGTATTACCGCCGTATATTTAGGTTCTTCTTTGTTTTCGTTGGTTACCCTTTCCTTTCTGTTTAGGTTAGTTGTTATATCCGGGTAGCCATTTTCTTTAAGTGTCTGCGCGATAGTTTTTCTTTCTTTTCTCAGGTCCTCTTGGTCTGAGCATATCATCTCAGCTCTATCGTACAGGCATCTCACCACACCTAATTTCACACTTTTGTGATGATTGGAGCCGAAGTGTAGGTACCTACCCGTGTGTGTAGGTTTCCTGTACACACTCGTACCGAATGTGTTCTCATTCCTGTGTACTAGTACATCTAGGAATGGAAGTTTGTTATCTGACTCCATTTCCATTGTGAATTTGATAGAGGGTGCGCAGCTGTTAAGATGTTCTAGGAATCCATCCAATTTGTGCCTGCCGTGTTGCCAGATTACGAAGGTATCATCCACATATCGAAGCCATATCCTTGGTTTGTCTGTGAATTCGGATATCGCTTGTTCTTCAAAATCTTCCATGTATATATTGCTCACTATAGGGGATAGTGGGGAACCCATAGCCATTCCAAACTCCTGTAAGTAGAATTTATCTTCTACTTGGAAGTATGTTGTTTTGATACACATCGTCAGTAGTTCCATAATCGTGTTTACCGAGAGTTGCGTGCGTTCGTCTAACGTTTCATCATTTTCCAGTCTGCGTCTTATGATAGTTAGTGAGCAATATATACATGGAAGATTTTGAAGAACAAGCGATATCCGAATTCACAGACAAACCAAGGATATGGCTTCGATATGTGGATGATACCTTCGTAATCTGGCAACACGGCAGGCACAAATTGGATGGATTCCTAGAACATCTTAACAGCCGCGCACCCTCTATCAAATTCACAATGGAAATGGAGTCAGATAACAAACTGCCATTCCTAGATGTACTAGTACACAGGAATGAGAACACATTCGGTACGAGTGCGTACAGGAAACCTACACACACGGGTAGGTACCTACACTTCGGCTCCAATCATCACAAAAGTGTGAAATTAGTTGTGGTGAGATGCCTGTACGATAGAGCTGAGATGATATGCTCAGACCAAGAGGACCTGAGAAAAAAAAAAAACTATCGCGCAGACACTTAAAGAAAATGGCTACCCGGATATAACAACTAACCTAAACAGAAAGGAAAGGGTAACCAACGAAAACAAAGAAGAACCTAAATATACGGCGGTAATACCATACATACCAGGTACCTCGGACAGAATACGAAGAGCAGGCAACAAATACAAAATACGCACTACCTTCAAATCCACAAAAACACTCAGGGGAATACTAACCAAAACCAAACCACACAATGAAGACCAAAGTTCCAAAAATTGTGTATACAACCTACCATGCGAATGCGGCAGAGCATACATTGGCGAAAGTAGTCGACCTCTAAGAGTCAGAACTTCGGAACACAAAAACAACATCCGAAAGGGCGAAACAGACAAATCCAAAATCGCCGAACATGTCTGGAATGAAGACCACAGAATCCAATGGGACAACATTCAAATAGTGGCGAAGGAAGAGAACAAAACTCGACGAAAGCTCAAAGAAGCCACTTACATAGCATTGGCAGAAGAACCGATAAGCCAAGCCAGCATAGAAATGAAACCCATCTGGATGCCAATAATGCGCGAAGAACTGAGACGCAATACACCTGCGCAATAACGATACTACGCACCATGCGCAATAGACTACTCACAAAAAGGGAAGCGTATATCAGATCCCCCGGTGTCTCAGTGGTAAAGCATCCGACTTACAAATCGAAAGGTCCCAGGTTCGATGTCATTTAAAAATCAAATGTCAAGTTTTGACATTTAATTGTAAACTTAGTGTGTCAATACTTGTGCAGTTAAAAACTAACTCCAAGTGCAAAAACCAGTCCTTCTTAAGACTACGCCTGATGACGGAAGCAGAATTAGCTTCCGAAACGTCGCGATTTAATAATATAAACTGTGGAAATAGGCCGACTAATTCATACACAATGAGACCACAGTTACAAAATACTTTCAGATCAAATGTACTTGCACATCTTTTGTTTAAATTCGATATAATTAGATTAAACTAGCCCTTGCTTTTATTTGGTGGTGTTTGCATCCTTCCATCTTGTGTTATTTATATAAGGATTTTGCGGCTGTAAAAGATTAATGTAAGTTTATTGAGGCAGGAGCTGGACCGTCGCACTCAAACGTTGTCAGCTGACCTAAAGGGTTGCCTTGCTTCAGTCTTCAGGAGCAATTTCTTGCTTATAAGGAAAAACCATTTGAAGCTAGTGACGTCCAAACCTGTTAACATCTTCGTAACTCATCAAGTCATCGTCCTAATTAACGAGTATCGAGTTGAACGCCGATCTTCCCGGCGAGCTAAGCTGGCAAACTTTTGTTACAGGAACATTGTAACGCAGTTGGGGCAAATGACACTTGCAGTTTACCAATTTGTCGTCTTACAATTATTTTTATGTCGTAAATACAATTTCACCTGTAATAACCTGGTACTTCGCAAACCTAGACCTTGTCCATTACAAACAAACAAACAAAATATGACACTCTGAAATCTAGCAGCAAGATTTGTGCTCAATATGTTGTCACAGTTATTGTTGCCCTCTTGTTGGAAATATAATCTTTAGGTGTTATTTTGTAATCTGACAACATTTCAGAACGATAACCTAACCTATTTCGAAACATTTTTACAGTAGCAATTTTTTGGTGACGTACAGTTATATTAAAGGAAACTATACAGCTATAAAGGGCGATTTTAGTTTTGACATTGATAATTGATATCTAATGTGAATTGCCTATAGCGTTTTTTATAGCGACTAAAATAACCAAGCAATAACATTGTATTTACTATGACTATTCAACTCACTTGTCATGTATCAAAATCTGTCCAATAAAATACAAGATTTGACGTCTTTGAGCCAAAAAAAATGAACTATATTGACTATTCAACTCACCCCCTTCAAGGTAATTATTCATCAATCATAATTTAGTATTTATGTCATTTGCCACCAATCAGCGTAAAAATGTGCAACAATTCCGCTAGCGGAGTTTTAATGACAATTTTTTTCTCTTCTTGTGACATTTATTCAACTTCCTGTAAAATTAATCAAATATGATATTAGAAATGTCAAATTTGACAAACAATTTATTTTACGTCAACAGATTTTTATTTTCAAATAGGACGTGATAAAATTGATTAATTACTAAGAAATGTCAATTTTGTTCGTTGAATAGTCCTTCAAATGCCGCTTGCAGCCGACGAATTGCATGAATTTTTGTCAAAGTGTTTATTGCTTCAAAATTTATATCGAAGCAATAAACACTCATACACTTTGACAAAAATTTTCGGCAATTCGTCGACCGCTCGCGCTATTGTATATGACAATTTTCACTAGTGAAAATAATTGACAATTTTCACTAGTGGTATAGTGAATATATTTTGACAATTTTCACTAGTGAAAATAATCGACAATTTTCACTAGTGGTATAGTGAATATTTTTAACAAATGTGATTTTTATTAGAAAAAGTCAATATTAGTGTTCTGTTACTATAGAAATTGCGTAGTTTGTTGCTAGATTTACTGAAAACTAATTTTAAAAAGTAGTTTGGTTCATTGAATAGTCCCTCGAATGCCATTCTTAGTCAAAGTTAAGTAGAATATTTTTGCGGTGGTATCACATATGTTCATTGCGCTTGAGATCGAACCTAAGGGCAATGGGCATCCGTGATATCACAGCAAAAATATTCGACATAACTTTGACTACTCATGGTATTATAAGTGACAATTCCACGAAATAATACCACATTTTTATAATAATAAATAGTCACAAAAAATTTGCAACTTCTGACCTTGTTTATTTACGGTACAAATTTTCTAAACAATTTTTAGAACACTCTGTATAGACTGAATTTATTGCATCGTTTATCGTTACATTCGTTACCGTCAGCATATTTGAGTTCGCTCGATGCCACAGCGCGGACCGGGAATGCCGGGCTCTGATTGGTCGCCAACTTCGTGTCCTTCTTGAATGACGTTTGAATTTGAACCGATGATTCTTATTAGTTTTAATTTTATTGTAATCTTTTTTTTTTGACTTACGTAAGTGCACTTGTTGCATATTAGCACCAATAAATATCTATCTATCTATAGATGAACAGACAAGATTTACCCTGTTTTGGTGTTAAGAAATCATCCTATTCAGAAACTACTTAAGCTGAATTGTATGAAACAATAAATAAGTAGTTATACTTATTTGTTATTTTGAATTTCGTCGTCTTTTAATACTTGTTGGAGTCGCTGCTTATATTATTTTCTTGCAAAGCTGCTGCAGTTTGTGTTGATGTACTTCAAAAGATCTATGAAAATTTATTTTTGTTATAACCTATATTTCGTTTTCAATTGTATTATGTTCATATTATTTTTGGCATGTTACTCAATTTTAAGTTGCAATTAGGTGTTGACAGTAGGTATAGGTCATATATATAATACACATATATTGCTAGTAGGGCCGGGAAACATCAGAAAACATTACGGCGCCGACATAGTCTCACTTAGAGTATAACGCGTCTCGTGCGCATGCGTGATAATTCGAACTCTGCCTTTAAAAGCGAATTTTAAACTTGACCACTTCCCCATTGGCCGGAGGACGCCGCCGCGCTTGCACACAGCTCACCATTACATTGAAGAGTTGGTTGTCTGTCTCACTTCCTTGGTCAGTTTCCCACTCATAGCCGCTAGCAATATAGTAAGTATTAGATATATGGTATAGGGTATAGGTACGTATCAGAGCTAGTCCGGGTGTAAACAAAAGCAGGTATTAGATCTATTGAACAAACATTTTACTTATTGCCTACAGAATTACCTACATAAAGGAAAACGAGGCATTGGCCAAGCATTGCGCGGCGCACCACGGACCAATCAGAGTCTGGCATTCACAGATTGCGCTGTAGCATCGAGCGAACTCAAATATGCTTACCGTCAGTACTTTCTTCTGTTTCTCTATGGCCAGTACTGCCACCCAGAACACTGTAGAAGCGTTTCATGGAATGCAACTATAAGTGGGTGGAAATCTCAGGTTACCAACACACTCCACGAAATCAAATTTCCTAGAAAGTGACAGTTAATTGACATTAAACAGTTTCTTTGGTATGGTCTACCAAAAATAGTAAATAGTTCAAAAATGGGCGATTTATTTAAGTCAGCTTTTGGTTACTTTAGCACACCTAGTAATGGTCAAACAGAAAATAGTTTTGTAGGTCAAATAGTCGAAATATCGAACGTAAAGTTAAGGATTCAAAAAGTCATTGCTGAAGGTGAATTTACCAAATATTGATTTTCTGGTCAGTTTATTGTTTAAACAACTTTTTTGCAATTTCAGGGGGTTTTGCTGTGGTGTTTGTGGCGCAAGATACGGCGACTGGCAAGGATTATGCACTGAAGGTAAGAGAGGTTGTTTGTTAACTCTTGCGATTATGTATCGGTGAACTTTTTGCAGAGACTACTTGCCGCTGATGACGAACGAAAAAGAAATGTGATACAAGAAATTAATATTTTGAAAAGACTAACAGGACATCCGAATATAATTCAATATTTATCAGCATCTGTTATTGAAAAGAATCAAACCAGCCACGGCCAGGCTGAATATTTGTTGGTTACTGAGCTTTGTTCAGGTAATACTCTTGTAAACATTGAAACGGAGGACTGTTTAAAAGAGTAAAGTATTGTTCACTCATGCAGGGAAACTAGGTTAATGTAGGAAAATATACAAACTAAGTAATTTCACATTTTCTGCAAACTTTTAAAGTTAATTAAAAGTGCATTAGTTACTAACCAAGCTAACGACTAGTATACAGGCTGGAAACGTTAATTAAAAACTTGGCATGACTCTGTTTTTCTAAACATTTAACTGTTTGTTTTTGGATTTGTATTACTTCTCATTGCTTTTGCAGATTTTGAGCTATAATAATGTGATCATAAATTGAGAATATTTTGAAAAACATTAATGGTGCTTATAATATTGTTATCTAGTATTAGAATGTATTTTATGCATTTAGTAACTACTTTATTAAAAAAAGTATTTGCAGGTGGGTCCTTAGTTGATATATTGAAATCTCTGGCTGGTCCATTTGATCCAGAAACGATAACACGGCTCTTTTATCAAACGTGTAGAGCTGTGGCGCATATGCATGCTCAATCACCTCCAATAATCCATCGTGATCTTAAAATTGAAAATATTTTGATCTCAAATGAAGGAAGTGTTAAGTTATGTGATTTTGGTTCAGCTACAATCGACGTATTTAGGCCCGACGTGGCTTGGTCAGCCAATCAAAGGTCAACTCTAGAAGAAAATGTAATAATATGAAAACATGCAATTTCAGGATTTATTTATTCATTATTTACAGTTGGCACAATTTACAACACCCATGTATCGTGCCCCTGAGATGATCGATACATGGAACAACTACTATATTGGTCCTCCAGTCGATGTGTGGGCTTTAGGATGCATCTTGTATACTCTTTGTTATATGAGACATCCGTTTGAAGATGGTGCAAAATTGAGAATTATCAATGCCAATTATACACTGCCTCAGGATCCTAAAGCTGCTTGCTTTCATGACATTATACGTAAGTCGATACATTTACATTTTATTGATGTAAATTATGATTATGTGTTTGAGTCTAGTGGGTAATGAAGTGTGAAAGATGGGTATGTCGTAAGTGCAATTACCTAATATTCAGTTGATTATATAACTTTAATAGAAAAATAGATTGGTGACCTACTTTTTTTGTAATAGCAACCAAATTAATGTAATCTCTTGAATAAGGTGTTAAGAGAGACAGAGGAAAAACAGTTTTACACATTCACCGTAAAATCATACTTTTGAAAATACTTTTACGAAGTTGTTTATAATATCAGGACGTATCATAATCAAATAAAGTGTTTCACTAAATTTTATTTAATTAAAATTTCAAAAATAATCTTCAGAAATTGCTAAACGTTTCTTCAAAATATAGGCTTGACCATGGTCCTTTGTTTTTATGGATTTAGCACTTAAATAGAACAGAAATACATTAAGACACTTGCTATACATTTAATTTTTTTGTTACACAAATTGAGGATCCGTCGAAAACTAATTTGAGCTATTTATGTCTTGAATAACAATTAATTGTAAAAGTAACTATAAATTTAGAGAAGTATTTTAATACTTTTGTTTAATTTACAATTTGTAACTGGCTTTGGTGTACCTTTATGTTGATTATGAATTTTTTGGGTGAAGGGTAAACCAAGTTTACAGGGACATACTATGGTTTTAAGCCCTACCAATCAACTCTGTTAGCATTGCCAAATTAATGGACATTTCATGAAAGCTCATATATTTTATATAACTGCAACGCTAAACTTGAATTTGCCAGAATAAATACATTTGTAATGAGATGCCAGTAATTGCAGAATAATTAATTAATGAACGCAATAAGCAAAGCTCAATTTGAACGGGGATCTAAGTTGAATGTAAGTTCAGTTAATTGATTAGGTTTGTGCTAAAGTAAATGCCAAGCCGAATGAAATTTAATAATTACAAGATGGATCGCAAACGCAAGGGAATGAAGCGTAGAATTCAGGTACAGTTTAATAGTAAAATCTAGTCAGGGTTTTATAAGAAAGGTAATTGAAAGATAGATAAGCTTATGAACATGCAACGAGCAGATAAGAATGAAGGCATTAAAGCATCTGAAGAAAACTGTAAGAATCAAAACACAAGGATTATAGAAAGTGCAGAAAAGGAGACAGCATATGAACTTAAAAATGTGTGGAAAATAAAACAGTGAATTCAAAGGAAGCCAGTGCAGGAAATGCGCGAATTAAATACTCTAATCAGTGCAGTGACATGTGAATATTTAAACGCAAATTAAAAAGATGTGTAGTGACAAATAGACACGCAAAATTAGTATAAATGTAAACAATTATTTTAGATGTAGTATTAGTGTACAAAATCCTAGTTTTAAGTAGAATTTATTGTTAAAAGTCAGTATTTTGAACCATGTTAACATCCGTAATTAATTTGAAACAACTTGCTTTTGTTTATAACAAAAAAAAGAAGACAAATGAATAAATTAATGGCTTGACGTGTGAAATTGTGCTCTGTAGATAAATTAAAAATGAAAATACATGTTTGAAACTTTACCAGTGTGTTGAGCAAATTTTTGTGCCCATGTGGTATCATTTTTTTCAAAATCCGCCACCAAAAATTCTTGAGGTGTCCGATGCTGTTTGACATAACCTCGATCCGAAGCAGCCTTAGTTTCGACAGCTACGAGGAGGTCGACCAGTCCAGCCAGCACATTGGGGAAGACATCAGTGCCACTCAGCAGCCCGTGGGGTATATGCCCGTTCCCCAACAGCAGGATCCGACCCATAGCAACAAGGTCAGAGTAGCTACAAACCCTCCGATTTGAGAACGACTAGTGCAGGTACTGTTCATTCTAAAACTAATTAAGTGAGCGGCGGGAAATTCATGCATACATAAGAAGAGGAATACTCAATGCAATCCAGGCCAGTTCCATCGTCGTACGAGTGACTCTAGTCTGCCAGGAAGCTCAAAATCCATTATTTGAGGTTATCCGTTAGTGTGATCTAGACCGACGCCAAAATAAACATTTGGGAGATAGACGCGGACCCCATAAACAAATGCTAGAAACCAATGAGGATTAATGCCGCCAAAACCAACTGATTTAAATAGTTACCAATAGAACTGTGTTCGATTTCATTTGTTTTGTTTATTCAATTTGACGCGATCTTGCAAACGGCGTCCATCTTGGCTTATATTTGACCCAATTTCAGTTTTCGATTGTGCGCGGTTAAGCGTATGCTTACACAGATCCGTATTTAATAATTTTAATAAATTATGCATTCAGGGTGGACCTAACCGAGATGAGTCTGTACTTTATCGATTTGAGCTAGCGTATTATTGGATTAATTGCAGATAAATAAAATATTATAAAGGGCATACAACTATTGATTTGATAACACGAATACGAAAAATATTTGCATGGTACCCTTATTTAAAAATTAAATTAATAACATATTACAACACTAATTAGACATACCATTGCAGTATGTCACGTGGTGGGCTTGTTGTACTACCTCCAAGTCATGTGTTCGCGTATGTGTTATGTGTAGTCTTGTTACTCCATCTCATAGACCAGTCTTCAGAGGAGAATAACGTTGATTACTTAAGAATCAGGAAAATGTGCTCAAAACATTTTCATTGTCCAATTTTTGATTTGTGCATTAAGGTGCTTCAAATACAGGGTTTTATGGCACTTTATGTCAATATTATAGTTAATATAAATTACATTAAACTTTATATAGAATATTATATTGGATAGAACATTTTCAATTTTCATTGACCTAAGATAACGAAGCAAGTTTTCTGGTTCTGAGAAGGCCGATTTGTAAGTACAGAGTGATTTTTTAAAATCTGAATTGCAGCAGGCCCTGGATAGCCTGCATCAGTTGGCAGTACTGAAGTGTACAGTCTATGTCAAATTCGATGTAAGTAGGTTAGATTTTGTTTGTCATTTGACACACACTGACGCAAAACTTAACCTGCAAATCTCGAATTTGACATAGACTTACAATACACTTCAGTACTGCCAACTGATTCAGGCTATCCAGGGCCTGCTGCAATTCAGTTTTTAAAAAATCACTCTGTGGCCAAGCTCCTTCATGGGGTGTTAGTGCCTCACCATTATTATTATATTACTAGCTTTCTGCACCTAAATTGGGCGCGAAATAATTCATTTAATGCAATTTGTAAAAGAGTGATCCATTTTGTGTGTCGAGTCAATTTTGAGGTTAGCTATCAACAAAAAAATCCACATAAAAAAGTCACTTATAAAAATTTTAAAACCCTACTACTGGCTTACTTGCGTCGCCCTGAGTTGATTGACACCAAAATCAGCCAATTCGGCCCACGGGTTTGCTCTCAAAGTGGCATCAAGCAAGCAAGCAATGAAAATTATTATGTCGGATATTTCCTACCGTATGATCGAAAACTTTCAACGTGTAGAGGGCTGTGGATTTTAAAAAAATTAAATTTATGTTGGCAGTGATGAGTAAAGCTACTTAAAGTACATTTTTTTTCTATAATAACTCAAAGTGTTACAATGTTGGTAGATATGTGAGTAAAACACTAGGAAATGTTTATACCTCGTGTTGGTAGAACTTTTGCAAAATTATGGTTATGTGTCAATTTTGAATGCCAAAGTCTCTTAATTTGAACTCTTGACAAATTTCTTTTTTTAACATGGAGTCATCATCATCAATAAAATCAGATAAAAAGAAAACCAAGAAATATTTTAACCCTCCAGTAATAATAATAATAATGGTGAGGCACTAACACCCCATGAAGGAGCTTGGCCTGCAAGGCGGAAGTACCCGTTCAAAATTCTAAGACATCAGTACCCGCACCGGTCTCGCAGTCCGACACCCCTCTGCCACCTCCATAAAAATAATGAGATACCTTATGGCATTAGTTTCTGGTTCACTAACGTCTTCAAAATCAGATATTTCCTGTTCAGTGTCACTGTTAATTTTCCTAGTTTTCAATAAATTATCTTCGTCAGACGATGGCACATCATCATAAAACGGGTTATCGACATCCTCCTCCGCTATTATATCTCGCATCGTCTGTTCTAGTCGCGCCTGTTCTTTCTCATAAAATCTGCCATAACTATAATAATGTTTCAGTATAACAGTGTTACTAAAAATGCAGAAAATACTTCCTTCTCCTCACATTGGTCGTATATCAAAGGTAAAAATAAAAGCAACTCGGGTACCCGCTTCGGTCTCTGAAACCGAAATATATAATATGCTTTATTGATATGTAATCAAAGGGTGAGGGGTCAGGAAGACCCTGTTCTTCCCCCCGCACCGGAGAATTTACAAAAATGTTTTATGTGTAAATAATTAAATTAGCTGCGATAATACAAGTAAAGATAAAAAAAAATAAAAAACTAGTAAAGAGAACCATTTGAGACCAATCACATAAACCCTAACCGTCCATAATAAGCTGTTTAAATTTTCTTTTAAATAATTCAGGAGTAACTGACATTAATTCAACTTTTTTAATACTATTCCAAAACTTTGCGAAATCATAACTAAAAGACCGTTTAAAAAACGTAGAGCTGAAGGAGGGGATAGACATCAAACCTCGGTTTTGTAAATTTAGATGATGAACATCTGTGCGGAAACTGATTTTATTATATAAATATGGAGGTGTCCGTTTATACAGAATTTTGTGATAGAAACACGCCCTATGCAACAGCCTTCTTCTACTCATATTCATCCAACCGGCCTCAAGTAACTTATGCGATATATGGTCGTATTTTCTAATGCCAAAAATTAAGCGAAGGCACGAGTTCTGTACTCTCTGGATCCTCATGGCATCATATGAATCGAGACAAGGGCCATACACAGTATCACAATAATGAAATTGTGACAGAACCATTGAGTCGCAGAGAATTGTTTTTAATTTTGTATTTAAAAAATGACGGCTAGAGTATAAAATTTTTAATTGGTAAAAAGCTCGACATATGAGGCTATCGACATGAGTTTTAAATCGCAACTTTGCGTCTATGTGAAGACCAAGGTTTTTTACACAGTCTTGTATTTGCAGAATATTATTACCAAGTTTAATAACTGTATTTTCCTGAGCTCTTTTTCTTAAATTATCTTTGCCAAAAATTATAACTGTCGACTTAACGGGGTTAATTTTAAGCGAATGTTTATTGGATATATCCATTAGGCTATTTAAATCATTATTAATATGAGTTACTGCAGTATCTATTTGACTAAGTGAGAAAGAATAATAAATTTGAGTATCGTCCGCATAAAAGTGATAATTGCATTTTTTTATCGCTGTGAAATTATAAATAACTTTTAAACCACTGCACGCACGAACTCAAAACTGCATACGGATCTTCAATGGCAATATATAGGAAGGTAGTGAAATGGGCGGTAAACTAACGCTAGCACATTAAGTAATATACTGCATCATGTGGTTGCTCGGTCTCACAGACCGTAAACGGGTACTGAAGGGTTAAATGCAAAAATGAAGCAAGCGATATTAAATTATGACATAGGTATCTGTCAAAATAACAATCATTTTTTTAGTAGAAGAAAAGAACTAAAAATCTATGTACCAACATTATTAAAACTAGGGACCCTGCAGGAATGCAACTTATTCCCTAGAAAGTGGACCTTGAAAATTATTATAGAAAAAATGTACTTTTCCGTCAATCGTTTATATATCGACAAAATCATGCATTAATAGACCCGTTTTTGCAATGATTGTATATAGGCAACCATAAGTACTAAACGTCAAATGTATCTGAAATGTCAAAACTAAAGGTTACATTATTCCGTGGATTTATTAATATAAATATTTACATTAGAAAACGCTTTGCTCAATATCTTTGTGGCAGTTTGTATTTTATACCTATCGAGTTCTCAATGTATCCTTCGGCAACAGAGGTGGATTTCCAACCGCCAAGTATTTTAATTGCCGCAAAATTGCTCCGGCATCGGCAACCAAACGTACTAAACGTCAAATGTATCTGAAATGTCAAAACTAATAAATATTTTTAATGGATTTTAATAAACGTACGATTGACGGAAAAGTCTTGTAACCAACTCTTATGTTAATCGGTGATTAATAATCTCGCTCATTAACGCGTTCACTCGCTCACGCGTTAAAATCTCTCGATTATTAATCACCTTTATTAACACACTTGTTGGTTAAATAACCATTACTTAATAATATAACCTATACAATTTTGACAGATAAACTTAACTTTTACAGGATGTTTAATGCCGAACACTAGGTGGTTCTGTGTATGGAAAATGCAGCAAATCATTTTGAATAGTTGTAGTTGTTTTTGTTACTAACATTTTTATGTATTCAACAAGAATGTTTGTATTTGTTGAAATGACAATCCTGACATAACCTTAATCTGACAGATATAAAATTCCAATCTGACTTTTACTACCACGACTGCCAACACATTTTTTTGACAAAATTCCGCAGCTCTCTAGACGTTGAAAGTTTTCGATCATACTGTATTTTGAGATGCCATTTCATTACCATTTAACGAGTGGCTATGGAAATTCAAACATATGAATAATATATAAGTCTATGTCAAATTCGAGGTTAGCAGGTTAGGTTTTGCGTCAGTTTTGACACGGACTGACGCTAAACCTAACCTGATAACCTCGAATTTGACATAGACTCACAATGCCACCCACATATTATTCATACGTTTGAATTTCCATAGCCGCCCAGGACATAAAGACTTTAAACACTCGTTATTTAAAAGGTACAGTTACGGACACCTCAAAGTGCACGGTTTTTTGTTACTATGGTTATTTTTGCGATTTTTCGGCTTATTAAATGAGGGTTTCTCCAGTGGCGTTGCTTGTGATTGTAAGAATAGGTATTACTTTTTTAATGTTTGTATTTTAGCAAAGTTTCACAAGTAAACAAACTATACATATAATAATATGTATTTAATAAATATGTATCAGTATTCAATTGCTACTACGCTTTGCAGTTTGCTTCGCATAGAGTGGACCAATGTTTCCCTATTGTATCCTTCTCTCAGTTCCTTCCAAGCATTTATTATTCTTTCCCATAATTCATAGGCGTTGTTTGGTGCAAACTCCCTGGTATAAATTTTTTTAGTTAAATACCCCCAAACATTTTCGACAGGGTTCAAGTCCGGACTTTTTGCAGGCCATGGTAATAAATTGATATTATTCTCATCAAACCATCAATGAACAATCCCTGCTGCATGCACAGGACAGTTATCCTGTGAAAATAATGTTATCAATTACGTTAACATAAACAAAATTAATTAATTAAGTAATATCTTGCCCGTTGAAAAGTAAATTGATTAGGAAAGACCTCCTCTTACAGATGGCAGCATCACATTTTGCAAAATATTGCAATAATTTTCAGCATTCAGTCGACCATTAATTCTATAGCATGCCCCAGATCCGTGACCATTGATCCATCCCCATACGTTTACAGAGAATCATCCACTACTTAAGGGTTGAACATAATATTGCTCCTCAAATCTTGAATTTTGTGGTCTATACACCCTTAATCGTCAATTGGTAAATGATTGAAATACCTTTTCATCTGAGAAAACAGTCCTGTTCCAAAAATCGTCGATTTCATTCAAATAGTCGGTTGCAAACTGTATTCTTCGTTTTTTGTTCTCTGGGGTTAAAAAAACTTTTCTTGCAGAAGTCTCTACTGCCAACGATTTTTAATTTTGAAAATGCAGCTTTTGCTCACATGCAAATCTGCTACGACTCGACTCAGCGACCAGTTCTCTTCCAGTTTTGTAATAGCTCCCATTTTCTCTGCTTCTGACAAATGTCTGGGAATTTTTCGAGTTTTCAGTTCTATGACAGTTGATGACAAACGTAAACGTCAAAACTCGACGTCTATGATTAGAATATCGTATTACACGCTACAAATCTGCCGTGCACTTTGAGTTGGCCGTAACGGTACAAGCACATTAAGGTTGTTGGTTTTTATTTATTTAAGTCAGATATGATGACCAGTATTTGTTAGTCATTGTGAGTAGATCTTGTTGCTGTTGACCAATAATTTTCTGTTTGAGTGTTTTGGCTGTTCCCTGGTATAGCATTTAGTGCTCTAGCAACTTTCGATGCAGATTGGTTGCTACTACGTGTTGAAGAAAACCACTTTTTTCTAAGATCGTGTCAGAATGACAACTTCTTGCACATTTTCTAGTGTCAAAAGTGACGTTTGTAGTAGGGGAGATCGGGGTAAGATGACGATAGTAAGAAAAACTGAAAAATTTGAGTACAAGGAAATTTATTCAGAACGTAATATTACATATATAAATAGAATACTATATTAGCTTCTAAATAATATTTTTTTAATAAGAAAAATAAAAAGGTTTTGTGACAAAAAATTAAAAAAAGAATCTTTTGCAATTTCGTCATCCTACCCCAACCAGTAGGTAAGATGACGAACATATAGGGGTAACATGACTAGTAACAGAAATCGCATACAAACTGACCACATTCTCCATAACGGTTACAGTTTTCATGCCATCATGTTGAACAAGCTGAACATTGAATCCAGTCTTCAGTAGGAAGTTCTTGATAAGTTTCGTGACATCCTGGACAAGTGTGAATCGTTTGATTAGTTGCACGTGTCTGAACTGCTTGGTTCGTAATTTTACCCCCGTCAACTTGCCCCGACCTTCACAAAAAATGCTTTGTTGAGGTTAGGTATCAACACGAGCAACAATAAATTAAAATCACATGACGAATAATCGTCATTACTACACAAAGTCATACAGTTTAATAAACATAATAATTTACCTGATAATAATCCAGAAAACACTAAAAACGTTCACTACAAAATTTTACCGGGATATCGAAAAACAAACTTTATCGTTATTTGACTTAGCTGCGTCTTAAAATATTACTTTACCTACACATTTTAGTCCTAGATACAATTCACTGGATGGGGCTAGTATTCAGTTTTGTCCACTTCTTTTGGTATTTCAATAAAACCCCTTTGTCATCTTACCCCGTTCGTCATCTTACCCCGATCTCCCCTACTCTTAATATTAGTGCCCAAATTACGTCTTCTTCGCATGTTGCCATTGGTGGGGTGTTTTAATACTATATCAAAACACGCTTTGCCGTAAGTTTGAATGTCAACATTATCATCATCACAGCACTAAATGCCCGTTTGGCCTATGGCTTCAATTCTTTTCATTCATAACTTTCTATTTCGTATCTCTATTTTCCAGTCTCTTAAATCTGCTTCCTGAAGGTCGTCTTCTGTTTGGTTCTTCCATGATTTTTTTTGTCTTCCCTCTGGGTTCAGTTCTAAAACTTTCCTTGTGGTCTCTTCTTTATCTCTTCTCATTACATGTCTGAACCATCTTAATCTGTTTTGTTTTATTATAGTGATGTTGGCTTCTTTAAAAAGTTCTTCCAGCTCTTTGTTGGCCTGTTGTGCCAAATTTGTTCTTTTACACCTCCAAAAATTCTACGGAGTAGTTTCCTTTCTCACACTAACCACTTTGGTAAGTACCCATGTTTCACTCGCCTAAGTAAGGATTGGCCCTATGACTGTTTTATATAGAGACGGATTTTTGTAGTCTTCGAAACACTCTTATTTATTAGAAAACTATTCAGGGAGCCCGCACATTTAGAAGCGCTTATTCTTCTTTTTTGTACTTCCCAAGTACGTCAGGCTGTTGGTTATTCTAAAGGTCAGCTTTTCTATTTCTGTTGTTACACTAAGTTCCTGATCTTTTTGTTTTGAGTTCCCAATAATCATATAGTTGGATTTGAGGGTATTGATTTTGAGACCTACTGCACGTGCTTCCTTTTCGAAACTTCTCACTAGTGCTTTTAATTGCTCTTTGGTTCTTGACAAAATAGCTACATCGACCGCGTAAGCTAGAATTTGATACGATCCAGTTATGACATCTTTTTTGGTATTGATTCGAGCTTTCCTAATGACGTTTTCTAATACGATGTTAAATAGGCACGGACACAGCGGGTCGCCTTGTTTTAGACCTGTATTACTTTCGAATTCTTTTGAATTTCACTGTGTTTATGGTTCTTTCCATTGTCATTGCTACTAACTCTGTTTTGATTATATTGTAACTCCTTCATCGCTTCAATTACCTTTACTCTATGTACACTATCGAAGGCTAATTTAAAATGTATAAACAGTGCATGTATCCTTATGTTTTTACTTCTACATTTTTCGGGTACCTGCCTTAAAATGAATATCTGATCGGTCGTGGATTTTCCTTCTGCGAAACCAGCCTTGTAATTTCCTATTTTCCCTTTCGATTCTTTTTTCACCCTGTCATTTATCAGGGATGTCAGTATTCTGTACGTCGTATTTAAGCGTGATATAGGTCTGTAATGCTCTGCACGTTCTTTGTCCCCTTTTTTAAAAATTGGACATATTAACGCTTCCTCCCATTCTTTCGGCATTTTCTTCTTGGTCCGTGTTAAGTGAATCAGGTTAAAAATATGTTTCAACAGTTCTCTATTTTCATTAGTGATGGGCATAACCGGACAATTTTCATAACCGAATTATTTGCATTCGAATGATATTAATAACCGAATGATTATTTGAATAATCATTCGAATAAATTTTGGCTCTTGATTCGTTTCGATTAAGTCAGCCGGTTTGCCGGTTGGCGGTTCACCGTCATCTGCATCGGCATCGTAACTTGCAGATAGCAGAGGAACCAAAACATAATATGTACGGTCGGCGCCTTAGAAATCGGGACACGTAATATGTTTTTCTAGTCTTTGGACTATTCTTGCTCCGGTTACTTCATTAATGTGAGACGTAACAATTAAAACCATAATAACTGTAAAAACCAGGTTTATACACTTAAAAAATCTGGCGTGATACACTTACACAACTTCCTTTTACAGTGATCTTATAATTAGTGAAAAATTTAATTTTTAATTTTTAAGCATTTGTAAAAAATTTTCAAAAATTACAAATTCTACAAAAACGGTACAAAATAGAGAGCGTTAGTTGAAGAGACAAATTTTCTGTAGAATTTTAAGCTGAATTCAAAAATGTAATAATATACCGGGTGTTCTATTTAAAATAGGAGTTAATAAAAAAATTTAAAAAAAACCAAGAGAAACCCATTTTAGAAGTATTCAACTCTAAAATCACCTATCTCAAATCAATACACATTTAAAATGTAATGAAAATGTAAAGTTTGAAAAAAATCGTTAAAGCCGTTTTCGAAAAAATCGAAAAAAACTGAAAAATCACAAGAGTAAACACCTATTTCCGGGTATGCGATATTCTTCAAAAGCTTGCTGTATCATCTACATAGTACACAAAACTTATATATGAAGTTTAAACGCCATACCTCTTTTTGTTTTCACACAGACAGACAGACAGACAGACCAATGAACAAAAACATGTTTTTTGGATTCAGAGGACTCGAAAACGTGAAGATTCGTTGAAAATTCAATTTCGAATTTTTGGGGTGAATCCAATACTTCCTTTATCGCAAAAGGAAGTAAAAATACATGCAAAATATATCATAATAGTGTGTAGTGCCCGATTTCTAAGGCGCCGACCGTACATTATGTGTTATGTATTGGAAATTAAGAGGTATTTATTAAGAAGTGTAGAAAGAAAGAAAGCAGCAAATAAGCAGTCCCGTTAATCGCAATAAAAACAGTGGTAAAACGTTTATCTTTATCGCTCGGGCGGGTTAAAGGCGCCGCCTCTTGTATTCAACCTTTGGAGATGTAAGCAAATAAAAAATTGTTTTATAGCTTGATGCGTTTGCAGTTTTCAGGCGTTCAGGTTTCAGGTCCCCAGAATTTAATAATTTGATATTTTTTATGATAGGAGGTAGGTACGCGATAACGAAATGGTGTTTTCAGTACCGCCTACTTTGTTTATGATTTATGACGTATTTATATTTACAGAATTTTGAGCACTGCGTAGGTCGCTGAGATACGGCACGTAGTACCTTTGAATAGAGGTTTTATATTCAAAGCGTAGTACGTATCAGCATGAGGTTATTTTTCATTTGAATACTTGGAACGAAAACTGAGTTACATAGGTTATTTCAATAACCGGATAACCGGTTATTTTTCATTCGAATAAGCCCATCACTATTTTCCATATTTTATTAAATCCCTAGGTATGTTGTCTGATTCCGGGCTTTTATTACTTTTCCCTTGATTTACTGTCTTTAGGAAGTCTTCTCAAGATGGTAGATGTAGCTCTTCTTGTATGTTTATTTCACTCTTAATTTTCTGAACTTCTTCTGTCCTGAATGTTTTTTCAAAATATTTTCTGTAGATCTCCGCAATCTCTTCACCTACCATGCACAGTTCGCCTATTTCACTCCTCAAACCAACGATTTGCTGTTTCGACCATTTTCTTACTTCTTTTATGATTCTATAGAAATTCTTTATATTCTTTTTGTTGTGTGTTTCTTCAAGTTCCTTTATTCTTTCGTTTATCTTCACTCTTTTCTTTTGCCTACATACAGATTTGACCTTATTTTTTGTTTTCTTGTATTGGTTTTTCGACTCTGATGTTTGTTGTTGTAGCCACTGTATTTTCGCTGCTTCGCTTGTTAGTCATTTCTTTGTTTTCTTCAATTTTTTTCCTGCACTCTATTATTATCTTTTTTAATTTTTGCCACTCTTTTTCGATGTTACTTCCCTGTAGAATTTGTTCAAGCTTTTCGTGGTATATCTTCTTTGCTTCTTCTTTCTTCAAAGTATATGCTATATTTTTCGTAGGGCGTTGCGTTTTTTTATAGTATTTAGGTTTTTGTTGACTTGTTTTTATACGTGTCATGAAGTGGTCCGCTCCTATTTCCGCTCCTCTACATGATTTGGTTTGGTTCACACACTTAGCATGTCTTTTTTGTACGAGCACATGATCTATTTGGTTGCTGGTATTCCCGTCCGGACTGCACCATGTTGCTTTGTGTATGTTTTTCCGTTTCTTCATTGTGCTTACAATTACTAAATTATTTCTTGTGGAAAAGTTTACTAGTCGGTCACCATTGTCCTTAGATTTTTAATGGAGGCTTTCTTTACCTGTAACGGTTTGCGCTTCTCTCTCTCTCTCTCTCTTCCAAGTTTTGTATTCTGAACCCCGATTATCAATATTATGTCATGTTTTGGAATATTAAGAAATGTGCTTTCTAATTGGTTATAAAATTCTTCATTTGGTTCTTCCTCTGCAACTTCCGTAGGAGCATATGTATTCACAATACTTATTTTCCTGTGAAATCCTCAAATTCTTAGCATGCTTATTCGCTTGTTTATTATTTTCCAGTCTATTATTTTTAGTGATGGGCTTATTCGAATGAAAAATAACCGGTTATTCGGTTATTGAAATAACCGGTTATCCGGTTATTGAAATAACCTATGCAACTCGGTTTTCGTTCCAAGTATTTGAATGAAAAATAACCTGATGCTGATACGTACTACGCTTTGAATACAGGGTGTCCAAAAAATGGCGGATTAACTCTACAGGGCGTTACTTGGGGATGCCTAATGAACCATGGAAAAATATGAAAAAAATTCCCTGGGCCGTATTTTGCGAAATATTTCTGGTCAAAGGTGGGTAATGAAATCCATTTATTTAAATAACTAGTGTATAATTATAGTGTCAAATATATCTGGGACTTATTAAAATATCTGTTTTTTTAATATTCTTGGGATTTAACTAAATTGTTTTCAATATTTAAGTATTTTAAAAAACTGATTTCCTGTTGAGTTTGTCAATTACTAAATATGGCAAACAGGCTTTGTACAATAATAATATACGAAATCAAGCTTGGCATTGAAATATTTGTTGTATGAATAATGTGTTGGTGGCACTGTAAGTTCATGTCAAATTCGATGTTAGCAGGTTAGGTTTTGCGACAGTTTGTGTCAAAACTGACGCAAAACCTAACTTACTAACCTCGAATTTGACATAGACTTACAGTGTCACCAACATATTAACAACTTACTATGGATACATTTTTGATTGAGAAATTGTTGCAGTATCAATGTTGCCAGATTTATTTTTATTAATTTCGAAATATTTCGAAAAATACGGCCCAGGGATTTTTTTTCATATTTTTCCAGGGTTCATAAGGCATCCCTCAGTAACGCACCGTAGAGTTAATCCGCCATTTTTTGGACACCCTGTATAAAACCTCTATTCAAAGGTACTACGTGCCATATCTCAGCGACCTACGCAGTGCTCAAAATTCTGTAAATATAAATACGTCATAACTCATAAACAAATCAGGTTGTACTGAAAACACCATTTGGTTATCGCGTACCTACCTCCTATCATAAAAAATATCAAATTATTAAATTCTGGGGACCTGAAACCTGAACGCCTAAAAACTGCAAACGCATCAAGCTATAAAACAATTAGTTATTTGCTTACATCTCCAAAGGTTCAAAACAAGAGGCGGCGCCTTTAACCCACCCGATCGATAAAGATAAACGTTTTACAACTGTTTTTATTGTGATTAGCAAGCAGTCTCGCATATTTCTTTCTTTCTACACTTCTTAATAAATACCTCTTAATTTCCAATACATAACACATAATGTACGGTCGGCGCCTTAGAAATCGGGCACTACACACTATTATGATATATTTTGCATGTATTTTTTAAGTGTATAAACTGGGTTTTTGCAGTTAGTATGGTTTTAATTGTTACGTCAGATTGTTTATTGTTTGTCAATTATGAAATGCCATCTCACATTCATGAAGTAACCTGAGCAAGAATACTCCAAAGACTAGAAGAACATAATACGTGTCCCGATTTCTAAGGCGCCGACCGTACATATTATGTTTTGGTTCCTCTGCTATCTGCAAGTTACGATGTCGATGCAGATGACGGTGAACCGATGTCGATGCAGATCGAAACGAATCGAGAGCCAAAATTTATTCAAATGATAATTCAAATAATCATTCGGTTATTGATATCATTCGAATGTAAATAATTCGGTTATGAAAATTGTCCGGTTATGCCCATCACTAATTATTTTATCTTTAACCGATTCGTGTATCAGGAAACCAGTTCCATATCTGTTTTCTTTTTTCCCTCCCCCATTTAGCCAGAGGTAGTCTTCTATCTTTGAATTTGATTCTCCTTTAATGTTCGTTTCTTGCACTCCCATTATATCTATTTGATATCTTTTTGCTTCATCCTTTAATTGGCGTATTTTTCTCTCATTACTTAGACCCTGCGTATTCAACATGACAGCATAACCTAGAATATCTAACACAATGTGACGGAAAGTGTCACCGAACTAAGTTTTTATATTACTGATACAATCGTAGAAAAAATAGCGTATGATACACGTGTATAAGTGCCATTAAAGCACTAGAGACGTTAAAAGCACTCTGCTTCGCGTCATGCTCTTAAACTCGTCGTACATGCTTTAAAGGCGTACTTATACACTAGTATCATAATATACTATTTTAACAGTGCTTTTTTAGCTATTTCAAAATTACTAATGCTGTGTGTAAGGTAGAACTGTTTTTATGGAAACTTTCATTTCCGTTGATCAAATAATGTGAGTTCATTGATATTATTCGCTCACTTGGACTTACATTGCAAAGTTTCTTTTAAAAAGATTTTTGCAAGATGTTAATATTTTATTTTTTGTGCTTGTGAGTAAGGGATAGAGATATGTGAATTTCTACTTTCAATGAATAATAATAATAGGTTAAATGTCGTGGGCATATTTTTAAATTGTGTTTTTAGATCGGGATGCATATTTAAAATGACTTCTACTAGAGTATCAAGGGTGAATTGGTATGGATGTTGTTGTTCCGTTAGAGTTTATTTTGCAGGTTTAAGAAATGTCAGCAGTTTTTGTTTTGCTCTTCTAAGATTATTCTTCTACTGTATCTATTGTTAATAATATCTTCTGTTGATTTTTAGCTTTCTTTTTGAGATTTGTATTAGGGATCAACCGATAATCGGTATCGGCCAAATTAGGGATATATCGGTATCGGTCATATCGGCCTTCTTTTTTGTCGATATATCGGCAAAAATGAATTTCCTTTCAATATTTATTATAAGAAATGAACAATCTAATGTAAACAAACAATCTGGAGTATAAAATCATAATATTGAAAATTCAATTTTTGTAAATTATATAAAAATATTAATCACTCGATCAAGTGTGTTGCACCATGCAGTAAAATCTTCCAGCTTCGCCTGGCTTCCGGAATGCATCAGCAAAAACATTCGATCAGGCGATGCAATTTCAAGGTCTTGCATAATTAGAAATTGTCAACAATACTAACTAATATGCCACGAGTAAAAATGATTGTGTTAAACTGCGTTATTAAAATGAAATGACAAGAAGACACCTTCATAAACAAACCTAAGCATGAGTTGGTATTTAGGGGATTACCCCGCTCGAATCCAGCAAGCAGCAGCGCACACGTGCATTCATGTAGTCAAGAAGTAGTGGGAGAGAGCAATGAGAATATAACGGTGTATCGGCCTTGATTATATTGGTATTGGCCGAAAACCCGTATCGGTCGATCCTAATTTGTACCATGGGATGCTTCTTATGTTGAAGTTCATATTGGCTTTTTTTTTGCTGGCCGCCTAGGGAGTTTGTGCGTATTGTTTTCTATATGTTTGTTTTGATTTGAGTGATCATTAAATGTTGATCAAGGGGAACTGTTTGAACAACTACTTGTAGTGTGACCTTATTCGTTGCTTAGGAAGCATTCTAAATAAATATTTTATAATACGTAATATCGTTATCATTTTTCAAATAGAGAAAGATGGGGGTTTTCTTGAGGGTTGATGTAAACAAATCTCCTGATTGATTATATGGCTATATTCTGGATTGAAAAATAACTTTGATTAAATAATAATAATAATAATAATATTTATTTATCATTTTCATGTACATCACTCCATACATCTTATACAATAAAAACGATAAACAATTTAAAACTATATACCACCCAGATCTGATGCAGTCAGTCTTGGGGGCCTCCTCCAATTTCCAGATTGACCACAAAGGCACTTAGGTGCCTGCGTGTGGGTTTCCAAATTGATTTCTCGAGACTCGCGATTTTATTTAAGATATTTTTATTTCAAGATTTCTTAGGGTGTTTTCTACGGTTTCTGGAATTTAATGATGTAATTCAAACTAAGCTTTTCACTAATTACATGGTACACACAGAACCGAGTTTCGTGTAAGCAGTGTATCGCTATCATTCAGAGAACATTTACATAAACTGGGTTGCATATCTTGTAGGCTGCGAACAAAAAATTATCCCACTGAATAAGGTTTTTGCATGTTTCATTACAAAATATTAACATAATAATTTAATGACTGTAAATAACTCCCGGTTCTGCAGCTGATTATTATCAATTTTTTTTGGTTGATGCTTCTCAAAAAAATTATCAACTGTTTATTTATGTGAAAGATAAATCCCGACCCTTTGGTTGGAGATCTAGAAGCTGCAACTATATTTTTGTGTTATCTACAGAGATTATGCAGTCTTTTATCTTGATATCTTAAGTACAGTGTGATATATTGTTTTTCAGTGGGATAGATAAATGAATTTTAGATAAATGGAATAGGTTGGTTTAGGTGAAAGCGTAACGGAAGGTCTCATTAACATTTAATTGTAATGTATTGTTGGTTGTGGTTTTATTTACACCTCTTCCAGCCTACTCATGCGGGATTGGCAGTTATTGCGGTGAGGAACTACTGTACTTCGTTTGTTTACTAAATAAGTTACGAAAATTCTTACACTATCCAATTCTAAATAATTCATATTTACAATGGTAAACAAATATTTGAGGAACACTTTTGTGTAGTGCACTTATATTCAGACATTCAATTATCAATTTTTAACGAGCATAAAGTACGTTTTTTTTCTATAATAACTGTCGAAGTGTTACAATGTTGGTAGATATGTGATTAAAACGCTAGGAAATTTTTATACCTCGTGTTGGTAGAACTTTTTCAAAATTATGGTTATGTGTCAATTTTGAATGGCAAAGTTTCTTAATTTGAACTCTTGACAAATTTCTTTTTTTAACATGGAATCATAATCATCATCAATAAAATCGGATAAAAAATAGAAAACCAAGAAATATTTTAAATGCAAAAATAAAGGAAGCGATATTAAATTATGACATATCTGTCAAAATGACAATCATTTTTTTAGTGGAAGAAAAGAACTAAAAATTTATGTACCAACATTATTAAAACTAGGGACCCTGCAGGAATGCAACTTATCCCCTAGAAAGTTGACCTTGAAAATTATTATAGAAAAAAAATGTTCTTTATGTGATTGTGTCGTACATTTCATTCGTCTGAAATTTTTCTTAACTGAATGTCAGAGAGTAAAAAATAACAGTTGGAACAATTTTGTTATTAATTGCAAAAACAATAATCTACTGCAAAGTGGTATTTCCATTTAGTAGAAAATTATAACAAAAAATTGATTTATTGCTACCATTTCTTAATATTGAGCGAAATTAGCTTTGATCAAAGTTGAAAGTAACATTTTCAATCCATTAGAATGTTTTCTTCTAATTGTTTCGAATGAAGAAATAGGGAAAAAAAGAAATAAGCACGAAGGCAAAACTGCACCTCTATAAAACCATATATACTCCCACGTTACTGTATGGGTCAGAATCCTGGGCGTTAACGGATAAACAAAGATCAAAAGCCACGGCAGCGGAAATGAAGTATCTACGAAGAGTAATAAAGAAGACGAGAAGAGATAGAATCAGAAACCAAAGCATAAGAGACTAATTAGAACAAACGCCACTTGTAGAAGAAATTGAGAAAAAACAACTGAAATGGTACGGACACTTAACACGTATGCCAACAAACAGATACCCCAAACAAATTCACGAAATGAGAGCTGAGGGCAAAAGAGGAAAGCGAAGGCCAAGAGTTACATGGAAAGACAACATCAAGGAGGCGGTAAGGAAAAGAGGGAAAACCATCCAAGAAGTAAAGGAAATGGCAAGGTCGAGAAACATCTACAGGATTGAGGCACCCAACGCCACCTAGGCATAAGTGGGTTAAGAGAAAGAAGAAGAAGAAGAAGAAATTCAATTGCCAGTTAAAAACCATGTTATTATTATCTTATTCGATTGATATCTCTATTAAAATTTTTTGCTCACTTTTAGAATTCAAATCTATTTGTGTAATGTTTGTACAATACAGGGTTCAATTTTGGGGATTTCGAAAACGGTATGAGATACAAGATCAGTTAAATTGGGACAAAGTTCTTCTTCTTCTTCTTAATCATAAGCCTTGTTTTTCCCTCCATTTTTTCTGTCTTCTGTTTTTTGTTTTATTCCTTCCCATGCTATTCCTTTTTTCTCTGCTTCTTTTCTTATCCCATCATTCCATGTTTTCCTCGGTCTTCCTTTTTTCTTTTTTCCTTGTGTTTTCGCTTCATATATTTTTCTTGTAAGTCTATCTTCACTTATACGGCATATATGTCCAAACCATTTTAGTTGACCCTTTATCATTTTGTCATATATAGGTGTTATCTTGAGTTGTTGTCTATGTGTTTTGTTTCTTATTCTGTCTCTTCTTGTTTCGTTCTCAATTTTTTTCAGAAACCTCATATCTATAGCATTTATTCTTGATTTGTGCTTGTCCGTGACTGTCCATGCTTCGCTCCCATATAAGATTGCCGGTCTGACTACTCTTTTTACTACTTCCAGTTTTATGCGTTTAGGTATTTCCCTTTTGCCTAGAAAAGTTGTTTTCATTATGTTGAATACTCTTCTTATTTTTCGTATTCTTTCATTTATTTCTTTATCTAGCTTTCCATTCTGTTCGATTATTGATCCCAGGTACTTGAAACTCATCACTTGTTCTATTTTGTGTCCGTTTAAGTTTATATTGTGTATTTTTTCTTTGCTTGATATTATCATATTTTTTGTCTTGTCTCTGTTTATTTCCATATTAATCTTTTGCAGTTCCTGGTTCAGTATATCTAGGTTTTATTGTAGTTTTATTTCCGATTCGGCAAACATTAGTTCCGTCAAGTAGATTTCCTCCATTTTCCAGTTTCCTATTTTTACTTTCTTCATCCTTTTGTTTGCTTCTTTCACTACTGCGTCAATCTTCTTCTTCTTCTTCTTTGTCTTTCCCTTATGCCCTTAGGCGTCGGGTTTTACTGCGTCAATCACGGTTGTAAATAGTAGTGGGCTGAGTACACAACCTTGTTTGACTCCTATTTCTGTTCTGAACTCCCTTGATTCTTCATTGTTTGTTCTTACTCTATTTTTATTATTCTTATACATCGCTTTTAATACCTCTATTATTCCACTTCCTGTCCCTCTTCCTTCTAAAGCTTTCCATATATCGTCCCTTCTTATTTTGTCAAACACCTTTTTCAAATCAATGTAGCATACATGTATTTCCTTGTTTTTATTTATTATTTTCTCACTCACTTGTCTTAACATGAATAATAGGTCTTGAGGGCTCCTTCCTCCTCTAAATCCACATTGTGTGTCTTCTAACGTGTTTTCGATCTTGTCCCTTATTCTTTTCTCTATTATTCTTGCCATTATTTTGCCTGGAATGCTTGATAGAGTTATCCCTCTATAGTTATTGCAGTTTCGCTTGTCGCCATTCTTGTAGATCGGTAGTATTATACCTATATTCCAGTCATTTGGTGTCATTTTTCTTTTGGCTATTTCGTTAAAAATTTCTGTTATTTTCTTAATTCCCTCTTCTCCTAAATATTTCATCATTTCGGGTGTTATGTCATCTTTGTCTGGGGTTTGCCTATTTTTATCTTTTTTATTGCTTCTATCACTTCTTTCTGGCTGATTTCTTCCATTTCTTGCTTGTTGCTACTATGGTTTCTTGCCTCCTTTGTTTTTGCTCTGTTCTCTGTTAGTTCCTCAAAATGTTGTCTCCATCTCTCCAATATTTCATTTTCTTCTGTAATTATTTTCCGTCTTTATCTTTTATATTCACCATATTGTACTCTTTCTTTTTCTTTAGTTGTTTTAATGTTCCATAAAATAATTTTTGATTTTCTTTATAATTCCTTGTCATTTTCTCTCCAAATCTTATCCATGACTCTTCTTTTGCTTTCTTTACTTCTGTTTTTACCTCTTTTCTTTTCTCCTTATTCTTTTGGTAGTCTTCTGGCCGCTTCTTATTTAAGTATATTTTCCATGCTTCTTTCTTCTCTTTTATTTTTCGCTTCAAATCTTTGGTCCACCATTCTGTTCTTTTTATATCTGTATTTGTTATTTTTGATATACCGCAACATTCTTTCCTTAAACGTCTGCCATTTTTCTTCTATTCCCGTTTCTTCTCTTTGTTCTCTGAATTTCCTATCTGTACTTTCTTGGTATTTCTTCCTGCATTCATGTTCTTTTAGTTTGAAGCTTTTAATTTTTTCTTTTACTATCTTTCTTCTTTTTTCCGATGTTTTTTCTATTTGGGTTTTAATATCCATCACTAGCATGTAGTGGTCGCTCCCAATTTCTGCTTGCCTTTTTACTTTCAAATCTTTTATAAGTGCGAGTTTGTGTTTTCTTATAAAGAAGTAATCTATTATTGACTTTTCGCCCCTACTTTGTCGTTCTCTTGTGAATTTGTGTATATTCTTGTGCCTGTATTTTGTGTTTGTAATAACTAGTTCGTTTTTTATACATAATTCAATTATTCTCTCACCATTATTGTTACTGTCATTTTCACCTTTTTTTCCCATGACATTTTCTATTCCTACATTTTTGTCTCCCACTCTTCCATTTAGGTCTCCCATAATTATTAGGTTTTCACTTCCTTCATCAATTTCATCTTGTAGGTTGTTGAAGAATTTTTCTTTTTGTTCTTTGCTTGCATCATCATTTACTCCATATGCTGTTATTAGCGTCCACGTCTCTTCGTTTGTTAGTTTTATTATTATGGTCATTATTCTATCGTTTACAAATTTTTCCACAATTATATCTTTCATCGTTTCTGGTGCTATTATTACACCTACTCCTTCCTTCGCTCTTTCTTTCTCCTTTCTTCCCGACCATATTAGCCAATATCCTTTATGTATTCTCTCTATTCCTTTACCTTTCTTTTTAGTTTCTGTGATTCCTAGAATTTAAATTTTTTTATTTATCATTAAAAGGAGTTATTTGTCCTCATCTTACGGATAGGCAATTCAGATTTATGAATAAAAGAAGTATAGATGCGAACTTAGTGTATTACACTCAATATATACTTGACTCTTTAGAAAATAAACATCAAGTAGACAGCATCTATACTGATTTTAGCAAAGCATTCGATTCGGTGAATCACTCCTTACTGTTAGCTAAACTACATACTTTTGGAATATCGGGCTCTTTATTAGAGTGGTTCCGTAATTATTTAACTAACAGAGTGCAATATGTTAGGGTTTTCAATACATGTTCAACGGAAATTACGGTTTATTCAGGAGTACCACAGGGATCACACCTGGGTCCCTTGCTATTTATCATGTTCATTAATGATCTGCATTTAGTTCTGAAAGACGTAGAAGTGTTGCTATTTGCTGACGACTGTAAGATCTTCAAACGTATAGAGGCAGACGAGGACACTGTAGTTTTGCAGAGGGCATTAGATTGGTTTGCAACCTGGTGTGAGAGAAATGATCTAAACTTAAATCCAGAGGAATGTAAATGTATATCTTTCTCCCGTGCCAGAGCTCCCTTGTCTGAGGACTATAAAATAAACTCGGTGTCCTTAGCTCGAGTATTTACTATCCGCGATCTTGGGGTAATCTTCGATTCTAAACTATCTTTCTCGCCACAAATAGATTTCACAGTTAATAAAGCAAATCAACTTTTGGGGTTTATTAGGAGAGTTTGCTTTGAACTCAGGTCGGTTTCTACTATTAAGACTTTGTATGTTATGATTGTGCGACCCTTATTAATGTTCGGCTGAATAGTGTGGTCTCCAAACTTTAAAGTGTACATTGATCGGCTGGAAACGGTCCAACATACATTTTTTAGAATTGCAGCGACGAGACTGGGATTGCAGGACCCATTTTGCAATCACAACTATCAAGAAATATCTATAACGGTACAAATTCCCTCACTCGAGTCCCTGAGGAAATATTTTGATCTGCTTTTTCTTTACAAATTAGTAAATGGACAACTGGACTGCCCCCTTCTTTTGAGTCAATTGATGTTCAAGGTGCCTTCACGGCCCTCGAGATCAGTCACCACCTTTGCCTTGTCAACTTATACGTCGTGCTACACCTTAAACAATCCTCTAACTCGTATATGCGCCATGTGTAATGATCTCTCATGTGATATTTTAGATCCTAGTTTGAGTCACTTTTGTAACGCAGCGAGGAGTACTATTTTTGTTTTTGAGTGAACGAGCCATGTCGTCACTATCGTCGGAATTAATGTTATGTTATTTTTCATTTTTTTTTCTGTAAAAGGACTTCGAGTCCGTCCATACTTGTAATAAATAAAATAAAAAAAAATCATTGCTTCCACTATTTCTTCTTCTTTTCCTTTTATACTTTGTACATTCCATGTACCTATCTTCACCGTTTTTCCTCGCTTCTGTTTTTCCTTTTTATCGTTTCTATTAATTTCCTTGTCTATAGCCACTTTCGTCATCTTGCTAGGTTTTATGTTGTTCCTTAATCGTTTTTTGGGGCCTGGTCTCTTTTCCTTATTAGGCTGCCTCCTACTTTGTCGGACCATTCATACTTGAAGCCGTCTATTTACATTTTTCTCTACCCTGTTTTTGTATTTTTTCCCTTGTTCCTTTCTTCTCTTGCTACTTTCCTGAGAGCTGCCTGGATCCTCTGTTCTTCTTGTGTGAGGTTGCATTCTATGTATATATCTTGTTGCCCTAGTCTCCTTTTTTGTTTAAGTACCTCTATTTTTTGTTCGAATTTTTTCAATTTCACCAGGGTCATCTTCGTTTCAGATTTCCCCACCTTACATGCTTCATCTATATCTGCAGTTACACCTATTTCAGTTTGTAGGAATTCCTTTACTTCTTGGGTAGTGTTCGCCTTGCTAAATTCTGCTCCTCTGATCATTATGTTGTTTTTCTTTTCCTTTCTCTCTTGGTTTTCCAATTTGTTCCTTAGTTGTCCAATTTCATTTCTCAGCTCCATTTTTTTTTCCAATCCACTTCCTTCTTTATGGCCTCTTCTTTTAAGACTCTTATCTCTTCAATTACTCGTTAATGCCTGTTATAGCCGTAATTGTGCTACTTGTATCTGTTTTAATTTCTTGTATCTGTGCGGAGAGTCCCATTATAAGCTTTTCCAGCTTTTTCATGTCTGTGCCGCTCTCTTCCCCCTCCTCTACTGGTCCTGCTCCTTTTAGTTGTGGTGATCTCAATATTTTTTTGCTCTTCTGAAATACAAAAGTTGCAGATTTTAATGCTGATTATTTCCTTCATATCCATAATAACAGCGTACATAAATCAAACAAGTAGAGACACTCACTGTCGGTTCCTTTGATGTCAATATTCCGATTTGGAAGACCCTGAACGTCTCCTGGAGGGTACTTTCCGATAGTGCTAACAGGTGGCGCCACTACTTTATCACATATGATTGGTAGCAGAGCTAGTAACTGGCTCTGATTGTTAGAATTTTGTACTGCCATCTGATAGTGAAGCTTAGAAATAGCCCCCGAGTTACTGTCCCAGGCACTCTCTAGACAGGTTTCAACATTTGGCATGAGTGTCTCTACTTGTTTGATGTATGTACCAGCGTGCGGCATATAGGAGAGTACACATTTGAAGGTATTTCGATACCAGGTTACGCAAACAGCACCGAGTTTGGCGTCTACATACGCGGAAAAACAATGGCAACACAATGCCACATAAAGCACGACGATGGAACCACCCATAAAAAAAGTTAGTAAAGATATAAACAGGCAAGAGCTCTCACCACGTCAACCAATAACAGCGCTGAGAATTCAAAACAAAGCAACAAGCTTGTTTACAAGCATAGGGAATTTCAGATGGACATCATCGAAGACTCAACGGTCGAACCAGCTAGTTTGTCTTTTGTCTATCAGCATGGCGCTGGTGGGTAAGCGCCAGACTTGCATTAAGCAAGTCCTCGGTTCGAATCCCGCGGGGGTCGGAATTTTTCGGCCTTGGCGATTAGAATCGGGCTCGGTGAGACCATTCACAGTTGGGCACCAAATTAACTGTGCTCTACTCAGAACACAGACCTAAGAGATAGAGTAACAAGGTCATCACATTACCAATACACACACCTCATACAATGGTTGCTGCGCAAGCACCAAAGGCGCGACCCAACTTTGTATCCCGAATCCGGGGCAAGTTGATCATTGTACCGCCAGATGCCAGCGCATAAAGCACCAGCCTCGACACCGTAAGGTAAATGAGGTTACAGATATTACATACATACATACATATTTAGATACTATCAGCAAGCCTAGCTCCTCGATCCGCACCACCTCTATGCGATCAGGAGTGTGAAGCGCTAACCCCAGCCACGGATCGATTCTTAGGCTCGCACTTGTGCTTGCGGTTGAGAGCACCAACTTCAAATAAGTTAAGCTTTTGAGCTCGCACTCCTAAATCATGCGGCCGACAAGCTTCAGCCTCAGCACCTCCAACAAACCAAGCACGCACTCTATACGTGCGGCTTGCTTGCACCAGCAGCCGACGTCCACAGCGCTTACGAAGCATACCAGATTCAAGTCTACGAGAAGGTTAGCTCCACGAAAAGATATTCGCCTCAGCCTCAGTCTCAGGTTTCAGAAACTCTGACACGTCGCCTTCTCCAAAAAGGGTCCATCTGGCTTTGCCGAAAGATGCCTCAAGCTTCCGGCCTGCTCCAGCTACTTCCAATACATTCCAGCGAACACCCGGCCATTGACGAGCTCCGTGAAGAAGCTCGCTCTTGCCACCAACGCCTCATACACTGGCAGCCCAGGGCCTTATGTCTCGCCCACAACCAAATTAATCTTAGACTGTAAATAATGTGTACATAGTAATTTTAAACGTATAATAAACATGAATTAAACAATCGTCTTTAAAACAAGAGCTCCACCTAGACTGCTCTTCGTTAACACTCTCTACTGCTGAGCTATTGGGTGAATGGTCTTAAAACGCCATTCGTGATATTAGTCACGCCCTCGCACACACAAGGCCGAGGACGAGTCAAGTCAAGTCAAGTGAATGTCTTCTGCTAAAATGTGTGTATTTCTTGTGTTAGAAGATGCAGATATCAGAATACGTCGATTAGTTTCAATAAAATATTTACAACACACAAAAGATATACTTGTAGGACACATCCTTAAGCACAAAAGTCGATTGGAAACAATAGTGGAAGGAGTGGTACAAGGTAAAAACCTGCCCGGTCGGCTAAGAATACAATATATAAGTCAAATCATACAAGACGTGAAATGTAATATGTACGGACAAATGAAGAGATTAGCCACAGACAGGAAAAAGTGGAAATCTGTTGTGTTGAACCCAACCATTCTACACTATTGACAACCATGAGAGAGAAAGAGAGAAAACATCTTTTTTATTCTAGCACACATTTCCTGTCTCCTGCCAAGAAATGCACAAAGAAGCATCGCCACATTTCTCCTGTTCTGTCATCGAACGATTCATGATCTGGGTCAAAGATCTGTAACTTGAAGATAAACTTTCAATTTACTAAGGTTACTACCAAGTGGATATTTTTTGGCAAATGATTTGTGTTTGGTCTGATAACGTGGTTTATATTTGAGCTTTTAATTATAACCACAGGTACTGCCCCAACATGATTTGGCAGCATAAATCAATATAAATTTGTCCATTCTTGTAAAAACTTTATTTTCGGCTTCCACCTTCTTCTCTTGGGTCCAACATATCAACACACAGAAATAAGTAGGTAGTCCATAGGCACGCACACGTCACATCGCTCACAAATAGTCAACAATACTCGACTTCTGCTGAAGTTCTTCAAATCAAGCTGCAGCGGCGGAGGAGGGAGCAAACTGCCCGACCGTCTCTTGTTCCGATGATGCAGAGCGGCACGGGAAAATAGAATTACGGCAACGTGTACATTTTGATTTTATTTGCTTCAGTTTTCCGTTGTAAATGAAGAGTTTATGTTTTTTACTGTTTTGTTAAAGTTTGCACAAAATATGTAGGAGGTCCGCATCTGGATCGCGGTCCCCCATTTGAAGACCTCTGGTCTATACTATCAAATATTCTCTTTCTTCAAATTTCTTAATTTTAAGTTCTTTCGTCTGCTGGTTCAGCTCTTTATTTTTTATGAAAAATTTGCCATGGTTGCATTGTTTATTTGTTTCGTGGGCGTTCTCATGTGCCTCAAGGAGTGGATGGTTCTTTTACCGTCGTGTATGCCACTTGGGGTTTTTTTATAGGTGAATTCTTTTAATGCTGAAGAATTTCAGCCTGCAATACTTAATACATTTTTATATTGTAAAACGTTTTGAAATTATGAAATAATTTTTTTAAATGTATTTACACAGATGAAAATCACTACTATATATATATTGAGATGGTATTGAGCCCTCTACTCAACTCTGCTTGCAGCACAAATAAATAAAGCAAGTCTGATAGCACAGAGTTGGGGTAGTTCATACAACTGCAAGATTTAGCGTCTAAATTTCAATCCGTAATTACATTTGCAAAGCAATGTCAGTAGTAATGAAATGATTTGAGTACAAAAGGCAAAGGACAGAACTTGTTTTTCATAGATTGGAGTCGATAATTTTAACTTAGCCAAAAAAATAAGAGGTTTGTGCAAAATTAAAGCCAAACCAAATAAATAGAACTGTCATAGAAAAGTTTATAATATGTGCGTGTTAAATGAAGCGTAGATGTCAGAATAATTAAATAGGATATGTTTATGAGCATTTTAAATAAAGGTAAAAGAAGCAGAATTATTATAATACATTGCAAAGAGCATAAACCAGGCAGAACATGGCAATTGTAATATTAGACAGCAATATTTGAAAATCTGGGAAAAGCAGACAGTGGATAAAAAATACAAGAAAAGGACACAACAGGATGTGAAACAAAATTGGGAATGGAAGTGCACTATTTTAAATAAACAAGTCAATGTAATTACGCGAGTGATAAAGACAATTTAAATAAAACAAAGTGTAGTGGTGCTATAAGACAATTTAAAACCGAATTGAAAGGACAATAATTTAGAAATAGTATTTTTGTAAAACATTTTAGTTATAAGAAATATTAGTTTAAGAAATTGTTGTATTGAACTTGGTCTATATCCGTTTTTGTAGTATAGATAGGCATTTGTTAATAACGACCAGCAGCCAAAAAAAAAACATTTGAATAAAAATTATTATTGACACACAGTTTTTGGTCTCTGATTTAAATAAAGTTTTTATATAGTTAGATTCAATTTAAATTAATAAAAAGTACACCATTGTGTTGGCAATTTACCCGTGTATCAGTGGAAGTGTGGGTTTTAATTTCCCTCGAAAAAAAGTATTTTCTCCGATACCACATTCCGAGGATCCGACCGAGGCCAGCTCAAGCTTACGATATTCAATCACGGGCACATTCGAGTTCCTGAGCCCGGGATTTTAACGGCAGCCCATCCGCACAGCGTGTAGGAGGCCCCCACAGCAGCCGTAGCATCGCAGGACCCCGCATCCGGCAGATACCATTTGGAGCCGCCATCCAAGCAGTTGCCGCAGCGCTGCAGAGAACTAAGGTTAATTTTTTCAACCAAAATATTGGCGTTAGAAACCGGGAAGTTATGAAATGAACGAGAGGACGTCTTACTGAAGGGAGATCCAAGCAGATTAAAAGTTTTAAGCATCCATTGAAAGCAATTTATCCAGCATTAGCATAAAAATCCAGATTTGAGGTTAAGGAAAACAATTGCATGTTTAGCGTCGTTTAACAATCAAGTGGAGGTTTTGCTTGCAAACAAGAGATAGATTAATGCCATCGAAGGCGTGAGAATTCAAAAATGACCTTATCGAATGCTCATAAAACTCCGTTTGTTAAATTTAAATCACAAAACGCGAAACGCAACAAATAAACCGATTTGTGTAGGATTTTGACAGCGCAGCCAAGTAGCGTCTGCGCTATTGAAGTAAATTTACAGCCCCGTGGCGTATCACACGAATTTTAATATTAACGAATTGGGGAACCCAACTCTGAGGAATGAGTTTTTCTTGTCTACCGAGCTAGCCTTCTGTAATATTAAATTGCAGATGAATGAAATACAATAAAGGGCATAATACTGTTTATTTGTTAGTAGTTAACGAACCCAGTTAAAACAGAATTATTTTTGGTCAGTCTAACATTTGAATTAAATAAATGTAAGTAAGGTAGGTGTAATTACAAGTCAAATTATTACTATATGATATCACATTACCATTACATTACAATATATCTATCTATTTATACATATAAATACATACATACTATACATTATATAGACTATTGCATACTTCTGTCAAATGACCAGAGTACCAATCAGAAAACTCATAATACAAATTTTTAACCAATCCCAGAACGATTAAGTGATAAGTGCAGAGTATGTAGTCCTGATCAGGGATCAGGGATGCACTTCTGCATGTTGCTTTAGCAACAAGCAGTCGTGCACTCCCTGACCAGGATTATCGGCAAGTCACTATGCACTTATTAACTTATTAATCTGATTTTTTATAAATTGTTAAAACTATTTGCCAAAACGCATCTGTAATTATTAATCAAACTGCAAAGTGGTATAAGAATCAAAATTAGTACTTTTGTTGTGCAGTTAATTTTAGCATCTAATTCTCCAACAAATTTTTAGGAGGTTGTCTTCAAGTGAATCCCTCTCAGCGCCTCACCGTATCAGGTGTATTGGAGCAGATTGCAGCAATAGCAGAGACGAGGGGTTATAATTTGAAAACTCCGTTAAGTATGAAAATCAAACCCATTACGGCCGATATTAACTTAAGTCACAGTGACAACAATCACGTTAATAGTGTTAAGGTACCATCTCGTCCTCCACAGCCGTCACCTGCCCATCAACCATCTAGACCCTCACCACCGGTAAAATTAATGTAGATATTGGTGGAAGATCTTCCATTATATAGTTTTTTTTGTTGGTAGACTCCTCATAGACCTCCACCACCACCACAAAGGCCTGGAGTACCAACACAGCCTCAGAGGCAGCCAGATCCCAAACAGAGTTCTTCAGGGCTGTTTTCGTCCATTAAAGGCGGTGCTGGTAGTTTTCTTAAGAACCTGAAGGATACTAGTTCTAAAGTTATGCAGACTATGCAACAGTATGAAGTGTAAAATCGAGTGTCTAATAGGTGCTGATTTGTTTTTATCTTTGCTTGCAGATCCATTGCGCGTACTGATTTAGATATAACGTACATAACGTCACGTATCTTGGTGATGCCATTTCCATCAGAAGGTTTAGAGTCTGCTTACCGTACTAATCATGTTGAAGACGTAAAAATTTTCTTGGAGTCTAGACATCCGAATTCAAAATACTCAATTTACAATGTATCAGGAAGATCTTACCATTCGAGATTTGGGCAAGCAAGAGTTATTGATTGTGGATTTGCATATCCAGAGCAGTTTAAGGCGCCATTATTGAACTCTTTATACCAGTTATGTGAAGATATGTACCAGTATTTGTCTGGGGATAGTAGAAACGTTTGTGTAATCCATTGCATGGTAAGCTTGGTTGAGTGTTTTAATATTATAAAGAACATATTTTGTTTAGGATGGCAAGGCAACATCGGCCACAGTTCTGTGCGCTCTATTGATCTATGTGGGTCTTTTTGACATTCCTGAGGATGCCTTGCAATTATTTGCTGTGAAGCGCACTCCACCAAATATGCAGCCTTCTGAGCTGCGATACCTTTACTATGTGGCTGATATTTTACGCAATCCACCTGTTCATCCCCATTATAATCCTGTCACTTTGGTCTCCATACAAATGCAACCACTGCCGTTATTTACAAAAGTTAGGTAAGTATTTAATAGCATTTTAATAACATTTACATAAATGATTAATCATACATGGCATATAGTACAGCACGATAAAAAATATGTTTGGATAAGGGCACCTAGTAAAATTTTTTGATCAGTAATTATTTCTTATTCTAAACAATTGTCACATGTTGCTAATAATTAATCTTGTTCCATTTGGTAGTCGTTGGAAATATTTAAATTTTTTGAAAGCATTAAATTTGCGTCATTTTAAAATTTTATGTCGTGTGGGAGTAGTCCTCGTATTTCTAAACTATTTAAAAGTTCTTTAACATATTGAAGAATTTCTGTTTCATCTTCAATAATTAAGTTACTCGCACTAACTAATATTTCTAATGTTATGAATAAAAGATTCATTAAACTGATTTCACTGCAATGTTCATTTTTGGACGAAAGAAAGTAGTAATATGATCCCCTATTGATTTTAGAAGCAAATGTCTATTTTTACCATGTATTTAAATTTAATTTTGAAATTTATGCACGCGAGTGAAAAGACACAAAGTGATCAAAGCTGACCCGGCTGCTGTTAACGACATCAATACAAGTTAACAATAAATAAAACTTGTCTGAGCCAAACAGCGATAATTCTCCCTAATATTACTAAATAACGAAACTAGTCTTTGAAACAAAAGAATTAACGAAAGAAATTGTAATGGCAGAAAAAGATGAAATAACGCTTAGCGATATTATGAAGAAGTTATTACAGGTAGAAGGAAAAATTGACGAGACTAACAAAAATTTGAAGCAACAAACAGAGAAAATTAAAAAACTTGAAGAAACTATACACTATCAGGAATCAACGATTGAAAAACTGGAATATGAATTAAGGAAAAAGAACTTAATAATTTTTGGAATCCCCGAAGATATTAAAGAGGAAGAAGAAGATTTAACAACACTGAAAGAGAGAGTTTTAGAAACAATAAGAGGGAAAATGGAGGTGCAACTTACCGATAGCGACATAGATGCCATAAACAGACTGGGAGAAAGAAAATAAAATAAAAATAGATTAATAAAGATAAAGATCACAACAATGATGAAGAAATGGGAGATCATGAGAAGCACGAAGAAACTGGCAGGCACAAAAATAGGAGTGTGTGAAGATCTCGATAAGAAAACAAGAGAGGAAAATAAGCAATTATTACCTTATTTAGTTGATGCAAGGAAAAAGGGACTAAGAGCAATAATTAAAAAAGGTAAACTATTAATAAATGGGGAAGAATGGAAAATAGAAGACATCATAGAAGCTAATATGGATGCACGGAACACAAAAACAAACAAAGAATCTGAAGAACTAAAGAAAAGAAGCAAATCCACAGACAAAGAAGAATCAAGTCCCTCCAAAGGGGCAATACCAAAAAAGAAGAACTGGGCTCAAACAATATTAGTACCCTTTGATAAAGACAAGACAGAAGTAGTGGAAGAAGGATTACGCAAAACATTTAGGAATATTACAAGGATAAATCGAAATCAGCAAAATTCAAAAAACTACTAGAAATTGAAATTGCAAATAAGATGGATAGTTGCACAATGGTAAACCCAAGAATTGCAAAAAATAAAAAGAAAAGGAAAAGATGCAGAAAACAAAGTCTCAGAATAGGAACATGGAATGTTAAAACCTTACTGAAACCAGGCAAACTACAAGAGGTACCAAATGAACTGAAAGAATACAATATTGAAATAGCTAGCCTTCAGGAAATAAGATGGGGTGGTACGGGGAAATGGATAAAGGAGAATACGCCATCTGGTATGCAAATGAAGATAAACAAGGTTATGGAGGGACCGCTTTCATAGCAAGGGGAAGGATGAAAAATCAAGTAATGCTATTTAAACCAATTAGTGAGAGAATATCATATATACGAATTAAGAATAAACCGTATAATATAACGATTATAAATGTGTATGCGTTAACGGAAGTTGCAGATGAGCATGTAAAACAGAACATTCTATGAAGAGTTGGAAGAAACCTATGAAAAAGTGCCAAAACAAGACTTAGTTTTACTGATGGGGGACCTTAACGCGCAAATTGGAAAGAGGAGTGGATAGAAGAAATAGCATGGAAGCATACCCCACACATGCGAACGAATAACAATGGACAAATGGACTTGCACATAATTAGCACGAAATTTAAACACAAACGAGCCCACAAAATCACTTGGATGAATCCAAATGGAAAAGACGGAAGCCAGATTGATCACGTCTTAGTGAAAAAAGAGCACTGCAAATCTATTAACGATGTCAGATCTTACAGAGGCGCAAATATAGACTCTGATCACTTCCTAGTGATAACAGACATAAAGATAAAAAAAATTGATGAAAGAAAGGAGATTAAGAGGAAAAAATGGAATATAGACGAACTAGAAAACGAGAAAACGCTACAAAAGTACAAAGAGGAGGTGCAGAATAGTTTAACAGCAGGAAAAAAAACAGACAGTATAGAGGAAAACTGGATACAGATCAAAACAGCAGTGTTAGACGCTGTAGAGAACACTATTGGGATTAACACGAAAAGAAGAAAGAACCACTGGTTTGACAAGGAATGTGAAAATATTATAAAAGAGAAAAATAAAGATAGAAACGAGTGGATTAGAACAAACAGCGAAGAGGGTAAGTTGCAATATCAAGAAAGAAGAAAGCAAGCAAACAAAATATGCCAAGAAAAGAAAAAGAAATGGATAGAGAAAGCTCTAGAAGAAATAGAAAAGGAAAACAAAAATAACAATTCTAGATTATTATACCAAGATATGAAAAAAAGAAACACAAGAAAATCCAAGACAACAGACGAAATAGAAGAGAAAGAGTGGAATAAATATTTCAGCAGCCTCTACAAAGAAGAGAATAGCATCCCTTTAGATGAGACAAGAGAAATAAATGAACAACCTGAAGGGCTAGAAAAAATACCGAAAATTGAAGAAGTGGAAGAACATATATCAAAGATGAAAAACAAAAAAGCAGCAGGGTGTGACAGCATAACGGCCGAAATTATATATATTAATTGTAAAAATATGGATTAGCGAGGAAATGCCTTCAGAGTGGAGAAGGGGCTTGATAGTACCTATACCAAAAAAAGGAGATAAGTCCAAATGCAAGAATTATAGAGCAATCACCCTACCCAATGCAGCATACAAAGTCCTAGCGATGATAATAAAGACCAGAATCGCAAAGCATGCAGAAAAAAGCCTAGGAGACTACCAATTGGGATATAGAAAAGACAAATCAACGATCGACGCCATACACACAATTAGACAGATCACGGAAAGAAGTTATGAATACAACATTGACATACATATTCTCTTCCTTGACTACGAACAAGCTTTTGACAGCTTAATTAGAGCGAAAATGGTAGAGGACCTAAAAGATTTTAAAATTCCTGGTAAACTGATACAACTAATCAAGATGTCAATGAAAGAATCAACGGTGTCGGTACTCCTCAGCCAAGGCCCAACAGAAGAGTTCGAAGTAGGCAAGGGTGTGAGACAAAGAGATGCCTTATCAGCATTGCTGTTCATCATATCTCTTAATACTATCATTAGGGAAGCAAAACACTGTGGAACAATCAATACTAAATCTGTCCAACTAATAGCTTACGCAGATGATATTGCCATAGTGGCAAGAACAAACGAAGAACTAGTAAGGACAATCAATATAATAGAACAAAGATCAAAAGATAGAGGATTGGAAATAAATGAGACAAAAACAAAGTATATGCACTGCTGCACAAAAAACAGAAAGAAATTAAGGAAATAAAAATTAACAACTATAAATTCGAAGAAGTAGAAACTTTCAAATAATTAGGTGCGATGATACAGAGGAGACATGAAAGATCGTATGTACAACACAGAATACAACTAGGGAATAGGGTGCTGTACACAAACAAAAAAATTCTAAAGGACAAGAAGCTTAGTAGAAACACAAGAGTACAAATATACAAGACAATGATACGCCCAATTGCAACGTATGCAGTGGAAACCATGAGCCTAACAAAGAAAGAAGAAGAACTACTGAGAATTTTCGAAAGACAAATCATTAGAACAATTATGGGACCCAAAAAAGAACAAGAAAATGAAACGAGACCATTAATGAATTACGAGATCGACAGAATGTTAAAAAAAGGAGACATTGTGAGAGTATGTAAGGCTCAAAGAATTAGATGGTATGGCCATATTTACAGGAAAGAAATAAATTCACCACGAGTAATTACAGATTGGATACCGCTAATAACTAGACCAAAAGGACGGCCAAAATTAAGATGGAAAAACCAAGTAGAAGATGATATTAAAACAATGAAAATAAAAAATTGGAAGAATATAATAAATAACAGTAGGAAACTAGTGGAGCAGGCAAAAACTTTCCAGGACCTATAAAGTATAAAGTAAAGAATAAGAAGAGACAATACAACATGGATTGATCCACCATGTCAAATGGATCCATGAGTTCTAACGAACAGCTTTTATTTCCACGGAAATGCACAGCTTCAATCATATAAATTTAATCATGACACGGTCGTCTTTAAAGAAAACAAATCACACTCTGGTAAAGACTCTAATGTAATACATCCTCCATACAAAATTGTAATTTTTTTTTCTTTGATTATTCTTCGATTACTTTTACTATTATATTGTTATACCACCAATGCGTATCACTACCATTACCCAAAAATTCCAAATTTTGTCAAAGAAAATAACATTACTTTTACCGTTTTAAGTTAGATGTATTAACTATTCCCTAAGGAAAGTAATTTTGTGTGAAGCAATAGACGTAGAGCCAGCGACAAAAATAGTTACGTCATTTCATCAAGAAAATATCCCATGTTATTATACTCTCTTAATATCGCTGCTAATTGATTCGGAAGTAAGCCTGGTTTCCGGTTGCGGAGAAAGCTGCAGCAGGGGCACCAGGTGTACGTATTTGGTAGTAGTCAAGTATATTGTTGGTAGCACTATCAGTGTATGTCAAATTCGAGGTTAGCAGGTTAGGAGAGAAGCCTTCATAGCACCGGAGGAAGCCACCGCAAAAATGGCACTAGAAATAAATGAAACAAAAACTAATGAAAACAAGCGAGCAAGTGTACGCCAGAATCTAACAATAGAGGAACCCAACTTCGAAAGTGTGAGAGAATTCATCTATTTAGGCTAACAAGTAAACCGAGATAATAGTATTACTGAGGAAATACAAAGACGCATAGTACTGGCAAGCAGATGCTACTACGGATTAAAAAAACAAGTACAATCTAAAAACCTTTCAACACCAACCAAAGTTAAAATATATAAAACCCTCATCAGACCTGTCCTCACATATGGAGCTGAGACCTGGTCTAGAAACAAACGGTATGAAGACACTTTATTCATCTTTGAGCGGAAAGTCCTAAGAACCATAAATGGAGCAATGAACGAAAACGGAAATTGGCATAGATACTATAATTTCAAGCTATACCGGAAATTTGATGAATATTTATTTATTTATTTATTTAAGATTAAACAAACAAAACGGGCATAGGCCCAATTACATTGTTTGTGTTTAACAAATACAATATTCCACGCGTATATATATATAAATAATAAAATGAAATAGATACCGTCAATCAGAACGGAAGGAACATCACTCACCAACGTTATTTTCCGCATCATACAACTTCAGTATTTGATTTTTAAAAGTTTTGAATGACATTTCAAAAATATTGATATCCGACGTTATTATAATTTTGTTAGTTATATAAGCCATATTAATTATAGGCGAATTCTTTCTTAATTCGGTTCTACAATATGGCAAATACAGGAATGGGCGAGGTCTACACCGTAATGCAGGAATATAAAGTTTAATCAAGGGCAGCAATGTGGGACAGTCCAATCTGTTGTTTAATAACTTATGTATGAAAAAAATCGACGCCATTTCTCTTCTATCGCTTAATCTGAAAATTCGAAACTGACTCCGCATATTTTGATATTCATGGTAGAGTGGATAACGATTATATTTCTTAAAACATAAATACTTAATATATTTGTTTTGTACTGTTTCAACTTTTTGTTTGTGTACTACTGCAGCCGGATTCCAGACATTAGAGGCGAATTCTAATTTTGAACGAATTATCGCATTATAAAGTACCTGTATTGGTTTTATGCTTGTAAATTCATAGGTTGTGCGTATTAAGAACCCAAGATTTTTCAATGACATATTTACAAGCATTTTAATATGTTCATCCCAACTCAAAGTTGAAGTGAAAGTCACGCCCAAGTCTCTAATGTTTTCAACACGTTCTAAGATCGAGTTGTTAATTGTGTAATCGACAGTTATTTTATTGTTCTTTAAAGTAAATGACATAGTTTTACATTTATTAATATTAAACAACAATTCGTTTTCCAAACTCCATCTTGAAATTGCACAGATATCTTGTTGTAATAATTTACAATCATCCAGTGAGTCAATTCTTTTAAAAATTTTCAGATCGTCTGCGAATAGTAGAGCTTTAGAGTATTGTATTACGCTAGGCAAATCATTAATAAAGATCAGAAATAGTAATGGTCCCAGGTTGCTACCCTGTGGTACACCCGAGGGAGTAGAGTACCTATGCGACAACCCTCCGTTTATTTTAACGTACTGAAACCTATCCTTTAAGTAGTTTTTCAATAGAGTTGTTAGCTGTACACTGCAACCAACAGAATAAAGCTTTGTTATTAAGAAATCATGTTTTACTTTATCGAAAGCCTTGGCGAAATCAGTATATATTGTATCAACTTGTGCTCCCTCATCCATTGCTTCGCTAGTGTAATCTACAAAAGATATCAAGTTGCTTTCAACTGAACGCCCTTTCATAAATCCATGCTGTTCTGCACTAACCCACAGTTTGACATGAGATGATAGTTGTTGAGACAATAGACTTTCAAAAATTTTAGCTGGAACAGAAAGTAAAGATATCGGTCTATAATTTTCTACATCAGATTTGTTGCCAGATTTATGTACAGGGGTCACTTGCGTTAATTTCCATTGTTCCGGAAAGATACAAGTTTTTAGTACTAAATTAAAAAGTATGTAGAGAGGGTATCTAAACAATTCGTGGCACGCTTTATAGATGTAAGGAGGTATCTGATCGGGACCACTTGATTTTTTTGGCTTCAATGACTTTAAGGTTTTATCAATATCTTGTAATGTAAAGGATTTAACATTTAGTAGGCATATGACATAATGTCTACAATTAGAATTGGGAGGCTGCAATGGATAGGACATATAGAGCGGAAGGATGAAGAAGAGCCGGTAAAACAAGTGTTAAATACTATCCCACAAGGCAAGAAATCAGTAGGACGACAAAAAGCTAGATATATGGACGAAAAAGACTTTAAAAGTATTGAGGTACAAGGATGGGGAGTAAAAGCAAGAAGTCGAAACCAATGGCTGAAGATAATTGAGAAGGCCAAGGTGCCAATGATGATGGTGAGAAGTTTCATCAAAAAAGGTCTTATGGCTGGTATCACGCTGGTGTTCGGCGATGGCTGATGATGAAACGAGACCTGACTTCCTGACTTCAGACAGCGCTGGTGTCTTTAGATACGAATTTTTACTAAACGTTCTGTTTCACCAATGTATACGGCATTCCAAGAGCCAGGGACTCTATAAGCACCTTTAGATGACCAAGTGTTTAATTTATATTTAGGTGAAGAAAAAACCTGAGATTTTACTCGGACATTTGAATACTATTTTAATGTTTTGTTTTCAAAGAAACTTTGGAATGCGATCGGTGACTTGGTGGATATATTGCTGCGGGAGGATCCATTGTGCAGGTTTGGGTGGTTGTAGGTGAAGATGGCGATTGATCGCAGACTGTATATCCATAGCACGGTTTAGGCATAGGGTTTAATTCAGAAACTGTCAGGTGTTTACGATCTTCGAAACCTCCTAAAAGTAACATTACAAAAGACGAAAGGAAACTCTTAACACTTTACGTTCCAATTCCGACCTCTCAGTTTTGTCCACTCATAAAGGTTATGCTATTGTAGTTATGGATTGAACAGAGTACACCACTAAGGTTAAGTCCTTACTCCAAGATTTGCCTTATGCCCCACTTTCTTGCGATCCAACTTCCAAAATTAAACGGAAAGTCACTTCTCTCATAAAATCTTCAGATCTTCTCATGGGGGTTGATTTCTCGTGCTTCAAAGCCTCCTCGGCTCTATGGTCTTCCCAAAGTTCATAAACAAGACATAAAGTACATTGTTTTTCTATAAAAATTTTCAAGGTCAACTTTCTAGGGGAAAGTTGCATTCCTGCAGGGTCCCTAGTTTTAATAATGTTGGTACATAGATTTTTAGTTCTTTTTTTCCACTAAAAAAATGATTTGTCATTTTGACAGATATGTCATGTCATGTAATAGTAGGTAAAACGAACAGCATAGTAAAATATTGCAAATTTATTAATTATTAAACTTACAATATTTGAAAATAAACATAATGAACGTTTGATTCTATGCAAAAAAATTAAATTTGTCAAGAGTTCAAATTAAGTAACTTTGACATTCAACACGAGGTATAAACATTTCCTAGCGTTTTACTCACATATCTACCAACATTGTAATACTTTGACAGTTATTATAGAAAAAAAACGTACTTTACCTCTCAGGCCCATTGTCAGTATCATAGATTCCCCTACTTACTCATTAGCAAAATATCTAACTACTATCCTCAGAAAGGTCATTGGTAATTCTTCCTCGTATGTTCGCAATTCAGCCCATTTTGTTGAACTTATATCTTATATAAGCGTTGAACCTGAGGATTTACTAAAGTTCCTATTCCCGATTCCATAGCCATAATCCAACACTTGATATTAGAGTATGATGAGACGTTGTTACAACTAAAGCTAGTAGGCACAATTAATTACTATAAAATATCATATATGTGTGTGTCAATGTAGTCCAAGAGACAGATTAAAAAAAAATAAATAACATTCTACTCCAATTCATGAGTTTTCAACTAAAAAGAAGATAAATACAGTCCACAAAAAGCTTGCGTAAACAGACGTCCTTGAGTCTACCTACCCTTATAGAAAAATGCCTCTCCCACTTATTTCCTATTTTAAGGTCAGTTCTTTAAACAAATCTCTGGTTCTCCTCTTTCACCTGTCTTTGCCAATGTCTTTATGGAAGCTTGAAACCATAGCTCTGGAATCTTCAGAATTGAAACCCAAGGTTTGGTTCCGATATGTTAGCGATAGGTACCTCTATTATTTGGCCACATGGTAAAGACACGTTACCTGTCTTCTTAAATCATCTCAGTAGTCAACGTCCAGACATTAACTTTACCATGGAGATAGAAAGTAACGGCTTCCTGTTTTCTTAGATGTACAGTAGGGTTTCCAAGTCCCGGGACCAAAAGTGTTTTCGGAACCAACGAGCTAAATTGCAAGTCCCGGGACTAGTCCCGAAAATCCCGAAAGGAAAATAGTGAAATTTCCGAATGCGAATTCCAAAGAAAAACAAGTGTTTTAAATTAAATAAAGTATTTCTGTGTTGATAATGAGCTGCGTTGGGGCTCGTCTATAACTTCATTACTTTCTTCTGGTACTAAAACTGTCTGTCGCTCTTCATCTGTTGCTTTTGTGGGAACTGCAAAAGTAATCGTTTCGTCGATTCTGCTCTGGTTATGGTAAAGTTATTGAGACAAACTTTACATTTCGTCAAATGTTTATCTTTCGATATATAAATGTGTTGCTATATCAACTTCAAATCATTATTTTTTTTATGTAGAATGACGGTAGGTTGGGAATCGGAATTCGTTCTAATTCTAACGCTTTAGCAGAAAATATAGAACACCTTTAAAACCTAAAAATATAAATTATTTTACTTGTTCGCACATAATTTTAAAAGTATACAAATGTAGTTACCTTACCGTTACTACGTATGCACATGATTGCACGTAAAATGTATCTAAATTCAAAAACAGAAAACAAGCAAACAAAAATAACTAAACAAACCCTTACAAATATGGCTACAATAACACACACGTTTAATTCTAACCGACCTTAAACAATATCTCTCCTGCCTATGCAAAACGCAAATAATGCAGAATGTGCAAGAGGTATCGAGTATACGCACGAATGTTGACAATTCTTGGCATGGTCCCGGGACTTCGCCTGTGCTGGCTGTGGTCCCGGGACTCGGATTTTTTGGTAGAATTCCGGGAAGGTCCCGGGACCGGAACCCGGGACTGGAAACCCTAATGTACAGGTTTCTCACCAACCCAGTGGCAAACTTGGTCATTCTGTATATCGCAAACCCACTCACACTGATCGCTCTCTGCATGCTGATTCCCATACAAAAACTCTCTGTTATGAATTCGCTTGTTTCCATATCCCAACCCGATAATGTCCACGCTGAATTAAACCGTATTTGGAAAGCTATTACGAACAACGGTTACCGCGCCAGGGATATACAGTCTGCCATCAATCACCATCGTCATCCATGGCCACCCAAATCTCCAAAAACTGATTCTCCCGCAGCAATAGTCTTTCTTTCCTATATACACCAAGTCACCAATCGCGTAGGAAAGTTTCTTTGAAAACAAAATATTAAAACAGTATTCAACCCCTGAGCAAAATCTCACAGGTTCTTCTTTCACCTAAAGATAAATTAAACACTAGGTCATCCAAAGGTGTTATAGAGTCACCTTGCTCTTGCAACGCTGTATACATTGGTGAAACAGGACGTTCAGTAAAAATTCATATCTTTGAACACCAGCGCTGTCTGAAGTCGGATCTGTTTCATCATCAGCCATCGCCGAACATCAACGCGATACCGGCCATAAGGTCTTCTTTAGCAGAAAGATTTTCGAAACCATTGAGATTTACAAACACCCTAATAATCTCAATCCGGACGAAGACTTTCCTCTTTATTTTATGTGAAAACTGCTCAATAACGATACGGTCCAATCGGAAGTTATTTGTTACCTATGGCCATGAAAGCCTCTGAAATCATTTTCATTTTGATGTTGACGTATATGTTGTTTTTTCATAAATTTTTTAATTTGAAAAAGGTGACTTTTTCTTTTTGTATTCGTGTTGCTATGTCCTTCACTATGCCCCCATCTTCAGATACACTGCTACCCAGGTAGGTGAAATTTTGTTGCCTTTCCACATAACACCATTCAGTCTTAAGGGGTAATATGTTCGTGATTAATTCATACTTCTTTTGTTTATAGAATATTTATCTTCATTCCAACCTTGGCTGGTTTGCCATTCAGGTTATTTAAATTTATCTGCTTGTTTCTCTGTGTGTGTGAGAGAGTAGACACACAAGTCTTTCAATAATTCTGTGAAACCCTATCTAACGCCTGTGCTTTTATTTTGTGTTGTGTTGTACAAAACCTTGTCCATTAATATTATAAATAACAATGGCGAAAACAAACAACCTTGTCATACTCCCGACAGTGTATCAAAGGTTTTAGACGTGGATTCCTCACCAAACCCTGCATTTAGCGTGTTGGTAGCCTTTCCTTATTCGGTCTAGGACGTTTAGGCGCGATTCTTTAGGCGTGAGCGCTTTAGATGTGGGTGCTATCAGGCGTGTGGACATTTAGGCACGAAGCTTAGGTACAGGGACAGTTAGGCGCCACATGAATGAAATTCACATTATTCTTCAAATGTGCTTTATTACTTGCTAAAGTTGTATAACTAGACCTCTTTCCTAAACAGGCATAGAAACTGGTTATTTGTGTAGCTAATTGCAAAATATGATGTTTTTTGGGAGTCTGAAAGTTTTCTAGGAATAAAAAAGGCCCATTTTGCACGTGATACATACAGTAGTTTTTGCAATTTTTGTATGTTTTGAAAACCCCGTATGCAACAATTTATTGAAGAAACATCTTCTGGTTCCAAATATTTTTTGAAATTTGTCAACATCTCTTTTCGCCATGTGCCATTCCAAAATTTAAGCACTCATTTTTCGAAATATTGTAGATTTCTTTACTCAAAAATTGATATGTGATATACCTATAAGCAGTGTTTTAGGCAAATATCAGAGCAATCATTTAATTACAAGTTTTTAAAGATCGGACTCCCCATTCAAAAGTTGTAAACCTCTAAAGATTGTAGATTTGATAACCTACTAATACAACGGCACAGCTGCTCTTTACGAAAGTTTAAGATAATAACATTAATCGTTTAGAAATGTCAAAATATAATATTCAAAATTTCAGTTTTTACACGAAACTTCCAACACGTGCAAAATGGATCTTTTAATCTTTGAAAACGTTTCGACTTTAAAAACACCGTTCACATATTACCAGTAAACATAAATAACTAGTTTCTATGTTTGTTATGAAAGAGGTAGTTATGTAACTATTTACAGTTAGACAATACAGTATATGTTCAAACCATGCGGAAACGTCTTTACGTGGCGCCAAAATGTCCCCACGCCTAAAGTTCCGGCGCTTATACGTCCCTTTGTGTCCCTTATTAAATTAATAATTTTCTGTGGCGTTCCTATTCACTACAATTCTTTCTAAACTCTATTCACTATAGTCCCGGATTGTCAATGTCAAAATCCAATTAAAAACAATCGTTTATTTCATGGTTAATACTTTTAAGTCAAGCTATGGGTAACTAGAAACAATTAATTAAGTTACTAATGGCAAAACTATAAATTATAGATTATATTTCGAAATTACTTAAGCAAAAATTAATAAAAGTTGCCAGGTAACAAAAACGCAAATTTTAAAAATTACACTTTTGCGTTGTCCAACCTAGAAGTAACAAAAAAACCAACAGAAATTCAACAGTGCTACCATAAAACGTCATTTTTGACAATCCGGGACTATAGTGAATAGAGTTGAAATGTGTATTCTTTTGACTGAATCGAAAGTTAATAAAAAGGAGATACAATGGTGACTCCCACTCAATCAATTGCTCAATTATGATCCGTAGGCTGTTTATTTAATCAATACATGACCTGTTTTTACGTTGCATCACTGCCTCCTACACTTACAAGCCATGCTGTTAGACTTTGCAACATTGCATCTCTGGTAGTTGGTGGTCCTACATTACAATACTTCAGTTTGAAATAATTTTGCTTGAAAGAGCACAGTTTTACTCTTTTTCATATTTTACTCTGTAATTAATTAAAGATAGCTTCTGTAATTGTGACATTTATTTATATACTCAAGTAATACAAACATGTAACAGTATACAGTAGAACTTGGTTATAACGAATGCCACGGGACCGCTATATTTGTTCGTAGTAACCGTTATTCGTTATACCCAAGAAGGTCATAATTTGAGCAAATTTCCAACTTCCGTATAATTTCTACTTTTTCGGAAACCGATAAAATTTTCCGTTTGACTCCCGACATTTTTCCACAACTAGAAAATGCGTAGGTACATACGGAATGTCAGTAAAGGAACGACTAAGATACATCCACTTGAAGATTTTTGTAACTCTTTTTGTTGCGTTATAGGCCAACGTCTTATAGCTATTGTACTTTTAATCCTGTAAAGGGTTTTGTTAAATGCAATAGCTCAGACGTGGCTATGACGCAACACTTTCGTTTTGCAGAATGCGATAACAGAACTGAGCCATAACATCGGGCGAAACCCATTATCGCTTTTCGAAGAACTGGATCCTGCAGGTAGCTGCTGGATTCTAAGAAAAACGGAGTTACTTACAATGCCCACTATTTCGCGCTATTGTACAGAGTGCTAGAGAGAGCTAGAGAAAGTGGCCTACGAAATTTAACTGACCACTATTTTCCTAGAAAACCTTCCTTATTATAATGTTGCCACAACAAAATACCTAATATCTTTCAGTTACATTTTATTAGGAGATGAAAAGGATCAGTTCTGAGAATGTATTCTTAAATTTTGGTTCGTTATTCCCGTGAAACGAATTCGTAATAAACATGAAATACATGCATTAAATCAAATGTAATTCAAATATACCTTCAAAATTATTCGTTATAAACGTGAATTCGCTGTAACCGTGATCGTTAAAAGCGAGTTCTACTGTATTTATAAAAATAAAACAACTTAACCTATGTAACCCTTAGATAAAAGAACATTTCTGTAATTATTTTAAAGTTTGTAACTTTCTATACACCACTGCTGATTGAGAGTACAACATATATGCAAAAATATGGTGCTACTGCTGTAAATAATCTTATTTGAACATAATAAACTTATCTGCTCGGTAACATCTAAATTTGTTTGACGTAAATTGTTCTATAAACTTCGAAAAACTGCTGATGTAATAATTTAAAAACATTTTCACTTTTTGTGCATGTCTTTCTTGTCTTCTTCTACATTCAGGATTTGTCCTTTCTTGAGGCGCTTTACGACAAATATGTCGGTATATTTGGAAATACGCTTGGGACAGCATTGTCAGCTAATCGAGGGTAGTACAACAACAGTTCTGCAGATCCCCACTCTCATTTCTAATGTTTTCAAATGTCTTTTCCATTAAAATGTATTTCACACATGACAGCACTTTTTCTTGAGGTCCAATGTTCTCGTGCTGTTGCACGAAGCCATGCTTTCTTTCGGATCTCGTCTACTGGAAAAGAAAATGTTATAGTTTGCATACAATTTTCTTGTAAAGAACTGTTGTGGTTGGTACACAGCGTCTTTGTGGCATTCTAAATATAAAATTTAAAGTTACAAGGAATGCCATAAAAATGAGGTTAGGTTGTTACTTACCTTAGTGAAATAGCAGCAACTTTACTTGCACTTATCACGAACAGTACAGTAATATAAATAAATGTATTTCTTCAAACTTAGAGCAGTCCAACATATTAATATTTACTCACACGTTTTTATAAATAAACAGTACAAAAATTGGTCTACGATCAGCGTTGCCAAATCTCCAACAGCATGGCTTGTAAGTGTAGGAGGCAGTGGTTGCATCCACCTATGCTAGGATTCTATTTAGGATGACTTTGCTAAATATTTTTTGACCGTATGCTGTATACTGCTGACATAGTTTTTGAAATGTTGCTGAATGCTGTCATGCAACATGATGGAGAAGATGTCCACAATCGCCTATGTAGAATACGCCCTGCTTTGCTGTACTACTTGCTGTTAGCTGGGTCAAAGTCGGTAACAAAGTTGGCACTCATTAGACCTTCATTAGAAAGGAAGGGATGATATACAGAAATGTACTGTTTGAGGCTTTCGCGGTTACTTGAATTATTCTCCTTAGCATAGAATTTCGGCTTAGACCACGTAGTATTTGTAGATGAACACCCAGCATTCTCTGGCTTAATGTGCCTCGCACCTTGTGAAGTCGAGCAAAAACCCGCACGATGGCCATGCTCTTTGGTGGCTCGTGTTGTTGGAGTATCTTGAGAACGAGGATACTTAGGCAGATTTGGCCGTTTTGCTGTTTGTGCATCCATATTCACTAACGTTTCGCACTGCGACTTTCACTCTGATGATGCAAGCTGCAAGGTCTTGCGAAACGTTAGTGAATATGGATGCACAAACAGCAAAACGGCCAAATCTGCCTAAGTATCCTCGTTCTCAAGATACTCCAACAACACGAGCCACCAAAGAGCATGGCCATCGCGCGGGTTTTTGCTCGACTTCACAAGGTGCGAGGCACATTAAGCCAGAGAATGCTGGGTGTTCATCTACAAATACTACGCGGTCTAAGTCGAAATTCTATGCTAAGGAGAATGATATACAGAAAGTTCAAATTTGAAAATCTCAGACAGCTGTTCTTCAGTTCTCACTCTGCGCACCATGCGGTGTAGAAGCTGGTTGGTGTTACACAAACCAATTCATTACACACTGTCACAAAGCTCATTACGCTACCAATAGACTTACCATAGATGTCGGTATTTGTATGTTTGCAAGATTTTTCGTTAGAAGTCAGTTTTTCTCGATTATCTCAAAACTTTGTTCTTGTCACGAGGCCCTCCCTTTCTAATTTTCACTCTTAATTGACATCTTTAAAGTAATAATTACTAATTACTTTTATGGAATTTCTTGCTTACATTGGGTAGATTATAAAACTACTTACTGTTTTTTACATTAGTCAATGTTCATGAAGGTGGCTAGTAATGTGTTACTTAATTTATATCGTCCATGCTTGCATACTTATTCGAATTCAGTTTTAATTTACATTAACTTGCTGTGTTTGAAGAAATATTTAGAATTTAACTAGTGCTTTAAAATGTTCTTTAATACAGGATAAAAATAAATCTCTTTAAATAAGTGATACATCCTAATACTTATGTATATATTTTGTTATTATACATACATTTTAGAATACAGCCTACACTTGTAAAATGTATGTGTTATTGCTACAGAGTATCTTTGTAGGGATGGTTGTCGGCCATACATAGAAGTGTACAGTGAAAATAGATGCATTTTATCGACATTGCAAGACTACGAAAGAATGAGGTTATACAACATTGCTGAAGGAAAGGTAAATGGCATTAATTGTTCTAATAGTATATTATACATCAAGGTAGCGAAGTGCAGTATTATAACCTGAGCGCATATTAGATACTGAGCGCGCAGCGCGAAATATCTAAAGCGCGAAGGTTATAAGACGATTCGCTACCGTGGTGTATATACTATTTTTTGCACTACCAAACGGCTTAATACCTAAATTCCCAACAAATTTCGAAAATATGTTAACTGTCAACCTGACAATACAGCTCTTTAAAACGTCAAAATTAAAATAGTCATATTTGGTAACTTAGCAATCTATTAGTTGCCACGGTGAAAATTGTTTATTTTACTTTCTCTCCCTTGGTGGAGAAAATCAACTTCACGACCTAAAGATAGACCAATAACGGTGCGTTCTGAGACTAGTAGTGCAAAATAGTATATTATACATCAAGGTAGCGAAGCGCATTATTATAACCTGAGCGCATATTAGATACTGAGCGCGCAGCGCGAAGTATCTAAAGCGCGAAGGTTATAAGACGATTCGCTACCGTGGTGTATATACTATTTTTTGCACTACCAAACGGCTTAATACCTAAATTCCCAACAAATTTCGAAAATATTTTAACTGTCAACCTGACAATACAGCTCTTTAAAACGTCAAAATTAAAATAGTCATATTTGGTAACTTAGCAATTTATTAGTTACCACGGTGAAAATTGTTTATTTTACTTTCTCTCCCTTGGTGGAGAAAATCAAATTCACGACCTAAAGATTGGCCAATAACGATGCGTCCTGAGACTAGTAGTGCAAAAAATTAATTATACTCTGACCATCGCAACTTTTGTTTTTAGTGTTTACTTCCAATAAGTGCAAATGTTTGTGGAGATGTTTGCATAGTAATTTATCATGCCAGAAATATCTTGGGTGGTGTAATGACGCAAGGCAAAGCAACAGGCATAAAAATTTGCCAGATTCAATTCCACACCGGTTTTATATCGGAAGAAGACACCTGTCTGCGTTTTACCAAGTATTTTAGTTGCAGTATTTTTGGACTAGCCTTTAAATGTTATTTCATCTTAGATCTGATCTTGACTGCTTGGCTGAAGGCAATGAGCATTACCAAGAGAGATTCATCGTTGCAGTTAATGTGTTTGTTTCTGACACTGAGAGAAATCCCTCGCAGCCACCACCATGGGTAAAGGATCAAACCAAACGCAACTGTGATGTTTTATTTTCATCCGAATTAGAAAAGGACGAAATTGTGGACAATTTTGGTATGTAATAAACATTTCTTATGATGTTGGAGTGAGATTATATATAAACTTTTAGTTAGCAAACCGTCTGGCAGAGCTGCAAGTCAAATAAAACCTCCAGAAAGACCTCAGAGGCCACAGCGGCCTGTTCCTCCTCCTTCACCGCAGGCTTCTCATCTTAATTCACAAGGGAGGGATTCTAGTGACTCTGATTCAGAAAATGTAATTGTAAGTACTTTCTTCTACGTATACATGTTTCTCATTTTCTATGAAATTCTAAGGTACTTATTTTTATTATAAAAGTTAAGAATTGGTTAAATTGGAAAATATATCCACAGCTTAGAGCAGAACCCTAGTTTGTTTTCAAGTGTGAGCTGGGTTCTTAGCATACTGAAATATCATTAAAAAAATTAAAAGTACTGTTTCATTACTATGCCATAATTTCATCACCTGGATTTTTTGTTTTTGTATACGCCACTATCAAGTTATTTGAAAAATTGTCAAACCAATTTCAAGTAATTTTTTGTGCTCTTTCCAAATGTCTACAATAGAATGCTGTCACTTAAAAACCAAAGGTGCAACGATTTCTGGAATATTTTGTTTAAATAGAACACCCTGTATAATTAGAAAGCCTATTAAATTCTTAATACAGCGCTATTTTTTTTTCTTTTGAGTGATTAATAAGATCATAGGAGTAAACAAATAAATAATCAACTTGCGACTTTTTGAAAACAAAATGTTAGTTTCTTTATGACAATTAACACTGTACCGCCCTTAAATGAGGGATTGACACGGCCTGGGCTAGCTCTTTTAACTCTCGGAAGAATATGGCGTGGTGTAACGATTGGGCAAGAAAATGCTTTGGGCTTTAAAATTGAGCAGTAGGAGCAGTAGGATTATTAATATTTGGGCGCCTTGTCGTTACTCACAACATAAATTATTAATACTACGCCACCTACCTTTTATACTTCGCTGCATACCTATATAACTTGTACAGCTAAAGGGGTTGCGGAAAGAACACACAAATAACAGCAATAGGGGCATTTAATCAAACCCAAAAATCGCAATAACACATTATATTATACATAAGCCATTAAGGCTAAGTGACAACAATTTAGGTTTGTAGGATCATTGCCTATCAATTAAATAAACCATGAATAGGGATCAACTTTCAAGTATTTAAATTACAAATAGCTAAATATAGCTTGGGTTACAACTTTAGGATAACGACCTGTGATATCGTAATTGACATATGTGCACTACGCCCAAAGACGCACCTTATTGACTTACAGGTACATGCTTATTTCAAGAATTTGGTAACGCATAAATTCTTGCGCTTTAGCGCTAATAGTTGATTGAATAGAAGAGTAGTGAAACCCGCTTCAGTTTGAATTTCTAAGGCCTTAGTGAGAACTGATAGAGTTGCGGAAATTGCCTTTGTCGATCAAAGAAACGCTGAGTGCATGTACTTACAGTTTAGTTCATTGGTAGTGTCCAGCGATCAAAAGGGGAAATCCTGGCATGTTGTATCTGGTCCAAGAAGACTTCGAAGCCAGATTTGGCTGCATAATTCTTAGAATCCCAAAGGACGCCACTGTTAAGAGAGCAACTGCGACAGAAGGTGGTATACTGGAATTCCTGGCTAGCGAAATTGGGAATAGGCCTCATGATAGCCGGCCTAAATATTGAAATTAGTATGCGAAATTGAGCTAGAACAAGCATTCTTACCAACGGTGTTCACGGCCGATAGTGTAGAAAAAAACGCCGCGGCGGTTTTCGTTTATTGAAAGGCACAGGGGAGCCAGCCAAGCTGTTTGCGCCTGTTTGCGAAGAACCAACGCGCTAGCGGCTTTCGTTTGTTTAAAAACAAGAACGGTTTCAGCCTACTCCAACAATTAGATCCGCGAAGCGTGCTTCGTGAAAAATCAATAATAATTAAGCAATTACACTGTTTTCCAGTGGCCTAATCGGAATAAATGCCCACTAACGTGCTGCGACAGGAAAAGCTGCAGGTGTCGTATCTCTAAAGGCAAACGCTTGGTGTGATAAAACCGAGTTCTTTTGCTACTATATTTAGATATAAGGCGGTCCAAAAGAAGATGCTAATTGCAGGAACGTGCCATTGAAACGAAATTGAAATGGAACGGGGCGTTACAACAACAATTATTTGTTTGTGGTGGCGATTCTGTGCTTTAATTGTACAATAGTGAAAGATGGCATCTGCAAATGTAAAAAAGACCAACATATTATGCTGTTTTTATTTATCAAACGACTACTGCTGGCGAGCTACAGATTTTTATGTTAATCAACATCCAAATAGAAGGCAACTACATTATAAACCATAACATTATAAAATTTACACAATTCCAACATTTGGAGGCTTTTCAAAGCCAAATAATACAAGAGACATGAATGGAAATGTAGGCGACGATCAAGAAGAAGACGAAATAAACATTTTGGCTTACTCTAGAGCAGGGATGAGCAACCTTTTTTACAACGGGCCAGCTACAAATTTAAAAAGGTTGTGCAGGCCCGCATGTAAGAAACTTATGATAATACAAACACAGAATGATGAACTCAGATTATCTCTTTATTAACAAAATAAACCTAGTATCAAAAATTACAGAAAGAAAGTACCCATTAATAGAAATACTACTAAGGAAACGGCGAAAGATATATGTGGAAAAAGATTATTTAATGAGAAATAGGGTACAATGAGACAGCTGGACACTATAGGAATTTTTAAAAGTCAAAATTTAATCTTTGAAGGGCCGCTCATCTCTGCTCTAGGCATATCCATTTTTCTACATAAGACGCTGCTTTAGAATTTAATATTTCACGGCGAAAAATAAAAAAAGTACGTAAAAAACATAAAATGAAGCTGTTTTTTTACAAATTTGTTTGTTCTACTGCATCAAAAAGCTATCAATTTCAGCAGTGTTTAGCGGCTGAACACTCCCACTTTTTATACTAGTGCCTTTTATAGTCTAAGAGCTGGTGACATTTTTTAGTGATTATTTAGTTAAGGTCTATTTTTGAATGTTGCGGGAGGCATGTATAAGTGTCATCTGTAAGGATTATCCTTGATAGGGGTATTGGACGGAGGCAAAACACCCCCAATTTTCACTGTAAGTATATGTCAAATTCGAGGTTAGCAGGTTAGGTTTTGCGTCAATCTGTGTCAAAACTGACGGAAAACCTAACCTGCTAACCTCGAGCTTGACACAGACTTACATTAAAAAAGTCCATAAGGGGCGGCTGTGGAAATTCAAAGTATGAATAATATGTTGGTGTCACTGTAAGTCTATGTCAAATTTGAGATTAGCAGGTTAGGTTTTCCGTCAGTTTTGACACAGACTGACGCAAAACCTAACCTGCTAACCTCAAATTTGACATATACAGTGCAAAGGGGGGGGGGGGGGTTCTGTTCACTTATACATGCCTCCCGCAACATTTAAAAATAGGCTTTAACTAAATAATCACTAAAAAATGTCACCAACTCTCCTACTATTATTCTTTGGTAGTAATAACTATAGCAACAAAAACTAACAACCATTTCTATCAGTCAAAATCTTAGAACAGAAAATAGACAGGAAGGCGCATTTCATTTAACTTGGCTGTAACATCTAGGCGACGGAAACGGCCATTTTGAAAACCCATGTATGACTAATGAGGCACGATACCGGTTTGACAGTTGTGGGTTTTAGTTAGTTTGAGACTAATTTTGGCTGTTCTCAGACCCCAAATACCAGGACTTTGGGCATTATATTCCATCAGTAAGTATTAATATTACTTTTCACTTCAAATAGAGAGATAATTTCTCTGAACATGTCACTTGTCATACGTACTTGTACACAACAATAGTCATGGGCATAGAAGGAAACGTATAATAGGGTCATTATTTGTAATCACACAATCTGAGGAAGCAATTTAAATTACAGACAGTGACTGAAGTCACACAAACTCAAATGTAGTCATAAATCACATAGTGTAAAGTGCACTTAATAAAACTGTTGAAATTGTTTGCTGCACATGCACCCTCTCGATATAATACGCCACTGCCAAAAAAAAACAACCATCCGCCATTTTGAAAACCCATCGCGGTCGCACGGATTACTTACAAATGCGGCTTCCTGTTTATTTTCTGTTCTAAGGTCAAAATCAAAGGGTATAGGGGGTCACCATTACAGGTAATGAAATAAGGTCACCCATACAAAAAGGTTGAGAAACACTGCTCTGGACATATTGCAAAACAAAATTAGAATAGCAGCCCAGAAAATAACACCTGCGATGCTACTTAAATACAGATACAATTTATTAAGGTGGTGATTTACTCTCAAGAAATATAACCTAAAATTGCAGTTATCATGACTTCACTCGTGAGAAGACAGTACGATTAATACTGAACCAAATTAATACTAAAATATACGAAAATGAGTAGAAAGATTCAGGAAAGGTCACTTCCGTATTTAAAATTTAGTTTATAAATCACGGTTTTGATTAAAATAAGGTAAATAAAGTGCATTTTTGAAAGTGAAATTCGACAATTTATTTCTGTAAGAAATACTCTTCAAACAGTAAAACAAAATAGGAAGCGATATTTCCTAGAGTTTTAACTATAGCATACCTAAAGTTCAAATAATTTGATCCAGATGTTTAGTAGATGACCTCTAAACAAGAAATACTTGTAATAACTCATCGTCAGTAAATTTCGTGTTTGTAATTTGAGCTTTGATACCTGTTTCACTGCTAAAAATAGTTCAGCCTGTGTTAGATATGGCACTCAATATAATGATAACTTTACCAGCTACTCATGACGTAATTCAAACTGGAATTGGGATATGCATAAACATGTAACATGAATATTTGTCAATGACCACAATACTGGGTCAGGCAACGATTGAGGGGTGCAAGCTATTTCTAACCTATGAGAGTTACATAAATATCCCTTATATAAAGTTGTAGGTACAAAGGTAGTGCACATTACTGAAATAATTTTGATTATACAGGGTGTCTCAAAAAAGTGTGGCAAATGAAACCTACTCTTTTTATGGAATTCCTTATATTTAGGCAGCTTGGAAGTTTTGAATTGAAATACTAATCATTTGTACAGCGTACATAAATCAAACAAGTAGAGGCACTCACTGTCGTTTCCTTTGATGTAGGAATACCGATTTTGATGACCTTGAACGGCTCCTGGGGTGTACTTTCCGATAGTACTAACAGATGGCACCAATACTTTATCACATATGATTGGTAGCAGAGCCAGTAACTGGCTAGAGTTGTAAAAACTATTTTTTCAGAGCCAGTTTATTTTAAAAAAACAGCATGTTTATTTATAAAAAAAAATAAATTTTATTTTTCACCATATCAAAATGATAAATTTATTAAGTTTTCCTGTCGCTTTTCCAAGTATTAGCCATGGATTTTTTGTTTTTTAAATAAAATTATGAAAGGTAACACTGTTCTTTATTTATAACGCTGTGGTTACCTGTGCACTATTTTCAGCTAACGTTTGTCTTATTTTATTTACTCTAACCATAGATTGTGTTCTTTTTGTTTTTTTGCGTTTTCCATAATATGCTTTTGCTTTGCCCATAATTGAAAACTGGTGATAATTAATGTGTTAGTGTTATAATAATTTATTAGGGTCAAGTTGGGTAAATGTGCAACACGTAACAATTAGGATAAAAGTAAAACAAGCTTATAATTAATTAAAAAATAAATTGTAAAACTGTAGCTCTAAGCGCTATTATTAGACTTGCAGTTTAGTTCAGAAAAATATAGAAATACGAAACTGTTGTACAAAATTTTGTACTGTTCATGAGGTATTTTCCGAATAGGTGTAAAAATATGCAAATTGAATTTCACATTTTGTTGCACAGCCATGTTATTGCAATTATTTTATTTACAACTGAAATAACTCAACAAAACTGATGTCAAATGCGCAGTTTGCCAAATGTAAAACAAACGAACACAGCTATTGTTTTAAGTTATAATAAGTATAAAATAATATAAATGTTATAGGTATTATAACTTCCCTAATAAAATACTACAAATAAGTTTGGAAAAAACTGTTTTACCTGTATCATTGCTAATTATCAACTCCAACCACAAATTCACCAAGACTGTGACGATTGCCATCGGGTGTGTGGTCGCTAATGTGTTTATTGATCGATAAGTATCTAGACACAACAATGACATGTGCGATTACCTTGCAACGTCTTGCTCCCCTCGCGCACCTGCCATGTGTTTAAAATTACGTCACGGACCGACTCATTTAGACTGTTGCAAACCTAATATACTAGAGTTGAGGTGCATCTTTTTGACACTAGATAGCACCACTTACTAAGTACATTTTATTATTGTCGAATTTTCCCAACTAAATTGCCAGCTTAAGAAGAGCCCAAATGTGTGTTCATAACAATGGTGGACACTTTGAACAATTGCAGTATTTAACATGTAATGTGTCATATTTATAAAATGTTCCAGTAAATATATGGTTTTCAAACATTGCCTTAGACAGCCTACTTTTGATCATTTATTTTTCTACTCCTACGATCTTATTTATCACTCAAAAGAAATAAGAAAATTGGTGCTGTACTATAAATTTAATATACTTTCTAATTATTCAAAAATATACAGGGTGTTCTATTTAAAATAATAATTCCAGAAATTGTTGCTCTTTTGTTTTCTAAGTGATAGTGTTCTATTGTAGGCTTTTGGAAAGAGCACAAAAAGTAACTTAATATTAGTTTTGAAATTTTTCAATTAGCTAGATATTGACGGAATTAGTGAGCGTGTAATGAAAAGCCACCCCATTCTTTGTATTTGTTCATTAAACATTTCAAGCTTTCTTCGGAATAATATTGTATTCGGTTTTCATTTGAATCTTGTAGACATTTTTTTAATGTTTTGTTTTTAAGCCTTTTGCATTCTTTTCCAACTTGATTATTATTATGATTATTTGGTCAGCATTTATTTTTAAATAAGACAATAATAACAAAACACTTTAATGATCCTCGTTGCCTTCGATATTGTATAATTGTAGTGCTTGGTTTTAGATTTTTAAAATCCCATTGAAAAATTAAAATGTCAACAAAGAATTACAAAAAAAAAAAACTAAAAACGTACACTCACGAACAAAAATATTATGTTCTTGTATCTTATATTTAGAAATTTATTTTTAATTCATCTTGCACAAGAAAAATTGTAGTTAATAAACGTTTTATTAATTTATTGGAGTTCTTTATAGCCTCCAGTGGTGGACAAACAAACGCAACAATTAGAAGAAGCAGTAGATTTGCTTAACTTAAATGCCGCTTCCTCTGCATCGATGAGAGCAACCCACTCATCTCCTAGCTCAAATTTTGATCTCCTTAGTGGTCTCGGTGACAACTCATCTAGTTCCTTTGGTGATTTCATTTCTTCCAACACCCCAGCTCCCAACACTAATACAAAACCTGCCAGGGAAGACATATTTGATCCATTTGGCACAGCTGATAATAAAAGTAACTTCTTAGGGAACTGGAATAACGTGAACGTGGCACCAAATATCAATGTCGTTAATGCCAATGCCGCTACTGCTGAAGTCCCTCAGCAGCAGAAGCCAACCGACTTGTTTGCCGATTTGACTAACTTAACCTCGGGATTAAATTTCAACAAACAGCACTCTTCTAGTCCTGACAATGATACCTCTGCCCCGTACATGGTGCCCCCTACAACCCCTCAGCATGGCCCTGCTACGACACCCCAACATCAGGCTCGTTCGCCAATGAATTCTCGACCTGATTACAGTAGAGCCCATTTCGATAATCTGAATAAAAATGAGCAGAAGAATGAACCGAAAGTTACTAAAGGGAAAACTGAAGATGTATTTGGAGATTTGCTAGGCTCGCAGGGTTACCAGTTTGCCAATAAGCGAGACAACTTTCCCAGAACCATTAATGACATGAGGAAGGAGGAGTTAATTAAGGAGATGGACCCCGACAAGTTAAAGATTTTAGATTGGGTAAGAGTTTTATTTTATTTTATTTCATACAATATTAACAACTTATTTATTTATTATATAGTATGATCAGAAATTATTTTCAGCTAGTATGGCTATTGGCTAATTGCTGATCATACTTTATATTATATACATTAACACCTAATATGGCACTACAAAAACCATGATTTTATAGACCTTGTACATACTCTGTGAAATGATATTTATTTTCTTTCTTTTTCGAGATTAAACATTCATTTTATCCATGGGTGAGCTCTGTGTATGTTATTCACAATGCAGATTATTCAATCTACTTTTCCAGAATGTATTCCTCAGATGTTAAATTGTTTGCTAATTGGTGTCTTGTGCTCATAAATTTGCTATTTAAATAGAATATTTTCACTATTTGTAAATATTTAAGGTTGAAGGAAAAAAAGGAAATATTCGAGCTCTTCTATGTTCAGTTCATACAGTGTTGTGGGAAGGCACAAAGTGGAATAAATGTGACATGCATCAGCTAGTATCCGCAGCTGATGTTAAAAAGCAGTACCGTAAAGCGTGCTTAGCAGTTCATCCTGATAAAGTAAGCCCAGATTATATTACTAAAGTAGCTTAGTAATATGTATTTATTTACAGCAAGCAGGAACTGAGAACGAAGAAATTGCTAAACTAATTTTTATGGAATTGAATAATGCTTGGAGCGACTTCGAAAATGATGCATCACAGCAAAACATGTTTTCTAGTTAATGTTAACACTCAAACTCTACATTCCATCACACAAAATAGTATTTATGTTTAAATTATTTTTTTTAGGTGCTTAGATCTTGAAATTTAAAATCTATATAATGCGTTAACAACAGAAAAATTAATGTTATATCTTATAACATTTGTCTCGATTTTGCAAAGTTATGTCTGAGCCCTATTATACCCATCTTCTAAATTAATTCTAACGGGATGCGTATAATAATAGCTACATGCCATGTCCCTCAGAAATTAGTGTTTAAAATTTTATTAGTCAACAACGCTGTTACAAATGTTTGTGTTTGAATCAGTAGCTAATTTTGACTAATTGATTTCAAACTTCTGAGAAATATTGAGTGTAGCTAATATAGACAAGTGATATGAAAGTTTTAAGCAATTCTATAGCTGAACTAGTTAGACAATATAATTTATGTTATATAATTAATAAGTATTGAAAACGATATTAATTTGAATGTAAAATTGATTTTCCTGTAAATATTTATTGTAGCGGTTAGAAAGTGTACATTAATTTTAAATGTAAAAATTATTTTTGTAACTGTAGCTGTTGTGTTTGATTATGACTTAAACAGGCATTTTTTAAAACTATTATGTATCGTGTTTTGCAAAGTTTTGTTGATTGAATTGCAGGGTAAACTTTATATGTGTGTCTTGAAATTCTGTTAATTATACCTTTTTTTTGTACAATGCCATGAATCTATTAAATGTTAAAAGTAACAATAAATTAATGTGCGAACAGCATTGCATTCTTTATTTTAAGCTCTAAAAGAGTTGGTTATTGTATTTACATACCTCTTTCTACTTCTAGTAAAATGATCTTGGTTGTGACAATTGTATTAATTTATTGGTGCAAATAAACCATATAAAATAATAATGCATTAACTCACAATCAAGTGATAACTTTTCCTAACTATGAAGGGGTCTATTTTCTAACTAAATAATAAAGTGCCTTCAGAAATGAATAATGAATAATATGTTCTTCGCACTATAAGTCTATGTCAAATTCGATGTTAGCAGGTTAGGTTTTGCGTCAGTCTGTGTCAAAACTGACGGAAAACCTAACCTGCTAACCTCAAATGTGACATAGACTTACAGCGCCTGTTGTTTAACAATCTGTAATAAATAGCGGGAGATCAAGAAAAATCTTATTCCTCTAGATTACTTTATACTCTGTCATTGGACGAATTAAAAGAAGCGATAGAAGGTGCTGTGCAAAGAATAACCGAAGAAAAGCTGTATGGAGTATTTGAAAGTTTGAAAAGATGAATAGATTTGTGCATAGCCAATGGTGGTGCACATTTCGGGCATCTGAAACCATTTTTTGCCTTCGCTCGAATGCTTTCTCCACCAATTATTTCAGGACCAGCCTGTATATTGCCTTCGCATAATAATCAATTGTGTTTCGAAATATTTCAATTTACCAGTGCGCTCATTTCGTACCGATTCTGGAAAGCCCAAAAATATTCGCTGGCTTATTACGAGGTCGCAGCGTTCAGCTGTCTTTGTTAGTTGGCCGAATAGGCAAGGATTCTTTCCCTGCACCTAGACGAAGTAACTTGCTTCTAAAAGGTCCCGTTCGTGCTTTATTATGCCACCACGATTAATTTTGAAGGGCTGACTATAATCAGCTCTTAACCGACAGTTTCACTCGATGGTTTTAAAATCAGCTCCTATCCAATAATTTTGGACCTGGAGGCTAGTGTCCTGTCCCATTAAAGAACGTTATCTGCCTTCAGCGTCGATGCTGTCAGGAGCAAAGCGTTCGACCTTTTTGTCAGCTTCCCCTGGCAAGCAGTTGCAGCACGTTAGGCGTTGATTCAACTGAATAACCTGCAGTAGCGACCCTTTGACAGCGCGGTCCCTAGAAATTATTGGCTCCGAAGGTTAGTGATTTCGGTTAATTGTGAACAGTTACACGGACTGGTTATTCCGGGATTAATATTATATTATATTATCTTCAATTCTTGAAATTTAAATTCGTACATTCCATAACTATCAGTATTTAAAGTTTAAATTTATACTTTCTGTTATTACTAACATGTAAACTTTAGACGCATACGTTCAATCAGTTTTAATATTTGAAGTTTAAATGTGTATACTTAATTACAATTAACATTGTGCAATCAAACCTTTGTAAAATGAGCATTCACGCTTTTTGCTTTCAATAGCCTGAATAGAAAGGTTTTTTAAATGGCAGCGGTATGCATACCACTCGATTTATTTGTGGTTACAATTAATTGAATAACCCAAAAAGGGTTTCTTGGTACGTGTCGCAACCTTCATTTAACTTGCACAACTCTACTATGACATTATTTGTGATCATTTGATCAAATTGTTTTGTTTATTTAGTTTATTTAAATTATTCGAAATCATCTGATTTCTGGCGCCCATATCCTTTCTTTTGAAGACTTTGCAGGGTACACAGCTGGTGGTTTGAACCCACGACCATATCGCCGAATTTGAGTTAGCTCGGCCATCGCTGTAAGTGAAGATATTTAGAGCTTCCGTGTAGTACGAACTTTAAGGGGGTTGATCTGCGATTTTTTACTACCATTGATTATTTTAATTAATTAACCGCAGCTCAGCTACTTTATCTTTACACATCAACTGTGATATATTTAAAGCTAGTGAATAAATCTATTTTATAACTAGTGTTATTTGACTTGAAGTTAGCTACTATAGTTCAGACCCAATCGGTGCAAGGCGCAGTGTTGCCAGGTAAAAATTCTAAAAGTCACTAGCTTGCGGTGGAAAAAATCACTAGATTGACAAAAAATTCACTAGATTATTTAAACGTGAAAATTCTGGAAATTAAGAAACAAAATCAAAGTTTTCACAACAATTTTAAAAAATAAACAAAATAACGAACAAGATAAAATGTTTAAAAATATAATAAAAAGTATAAATGAATAACAAACTACACCTACAATAATTATACAATATTTAATTTAATCATACATTTTGTTATTATGATTTGTTATTATTGCATCCGCAATAACAAAATCATAACAGTTTTTTGGCAAAATTAAGGTTTTAGAATGAAGAATTCCAGTCAAAGTGTTAGTACTTAATCTATTTCTTGGTTTAGTTTTATTTAAATTAATTGAACTAAAAACCGTTTCAACGCAGGCGCTACTGTGGGGAAGAACAAAAAAAAAATACTCACACACTGAGAAAGTTGGGGATATAACAAATTACCGTCGGCGTTTTTACAATTAAAAATTTCTTTCCACAATTCTAAATCATCTATTTCAAAATTCATGGCAGAATATTTTAGCGATCAAATTTCTCGATCTAAAGCATTGACATCCGTTATTAGATTAGGAAAATTTATAATTAAGTTGCTATTCTTGGATAAATCAAGTGAATCTTTGGAGCTTCAGCCTGCAATCTTCAATTCATATCATTAAATTACCGGAAAATCCACTTGAGTCCCAGTGGTCACAGTACTCACAGCACACTTCGAACTTTGATAATTTTTTTACGTTCTACCGAAAGTAAAAATGCAAATGTGAACAATTCCCTTTCCGAGTTCTGTTTATATCCTCGGGCATTTAGTTTGAACCAGGGAAATATCTATTTTTTGTTAAGTAATTCATGGAATTTACTTACCTTCGCAAACCTGATGCAAACATGAAAATACAAAAAGTTACTAAACGGTAAATTTCAGTGTAAACAGTGAAAAAATAACAGATCTGAATACCTGAAATTCTTTTCTGCCACTATTTTTACACTTATCGACACAACATCCTGGCATTTCCACGTCCTCGACTTCAAATTAGCCCCGAAGAGAAAAATGAATAAAAACACGACAACTGTCAATGTCACATTTTAATTTAATTATGCAACTTCCTAGGCAATTTTTAAATATGCTAGGGACTTAAGGGATACCAACGTGATTTTGCCCCAGCGGCAACATCAATCGTTGTCGCTACTATATGTAAATATAGGGGCTATAGCATTTCACAGAGCCAGTAGATATAGAGAGTACCGCCATTCTTTGATCCGTGAAAATGCCGCCATTTTTGTTCCCATCAGCAATAACTGACTACATTTACACGGCAATTTAACGCTGGTGTTATTTAAACCGTTGTTATTAAAATTCATGTAAAACGTGCGTTTACACAAGAGGTGTTGTACAGGCGTTAAAGTGTACGTCGGTGTTAGCGTGGTGTTATCTAAAACCTCGTTGCAGTGTGACCAACTGCTTCGAGATTTTTCATCTGTAACTCTGTCAGATGCTGTCTGTTATTATAAAATTCTAAACATAACCGCTATAACCTACAAGATTAATAACACAGCTGATACAATTCAATGAAGTGACGTTGGTGTGGTTGACAACTGCGACTCAGAACAACCAACCGTCTTTACAATTATGTTGGTAGTCCTGTTTCAAAACGGGTGTAAGTCAAAAGTATCCATTTACATGTACATTTTACACCCGATTACTAACGTCACGCCTCTTGGCGAAGTGGTGTAGCGTTAGTAAACCGGTTCTAGTAACACCGGCGTTAAACCCTATTTACACTACAATTTACACCGGTGTTAACAACAACCGATGTTGTAACACCGGTGTTAGCGGACCGTGTAAATGTAGTCATTGATTGAGTTATGTCTAAATTTTTACTTGAAATTGGCAAGACTGTAAGTCTATGTCAATTCGAGGTAATCAGGTTATGTTTTCCTTCAGTTTGTGTCAAATAACAAACAAAACCTAACCTACTAACCTCGAATTTGACATAGACTTACAGTCTTGCAAATTTTAAGTAAAATTTCGGATTGCCAATAAATGTCACGTTGACGGAATTGTGTTACAAACCTCAAAGTGACGCATATGACAAAGGAACAAACATGGCGGACGTGGCGGTACTCTCTATATCTACTGGCTCTGGCATTTCACAGAGCCAGTGCATTTCAAATCTCAGGCTGCCATCTGTCCGTCACAGCGAAAACTAATTTCTAAGATTGTAATAATAATAGTAGGTAGTACTCTGCAACAACGGCGAAAGGGGCGAAGGAATTTTTGCTTTATTATTTGTTTTTTTTTATAAAATAGACTGGAAAAAATCACTAGATAATTCTCTTTTGGCAAAAGTTATCACTAAATCACTAGATTGACTAAAAATCACTAGATCTAATGAAATTTCACTAGACCTGGCAACACTGGCAAGGCGGCACATTTTTACTATATGCATATTTTATGAGAGCGGACAAGTCAATCATTTTTGATCTCTCGGTATTGTGTTTCAAATACAACAAGATATGGTGCAAAATAACATGCAGGGCCTAGTAATAATCTGGGTGTGGAAAATATTTTATTCGCAACCACATTGTAATGTGTCAATTTCATGACATGTCAACAGCTGGGAACTAAATGATTACTGAAACTACCCGGGAAATTATTACATACCTCGAAAAATATTATATACCTGGTTGTTTTCATGGTAACAAAACTATTGAGTGGATTATTTTCATGGTAACAAAAATATTTGCTACATCAAGATATCTATTATTCAGAATTCAATTGTAGTTATTATTAAAATTAGATGATTGCGAATAAAATAGTATACATACCACGGTGAAAAGTTTAATTCCTGTCTCGAGATAAAGTTGACCTTGACGCTACGCGTCTCGGTTAACTACTTAATCTCTCGACAGGAATGAAACACTTCCCACCTCGGTATGTAATATACTATACAAAAGTATGAGAGCTATATAAAATAAGCGTATTCCTGTTTACACCAGCAAACACCGGCTCAGAGCTATGCGGTACTCGAGTACAAGTACTCAGTAACTGTACTCTGAGTACTTTTAGTGTACTCGGTACTCAGTCCATAAGTACATTTTTACTTCCTTTTACGATAAAGGAAGTATTGGATTCACCCCAAAAATTCCAAATTGAGTTTTCAACAGATCTTCACGTTTTAGAGTCCCCTGATCCCAAAAATCATATTTTTTTTCATTGGTCTGTGTGTCTGTCTGTGAACAGAATATCTCAAAAACGGAAAGAGGTATGGTGTTGAAACTTCATATATAAGTTGATATGAACATGAACCGTTAAACAGATCGAAAAAACAAAGGAAACGTACGCCGCCCGAAAGGCGCCCGAAGAACAAAGAATATTACATCTGTTTAACAAACCGCCGCGATCCTACGCAGAAGTATTTTTCAAAACCCTAAAATCATAAAAATAAGTGCCCTTACAACGAATTTCTAAAGTGCAGCAAGATTGCAACCATAAACTTTATTGGAGCCGGCCGGCCAAGAAAGGTGACAGCCAGCGAAATACACCTCACGAATGTTTGCAGATTAAATTAAGAATTTTTCACTAAAACGCCCTTAAAACAGAGTGCGCTCTGTTTTAATCACACATAAAGGATACCAGAAGATAGGAAAAATTAACCGCTACCTATTAAAACAAACCACAGAGCGCTAGCACATATACAGGTGGAGAAAAAGCAATTTTTCCATCAGGCAGCCAAACACGCGCCCGGGAGAGCGGCCGAGAGTTCAGCGGCCCGAGGAAAGGCATATTGTAACGAAGAAATCAGGGGCCACGACCGAGTACAGCGGGCAAAGATGCAGATTACAAATTAAATTTTAATTAACGGAAGGAAGCGTCCCAGAAAAGCGAAATTGGTCTCAAAAATCTTATAAAAATAGCGCGCAACCGATCAAAGCATAATAAACTTTTTAACACACGCCATAAGAATAATACTTAATTAAGCTTTACGCGGAACATTGCATTAAAAATTCCAAGTTGAGCTAATTTTTACTCAAAACATAGCAAATTGGGTGTCGTTAGAATCGGCATTTCATCAACTATTGATTGAGACTCAAACCAAGTCGATAATTGATCACGCCGCTCAATTAAATGCTATAATTTCAAAATATATCGAAATCGGGCAAAACATCCCTTCTACTTCGACCAATGAGCGTCGAGATCGCGTTGGACAAAGGACTGGCTCCTTTAAATAGTCAGACGCTGGCAGTAAGAAATCACTCAATCCAGGAGAGTCGAACCAGCAGCAACTCAGCCAAGGAGAGTCCACCAGCCGCCACTTCAGCTTCCAGGACTACCAGCAGCCACTCCAGCTTCCAGGACCACCAGCAGCCACTTCAGCTCCAGGACCACCAGCCGTTTCATCTACTGGACTTAGCTGTCTGCCGCATCTTCGTGGACTTAGAGCCGATCCATTTCACTGGACTTAGCTGTCTGCCGCATCTTCGTGGACTTAGAGCCGATCCATTTCACTGGACTTAGCTGTCTGCCGTCTTCGTGGGACTTGGGATTCGAGCCACTTCAGCTTCCAGGACCAGCTAGCAGCTCCAGCCTCTCCAGAGCCTATCACCCTCGTGGACTTAGAGCCAATCCTACGCATTGGACTCTGCTGCCTGCCGTCTTTGGAAAGCCACTTTCGCCAGCCGCCGCCTCCGCCCAGGAGATCCGCACTGCCGCCGACGTTGCCGCCGCCGCTGCTCACAGCCCGCCGCCCCGTCGCCAGTCGCCACCGCCGCCGCCAGTCGCCACCGCCGCCGCTGCAACCGCAGAAGGAAGCCGCCAGCCGCCGCCTCCGCCAAAGGAGATCAGCACTGCCGCCGACGTTGCCGCCGCCGCTGCTCACAGCCCGCCGCCCTGTCGCCAGTCGCCACCGCCGCCGCTGCCACCGCAAAAGGAAGCCGCCAGCCGCCGCCTCCGCCAAAGGAGATCAGCACTGCCGCCGACGTTGCCGCCGCCGCTGCTCACAGCCCGCCGCCCCGTCGCCAGTCGCCACCGCCGCCGCTGCAACCACTGGAGGAAGCCGCCGGCCCCGCCTCCGAAGGACCACACCCGCTTCCAATCGCGGATGCCAATCCGCCATTTTCTTTTCTTTTTCTGTATATAAATGTTACCTAGTTATAAGCTTATTTGTATGTGTAAATATAATAAACTTTGTTCCAATCAAATCCAGTGTCTAGCTGAGGGTAACGCCCAACCACCCCTTCTTACGCCGACGCCATTGCAGTAACCCTACCGCTGAGCATAGACGTAGGCTTGTTAAAGTTTTGTGTACTGTGTAGATGCGACAGCAAACTTTTGAAGAAAATCGCATAACCGGAAGTTACTCTTGTGATTTTTCAGTTTTTTTCGATTTTTTCAAAACGGCTCCAACGATTTTTTTTAAACTTTGGGGTTTCTTTTGTTTTTTTGTCTATTTTTTTATTAACTCTTATTTTAAATAGAACACCCGGTATATTATTACATTTTTGAATTCAGCTTAAAATTCTAGAGAAAATTTGTCTCTTCAACTAACGCTCTATTTTGTACCGTTTTTGCAGAATTTGTAATTTTTGAAAAATTTGGCAAATGCTTAAAACATTGTAAATCAAATTTTTGGCTAATTATAAAATCACTGTAAAAAGAAGTTGTGTGCGTGTATCACACCAGATTTTTAAAAATGTACTTGTACTTGTATTTGACGCATTTATAAGTACTCGAGTACATATCCGTGTACTCGAATACATTTTCGGAACTCGAGTACATTGCACTGCGCAGTAAGTACCTACATTTTTATCCAATTTCAGACATGTGGCCGTCAGTCGCCATAAAAAGCTTAATTGCAGTTTTGAACCCTTGCAATCGTGCAGTGTTCAGGTTTCCGGTTAATTCGTTAGTTGATTGTTTAATAAGTGACTGATTACAGTGATTACCGATTAGTGACGTGAGATATTAAAAGTATATAATGTTTTAGGCTTTCGTGGTTACTCGAATTGTCCTCGTAGTCTTTGTACCCAGCATTTGTTGGCTTAATGTGCCTAACACCTTGTGAACTCAAACAAGGGTGGTGGCTCGTGAACTCTTACAGGCCACCCATGATTTGGTCTGTGTTATTAGAGTACCTTGTGAACAAGGATATTTAGACATATCTGGCCTTTTTACCGTTTGTCAGAGTCAAAGTTGCTCTAAGAGCTGGAGGACGGCATGGATGTATTTATAGTCCTCTGTGCCAGCCGTGGAGAACGGCGTAACGTTGATTGGTCGTTCAAGTTCAATGCATTTTGCGACAGCGGTGCGTGGCGGGATCACAATCAGTGGTTGTGATGCTTTAGAACGTAAACGACAGGAGTCCAAGTTTTACTAAGTCTAAAACCATCTTCCCTGTTTATATTATTTCGGTATTTTTCTATTTCTATGGCTTCACGTATCATTCTTGGAAAGTAGTGAGGTACTATTGCGGAAAAAATATTTCGCACGGTTTGTTTGCCTTGTGTATGTATGGTTTTAGTTCATATAATCCGTGCCGAATTTTACTACCTCAGTGGTGGAGCCTCCCTATTTTTATTAATAGCTCTAGGTAGAATTCGTGCAAACATTTGGCAACCATGTAGCATATTTGACGTCACTTCTATCGGCGCAGTAAAAATGCGCACTGGTGGGAACGTAAACTACAAGATTACCGGTGTGGGTATTCGAATTTAAATATAATCGAAAATTTATGGCCCGCAATTAGTGCGTATTTTATAAATAAGAATGGTAAGAAATCTGTACTTATATAAACACCGATATTTTATGCATATGATTCTTATTTTTAGGCCAGCAATGTAAGAAAAAATGGCAAATTTTAAGAACAGGTTGTCGGAGTAGAAGGTCGATTCGATGTGTGCCTTCGGGCTCGGCAAGTAAACCCACTTGAAGTGGCTTTACTAGGACAGCCTGTTGTTTCTGGAGCCGTTTCTATCGGAAAGGCCAACCACTAGTAATGTAGTAGTTCCATCGTCGTCTTCAACAACGTCTTGTGGCTCCATCAATGAAGTTGAAACGGTGGCTTCTGGTTCTGGTAAGTTATAAATGTTAAACAAGATAGTGGAAATGTTAAGTTTGAAGTATTTTAGGAAATGTCTCTGATGAGGTTGACGAGTCAGACAGCGAAGAAATGGCTCCATTAAACGAGCCTTCCACCCCAGAATCGCGTCCGGGCAGTTCCAAAACAAAGAAACGAAAACTAAATCCGGTGGACGAGTCGTTCATAACGTATTTGGACGCTGTACAAAATCGCTGTCAACGAAAAGAGAAGTGAAGTGAAAAAATAGCTGCAGAACATATTTCCAAATATTTCCGGAAATTTTTCAAGCATTTGTTATATTTCTACTGAAAATTAACATAAAAACCAACGCTGCTGCCGATAATTTACGAATTGTCACGATCGTCAAAAAATACTGTATCAAAATCATAACCTCAAACATTAGTTATGGTTACATTATCCGCTTGGTTTGCTAACATTCTACTCTCTTCTATTAGTTTTGTGAATTATGGACGATTTTATTAATGATGCGTTACAAGTGCAGGAAATAGAGATTATAAATCAGATAAACCCAGACCGCCGACCTTATACTGTTAGTGAACGTGCTGATCATTTTGAAATATGGGATGATCTGGATTTTTTTCGAAGGTTTCGCTTAAGGTGAGGTACAGTGGAAAGACTGCGTCAACATATCGAGCATAACTTACTACACCGAACTAACAGATAGTTAGTTTTATATTCATTTTAATAACCGCGGTTACACTCTGATAACTGATACTTTTCTTTTAGAAATCATTGCGTTATGCCAATGGCCGAACTGCTTCTTACGTTACGATTTTATGCAAGTGGTTCATTGTACATAGTAGCGCAGACTTTGCTAGTGTAAGTAAAGCTACAGCAGGAAAGATCATTTCAAAGGTAACGAATGCAATTGCAAGTCTGCGGCCGTAGTATATTGCTGTTCTGAATGATGAAGCTGAAAGGAATATTATTATGAGAATATCTACAGATTAGCTCGTTTTCCGGGAACTATTGAAGCAATAGACTGATTTACTCACATTCGAATTCAATCACCAGGTAGTAAACATATTGGTACCTACATAAATCAGTAACTGTATTTTAATTGTAGGTGGAAATTTTGCAGAAAATTACGGCAACCCTAAATGTTATTTTTCACTGAATGTGCAGACTCTGTGTGATGCACAACTAAAATGTATCGATATTGCTGCCCGTTGGTCTGGTGCATCGCATGATAGCAATATTTTTTATCATTCAGGTCTTCGCGCTCGTTGCGAGAATGGAGAATTAGGCAATAGTGTAATAGTAGGGGACAGCGGTTATGCTGTTCGAACCTATTTAATAACACCATTACTTAATCCACAAACGTTACATCTGCTACATCAGTCATTTCGATTATAAAAACTTTTTGTTTGTGATTAAACATGTGTAATTCAAAATTTGATAATTTAAACAACTTGACAGTTCTACTATTATGATAACCGTAATATTTAAATTAAAAACATCAGAAGTAATAAAGCACATGACTTAATTTTTTCAAAGCCAAGCTTGATTTTGTTTTCATTTGCTCACATGTTAGAAAAGAGATAGAACGCAAGGTAATTTGACGGTGCCCTAGGAAATATTGTACTATACTAGTTAAAAACAAACTGGTTTTCGTTATGGGTGCTGAACGAACGTACTCCAAACGATTTCATTAAGGCTTGTTTACAGAATCCGATTTCTAACGAAAATCCTTTAACTAGCATTTACGAAATTGCTTTTAACTATTATCGTTTAGATAATGAAGCAGGATAGTGAATAGGACTGTATTAGTCACCACCTTAATTTTCTTCAAAAATGTGGCCTCGCTCCAAAATCCCAAATCGCACTGGTAAATACCAGTGAAATATTTAAAGAGCAAATGAAAAATTATGTTAAATTTTTAAAGAATTCAGAGAAATATAATAATAGATTCGTTTTAGAATAATACAAAATATCAGCTTTTTTCATAATTTATTATATAATTTGAATAAAAATATTTAAATATTATTGATCATGTCATTGAATCTGAACTGCTGCTGGAAGACTCAGAATTGCGAGGTGTAAAAGAGGCATCACTGCAAAAATAAAACAATTATTAGAAAAATAATTTAATTGTTTTGAGTTGTCTCACCTCTGATCACTATCATCATGTATAGAAATGGGACCCAGGACTTGTAGAAAATTATTTCTTACGTTAATATTTGTAAATGTTAAGACGTAAAGTGGCTCCCAAAATTATGAGCGGCATTCTAAATTGTAGTGTAACCTCATTGGTATTTATTATTGTATTTACTGGGTAATACAATTAACCCGTCGTTTATATATATTCTTCTGTTTGATATGGCGACCCTTGCAATACCGGGCACTGGTTGATATTCACCTTGAAGTTGCACGGTATTGATGAACTCCATTTTGTTAACAACAGCTTTAAACTTTCGTCCCATTAACATATGATGGAAATGACGGAGTTTTTGTAACTCCTCGATAGGAACACCAAATTTTTTTGTCATCTCTAAAAGATAAGACAACATAATACAGAGATCCTAACCTTAATTACAAAAAATAATTAAAATTAATAATGTTGAATTTTACTTACTGCTTCAGCTATTCAGATAAATATCTGTGTATAACTAATAATGTAATAATCTATCAAGAATTAGAGAAGGTAGTAATAGGTGGCTTTGAATTTTATTTTACTAAAAAGGTTAGGTATTCAATATTAATGTTAATTTATTAATATGTTAAAATATTGTTATATTAATTTAGAATATATAAGTTTATTTTACTTTTAGTTCTTGTAGTATCTTAGCACTTGCTAATAAAGTTAAATATTATTATTATTATTAAAATTATATAATTATTATTTATTGTTTTTTCCTGCTGTTGCTGGAAAATTGTAAACTTTACGGGTCAAAAACTCAAAACCAAGACATGTTAAATTCTATTAGCTAAACGATGTTCTGACTATTTGACTAGTTTATAGTACTAATGTTTTCTGAAAAATTTTCTGATGTTATTCCTGTGACTGATATAATAAGTGGTATGATTGTTACGTTCTCTTGCCTCCAGAATTATTTAACTTCAATTAATAATGGAGTGTATTTTTCTGTTTTATTATTATTGTATTGTTATTTTAAAACTTTGATTATTTACCATTATGTTTCGCCAAACTTTATAAATAATTTATCATGATACATCTGAAGAGGAAGTAAAAACTTTGAAATAAACATGTGGTGTTTAATTTTACTTAATGACTTCAACTTCAAAAAAACGTAAATAATATTGTTGAAATATAAAACAGTACCTAAACACTCGGTTCGAAATTCAGAACTCAAGTAAAATAACTCTTCAATTATAATGAAATTATATTTATGGTTCATATTTAATATTTTCGTTTTTTTATAGTGCCTCTCTAACTTCATTTTAAAACAAAACTACCTGAAATTTGGAAACGTTTTCTTTTTTTTTTATTTTCCGCACTTATTTTATCTATATTTATTGTATAATTTGATTAATTTGTCTCATCGGTGCGGCGGGCTAAATAAAAGCCTGTCGTTACAATACTAATGTTTAGTGTTCAGTTCCGCTTATTTCAGTGAATACTTAGTTTGCGGTTTGCTAAATATAAAAACCACATTACTATACATTATATATATATAAATCAGCACTGCAGGCCTATAGGCCTATGGCTTGTATCTTCTTTTTCCATAACTTTCTGTTCTTGGCCATTGCTTCCCATTCCATCGTTAGCTCGAGGTGTTGTAGGTCCTCTCTTACGCCCTCCCACCACGTTTTTCTTGGCCTTCCTCTCCTATTTCTTCCACTTATCTCCATTCTGTACATTTTCTTCGTTAGGTCTTCATCTTCTAGTCTTGTTACATGTCCCAGCCATTTTAACCTATTTTGCTGTACAACTGTTCTGATACTCTTCTCCTGGTATATGTCTGCTAGCTCCTTATTTGTTCTTCTTCTCCATTCTTCATTTTCTTTAATACCCCCAAACATTGTCCTTAGTACCTTCCTCTCCCATATTTCTAACATGCTCCCAATTTCTTCTGTTAACACCCACGTTTCACTCGCGAAGGTCACTATGGGTCTTATAACTGTTTTGTATATACGCACTTTTGTACGTCTTGATATGTTTTTATCACTTAGTATGTTCTTTAAGGCCCCCACACATCTCGATCCCGCTGTTATTCTTCTCTGTATGTCACTTTTGTAATTACCCTCACTTGTAATCTCCGCCCCCAAATACACCACTTGATTTGTTATGTTCAGAATGTACTGCTTGTTTGTATCTAGTGCTCTCACTGTGAGATTTTGTGTTTCCTCCTGCTTCCTATTCCCTAAAATCATATACTTTGATTTCTCTTCATTTATCTCCAATCCCACTTTTAACGCTTGTCGCTCTATCTTTTTAAACACCATTTTAAGCTCTTCTTTCGTTTTCGCAAATAACACTACATCATCTGCATATGCCAAACATTGTACTGAGTCCTTAAGTATATTTTTTTCTGTATTTAGCTCTCCTTTCCTAAGCACGTTTTCCAGCACTATGTTGAACAGCGTTGTAGATAAAGGGTCTCCTTGTTTTAAACCTAAAGTGCTTTCCTCTGTTCTCGATTCCCATCCTTGAAATCGGATCTTAAACTTTGTATTTTGTAAAGTCATTCTTACCAGTGCTATTAGCTCTTTACTAAATCCTAATTCGTGCATAGCCTCGTAAATCCGTGGTCTTTTTATTTTGTCGAAAGCTTGTTTGAAATCTATAAATAATGTATGAAGTGGTTTATTCTTTCGCTCGCATTTCTCATGGATTTGTCTCAGTATAAAAATGTGATCGATTACTGACCTTCCTTTTCTAAAGCCTGCTTGGTATTGCCCGATTTTAGTTCTAGCCTCTTCTTGGATTCTGTTGTTTATTATTGATGCCATTATTTTGTACATAACATTTAGCAATGAAGTAGGGCGATAGTTCTCTGGTTGTTGCTTACTTCCTTTTTTGTGTATTGGACATACTATAGCTGTGGACCATTCTTCCGGCATGTTCTTCTTTTTCCATATTTCCTTAATCATTTCATGTAGTCTTTTCCCTAGTTCCTCGTCTGCTAGCTTAATCAGTTCTACTGCTATTTTATCTGAACCCGGGCTTTTGTTATTCTTCATATTCTTTAACACTTCTGTAAACTCCTTCCATGTGGGCTCAGCGGTAGTTTGTTCTTGTGTTTGATCTTGCTCATTTTGCTGTACACTCTGGTCGACAAATAATTTCTTGTAGTGATTTATCCACATTTCCAATATCATCGTTTCATCCATACATAATTCACCCTGTTCATTCCTCATTCCCACTGTTTGTGTTCTACAGCTTCCCCTTTCTTCCTTCAGGTTTCTATAAAAGGCTCTGGAATTTTTATTTCTGAATGTTTCTTCCAATGATTCTATTTTCTTTTCCCTTTCTTCTCTTTTCTTTTTCCTGCATAGACTTTGTACCTTGTTTCTGGTCTGTTTGTAATTCTCATGGGATGCATTTGTTGGATCTTGTAACACTCTTTGCCAGGCCTTTCTCCTTTCTTTCACAGCTTCTTCACATTCTGCATCAAACCAGTCTTTCTTTTTCTCTTTTTTCTCTTCTTCGAATCTTTGTATGCTCTTTTCTAGTGTTCTTTTGAGGAAGTTCCATTCCTCCTCCACACTTTTGTACTGTCCCTCTTTTTCTACAAGTTCTCTGGTTTCTCTAGCATATTCTTTTTGTATTTGTTCGTTTCTTAGGCAGTCTATGTTCCATCTCTGTTTCTTTTTTCTATGATTGTTTGTAATTTTAGGTACGGTTTGTTTTAGTTTGACTTTTATTAAGAGATGGTCCGAGCCTATTACTGCACCTCTGTAAGACCTAACATTCTTTATATTTTTACTGTGAATTGTTTCTATAACGACGTGATCTATTTGATTTTGTGTCTTCTTATCCGGGCTTATCCATGTCACTTTATGAATATTTTTATGTTTCATCATTGTACTTTTTATCACCATTTTGTTTCTACCTGCAAAATCGATGAGTTTTTGTCCATTGTCGTTTGTTTCTTCATGCAGGCTTTCTTTTCCTATGATCGAACTATATCTGTCTTCCTTTCCAATTTTTGCGTTCCAATCCCCTAATATAATGTACATATCAAACTTTGGTAATTTCTCCACTATCTCCTCCAACTTCTCATAAAACTGCAATTTTTTCTCATCTTCTGTATCTTCTGTCGGTGCATGTACGTTTATTATGCTCAACTTTCTATACCTTCCTTTTATTCTTAAATAGCTTATCCTGTCACTTATTATTTTGTAGTCAGTTATTATACTTTTTAGTCTCTCACTTATTAGAAAACCTGTACCCAATCTGTTCTTTTCACCACCTCCATTCAACCAGTAATAGCCTTCAATTTTCGTTTCTATTACACCTTTTATATTTGTCTCTTGTACTGCCAGTAAATCTATTTTATATTTTTTTGTCTCTGTAATAAGTTGTTTTAATTTCCCTTCCCTGTTTAACCCTTGTACGTTCCATGTACCTATTTCTATATATTCACACATTTGTCTCCAATTCTTATCTCTTTCTTTATTTATGTTTTTTATTTGATTATACTCGTAATCTCTTATAGCCTTTTTCTCGGTAGCCTTAATCTTTGCCTTTTCCGTCGTCGTTAATCTTTCCCTCCCTTCTGCTAGTTTTTTGATTTCATTATTCTTTGTGTGTTAGGGTTCCAGTCATACTTCACTTCATTTATAATTATTTTTTGATAACCCATCTTGACTTTATTTCCTTTCCGCTTTTCTTCTTGCATAATCTTACGTAATTGAGCTTGGGATCTCCTTTCTTCAAAAGTTAGGTCATTCTCTATCCAGATATTTGTGTCTTTTAGAAGGCCTTTCCTGTTCATAATGTCTTTTTTTTGTTCCCATGAATTCATCTCTACGATTGTTATTTGCTTATCTTCCTTTGTTTTTACACTGTATCCTTTCTTAACTTTTGTATTTAGATTGAGCTTGGCCTTAAGTAATTGCTCAACTTGTTTTTCAATCCGGTTTTCCTCTATCGTTACTCCTTTTATTACTACATTATTTCTTCGTTTTTCTCTATCCTGCCTTTCCAACCGTTCTTCCAGTTTTTTTATTCTATTTCCCATGTCAATTTTTTCCATTTTCCAATCTTCCGCCTTCTTTTCCCATTCCTTTTTTGTTTTCTGGAGCTCCTCGTTTATTTTTGTAATGTCGGCTTTCAAATCTGCGTGGTTTTTATTAAATTCCTCTTTTAGGTCATTTTTTAGCTCGTCCAACTTTTGTAGTATTGCCTCCATATTTTCTTCTTTTCCTGTAGCTTTAACTTCAGATTGCTGCAGTATTTCAGGTCTTTCGCTTGTGTTTTCGCCCTGTTTTTTGGTCGGTGATCTTTGTATTTTTTTACGTTTTCTGAAAGCTAACACGCTACTTTCCCTCTCCTCGAATTGTTGCGGTGTTTCTTTTCTCTTTCTCTTATTGTTGTAACGTTATTCTCTCGTCTTCTTTGGTTTTCCATCAACTTTTTCGCTCTTTCTTCTTACACCGACCTCGACAGTAGTTCGTTTGACTCCCAGTAGTTCCTTTCCTTTAGCCCTGTCTGTAGTTCGTATGAAGCTCAATAGTTCATTTGTCTCGTCCTCCTCCAATTTTGACACTTCCAGCACAGCTGATTTTCACCCTACTGTTATCAGCCTACCTTCCTTTTTCTCTAATTAATCTCTTTATCTCCTTGCACTTGTACTTTCTTTTATCTTAATCCGGTAATACTAACTCTCTGCTTGCTTTCCTGCACTTTTCACTATTTATTTTATTGCCTAAAACACTTAATTTCTAACTAAACTGCTCACTGTTGGACACGCCCTGCTTTTGGATACGTATCGCAACACCAATCCCATTACTGCGGCGGGCTAAATAAAAGCCTGTCGTTACAATACTAATGTTTAGTGTTCAGTTCCGCTTATTTCAGTGAATACTTAGTTTGCGGTTTGCTAAATATAAAAACCACATTACTATACATTGGTGCTGTAAAATGTGAACATAGATAGTCAAATGAGATAGAATAGTGTTTATGGGCGTTGTAAACCCCTAACTCGAGACTGTCAACGTACTTCTCCGTTTATCGGCGGGTACATATCCGCCTGTAATGTAATTGGTGCGTATTCCCGAACTTAGTTCTGAATAGCATTATGACCACTGCGGGTTGAGTCAAGGGGAGGTTGCGGAGGTATACGGGGTAGAATTTCTGACCTGGCTAGCGTTCGCTCTTAACGCAAGTGACGTTCATCAATGTGTATCACAATTTTGTTTCAGGCTAAATGGTTTAAGAATAAAGTATCCTTATTTTTCAAAATAGGCAAAAATGTTATTTGAAGAAGTTACTTAGAATTAAAAGTAGTTGTCAAATATAAACTTGCTCCGAAAACATTTTTTCTGGTTTCTCCTATTTTTAATTACCACCCTGTATATTACCAAATAAAATACTTCAAAGTTAGCTTATCAACGGATACGATAAACGTGTACTGCCAAACCTGAGTTTCCCCTCACTTAGCAACCAGGACATTACGTGATACGAAATTGGTGCTAACAAATTTAATTTTTGTGTCAAATTTTTAAATAATTTAATAACAAACGGACCAAATGACAATTTAAAATCAATTATAATTTTTAATAGATATGTTATAACAAATACTTCCAATTAACATTTTTGCCTATTTTGAAAAATAAGGGTACTGTATTCTTCAATCATTTTCATATTTTCGAAGCTCCCTCGCATATGAAGTAGGATATTTAAATTTTTGCAAATGTTTTTTTAATTTGGGAAGCTGCAGAGGTTTTTAATGAACAATAAAATGTTTTGATGAATGGATGTATGAAGGACACTATAATATTATAAGCAACAATCAAACATGATTAATTCTGTCAATCAAACGGTGGTATTGTAACAACGCAAAAACTTTGTTTAATCACTTATATTCTAAATGACAGAAGCCTTCAACTAGAAAACGACGAAATATTAAAAATTGTGAATTGTTACTATAAAGTAGTGAAAATGAATAAATCGATCCCCTGCGACATATGTCACTGAAATGGGAAAAAAAAATCTCTTTCTCATAATGCCACAGCTAACTATGTGTTCCATATAAAAAATACAACTTTATCTTAGAATCTGAATTTAGAAACTTTTTTGGACAACGCACTATGCCACTGAACTATTATCAAAAATAAATAATATCAATAATACTACTTACAGGAACTAGAAGATTTTCCTACCTATTACCTCACCTTAAAAGTTTAATTTATTATTATTCATTTTAGATACACATTTTTCTTACTTTCTGTACCGCCTGGGCGATATGACCAAAATCAAAGTTGGGCGTTGTGACCAAAATCAAACTTGGGTGTTATGACCAAGATGGGCGTTGTGGCCAGAATCAAAAGAGGGCGTTGTGACCAAAATCAAACTTGGGTGTTATGACCAAGTTGGGCGTTGTGGCCCGAATCAAAAGTGGGCGTTATGACCAAGTTGGCCATTGTGGCCAGAATCAAAAGTGGGCGTTGTGACCAAGTTGGGCGTTGTGACCAGAAACAAAAGTGGGCGTTGTGACCAGAAACAAAAGTGGGCGTTGTGACCAAGTTGGGCGTTGTGACCAGAATCAAAAGTGGGCGTTATGACCAAATTGGGCGTTGTGGCCAGAGTCAAAAGTGGACGTTGTGACCAGAATCAAAAGTGGGCGTAGTGACCAAGTTGGCCGTTGTGACCAAAATGAAAACTGGGCGTTGTGGCCAAGTTGGGCTTTGTGACCAGAATCAAAAGTGGGCGTTATGACCAAGTTGGGCGTTGTGGCCAGAATCAAAAGTGGGCGTCGTGACCAGAATCAAAAGTGGGCGTTGTGACCAAGTTGGGCGTTTTGACCAGAATCAAAAGTGGGCGTTATGACCAAGTTGGGCGTTGTGGCCAGAGTCAAAAGTGGGCGTTGTGGCCAAAATCAAAAGTGGGCGTTGTGACCAGAATCAAAAGTGGGCGTTATGACCAAGTTGGGCGTTGTGGCCAGAGTCAAAAGTGGACGAGGTGACCAAGTTGGGCGTTGTGACCAGAATCAAAAGTGGGCGTAGTGACCAAGTTGGGCGTTGTGACCAGAATCAAAAGTGGGCGTTATGACCAAGTTGGGCGTTGTGACCAGAATAAAAAGTGGGCGTTATGACCAAGTTGGGCGTTGTGGCCAGAGTCAAAAGTGGGCGTTGTGACCAGAATCAAAAGTGGGCGTTGTGACCAGAATCAAAAGTGGGCGTTATGACCAAGTTGGGCATTGTGGCCAGAATCAAAAATGGGCGTTGTAACCAAGTTGGGCGTTGTGGCCAGAATCAAAAGTGGGCGTTGTGACCAAAGTCGAAATTGGGCGTTGTGACCAAGTTGGGCGTTGTGACTAAAATCGAAATTGGGCGTTGTGACCAAAATCAAACGTGGGCGTTATGACCAAGTTGGGCGTTGTAGCCAGAATCAAAAGTGGGCGTTGTGACCAAGATGGGCGTTGTGGCCAAAATCGAAGTTGGGCGTTATAACCAAATTCTGAGTTGGGGTTTGTGACCAGTAGATGTTGTGTCCAGGCTCCATCTGAATTTTTTTTTCTAATAACAGTCTTCTGTTATATGAGTGGATAAGGTACTTTATCGTGATTCTTTCTAATAAACAGGCGGTTGCTTCTGCTTTTTGCATATTTGTTGAATATACTTGGCCTATTTATACAGGGTGATTTTTAAGTTGATTTTTTCCTTTTACTAGGATATAAAGCTTTTGCGAAATATCAAAACTAACGGAGGTACAGGGTGCTAAATTTTCAAATTAAGAACTAAAATTACTTAACAAAAATTAAACTAAACTTAAACTTAAATGATATGTTCAGTAGTTATATCCCTAGTGCATTCTGTATATTTGAGTATTTTGCGAGAATGCCAAGCGTTCGAGAGAAATACTCGAATTATACAGAATGCACGCGGGGAATATTGCAAGACTATTCCCCGCAGAAATTTCATCGTATGCATACCATATTATTCCTTTTTAAAGAGTTTTCAGTTTTCTTTCTAAAATTTCTTGTATACCTAGCTGGTTTGGTTTTCTTCCCGCAAATACCCACTTTGCACTTGTGCAAATACCGGGGTATTGCACTTGTGCAAAATATATTCGCTATATTCGACTTGGTTCAAATTTTGAAAATTGATTGATGGGATTGGTTTATATTATCTGAGGAGAATAGTCAAAATTATCACCATTCGCTTTTACACACATACGTTCCGCGTATAAGAGCAATGCGGCAGCTGCATTTTGACGACACTCCCAGTAAATAATAAGCATATTCACTAATTCATTATTTTAATAAACATGAACCATTGTAGCAATCTATACTGTAATGGTCTTAGGCCCACGACTCGATTCTGCTAGCAGTACAAATTAATGAACAAGTTGAAGAGTTTTATATAACTGCAATACTAAACTTAAACTTCAAATAATAAATGCGTTGGTAAAGAGATGCCAGTAATAATAAAGTAATTAAGTAAGGAACGCAAAAGGCAAGCTTGTTTTTACAGGGGTCGAAGTTAATTTGCAAATAAATTAAATAATAGGTTTGTGCATAATGAATAGCTGAGCCGAAAGAAATTAATAGTCACAAAAAGGTTTGCTATGTGCAAGTAAAAGAAGCATAGAATTCAATAAAGCTAGTCAGTGAAATTGGTGAGGATTCTAAAAAGGTAAAGAAGCCAGAATAGAATAACAGTACATTGCAAAAGAGCAATCAGAAAAAGCAGGCATGTGGACATGAGAAAGCAATTAGAAAAGCAGGCAACAGGATATGAAGAAAGCAATTGAGAAGCAAGGAACTCTTAAAATAATCAGTGCATTTAACGTGAGAAAAAAGGCAGAGCAAATAATATAACGTGTTTGTCTGAGTGGCGCAAAGAGACGATTTTTAAATATAAGAAACGGACAATAAATTTAGTTTGTAAGTAGTGATGTGAGCTTGAAAAGTTTCATGAAAAGTTTCAGTGAAAAGTTTCAAATTTTCTGAAACTTTTCAAATTTATAAGTTTCACATGTTTCAAAAATTTCCAAAAGTTTCATAAGTTTCATAAGTTTCAAAAGTTTCTTATAAGTTTCAAGTCAGTATTACAGATTGCTAGTGAAGTCAAAACAAAGCAACCTAAAATACATGAAATTGATGATGATGAAGAAGAAGAACTTAGATTTACAGACTCGGAAGAGTCGGATGCTTCTCTATCTCAAGATGAGGAATTAATGAAAGACTATACATTAAATATGGCAGAAGTTAGTAGTGACGAGGTAACAACTGATGACTATGGTTACACTGAATTAGAAAATAATGAATAAAAATAGGTTTAAATAGTAAATACTAATTTTACTTATATATGTTATTTTTAAAAACTGTGCTGTAATTTCATAATTTCTAACCCCTTTTAAGTAAAATTAATGTTCTGTTTAAATATTATATATTGGTATTACTGTATTAGATACTTTAAAATGCTGAAAGCTACTTAAATGTACAGGAATTCTAAAAGTTTCACAAGTTTCATAAGTTTCAAGGTTTTCATGAAACTTTTCAAAATTATAAGTTTCATGAAACTTAACATCACTATTTGTAAGAAATTGGAAAACTTAAAACTATGTTATCAAACTTGGAAAACTTAAAACTATGTTATCAAACTTTTTTCTAGAATGTATTTAAATTAACCAAAACTTATTTCCGTTTATATTGGAACCATAGCAATCGTTTCTATTTTGTTTTAATAACGGAGGAAAACAAATGAAATAAATTAAGAATTGAGAGTGTTAGATTTGTGCTCCACTTAATTTACTATTTTCTACAATAAATGAATATTTTATAACATAAAAAGTAGAAATGTCGGCGGGTACCCGGGTACCCGGGTAATAGTCGACCCGGGTGTAGTTTCAGGACCCGGGTACCCGACTAGTAAGTTATGTAATTTCCAAGAAGTCAGCCTTTTTCGGAGATGATAAAAATAATAGCAATAAGCGCTAGAAAAACATAACCATGCAGTAATTACAAGAATGGGATGGGGTGATCCCATACCAAATAATGTTTTTTGTTTCACATAAGAAAGGCAATAAATCCGCTTCACGGAAATATTCAACCCGTCAATAGTACCATTAAATTGCGTCAGTATGGGATGAAGTAACATAAACATCCTGTATGTGATGTTGATTGATGGTGCTACCAATTTCGGACAAAAAGTCACGTACTGGAATTTGATAACACTTGAAGTGTGAAAATACTTACGAATAACAGACGACTTGCAGTTTGAATTGGCGAGTAGGTACTATTTCAATTTAGTTCAATTTAAGACTCGCGGATCCCCACAATAAATGAAGAGATACAACAATACAGTGTACGGTACCGAGATCGGCTTTGTGCCCACCCAAACACACTCATTGAGTGTTTACTGGAAGAAGAAGACGAGGAGCCCAGAGAGAATAAGGACATCTAAACTCCCAGATAGATTCGAGGGATTGTGTGTTAAGCTATAACTACGGACCAATCTAGTTAGTTTTTTAATTTAAGGAATTTGTTAATGGACATTTTCCATCATGAGATGCATGTGAAATATTATATCATTTACTAAATGTCAACAATGACAGATTGTAAAGTCTTTAATAAAGAAAAACTCGCGGCGTAAAAGAAAACAATTTGTAGTTACTTCAGATGTTCAGATGTACACTAACATTTTTGTTATATATTTCGGGTACCCGGGGGTACCCGGGTACTGCTTTCGGGTACCCGGGTTTGATTTTCGACCGGGTACGACATCCTTAATAAAAAGTATACCATTGTGTTGTGCATTTCCCACAGTTTATGTAGTACCGTTTGGGTGTTTTCCGCCACCAAAAAAAAAAGTTTTCCAAGCGTTTCCGAGGATTTGCCAGCCGATCCAGCTCGAGATTTCGACAACTGCGTTCAACCAAAATAAGGGTCTAGAGCCAGGCTTCTGCACAGCTTCACATCGGGCAGCACTGCATGAGGACTATTGCCAGCGAGGAAAGCCTTCCCAGGGCTAGAAACACACCAGGGGTCGTCTCCGAACACCGAAGCAGTTCCGCCGTTATAAGGTACCCCAAAATTTACCTAAAATATAAGAGTAAGCGGTCGGATTTCGACGTGCATATGTGAGGAGGCCTTACTGAGGAGGATTCGAGAATTTCCACGACCACAGCGTAGGCGCAGTTCGAAAAATAAGCGGTTTTCCAAATTTGAGGTTATGCGAAGGTAAAACAGTTGCAAGCTCGAGTCGGCGTCCCTTCTGATGTCACGAAATAAATTAGTGCCTGAAACAAAAGCTGATAATTACCGCCAAAGCGCGAAAATTTGAATAAATACCTTTTCGAATGTTCATAATGTCACTATTGTATAACGTCAACAACGCAGACTTGCACCCACGAACCATTTTGTAGGTTTTTTTACCGTATTGCAAACATTTAGCTACCGCCCAATGGAACTAAATGCGGTGAACAGAGCCGTATCAGAAAATTTTTAATTTCTCAATCAACTAGGAGCCCACCTGAGTTAAGAAGCTTGTTGTTCTACTTGAGCTAGCGTTTTATTATAATTAATTGCAGGTAAATAAAATATTAAAAGGGCATACAACCATTTATTTTGGGCAGTAAATAAGTACAGCTCACATTTTAACCAGCCTAATAAATTGATAACAGGCAAAAGTTCGATCACAGTAAAATATTAAAGAAAGCATTGTGCATATTGGATTTTGCTCTAACTTACAATAAAATATTAATTAAAACCCAGTTATTAGAGAGCATCCATTGCAATACATACAGTGTGGAAATAAAGTAACGGATAAATTCATTAAATTTGTGAATATTACTTTTTATGAAAAAAATCTTGAAGGGGCAAATCGATCTTAATTATAGGACATACATTACAACCACCTTTATGGTGCTACGTCATCGACTTTTTTTAAATGACAACCTGTATTTTTTATTATTAAAAGAAAAATGGTCTTAAATTTTAAATATTGAATACCAATAAAATGAACAAAATAAATCTAGTTACCTACGTTTGACGGAAAGTTATTGACAGCACATTCGTTTTTATTGAATCTTAAAAAAACAATTGAAAAATACAACTAGAACTCCATTCAAAGTTAAACCACCGGTAAATAGATTTATTTTGCTCATTTCATTGGTTGTTAATATTTAAACTTTAAGACCATTTTTTCGATTTTTTTCAGATGTATCATATTGAAAATTTTCTATCATTGAAAACAACATAAAAAGTACTACCAAAATCAATAGTAAAAAACGTAGGTTGTTATTTTAAAAAAAAGTCGAGGACTTCATATCGGGAAAAAGAAATTACATAAGAAACTGAAAATCAGCTGAAAATATTCCCTATGGTCAAAATCGCACACCCCTTCGATATTTTTTCATAAAAATGAATATCAACGAAGTTAAGGAATTTATCCGTTACTTTATTGCCACACTGTATAATAAAGGAAAGTCACAACCCTGACTAATCAACGCAGAACCGTAACCACTAGTACTATGGAGTTGAAATTTGGGTGAAAGATTGAATTTGTTACGTAAGGTAGTGCTAAGAAGGGATTTTTTGAAATTCTACCCCCAAGGGGTGAGAAGGGGTAAAATGTGTTTTTACGAATTCCTCAATATCTCTTAGACCCGATGAGATATCGGCTTGGTGTTTACTTGCAAAGATTATCAATGCAAATGCCTAGCAACATTTTGAGGATTTTGCCATAATCAACCCCTAAAGGTGCAAATATGGATTCGCGGTGAATTAAAGAAGCCTTCATATCTCCTATGTTTCTCGAGTTAGAACATTCTTTTACGGCAAATAGATGTATTTTTAAAATATTTAAAAGGTGGTTTAAGAAATTTTGGAAAATTTACCCGTAAGGGGGTGAAAAGAAGTAAACTGTGTTTTTGCGAATTCCTCAATATCTCTTAGACCCGATAAGATATCGACTTGGTGTTTGCTTGCATAGGTATCCAAGGCAAATGTCTAAAAACACATCTCAGGATTTTGCTTTAATCAACCGTTAAAGGTGCGAATCTGCATTCGGGGCGAATTATAGAACCCCTTGTATCTCCTGTGTTTGTCGAGGTAGATCAATCTTTTTTGCCATATAGATGTGTTTTTCAAATCTTTAGAAATGGGTTTTAGGGTTTTTTGAATTTTCCCCTTAAAGCGGTAAAAAGGGAAAACTGAAAAGGAGTAGGGGGTTAAAATTATTAATTATTTCCTCTCTGGGTTCATTTAAGGATAAAACGGGCTAAAACCAAAGAGCACAATATGCTCTTTGCTAAAACAATTTTTTGAATTTTTACCCCTAAGGGGTGAAAAGGGGTAAACTGTGTTTTCGCGAATTTCTCAAAATGTCTTAGAATAAAATATGAGAATTTCTGAAATTCCATCTCCCTATGGTGGAAACGGATATTCTGCTATAATTTATGAATTTGACTTTTAATAAGTACATATATCTTTGATTTTATCTCATTGTTTTACTAAAACTATAGTTTTATCCATAGTGCATAGAATACAAGTTGTAACGTTCCGCAGAATGGATGCATTGTGGTCGCAGCCTCAAATTCAACCAATAAGAAATGAAGCGTATTGTTGAAGACGCTGTCTATGTCAAATTCGAGGTTAGGTTTTGCGTCAGTTTGTGTCAGACTGACGAGAAATCTAACCTGCTAACCTCGAATTTGACATCGACTGACAGTGCCAGCAACAATATACGATCGCGGCCATGGTTACACCATGATCGCGGCCATGATGGATTTCCTGAATAGGCGCGTTGGGGATTGGTTGACATCTCCCTTCTACTTTCTGAACGACTGCGCATCTCCGGGAACGTTTCACCTTGTATTCTTTACACTATGGTTTTATCAATCTATACAAGGGTAACGACAATTACATACACATTTCCAGTGGGTACGTGAAGAATAAAAGAGTTAAAGAGAACTTTTTTCGGAAGAATATTATTTCCTTTTTACCTACAATATTGCGTATTGAGTGAGGGGAAGAGGAGACTCCAGAATTCATTTAAATTTAGAAGAAGAAACAAACATTTGTAGTCCGTACGAAGAACGGGCATCTTGCTAGTAGCATTAATAAAATTACAATGGAAAACTAGTTGACAGGTCAATGCTTGACAACAGAGATAAACAAAAATAAAATTGCCCAGCCACCTTTGCGCCAAAGTTTAGTTTTTAATTTGAAACTTTAACACCCTGTACCTCCGATAGTTTTGATATTTTGGAAAAGTGGTAAATGAAAAAATGCTTCTTTTTTAGCTTTATTTCCTGATAAACGGAAAGAATAAACTTAAAAATCACCCTCTATAGTGCACAATAACGATAATCGCGCCACGTGACAAATTTTGAATACTAACTGATTAATTTATATCATTCGTTTGTTTTGGATCCAAATTAAATCGTATTTTTTTTTGTTTTAATCTTAAATGTATCTAATTGGGCTTTGATTAAACATGTTTTCCTTTAAACCTGTTAACCATTGCAACCATTGTGTAATGCACAAAATTCACTTTTTCGTCGATGTAAAGTCTGCATAGCTTCCTAATAAATGATTATTTTTTACACCAAATTGTATGATTCATCAACCCCTAAAGTTATGTTGTGTGAAACGAGTTATATAAAACAGATTGCATTTTAAATTATCTGTTACAAAGTGCTTTGTTTCCTAATCCTAATACACACAAAATGCACCTATTATTATACTTATTAGGTAGTCTGTGTATCAAATAAAAATTAGTTTGTAAAGGTAGTCTCCTGAGCACACTAATAGGTAGAATATTTTGAGGTCATATCATAATCAATGTACGTGTTTGAAATGCATGTTACATGTTTCGTATTGATCTAAAACGAATACTATCTAAATCTAATCGCTTTAAATCGGGTTGGAAAATGAAGTCACGTGAGGTTCGCGACAATTTTTTATTGGCGTTTGGTTAACGCCTCAAAGGCAATTTAACCTCAAATTCCAAATTGTCAAAATGGAACACAAAAGTGGTAGTTCCGCAATTTTAGATGTAGTAATTGAAAGCAAAGATATATCAAGCATTTTCAAAGACACCAAGGAAAATGACCGTGCTAGTCTCTGCAGTAATTCCACTTTGGAAAACTCTTTGGTACTGCTAAAACAGCTAGCAGTTGACCTTCTCATCAATCATTAATTTCCAGGTGCAATCTCCTAGCCTGGAAAGCTTTTCGACTTTACCGGACACGGAAGTACTGTCGGAGCTAAACATGGATGAAAACTCAGATCTTTGTGTTAAAGTCGACAATCCTCAAAAACATTTAGATACTCTCGAAACATACATAACTTTTCGTATTACCACTAAAGTAGCTAGGATTGAGTTTTCTGAAAGCGAATATGTTGTCCGAAGGCGCTACAATGAGTTCGCATGGCTTCGCCACAAGTTAGTGGACTGCCATCCATTCTGCATTGTGCCAGTAAATAGCACGGATGACACCAATGAATATTTATGTGTATTGATTGCATTTAATTTTAGCCCTTACCTGGCAAACATACTTTGATAGGTCAACTAGATAGGTATTCCAAGGATTTCATATTTGTTCGGATGAAATTATTGAACACGTTTATGTGTAGAATAGCCCAGCATCCTATTTTGAGTTGCAACGAACATTTCAAGATTTTTATTACAGCGAATCAATCTGTAAGCAAAAACTCAATATTTTTATTTCTGAGAATAACATGCAGCTTCTAGGATTTTACATCACATCGTAAGCAACGCACCAATGTAAACAATAAGGTCATGATGATGAATAACTCGGCATCTACACGTGCTAGCCTAAAAAATCGTCATATTGAATTTGAGAAAACTAAAGATTATCTAAGTGTACTTTCAGAGAAATTGATATCCGTAGAGAAGATTTCTAGTAGAATAAACAAAGAACGCCACGATTTTGTGCAGGAACTGCAAGGTTTCTATCCTATTTTTTCTAATTGGGCCGTATCAGAGCCTGAACTAGCAATAATTCTACATAACATTGCGAATGCTGTTGAAAAAACCACTTTTGCAAAAACTATTTTAATTTCAAACTATTCGAGCACTGTGGTCAATCCTATTAAAGAATTTTTAACGTATGTCGACGTTGTAAAGAAAACTCTGCATAAACGGGAGGTGTATCAACATGTATATGAAACTTCGATGGATGAATTAACTAAGCGGCGTACAGAAAAGGACCAGGTATTAGGCATTTAATAGTAATTACGTTGTCCATGTAAAATTTATTTTTGTAGTTGTTAGCTGTACAAAATGCCTCGCACAGTGCAGGTGCTTTTTCTCTGTGGAAACAACCAAGTCAGGATGATAAATTAGAGAAGTTAGGTGTCCACATACCTCAACTAGTGAAGAAGGTGGAGAACAATCAGGATAACTTAGAATGTGCTAATGAATCCTTACGGAGTGATTTGGAAAGATGGCAGCAGGAAAAGCAGAAGTGCTTGAAGAAAATTCTTTTGGATTTCGTGAACAAGCAGATTGAGTTTTACGAAAAGAGTGTCGGTGCTTGGGAAAGTGTGGCAGCCGAGCTTACTTCTCAAAATATTACGTTGCGCAGTACAAAGAAATGATTGTTAAGGATCTCCTAATTTTTTTAAAATGATTTTACATTCCTAATATTCTTAAGCAAAAGCTGTATATATTGTAATTTTAAAATACTCGAGCTTTGTTAGTGTACTAGATATTTATTAATATTATTTGTTAAAAATTGTAGAAACATTCATGCTCTGTAATAAACTTTTGTTATTTATTATATTTATTTTACAGGGCGAGTTTGAGTCGTGTTGAAAAGTATTGCTAGGAAAAGTGATTGCTATTGATAAATAGCTATTACACTTCTCTCTCTCTCATCCATTAAACCACTACGGCATCAGGTATTGTGTGGGTATCCATCGCCTCTAATTGCTGCTAGCTTTGTTCCGGTATCGTGCCATATATCTTTAGTCTCTAAGATTCGTGCTATGCATCCTAGGTTTAGGTGCAGTTTTCATTGTAAATGGTCTGATCTTTTTTTTTCTCTTCAGAGTTTGTCTCCATTTCCGTATTATGGCTGAGACCTTCCGATAGATAACTAATGATGGGCACTATCGAATAATTTCTACTATCGAATACTTGCTAAATGACTAGTAACAATTATGGAATGAATTTATTCGAATATTTTTTTTCGTTGTCCTTATATGCACCATTTGCTTCAGAATATTAAATGAATGCTCCTAACTGTTGAATGCATTTATTCGCTTTAGAAAATACCTTTAAAGGTGTATAACAACAAATAATAAGATAATAATTGATAATACTTAATGCGATAGGTGAAACGGTAGATCCCATGTCTAATTTGCTTTAGAGTTCCTGTCTAATAGGTTAGTGTAAAGGATTTCTAATTCGCTTTAGCGGTGCGCTCCATGTGTTTTAGAATAGACAATGGGGCATGTATGGGTGGCCTATTCATTTAACATTTTGGGTTTTTGTTTTGGCAATCAAATAACCTGTGGTTTACTGCGAAAGTGCTGTACATCGTAATTCGATAGGTAGCAACTGACGTAAACCGAATGAATAATATTCATTCGTTCCGTTCGGCTCTGTGCTACCGTGCCACCTATCGCGTTACCAGTTGGCTCATTTGCCATTTCGATTGTTTCTCGATAGCGTAAATGACGAATGAATAAAACCATTCATTAGTTTTACCTATCGAATAATCGGTGACTATCGAACTATTCGATAGTTTTCATTCATTGGTTCCCGTCACTATAGATAACATTATTGCATTTATTCAGTTTTGGTGTAGAAGTATTACATATATGGTATTCAATTGTTTTAGGCTATTCCATATTATGTTGTCTTGGATCTGTGTAAAAAGCTGCTTTTAGGTCTATACATTTCCAGGAATAAACTGGAGTTTAATGAAAGAGTGTAGTTTTAACTACATATTCCTTGGTTTGATTATATTTTATTTTCTATTAATTTCCTAATCACACTTCTATGGTCTGCAGTCTGTCTTTGATGCTCCTACTTGTTCATCTTCCATCTTTTTTCCTATTTTGTATGTAGCCTCTTTCCCAATATTTTGTTGCTGTATAATTTTCACAATCGTTTTTATCACCTTTTTTGTATAGGTATTAGGGTTGTCAACATTGGGTCGATGCTGACCCGAAGAAAATAATTCTTGGGGGAGAAAAAGTGGGATAAAATTAAGATGAAGAATTTCAAGGTGGAACAGTTTTTTACATTATAGACATATAATTCCTAAAATTGTTTTATATTTTTTAAGTAGCATATGAAATGCAGTATTTTTTACTCCTTCGTGGATACATTAAATTTGAACAAGGCGTCTCGTACGCTTTAATATTTAAATAATTATTTACCCTTTTTATCCCCTAGCTAGCTCAGTGATCATGAAACTCTTAATATCTCAGCTTATGCAAGATCACTATTTGCCAAAATAGAAATCTGGTTCTCCTTTATAGTGTTCGTCGGACTTGAAACAATGTACAAAAAAATCCGAATTCTTTACATCATCTATTGGTTTCAAAACACATATATAAACAAAAAACGCGCATCAAAATGCAAAAGAAATAAAAGAATATAGAATTAAGTTCTCACCTACGTGCGATATACAGTGTGTCCCCGGATACGTGAAACCACTCTTGAAAAATGTAAAAAATTCTCGATTTAAATTTTAATTTTTTGGGGTTTATCCTTACTTGGTTAAAGGCGATTTTCTAACAGAATTTCAGTTTTGAAAAATCAAGTACTACTTATGTCTTGGAAATGTTCAAAAAACCTATTTTTCTGTAGATTAGCTTGCCTTTTATGTAGCAAATACGGCAAAAAGTTATTAAGAAAAGTTGTTTAGAATCAACATCTAGGCCCTTATACCAAATTTCAAAATCCTTGGCCAACTTTGATCTCTCACATTTTCTTTTATGTTTAGGTCCCATATCAAAGAATTTTATTTTTAACAAAAACTGCCATGGAAAAACAAATATTTTTAACAAAGTTTATTATTTCATAATAAATAAACTTTGTTAAATATAAAATTATTTGATTTGGGAAATAAACAAAAGAAAATGTGAGAGAGATCAAAGCTGGCCGAGAATTTTAAAATTTGGTATTGGGTGCTAGATATTGATTCTAAACCACTTTTCTTAATAACTTTTTGTCGTATTTTTCACAAAAAAGCACTTTCGAGAATTTTTTACCTTTTACAAGAGTTGTTTCACCTATCCGGGGACACACTGTACATTGAGGTTACTCGCAGGTGTGTTGCAAACATACATGAACAACGTAAAACATCTCAACAAATTGCGTGGAAATGATTATCTTTTAAAAGAACGCAAATGTCAAAATGTCTTAACAAAACTGAAATGTCAAAATTACCTGAAGCCGGCACTTATTTAAGTCGCCGAAAACACATTCTGTGCGTTTGCAAAATCTTGCAGTTAAACGCAACCTTATCAGGCTTTGCAAACATTTTACCTGGAACTAACTGCTGCATACCGGTCTTGGCGGACATTATGTTGGGAACCACTGACCGTGTGCAGGCCTCGTAAGAACAGTTGAATCGGCGCCTCTTAAAATTTACGCTTCAAATAAGCTTTTAAGTATAGCACAATGGTTGTACTTACATGTACACTCGGAAAATGCGTTTGCGAGATTTGTAAACGCTGGCTCGCTGCACTTTAACACTGTTTGCAGCAAAAGTTGGCTGCCAGGCACTTTTAGAGCCGCTTCAAATTATATTATATTTCCCTAGGCGAATTCACGTACTATACGTTCATCTCAGGAGAGGCGTCGTGCGACTGTTGCCCTTTTTTGTTACATTTGCATGAGTTGAAAATCCCAGCATCCCACGTACAGCGCGTTTTTTGCTGCACTCGCGAAAACCAAAATTTATAATTCACGTCCAGTGCAGGACCGGCTTTGCGAGCACTTGCTTACATAAAATACAATATTAATTCTAATAATAGAACATACGAAATACAACGTGGCTTCTACATTTAAGCATGAAAATAAACATTATCGGTAAGGGGTCCAGCTGGCCCGTTGCATATAGCACAATTCTTTGGAAATCATAGGAATTAAAGAACAAAACCATTTTTTACATTCCATAAAAGAAATGTTCAAAATTCATCTTAGAAGTAAAGTAAACTACATTTTTCTGAAAACAAATTAAGATATTTTCTAAAATTTCTAAAATTATTTTTTTCTCTTTGGTCACTTTCTTACCAATGACTTCTGCTCTGGAGCTTTTAAATGGGAGTAAAATTTTTCGCATTTCCGTATGAACCTTTAGTTAACCCGAAGAAGTTTATTGAAAATCCGAAGCCCGAAGAATGATTGCCAAACCCGAAGTCTTCGAGTCAAAATGACAGTGTTGGCAACCCTAATAGGTATTGGTATCAGTGTGTTCCTTTCCCAGTCTTCCGATAGGTATTCAGTTCTTTTTCTATGTTTTCGTACCTATTTCTGTTAGTTTTCTTCTTAAACGTTTTGTCATTTCAGATACTATGTGGTCTGGGCCCCCCACTTAGATTTCTTTTATCGCTTCTGCTACCGCTTCATGTGACATTCCTTCGTGTTCTATTTGTTCTTTTTTATGATTTGCTGTATCCGATCTGTATTATTTGTGATTTTTTCTTCATAGTACTTGCATGATTTTATAGTTTCTTGGTTATTTCAGCTTATTTTTGTTGTGTGGTCTTTAACAAATTTGATGATTTTCCAAGATTTTCTAGTGTTCTTATGTTCATTTGGTATTTCTTCTCCAGTCTTCTCACCTTTCTGCTTATTTAAATTCTTGTTTTTTATACAGCAGAATCACGATTATCCGAATCCCGGTTATTCGAGCAACCTATGCGTTTTAACAGCTCTATGTTATTCAAGCTAATCCTGAATTTTATTCGAGAAATTCAAAAATGTTTTGTACTATAAAAATTAGTTCCAAAAATGCATAAGGAAGTGGTGGTTACTCTTACCAAAAAAATTGAAGCATTAGAACGTCTAGGTAGAGGTGAATCAATTAAAGTTATTACTAATGAATATGGTGTTGGCAAAGTCATAGTAGGAGATTGGAGACGGAAAAATATGTAATTATACCAAACAATGTAAATTACATCGTATTTGTAAAATTAACAAACTTGGTTGATTTTTCGTGTCACGTTTTTTTCTTCCAAATGTTTTTTTATCCGAGCAGGAGCTGGTCCACATTGCCTCGGATAAGCAGGATTCTGCTAGATATGTTTCTTTACTTGTTCAGATCAGTTTTCCATGTTTTCTTTACTTTTTGTTTTATTTTTGTATTCTACCATCTGGTTCTTTTTATATTTTTCCTCCTAATGTTGCTCGTAGCGCTGTTTTGAGTATTTTCCACATTTCATCATGGTCTAAAGAATACAAGGTGAAACGTTCCCGGAGATGCGCAGTCGTTCAGAAAGTAGAGGGGAGATGTCAACCAATCCCCAATGCGCCTAGTCAGGAATACACTTCAGAATACACTTCTGTACTACTAATCGTGCTCTTTGTGGGCCCATTTCTTATTGGTTGACTTTGAGGTCCGCCCACAATGCATTTATTCTGTGGAACATTACAGCTTGTATTCTATGCACCATGCATTTCATCAGCTGTCATTTTATTCTTTCATAATATTTCTTGGCTAGTATACAATTTATAAATTTAAATAGAATGCTACAGTTTGCAGCCTCAAAGAACATGATAGTGGACAGTGAGCAGATCCAGAAAGACTTCTACAAGGTAACATGGCAGTCAAATGGGAAGAAAGAAAAGCAAATAAATCCTGTAGGTACTGATTAAAAAAAAACAGGTGGAATATACCCAATGTAAGAATAATATTAATAATATGCAACTATATGAGCCATTCACGTCCATATCTTTTTGAGATTTTTTCCTCCATTCTTTTGCCAGGTCCATTCCTTTATCCGTAGTTCATTCATTTCCTGTTGTACGCATTCCATCCATTGTCTTCTTGGTCTTCGACCCCTTGAACTTTTGATATAGCATTATCTTCGGAATTCTGTTTAGTCCCATTAGTTGGTTATGCATCCCTTTTTACTTGCCTCGTCTAAAAGACTACTCATTGTAATCGTGAAATAATTACCTTCCGAGATTTCTTCAGATCTCGACGTTTCAAAGTCCCTAGATTACGAAAAAAATGTTTTCTCAGTTCCATCTGTCTGTCTGTCTATGTGTTGGTAGTGTAGTTCAAAAACTATTTGTTGGAGGAAGACGATATTTTCCAGGTGAATTATATGTTTACCTAGCTCTAAACCAAATGTACTTGCCGTCAAATATATACAGGGTGAACACCTTAAAAAATAAACTGTCTATTTTTGCTTTAACTAAGAAATAGATAAAAGGAAGTAGTAATTTGCACATAGCGCAGGAATTGTCCTTCTGTATTTGCTAATTGATATAATAGGCATTACTAAGTGTTTCCTTTCACTGTTTCAGTATTAGCAATAGTTGTATGTATTTTCTACATAATTTTGAATATTTTTGGTTTCCTTTGATTTTTGCGGAATTTGTAGTTTCTAAACTTCCACTCTTTGAATCTTTACTAAGCTGACTGTACCTTCCATGATTTTTCGAGTTTTTGTAACATTTATTGTCTTTCTGCTTTTCTTGCTTAGATGATATCCTCACACTTCTTATCAAACCATGTTTTTTTTATTCATTTTTTCTTCAGATTTAACTTAGTGCATGCCTCAATTTCTGTAAATCCACCTGTAGCTTTTAGATGTTTTGTGTTTTTCTGACTCCTCTTCCTCTTTTAATTTAGTGTAAGACGCTGTAGGGAAACAATGCTCAAATCAAATTTTTCATTAGTTTTTGGGGAATACCTAATATTTTAGTTTTGTCTACATTAAGTTTGAGACTGAAGCGTTTTATGTCTGGCAGAATGAATTTAATATTGCCCGACTTTCAGATGAATCAGAGCGCAGTCGTCTGCATATTGGAGATCTGTTACCAATAGCAAGTTGGTTTCAGCTTGCAGTCTTTTTATGTATAGTTAAAATTATACCCATACGGAGTCACGTGAATTTTGCCTGTCACTGTAAATCTTTAGCAAAATAAATGAAATGGAAAAAATTTAGAAAAAGACATTAATTTTAAAAGTTGCCGTTTCTAATCTGTCGGATTATATTTCTCGTATAAGTTATTGAGCTAAGGGTTATGCGTTTTTTGACGAGTACGACAATATTCAAAATGGTAAACCAACAGTTTCACTCTCCAACGTCGGTTTCCATGCTTCTCTTGCGTTAAATGTTTCGGAGAGCACAATTTATAAATTAAAGAAAGAATGCAAAAACCGAAGTCGACGAAGCGGTCAAGAACTCCATCAGTAACACTATATATAAAATGTATGCAGCTAAAGAATTTATAACCATATAAAGCCTAAAGAAACGCTTGGTTGAAGAATCTGGAGATTTTTCACATTCAGTTTCTTTCCTAAATAGATTATGCAAGAAAATAGGTTTCAAATGGTAACAATCAAGCAATAGGTTCTATCTTATGGAACAACCAAATATTCAACTTAAGCTTTACAGTTTGTAGCAAGTTCCACCGTTTGTAATCAATTTAAGACAGTATTCAGTAGGAGTACTAACCCTTTTGTCCTGTGTAGTTTTTGCCAAACATTTACATGTATATTTAATTGCAATATACTTAGATTAAATTAGTCATTCTTTTATTTCACTTAGGATGTTCATGCAATTTTTATCTTGTGATATGTTTTTGTGTAACGGGGTTTAGCAGCTGCAACGAATTCAATAAAGGTAGGTTTGATAAAGCTGCACGCTGATCGTGGCAATCGAGCACTGTCGACAAGTCCAAAGATGGGTCACATTTCCGTTTTTAATTGATTTTCTTTTATTACCGACTCAAAAGTGGTGGCAATTAACATCTCCATTCAAAATAACAGGTCGTTGTCCTAATTATTATTTTTTATTATAATAAGTATCATAATGAACCTCGCCCACTCGACTAGATAACTGGCAAACTTTGTTACAGCACATTGTAACGTAGTTGGGGCAAACAATCCTTGCATTTTCTCGATTATGTCGTAATTACAGATTTTTTCGTTAAAACAGATGTTCACGTCGTAAATGTCGTTTTCGCCTGTAAGAAACTATCAACCTCATTATTTTGGTTAAGTACGAAGTAGTAATGTCTCTTTCACCTTGCTGTTATTTCACTCTCATCTCGCAGAACATTACCATTTGAATATTTGATAGCTCACACAGTTTTGTGGGTTGAACTGTACATTTCTTTGATGGCTTGAAAAAAGTTAACGGTAGTAGTGTTGATTGGTAAAGTTCTCTATTTCTTTCACCTTCTTTTTCACTATTCATATTTTAGTTACCCATTTCCCTACATAATTAACTTTTTATCCAAGAAAAATCTGATAAAGCTTTACGATTTTGTGGGTTGCTGAGTGCTTCTCTCTGAATTTTGCGGTCAGTCATGGGTTGGAAAATGGTGTAGCTATCCTTAAACCAATGTTATCTATTGTTTTCCGTAATTTCGTACTCCTATAATTGAGGTAGGTACTGGTTTTTATAATGGATTGTCTTAATACTGTCTGCACTGTTAAGGAGAGGAAGATTGGTTTGTACTGCGTTTCGGAGACTTTCTGGTATTTCTGGACTACACACTTTATGACTACTTGAATACAGTTGCTGGCCGGCTAGTCAGGAAGACGGCGTGCAGTTCTTTAAGTACTAACAACTGATTAATAGCCAAAAGGGCGTCAACAAATCTTTACCAATTAACGACAAGTGTATCCAGGCATTCAACTGAGAATTCATTATTTCAAGCAGCACATAAATTCTTGAAAAGAAAATTCAAATCACGCACAGATAGCGGTAACAAATAACACCAAAATGCTAATATCACAGTATATAGTTTCTAATTCGGTAGAATTGAGTACAAATATCAGATGACTAATAGTACAAAATGCGAGTAATCATAGTATAAATTTCAAATAAGTAATTATTGGCCGGTCTAAAGTTAATCAGTAGTACAAATTTCAAATAAAAGGCTTACACAACAGTGGACAGTCCTAACAAAAGTACTAACATGATGCACAACCTAGACGACATGGTTGGGAAATCATTTAATTAGGCACACAGTTCGTGAAGACATTACCAGGAAGTTTAAATCTAAGAATTGGGCTGCACGTATCATCTTTAATTATAGACTTGTAACGGTGCACACTCTGTTTCAGTTTAAATGTGGGTCTACCTACGTTGTGTACGTTTTTCTGGGTTATTACAGAGTGCCTCGGCAGGATTACTGACGATTACTCAAGACGGCGGTACTACTTATGGTAACTTCACTCAAGTCGGATAGAGGTTGGAGACCTTTGCTTCCCATATCGAAAAGAAAGAACGTCATGGAGATCTAATATTCTTTATTAATATACTACATACTTCTAGAACTACTGCGGAATTTCGAAGACATTGTTGTCGGTGGCTTCGTTTAGTAGCAAGGAAGGCTGGGTGCTCGTATGGTGCCTCACGTAGCAGAAGCAACAGTAAATAAAAAAGTTAGGGCAGTTTACAATCTTACTAACAGTGAAAATACTGCGGTGTCGGATTGTGAACTGCTTAGAGAAGTATAGTGAAACAAGGAGTTGGCTTAACCACAATCTTACCAACAATTAAGATAACTGCGGTGTCAGATCGTAATGCATCTAACGAATTAAGAGTTACATAAGGAGTCGGTGTACACACAATTTTACTAACAGTTATGGTAACTGCTGTGTCTGATTGTTTTTCACCTAGAGAAGTAAGAGTTAAACAAGTTGTGATCTGTTACATCAATTCTTCGGATTACTCGTAGAGCTACCACATACACCAGACCTTGCATTTTCTTCCTCTGCAGCCCCATTCAGATGCGTTTTATACAACTTACAAAAGGCCCTTCATTCCGAGTCGCGGAGCGGGAAACCCTTGACAAACAATCTAAATTTCGTTGCTCTACGCTAATTAATAATAATAATAATAATAAATTATCTTTATTTTACCACAATAATCAACAAACAACAATAGAAAGAATACAATAATCATGTATAGAACCTAATAACAATACTAATTAAAATAAGAGAACCTAAAGTTTAGAATTTAGCGATGCATAGCTATCGAACTCGTTATGCACATATGAAACGTGAACAATGAAAAAAAATTAATTGGTGGCTGCCTTTCCAAATCTCACAATTGGTTAATCCTTTTCTAAATTTTGAATTGAGATTTTCCACGTTTCCGAAACTGCCCTCAACATGTGTTTTTTAAGCTAAATTAGCTCGCAACTTTCGGTTGTTTGTTTCGATTGCCTTGTCTTTCTAATTTCCCCTAATCCCCATATCATAATTTAACATAGTTTTTGGAGGTTTCAGTCGCTGAGTTGCTAGGTCATGTGCTAAAAATATCGTGTTACCAGTCCAAGCCCCGCTAAATTCCTAATAGCTGGAAAAAAATATTGGCTTACACCTTATTCAAAATAAACAAAAACTTTTGTAAAAATTTATAATTGTTTGTTTATAACTACAAAATATTCTTTACATCTAGTTGTTAAACTATGAGCCTTTTATTCTCTTTCCTGAAAATAAACTAAAGGTAACGTTCAAATTGCTTGTTTTCTTTACACTTTACTATATACGGACTGTCTACTGACATTGACCCCCAGCTTTCAATTCAACTCTTTTTGGGTCTTTTGGGATATAGCTTTCCAGCTGGTCTCTAATAGGTGTCGTAAAGGTAAAGGTAGCTTATTGGTATGTAGCTGGCATATGACTTACTGCAATGATCGCCCTAGTCTTTTTTCCAGTAATCGGATTACTCCACGATTTTTACCGGTGTTTCTTGGACATTCATTGAAACCACCATAAATAATCAATTTTGATAAGCTGATTTTATTCTCACACATATATTCCACAATTGCACTGGAAATGTCTACAGATTTTCAGATGGGGTGGCATGGCTGATATATTTTAATCCAGTCTCTTAAATTAATGACAAGATGATGTCTTGCTGTTTCCTACAGTACATTTTTGCATTTTTAGTTGTTTCTATATATAAAGTTTCATGTAATCTACTATCCAAATATAAACTTTTTAATTCTACTTCTGTGATACTTTCTTTTTTCTGTCATTTTTCGCGAATCTGCGCTCACACCTCAATTTTCTTCTGTCTGTTACGATAAGGGATGTAATACTGTTACGTTTTTACGTTCGGGCTATTTACAAAATTATACGACGCTTCTTGTATTAAACATTTATTTACACGATTAATTACGACTATTTACAAATACAAGAATTATCAAGGCAGAACACAAATTACTTAAACTACGAACTATTTCTAACAACGATACACTATTTATTTATATGCGCTGGATTAAACATCAACTAATTTATGTGGCTATTTATTCACGACTTAAACATTAAGGATTTATATGGTTATTTTTATTTGTTATTTACTTCACTAGGGTTATATACACACGGTTCGTTTATATCACGCGCGTTTCGAGTCTGATGAGAACTGGATGAGAACTCGATGAGAACAGCCGGAGAACTGAACTGTCTATCCGGCGGCGCGTATCTATATGGCCGAATAATTTCCTTCTAGAACAATCCAGACTTCGCTCGTATGTTCCGGTATTCGCGTGTGTTGACCCTGATCGCGTTTCCGAAAGCGTGAGTCATCCCTTGCATCTGGCTGCAAGGTCGCTTCTCGAAGCGTCTGGAACTTGACTCATCTGTCCGCAGCCGGCTCCAAGACCGTCTCGGCGGCGGTGACTCATGAGTCTGCAGCTGCCTGATCGCCAGGCCGTTACAATACTTATAGACAGGTTATCCTGTCTGACATTATGTAAAAGTACAGAAGCCAATGCCGATGCAGATCAATTTCGTAATCCAAATCTGTCACAAGTTCTGGAAAAAGTAGATAGGTAAGCCTAGTCCATTCTCCGATAATAAATGCGGTGGAAAGGATCTACATTTGTATCCACATCATAACCTGAAGTGTTATCTAATTCGACACTATCTTCTATTCGAATAGCTTCTGCATTCTGTCTTATCTTTTGATTTTTCTAATTATTTCCTTTCTTATTTGTAAAGTAGCTTTAGCGTCAGTACCATCCATAGCCATACGGTGAGCTGTCTTTCGGTCTGTCAGGAAATCAAATGAATGCTTTAACAGTTTAACCCATGCATTTCATTAATTTCTTTACATAAAACATATTTTATTGTCCGGCGAGAAATAACAGGAATCGTTTATTTATGCTACCTTTTCTACCACTAGGTCAGACTCTTCAGAGAAACTTGGGTTCTTTCCAATATTTTTATATTTTTGTCTGAACCATTGAAGATTAGCAGATCTAATAACAGTACAGCTTGACAGCGTGTAGGCAACACTGCTTGATGCTTCATTCATTGTCGCATAATATTGTAACGACCTTGCAATCAGGCAGCTACAAACGCGTGAGGCACAGCCGCCAGGAGACGATCTTTGGGCCAGCTGCGGACGAATGAGTCATTGTTCCGGAGCTTCGGGAAGTGGCCTTGGACCCAGCTGCGGATCGATGAGTCATTTTCCAGGTGATGCGAGAGCGGCCCTGATGCGGTGCGTCATGCATGTGTCTGGAACTTCAAGAAAATATCGCGGCGTTTCTGGAACCTCTCCCCAGCGAATATAAATACACGGCCGTCTGAATTCAGCGCAGTGCTCCGGCAGTTCTCATCAGACTCGAAGCGCGTAATATAAATGAACCCGTATATATAACCATATAAATCCTTAATGTTTAAGTCGTGAATAAATAGCCACATAAATTAATTGATGTTTAATCCAGCACATATAAATCAATAGTGTATCGTTGTTAGAAATAGTTCGTAGTTTAAGTAATTCGTGTGTTGGTAAATAATAATAACTACTCGTTGTAAATAAATGTTTAATGCAAGAAGCGTCGTATAATTTTTAAATAGCCCGAACGTAAAAACGTAACAATATTTAACGATTACACAACAAATACAATGCACTTTCAACTGCTAATGACTCATTACTGCTGAAACAATGGCAATAGTTTAAGGCATGCCCAGAAGATTGGATGGTTGAGAAGAGAACGGGCGGAATTGGACCGAGTCAGTCGTAGTCCCATATCATAAAAAAGGTCCAACGGCAAACTACAACAATTACCATCTACTTACTATGATTAGACATTCTACATTCGCCTGTGGAACCTTTACTATCTGCCCAATTATAACCGGAGCAAGTTGGCTTCATAGATTACTCCAAAGCATTTGATGTCAGACAACTGTGGGTGTACCAACCCATTTGATCAGTATTGTCCAGTCTCTGTATGTAGCCTCTTTTTCCAAAACTAAGATCGATAACATTCTATCCACCAAGTGCACCATAAATAAGGGTGTGAGACAAGGATGCATACCTCACCCCTCTTATATTTAACCTCTATAGTGAATATTTTATGAGAACTTCTCTAGATCTAGACGGTTACCAAAGGAGAGAACTATAGGTGCTATTAAAATATCCCGCCATGAAGAGAAGTTGATGGTTTTTATTGACAAGCAGAAAAATATCAGCCAAGAAATCAACAGAGGCAAGACAAAAATTCATACAGTCTCGCAGTTCCTTTTTGTTTTCAAAGATTACAAAAGCATATGTGGTAAGAGATTTCCTAACACCAATATGGTGATTGCTGAATTTCACCAGATGTATGACAAGATGACGACCTTCGAAAAGTGTAGTTCTTTCTTGTTTTGAGAAGTGGTTCCAAAGAGTGACATTATAGCTGAAGCGGATTATTTTGAAAAACAATAAAGGTATCATCTTTAAAATATGTTTCTTCTTCATTCATTTTAGCTCATTTCTTTCAACACTCTGTAGGGTCTATATTTCACCATAGATCATGGGCGAGTTAAGGTTCTACCCAATTAACAGAATAGCAGCTCTAATAACAGCTTTTATTATTATCTAGCCTCTAATGGTATGTTTTCATAAAAGTTAATTTGTTATTTCTTTAATTTTGCTCAGTAAGATCCTCGTAAAGGCATTACATAGTACTGGAAGTAGTAGAATAGTGAAAATTACAGGCTTTTCCAAACTTGCATCTGGGTTGATCATGTTGTTAACATTTTAAAGTCACAAACTTTTTTAGTTTAGTTTTTGAGAGTTAGCTTTTTGAACAGCAATAGCTGCCTTTAATAAGGGTTTCTGCTGGTAATTAGCTTGCCGCATGTACTAAGACCTGCAAACAGATAATGCTTGCATCTGGGTTAATCATGTTGTTAACATTTTGAAGTCAGTTATTTAATTGTGTATTTTTTCCAAATTTAGCTTACAATCTGGTCATATCCAACGTAGTTTTTTACTTGATTAATGCATCTTGCTGGGCGTTTGCATTGCGACCCAGTTGTTATATATTTTGTGGGGTTGACACAACATAACCTTTTTCCATTATTTGCTTTGGCGTCGTCAGTTACGAACATAGTTTTTACCTGTGCATTTAGCGAAATATTTTGAAAAACAATAAAGGTTTCTTCTTTAAAATATCCGTATTTTTCTTCTTCATTCATTAACAATTAACAGAAGAGCCTTTGTAATAACGATTTTTATTATTATGAAGCCTCTAATGCTATATGTTTCCGTTCAAGTTAATATGTTATTTCTTTAATTTTGCTCAGTAAGATCCTCGTAAAGGCATTACATAGTACTGGAAGTAGTAGAATAATGAAAATTACAGGCTTTTCCAAACTTTTTTAGCTTAGTTTTTTAGAGTTAGCTTTTTGAGCAGCAATAGCTGCTTTTAATAAGGGTTTCTGCTGGTAATTAGCTTGCCGCATGTACTAAGACCTGCAAACAGGTAATGCTTGCATCTGGGTTAATCATGTTGTTAAGTCAGTTATTTAATTGTGTATTTTTTCCAAATTTAGCTTACAATCTGGTCATATCCAACGTAGTTTTTTACTTGATTAATGCTTCTTGCTGGGCGTTTGCATTGCGACCCAGTTGTTATATATTTTGTGGAGTTGATACAACATAACCTTTTTCCATTATTTGCTTTGGCGTCGTTAGGAACCTAGTTTTACCTGTGCATTTAGAGGAATAATTTGAAAAACAATAAAGGTATCTTCTTTAAAATGTCCGTATTTTTCTTCTTCATTAATTAACAATTAACAGAATAGCCTTTGTAATAACGGTTTTTATTATTATGTAGCCGCTAATGCTATATGTTTTCGTTGAAGTTAATATGTTAATTCTTCAATTTTGCTCACTAAGATCCTCCTAACGGCATTAAATAGTACTATAAGTAGCAGAATAATGAAAATTAGAGGCTTTTCCAAATTAATTTAATATAAACAAATGCTGTTATATTTCTACATATAATTATAAAAAATCTGCTAATTGAGTGCAAGCAAAACAATATTTTATGTCACGACTATTACTAAAGCTTTGTAACAGATGGCGTGAGCGATCTTCCACTGAAATATTGCAATTTGGAGCCTGCGTGGACACCCAATGGGAGAACTTGGTTGCTTCTGCCGATTCTAGCAACTCAGATTCATTTTCTATTGGAACCTATAGGCAATTTTTTAATAAAATACTCGTATTTCTATTTTATGGCATGACGTACCTTACAAAGAGGGCATCTATTGTTTTGTTTTATATTCTTATCCGTTCCCAGTTTATCACTAGTTCGCACAATTGTTGAAACAGTTGCAGGGTAATTTACTTGTAAATCTGATACAAACTTTTGCATTAAATTTTGGACACTTGCATATGGTTTTGGTATATGAGGCAGAATGCTGACAGGTTCCAAGTTATTAAATATGTTATAAAACGCGAGTTCCTTCATTGTAAAATTGCGCAGAGGCCGTACAATGCTCACTTCAATATCTCGTGAATCTACCGTTCCCTAAAAATTATTTACATTAGCAGTAGTAGCAGCAGAATGTTTTATAAACTTACAACGTCAAACACTGCATGCGCTCCTCTACCAAGTGAAATGCTTGTTAAAAGCTGTGATGCAATATTGATGCCTAACTCAGGAGTGAAGATGCATTTGCAATTTAAATATTTTGCTGCATCTAGAAGTAAATTACGCCTGCAACAAACAATTACTACCGATACAAACATAGGTAGAGATTAAACTTACTCAATAATTTTTACATATTCTTGTAGTGTTGTTAAATTTGCTTTTTTCTTCAAACCACCTTTTATTTTATTTATATCGTCATCATTAATAATTACATGTTCATAGCTTTCTATGAAACATAATTGGGTAGGATCCAATACATACTGAGCTAAAGATACAAAATGCAATGGAAATTGGAACCTTTTTACTTCTTCATCCATGTGTTTCAATGTATCCAGCCTCTGTTTCAGTGACAAGTCGTACCCGTCTTAAAAAAATACATTAATTTAACTGGTTGCTTTAAAATAATTGTGTACCTTCAATACAGAGTACAATAGGTTCAAATCGTATTCGTTTTGGGGTAGTCAGATTAAGTCCAGTGCGTAAGAAGTGTAGAAGTGCTGTGCTAGGATGACCAGCTTTGTGATAAACAAGTACTTTATCGTTGGGATGTACTACACGATTCTTGCCAAGCAACGCTTTAAATTTATGAATAGTGCTTGCTATAAAGCAACTTTTACAGTAAGGATATTTATTGTGAAGTACTAAGCTTGGATCTTCCGTTCTACATTTTGTACATTTGTTTTCCGCTCTAAAATAATGGAAAAAATTATAAAATATACCTATTAGTACAACTTCTACTTACAAATTAAATTTTGGTTTTTCAGGCATAAATTTCGAGTTTTCCTGTTCTTCAACATCGTCTCCTACGGAACACATTTTGGAGAACAAATCTGGTAAACGTGAAATTATTGAGGTTATGTTCACCAAATGTTCACTATAGCTGCTTTCGCATTACACATTAGAGTGCTCTGGAGTGCACCAGAGTAAGTTACCTCGCGTTCGAATTACAACATAATTTTTGGAGTAACTAACGCTAGTCTTCCTTCCCCTGCCCCCTTAAGCCCCATGAAAATTTTAGGTGCAACAAGCCCTGACATGCGCTGTTGTGTTATTTAGAATCAGCTGTGAAGCTGTCAGATTTAACCGCCTTTTTGACTAAAAGAATCGGTATTTGTACTGTGCTGTATACGAAATATCGACAATCTTTCTGCTTATTCTAAAATGTGGAATGTTTTATCTTCATAATGGGGCACGATCTGTTCGACAAAATTCTCAATTTTCATTATTTTCATTAGTTGACCTTCACTGAATGAATTCGAGTCTGAAGATTCAAAAATTCCCAAGCTATCCGCAGTATCAGCTAAATTTACTGTAATTAACAGATTTTTTAAAATGTAATTATTAATTATATTTCAATGAACTTTTCCTACGAATCAAGTTCTTTGAATTTAAAAATGCACACACCTTCAGCGGCTCGGTGCGTCCGGCACCCCGACACTGTAACGGTATAAGGGGTTACAGATTATGTATGTATGTATGTAAATCCATTTTGAGCGTAGTCTTCATATACCGCCCTTATTTTAAACGTTCAATTCAAAAGTAAATTAGTTAGGTTATGTATTTTACCCGAGAGTACCGCAACGTCTGTTCGAATTACAAAGCAACTCACCCCAGAGTAATTCACCCCAGAGTCAATTGCACCAGTGCTAGTTGCACTCAATTCGAAAGCAGCTCATAATGTTCTAATAAAAGTTGCACTTCTACATATAGGGCGAGTCAAAATTATTTGTTCAGTATCTCATGAGAAAATATAAGGAAGAAATCCTGAAAATATTTTATTCAAACACATTAATTTTAAAATCTAAACAGTTTAGTCAAATTCTTTTACAAATTGAAATTCAAAACAAGATATTTAAATTATGAGAAATATGAAGTATGAATGCAACATTACAACCGGGTGACTATAAATGAATGTGATTTTTTTTCTTAGATTGGCACTGTTTATGTTGGTGGCACTGTAAGTCTACGTTAAATTCGAAGTTAGCAGGTTAGGTTTTGCCTCAGTTTTGACACAGACTGACGCAAAACCTAACCTGCGAACATTGAATTTGACATAGACTTACAGTGCCATCAACATAAATAGTGCCAACTTAAGAAACAAAATTACAATCATTTTTATAGTCACCTGGTAGCTTGGTAAAAGGATTTTTACTGACGGACAGAAGGATATGACTGGCGAGGCAAAGGCGAGCCAACCACCTTCTGGAAACAATATATCTCGTGTAAACAGAAATGATTATTTAATAATCAAGAATCCACTAGTTGCATTATACCGGGTGGTTGATCATACCTCTGAACATTGGCAATTTACATGGCTTATCACGGTTATGCATATTCCTGCTCACCATTTTTATGGAAAAAATGGTAGTTGTACTAAATTAAAGAGAATCATTTTCCACGTCGTTTAGTATTAAAAACTTATTGGATAATATTAATGGTGCATAAAAATATTAATTTTAAAATTTAGGTATTTCCCTCACTTATATTTGGGAATATTCAATAAATAGCGTCATCAGTTATTTAAATATTCTCTGTCGGTTCGGTTTCGATCGGTGGTTTTAACTTTCTGCAGGAACATGCTTAGTGTTGGCGGTTCAACTGTAGGATCGTTATCCATCTTGTACGTTATTGGTCGATTTTTAATTAGGTATCGATTTCTATTCATATAGTATAGAAGTCAATTCTTCATGCGTTACATAAGCTCTTCCCAATACTTGTTTCAATAAATCTTTTATGATTCTTACTAGACGTTTCCAAAATCCGCCCAACCATAGTGCTGCCGACTGATTGAATCACCATTCGATTTTTCCTAAAGCTTATATTTCTTGCTAGTTGATAGTTAACATATTTTCTGTCCTTGCGAAATTTGTTGCATTCTCTCTGTAGATTTTCGTGAGTCGACCTCTCCTCGTCTCTTCGAACGTTGTAAAGCTTGTATAAATTCACTAATGCACTGGTTGATAGACTCAACACTATCGCTAAATATATTGCTCTGTAGACGGCACACGTATATAATTATACAAATCCATACACTATTTTTTCCTTTTAAGTTTAATGGTCCAGCGTAATCTACACCGACTATTTCCAAAGTTTTAGCATCTCCAACTCTATCTATTGGATAATGGACATGGTATAGTTTCTTTGCGCTTTTCTGTAAATTTCCTGCACGTCACACATTTCTTTAGCACGTTATTGACAGCTTCTTTGCGTTTTGTGATCCAATATTCTTCTCTTAAGTTGTTTAGTAATATTTGCACGCCAGCATGCCCATGTATTCTCTTCTAAACATTTTGACTATTGGATAATAATTTTTTGCTGTCTTCTCGCGAAGTTATATTTTATTACACAACCCCTTTTGTAGGAGTTTTTATGTATAATAAAAACTAGTGATATCTGCCCTGTTTGCTTAATTCACAGAAGTAATATCAATAATAATATATATAATTCTCACTTACCTTGTTGCTTTCAACTGAATCATATATTGACATATCTCATACTTTCATAATTGACTTTGAAATTATGTCATGTTTAAATATACCTCGGCTAGCCTGCTTATTTAGCAATTGAGACTCTCTTTACTTCCCAGCTGAATGAGTTAATGTCAAATATAAACTATATTAATAAATTGTACTTTGAATGACCAAATAAATATCAATTTGATTATTTAAATCACACTCTTAGTACTTGAGTTTGAATCTAATTAACTGTTATAGTGTATTAAACGTTTGAATTGACATTACAAATTAATAGTCAGATTAAAGTTGTCAAAATTATTTAATTAAATGAAAGTTCCAGTAAATGAGGTTAAATATTTTGTTAAAAAATAACTAGACCAAAATGATAAATTTCTAATTATAAAGATCGAAACCGTCGAGTACTCAAATCACAATATTAATTTAGAAAACTTAATATTCTAAGATTCTCTAAATCTAAATACAAGTTTTAAATTCTAAATTTGCCGTATCCAAACTGTTACTATAATACACTAACCTTCAACAGCCGAACTCGTACTTGCGATGTGGTTCTAATATCAGTTTCACACTGATCGAAGTCGTCAAACACCTACTTGGAGATGATGAGGACCCATAAAAGCTCGTTGTAGACAGACTTGACCGTTTAATATTTTCTTAAAACGGTATTGCAGCATGCCACACACAAACACTCACTAAACTGATGGCTTGTACACCAATGACCACTTGAAATGGCTTCTATAAATCTCCAACTCACTATGTGAAGAATAATATTGACCCCTTGGTCAGTATTTGATCATGCAGAAGGCTATTCTTACTAACACGTATCAAATTTGAATTATATCCTCACAATTAAAGGTATTATTAGTCCTTTAATGTGAATATTTTGACTGAGATTCTTGAAATTATAGAAACTTTTCAACTCTTGTAAACAACCTCTTGGTTGCTAATATTTACTGCCACCCGTTATTCTCTTACACTTGTTATCACATGATACCCTTTTGATATCTTGATATTAACTGAAAATAATTAAGCATTCTCACAGCATGCTACATTACATCTTGTAGTAACTCTGATGATAGGCATACCCTCTTCATCGTAGAATGTGTTTAGATAATTAATATCTTTCAAATAATTTCCGTAACATTCAGTTTGAATTAATTAATTAGATTTTTCTCTCAGCGTGTGCTGTCTGTTCACAGATGTTCCGATACGCCCATGCAAGTACAGCCCCTTAACTAATTGCAACATCCGTTGTTCTTAATTGTTCCTTATGTAGCTTCACTATGAACACCAAACTGCAAGCTCCCGGTCTGCAATGCCTTTTATCCAAATCTCACAAGATACTTATAATTCCCAACAAGAAGCTCGATGGGGTCCACCAGCAGTAACTTTTATCCAATTTAGGTGTAACCAATCAACAATAAACTCAGTCTAGCATCCTCTAATCCAATTTAGGTGTAAATGTTAACAATGAAACTCAGACTTCCTATTACTAATTCCAGAAAAGACTATTTTTGTAGATTGCTGCAGTTCACTTTTCCTTATACTACTACCATACCATTTTTCCTCCATTAGTCCATCATACCGTCTGTTTGCTTTTTTTTAATTTCACCTTTTCTTTATCTCATTAATTTATCATGTAGTAGCCCCCTTTTATATGCCAATCAGATAATTACATCATTTAATAAAAGGGTTTCCATTATTAAATTTTGCTTTTAATCAAAATACGTTTACATTTTTAGAATAAAAAATTTGTTATTTTTAATATTAAAAATTCACCATAGTAATAATAATATATAATTTTTTTCAAAATTTACACTCCTAGATTACGTATTAGTACAATTTATTTATATTTTACATTTTAAATGACTCTTTCAAATAATTATTTGACTTGCCTTTCACCTTTTCAAATTACCGTAGAGTTTAATCTGATTGTTATCTTATCTCAATTATGACTGTAATTTATTTAATAAATTCTGAATAATTATGCTATTCTTTTACTACTTAAAATTCATATTTGTACGTCTTAATAATTAGGTTTTTTTAATTAATTTCTAAATAATCTCATACCTAGGGATTAACTTTCAGAAACAAATTAGCAGTCATGAGATGCTACCACAACAATATATTTTAAACGTGAAGCGTTTTTTACACCTATTTTGAAATAAACTGATTTTTTATGCATGGAAAGTATAAATAAAAGTGTTGCTTCAGTTCATTGTATAATAGATAAATTATTCACAACTGCTTGGGATGACTAAGACTGACGTAAAACCTAACCTGCTAACCTCGAATTTGATATAGACTTACAGTGCCACCAACATAAAACACATTGTAAAAAACGCTGCTTTAATCATCTCAAGATAACTTTGTTGCATCTCTACAAAATGCAGTTAATATTTTCTGCATGTCCTTGGAATTAATTGCGGCCAAAATTTTTTTACGGCCCTGTGCATAGTATATCAACGCAGTGTTGCCAACACTATTACTATAGCAACAGATTTATTACTTTTTACCCGCACCTATTACGCTATTACTCTTAAAGCAAAATTGATTACGTTTTGCAATTTCTATTACTATTCTATTACGTTTCTATTAAATTTCATTTTTTATGTTGAAACAAAATCTGTAGGTAATAGTTTTTAGTTAAACAGATATGAATTTATGTTGTTTTTTTATAATAAAGGGTCAATTTAACACTATTATCGTAGGCTACCAAACTTTTGAAAAATGTATCGGCTCTTGTGTAAAGTAAATAAATAGTCATCGCTATTATATGGTCAATGTTTTTCATATGAAATGCAATCTAGGGAAAGCATTGCCACTACATAGAATTGTGTTGGTACATACATTTCATGTTATTATTTTTGTAGTGAGGTTAGGTTTCAGTGTTGAATCCAGGGGGGTGACCGGGAAGGAAGTTCCCCCCCCCCCCCGGACAGTACGGTATTCCCTCCCGGAAACATTACCACATCATATTCACATTTTTTTATGTATCAAAGAATGGGTAAATTGCGTGGAAATAGGTAAAAATACCCCCAGAAGTTTCATTTTCCCTCCCGGAGTAAACAGTCTGAATTCAACACTGTTAGGTTTCATGTTGACTGGTTGACATTTTAATTCTTTTAAATTGTGGTATTGTTTGTTATAAACTGAAATTGTCCTCAGTTCAATACCTATCTAGTTAAAACTAATTTATAAAATCAGATTTTAAGTTTATAATAGGCACAACTAAAATTTAAAATAATTAAATGTGAACCACTCAACATGAAACCTAACCTCATTTCAAAAATAATGTACCAACTCAAATCAGTCTAGTGATAATGCTTGTTGCAAATTGTTTCCTTAGAATTTCGCTATTTGCATTTCCATATACAAAAATCTGGTGTGATACACGCACACAACTTCCTTTTACAGTGATCTTTTAATTGGCCAAAAATTTGATTTAAAATTTTTAAGCATTTGTCAAAAATTTTTAAAAATTCCAATTTCTGCAAAAACGGTACAAAATAGAGCGTTAGTTGAAGCGATAAATTTTCTCTAGAATTTTAAGCTGATTTCAAAAATGTAATAATATACCGGGTGTCGGAGTTAATAAAAAAATATATAAAAAAACAAGAGAAGCCCATTTTAGAAATATTCAACTGGAAAATTACCTATCTCACATCAATACACATTAAAAATGTAATAAAAATGAGAAGTTTGAAAAAAATCGTTAGAGCCGTTTTTGAAAAAATCGAAAAAAACTGAACAATCACAAGAGTAAACACCTACTTCCGGTTATGCGATTTTCTTCAAAAGCTTGCTGTCACATCTACATAGTACACAAAACTTATATATAAAGTTTCAACCTCATACCTCTTTTCGTTTTTGAGATATTCTGTTCACAGACAGACAGAAGAAGGAAAAAATATATGTTTTTTGGGTTCAGGGGACTCTGAAACGTGAAGATCTGTTGAAAACTCAATTTAGAATTTTTGGGGTGAATGCAATACTTTATTGTAAAAGGAAGTAAAAATGGGCTATATAACTTTCCATAGTTAGTCCACAGAGTTTAAAGGCCGAGTTCAAAAGTTAACGCTAACATAAAAAAATCTGGTGTGATACACGCACACAACTTCCTTTTACAGTCATCTTATAATTAGTCAAAAATTAGATTTTTAAGTTTTAAGAATTTGTCAAAAATTTTCAAAAATTACAAATTTTAAAGAAACTGTCCAAAATAGAGCGTTAGTTGAAAAGACAAATTTTCTCTAAAATTTTAAGCTGAATTCAAAAACGTAATAATATACTTGGCGTTCTATTTAAAATAGGAGTTAACAAATAAATAGAAAAAAAAAAACTAACTAAACCCATTTTAGAGGTATTTAACTGGAAAATCACCTATCTCACATCAATACACATTAAAAATGAAATAAAAATGTGAAGTTTGAAAAAAAAATCGTTAGAGCCGTTTTTGAAAAAAAATCGAAAAAAACCGAAAAATCACAAGAGTAAACATCATATTTCCGGTTATGGGATTTTCTTCAAAAGCTTATTACTGTCGCATCTAGATAGTACGCAAAACTTATACCGGGTGTCCGTTCTCAAAGTCGAACATAGGCGATTAACATGGTATTGAATGTTTTTGCCGATTCCTGCTCGCCAATTCAACTCACAGGGAAGGTAATGGTATCAATGGGAAGATAAAATTATTACGCATCAAATGATACCAATAATGATAATTATTCAAGATAAGATTTTTGTTTTAAAATACTAATTTAAAATTTGGGAATAAATAAATATGCCATGCCTTGGTTTTCAAGTTCGATAGCATTTGTCAAAAAAAAATGGTAATTAGTTGGCGTAAATCAGGTATTTTCTGTCAACGTCTGTTAGAATTATTTACAGAAACATGAATTATTTCAATGAAGAACGAGTGTATGCATTAATGTTAATTGCCTATGTTCGACTTTGAGAATGGACACCCGGTATATGAAGTTTCAACCACATACCTCATTTAGTTTTTGACATATTCTGTTCACAGTCATACAGATAAACACACGAACACACAGACCAATGAACAAAAACATGTTTTTTGAGTTCAGGGGACTCTAAAACGTGAAGATCGAAAACTCAGAATTTTTAGTGTGAATCCAATACTTTCTTTATTGTAAAAGAAGTAAAAAACTGATTATTTTGATTGATTTGAGTAGAATTTAAATTATTATTAGTCTACCTATTACCCAAACTGCGAAATCTATTACTATTTTTTGAAATTTCTATTACGGGAAAAGATCAAGAGTTGGCAACACTGTATCAACGTTCACTGCGATTTTGACAGTTGACACATAAACATTCTAGTTAACCTAGATCCTAGATTCGTTTGATTTTCGTTAGTTTACATCACAGAATTATAAAATTTAATTAGCATACCAGTGATGTACAGTTAATTTTCAAAAAACGGAGAAAATTAAAATGAGTACCGGTGAACCTTCAGTGAAGGTGAGTAGCATTAAACATAATTATGTCTAATGTGTAATGACAGTTTTCAATATCTTTAATACTTATTACAGCGATATCGAAAGGAAGAAAAGGATGATTCTGACTCTGACGACTCCAGCTATGTTCCTTACGTACCTGTAAAAGAACGCAAGAAACAACAGCTGCTGAAATTAGGAAGACTGGGCCAGGCAATATATTTTAAGCCTGCATGTTTTTAAACTACTAACTGTGCATATTTGCAGATAAAAGAAGCAGAGCAAAACAAAATTAAATCTTCCAGCGAAAATGACAGCAATGGCGAAGATGGGGATGAAGAAGTGTGGGGACGGAAAAATAATATATCGCTTCTAGACCAACACACAGAGTTGAAGAAGTTAGCAGAAGGTTTGAAATCCCGTAATTGCACAAGCAGTTTAATTGTATCAGTTTCATGTTACAGCTAAAAAGGTCAGTGCTGTCGAACGTCAGTTGAAAAAAGAAGAAGAAATCTTGGAAATCGTTGCTGAGAAGAAAGCACTAATGGGTGTTTCTGAGCTTGCCAAGGGAATTCAGTATAGTGAACCTATAAAAACAAGGTAAATATGTGCAGTTCATATCTATAGTGAATTTCAAGTCTAGATTTATATTAGTTGGCGACCACCAAGGTACGTATTGGAAATGCCAGAAATCAGACATGAGAGGTTGAGAAACGAACTCAGAATTTTAGTAGAGGGCGAAGATGTTCCAGCGCCTTTAAAATCTTTTAAAGAAATGAAATTTCATAAGGCTATTTTGACAGCATTAGAAGAAAAACAAATTCGTAAACCGACACCTATTCAAATTCAAGGGATTCCAACAGTGTAAGTACTTTGAAAGACGACAGAATAGTGAATATTTGTGTAATATTTATATACTTTTAGTTTATCTGGGAGGGATATGATCGGAATAGCATTTACTGGATCAGGAAAAACGCTCGTGTTTGCTTTACCGCTGATAATGTTTTGTCTTGAGCAAGAAGTTAAGATGCCATTTATACGGAATGAAGGCCCGTATGGCCTTGTTATATGCCCGAGTCGTGAATTGGCTAAGCAGACGTATGATATCATTCAATATTTTTGTAATAGCCTACAAAAACATGGATTGCCAGAAATTCGTAGCTGTTTGGCCATTGGAGGTGTACCTGTTTCTGAATCAATTGAAGTTATACAAAGGTAAAACAGAAAATTTCTTGTGTGTTCGCAAAAGTACTCTCTCGAGTACTCCCAACAAATAATGATTTTTTAAAATTTGCAGTTAGCCTTACGTAAACACTTAATTTTTTTTACAGAGGTGTCCATATAATGGTGGCAACCCCAGGACGTCTCATGGACATGCTTGAGAAGAAGATTGTCAGATTAAGCGTTTGTCGCTATCTTTGCATGGATGAAGCAGATAGAATGATAGATTTAGGTTTTGAAGAGGATGTTAGGACCATTTTTTCATATTTTAACGTAAGGTTTTACTATCATAATATATAACTTATTAATAAAAATGTATGTTTGATGTGTAGGGACAAAGACAGACATTATTGTTCTCAGCCACTATGCCAAAGAAAATCCAGAACTTTGCCAGATCTGCTTTGGTCAAACCTGTTACTATTAATGTTGGCCGTGCAGGTGCTGCTTCTATGAATGTTGTTCAGGTAATTTTATTTAAGTGTTCTGTTTGTTTTTAATTATTGTAATGTCGTTTATTATCCTGGTTTGGACTCCACACCTAAACGTGTATTATGTCAATCGTTCATTCACTGATATTAATATTATTTAACGATGTAGTTCTTCGTTTCTAATGAATACCAAAATCAATTTTAAGGAAGTGGAATACGTGAAACAAGAAGCAAAAGTTGTATATCTATTGGAATGTTTGCAAAAGACTCCTCCACCTGTACTAATCTTTGCCGAGAAAAAGCAAGATGTTGATGCCATTCATGAGTACCTGCTATTAAAAGGAGTCGAAGCAGTAGCAATTCATGGAGGAAAAGGTATGTGCCCATTTGATTCATTTGCATTACATAAAATCCATTTTATATTTAGATCAAGACGAACGATCACGCTCAGTTGAGGCATTCCGAAAGCAGCAAAAGGATGTACTTGTCGCAACGGACGTTGCATCAAAGGGATTGGACTTCCCAGACGTACAGCATGTCATTAATTACGATATGCCGGATGATGTTGAAAATTATGGTTAGTGTCTTACATTTCTATAACTTGCATAAAAATTATACAGTACTTCAGTGGATGTTTTGGGAAGTAGTTGACCACATACAGCTCCCATTTTATATATTACATAAAAATATCATTAATCTTTGTAATTACTTATGGTTTTTTGTTCCCACTGCAGTATTAATTTATCTTTGTTTATTTAATTTAGTGCATAGGATTGGTCGTACTGGTCGATCCGGTAGGCAAGGATTGGCAACAACATTCATCAACAAAGCAAATGATGAATCTGTTCTGCTGGATTTAAAGCATCTTCTAATGGAAGCCAAGCAAAAGGTTCCTACTTTCTTGTCCGAATTGTGTTCTGAGAGTGAGAAATACTTGGATCTGGGAGGTATTTGGTTTTTGAAAATATTGTTGCACATGTAGTTATAAATATCATTTTAGATGAAAGGGGATGCAGCTATTGTGGAGGTTTGGGACATAGAATTACAGACTGTCCAAAACTGGAAGCATTGCAGAACAAACAGGCATCCAACATTGGCAGGCGAGATTATCTTGCCAATACTGCTGCCGATTACTGAATTTGTGTGTACTTTTTTGTAAAAATGATGTAAATATAATTTAAATAATTTGATGTAGTTATATATTTTTTTGAAGTTCAGTGTATGATAATTATATGATACTTTCACTGCTCACAGTAAGATAATTACACCTACCCTCTGCTGGATGATTTTTTTTTGTGATATCCTGTAATTTTGTAAAGTATAAAAATTATAGAACAGCGATAGAGAATCCAAGGTCCACAGGTCATGCTTGTGTCCATTATACATAGCATGAAAAAGAAGGACTAATAATACACAGATATTCTACCAGCGGCGCAGGAACTACGGTAATTATGGGGGGGGCAAAAAATTTTTTTGAATGGTTTAACATAACTAAGCTTTATGTTCGATTGTTCCAAAAACACTTTATTATTTAGCGTCCATAATGTGCCATTTTAGTCCACTGCCTGTCAATGTTCAATAGTTATTATGAAAATAAATGTGATTTTATTAAAATCAGGGGTAAAAGTTTAGTATACGGTCCGGTAAATTGCGCATGCGCAAAAATGTAACTTTGAACATACCCTCTTCTCATGTTTTTTCTCTAAAAAAAATTCATCAAGACCTAACAACTAACCTGAACCACCGCCGAGAGCACAACAGCATTGCTTTAAACATTACAAGACGATAGCAGCACCCACAACATTTTTACGTACGCTGATCAAACTATAAAACTACTCCACTCCCAGCGCATGCGTAATAGACTGGACCGTGTACTAAACTTGACCCAAATCAGGAAAGAAGACTATTAGGTTACTGAAAACTCTACAAATAATAAAAAGAAATTCATCTTTAATACCTTACGGCAGTGGTCGGCAACCTTTTTCGGACGGCGGGCCATTTTCAAAATAAATTTTTTTATGCGGGCCGCACATTCAAATGTAACTTAAATAGTGCTTTTATATCATATACGAGTATAAATATTATTAAAAATAAATATAGAAAAAAATTATTTTTTATCGGCATGCTATAATAACAATAATGTTAGAGAACAAAAATTTTACAATTCTTAAAAGGGGAAAAAAAAGAAAATACAATTCCAATTAAATATGTATAAATATGTAAATATAAAATATATAAATATAAAAAATATAAAATATTGTAGTGAAACGTCATACGGCTGTCAACATGAACACACATATGAACATACAGTAGCAAACTGGCGAAATGAAAGAATTAGTGATGGACCTATCCGGAATGAATAATCGGAAAGTTTCCGATTGTTCAAAAAATCGGAAGGTTTCTATTATTTCGGAACTTTTCGGAATTCGATTATTTTACTATTCGGTGCACAAAATTCGGAACTTTCGGAATTCGATTATTTTACTATTCGGTACACAAAATGAGAAAACGAAATGCCAATTTGAACTGAACGGAATACGGAATGTTGTATTGACTCACTTGACTGCTATATGCTGGTTGGCGAATGTCGACGGGCCGCGCCGTGTGCGCACGTGTATGATACGTGAATGGCACTAATGGTAGTGGTATTTCGTAGATTAATTATTAGATAGTACACCTACAGACTTCAAATTCAAGTATTGTTTTATACTATCTATTATGTACTTTATGTACTATTAAACTTTAAAATATCACTACCATTTTCCGAAAGTCTATTAACGTAACTACTGTAATAATTTGAAAAAATATTTTATTTCCTCATATCCCACTGTGCGACTCAAACTCATAAATTGTTTTTTAGGATACTGTATTGCTAACTAGCGTCTACATAGTTACAAACGAGTCCGGTAGATAAAATTTACCGGCCTAGACCAGTAGTAATAGAACTACTACTGGTCTAGGCCGGTAAATTTTATCTACCGGACTCGTTTGTAACAATGTAAACGCTAGTTACCAATGCAGTATCCTAAAAAAATCTTATACGATACACGACCGGTAGAATTCTTATGGCCTTGCCAAACATACAGGTCTCGCCCTACGGTTCGACCTGTAAAGTATTGGCGCGGCCATAAAAATGTTGCTACCGGTCTAATAACGTAAATAGCTATTACTGACCGTCCTACAAACCCAAACAATAGATGCCAACGCAGATAAGGGCTTACGGAGCGACGGCGAGTGCTCTCATCATAAATTTGCACGCACTTCATCTTCCTTCCGCTTGTTGTTATTTCGCTCGTTTTCCCTTGCTTGCATTTACGGAATGTAAAATAATCGGATGATATTCCGATTTTATAAACATTCCGAAATGGAACATTCCGATTATTGAAATCATCCGATTATGCCCATCACTAGAAAGAATGCTACACTTGCTAAGCGAGACGTCGCGTCGTATTCGCTGGGGAGTGGGGATTAAACTTCCGCAGTAAAATAGGTTTCCCACTATGCTTCTGTTTGTCGCGCATTTTTGTCACCGGCCACATTGCGGCACGCTTACGCTCTAAGTTTGTTGATTTTTCCTAAAGTTATATTGGTGCTTTGGCGGGCCGCGCAAAAAGTTGGAAAGGGCCGCATGCGGCCCGCGGGCCGCAGGTTGCCGACCCCTGATTTAGAGGATAAAATGGTGGAATAAGATACGAGAACGAGTGTTGCGTAAATGCAACGATTAATAAAAGTCGCTGTCAATAAAAGCAAAAAAGCATATACGTTTGGTGAAACGACACTTTTAAATTATTATAATAGACTAACGAGGAATTAAATTGACGAAGTCATCGATCAGCGCGAGAGGGACAGTGGCCGCGTTTAAGCAGCAGCTGAGATGTGGCGATAGTGGACGTGGGGACAGCGCCCGAGATGAATGTCCACTCCATGGGCACAG
>OW679196.1:80677878-80710360 GCA_940337035.1 Agriotes lineatus | reverse complement strand
TATAAGTATGGAAATAGGATACCGGAAAATGATGGTAATGGCAGATTCAGAAGAAAAATTACAGTTGAATCTAATCTAAAAAACAGAACTACAGAAATTAAATATGAAAATAAACAGTGACAAAACCAAGACCATGATAATATCTACAAAGGAAAAGAAACATCCCCTCAGGGGCTGCATCCCCGAGGTACCCAAGCAATGGTCCTCCGTATAAGGGGTTGAGCAGGGGTTAACTACCCCTGGAGGAAACCCTTTCTCGGAAAACCTTTCAGTTAAAAAAATTCGACAGCCTAGGATTGGAAAATGGAAGAGGTCGGTAAAGACCCTAGATGGGTGGTAAAAGCCGAGATGATGAAAAGAAACATAAAAGAGAAATGGAGGGAAAACCATTAGAACAAGTACAAAGATTCAACTATTTAGGCACAATTACAGAAGGAAATGAGAAGGTAGACGCGGAGTTAGATGAGACAATAGGGAAAGTCGGAAGAATTTACTATACATTACCGGCCACATTTCTAGGAAAAAGGGAAATACTGAAAAAAAATAAAAACAGAAGTATACAATAAAGTCGTAAGGCTCTCTTTAATATATGGAAGCAAATTGTGCACAGCAACAGAAATAAGATTATTAAGGAAGATTAAATGGATTAGGGAAAAAAACAGTGAAAAATATGGTTATTAACAAACTAGAGACGAAACCAATAACAACAATAGAGGAGAGACAGCTAGGTTGGCTGGGGCACCTTCACAGAATGGGAGACGATAGAATGACAACAAGTATACAAGTATACTGTAAGGATTGGGTACGCACGAACATTTTATTTAGGTTATTTCCAGGAAGACTATTAAAAACTCGTGCTTTAATAGTTAGATGTAAGAAATTATTCGTAGTTATAGGCAAATGATGCGTTTGGTTTGAATAAGGTATAAACCAATATCTTTTGCAGCTGTTAGAGATGTAGCGGGACTTGGAGTGAGTAGTAACATGATATTTTAGCACATGGCATAGCAAGACCCGAAAACTATGTAAAATTATGACATAACTGCTGTAGCAGATCACAACTTGTTTAACCCTTACTCGTCTAGGTGAAGCACAGTCCGACACCATAGTTATAATAACTGTTAGTAAGACTGTGTGAACCACCCATTTTTTGTCTCACTTTTACTTCTCTAGGTGAAGCACAATCCGACACTGCAGTTAAAATAACTGTTAGTAAAATTGTGTGTACACCGACTTCTTATATAACTTTTATTTCACTAGATGGGTCACGATCCGACACTGCAGTTATCTTAACTGTTAGTAAGATCGTGGTTACGCCGACTCCTTGTCTCGTTGGCAAGATTCTAAACCCTTTTCTGTACTGTTTATGCCACGGGAGACATCAGACGAACACCCAGCCTTTCTAGCTGCTGAAGGAGCCACTGACAACTGTCTGACGTCATTATAGTCTTCGAAAAACCGCAGTACTTGTAGAAGTATGTAGTGTATATACACTTGCTTTAATACAGAATATTAGATCTCCATGACGTTGTTTCTTTTCGATGTGAGAAGCGCTTCTCTACAACCTGAGCAAGTTTACAATAAGTACTGCCGTCTAGAGTAATCGTCTGTAACTCAGCTGAGGCATGCCGTAATACCCAGAAAAATATACACAACATAGGTACATCCATAAATTAAACCCAAAAAGAGTGTACACCGTTACAATATAAGGAAAGAATAAAGTAGGATGACCAAGAGCGAGGTGGGAAGAATAAGTACGGAAGGCTGTAGAGAGACGAAGAATCCAATGGAGAGATATAGGAAGATTAGCACAAGACAGAAAAATATAGAAAATAAAAGAAAAACAAACTGGCAACAGAAAGTAGATCTAATTTAAAAAAAAAATTCATATAAACATACATCCGCAAATGTATCATAAGGGAGCTATAACCTTGTGAAGAGTAATTAAAAAAACACGAATTTTATTTAATTAAAATGGTACAGATAAAGCAAATTTGGTGTAATTTGGTATATCTACACAACTTTTTATTTTAAATTAGATGACAGTGAAAAAAAGTATAAGGTTCAAAAGGGGTAGTTTATGTAAGGCTAGGGGAATTTTTGTGTCATAACTTTTGAAGTCAAAAGTTTAGTCAGTCAGTCTGGTTAAATAATAGAAAATATTAGATTTTAAAATCTTACATTTTGTCACAAATTCATCTAAAGTCGGGGTAACTGACAATCCTTTTAGTCAAAATACTTGTACACGAAGACTAAAGCTACTGCTGAGAGATTAATAAAACACTTAAGTACAAATACTTGCATTTATTTTCTGCCGTTTACAGAACAACTTAAGTTTAACACCGTTACTTATTAACTAACGAAATTCTAAGTCCAGTTTGACCAAGAAAACTCGGTAGGCGTTCTCAAAATTTCTAATAAGCCTATCAGAGCAGCTCTACATTTTGGACTTGTGTCACGTACATGAATGTGACAATTTATAATAGCTCTCTGTATTGTACAAACTTGTAGGTTTCACACGCTAAAATTTGACAAGCGGTCGACACCTCTTAAGGATCTATAATAAATTTTATAACTCTCCTAAAGGAATTTGCTCCAGCTGGCACGTAGTTTTAAGCCTAATTTTTATAAGCGAGTTGCAACAGTTGCACTACAGATCTACCTTAAAATATTTACGATACAAACTGCTTATGGCTAACTAATTACAGTCTTCATACAACCACGTATAGTTCATTTTCACTCAAGAGCACAAATTGTAACAACTTAAAGTTAAAGTCATTATAACTTTTGAATAAAGAACGATAGGACCTATGTTTATCTGTAATTTTTTTCATGAAATTAAATCTACTTTACGTTGCCAAAGTTTGTGAAGAGGCCAATAAATCACCCTGTATAAATGGATGTTGCAGACATTTTTTGTTTAACCCCTAACAGTATAAGGATTTAAGATTATAATAAAAATAATTACTTGGGTTTTATTAATTTTAAATGGCATCAGTTGTGGTAAATTCATTTTTCTAATTCAAAATAATTTGAACTATATTCCACATCTGCCCGTCACAAATAACTCGGCCAATTTTTTTACTATATTGACTGAACATTTTAATAATTACTATAATGGCATAGTAATGTTGCGTAAATACTAATACAAAGCATCTTTCAGTTATGTATTCGAGGGTGTGATGCAAGCCAGGGCAAAGCTGGTGTCAAAATGGTGCAATCCTTGTTGCCAGTTTTGCTTAACGTTGGCATAACAAATTCGGTGGCAGACGTACGAGCCGTAAGGTATACAATGGAGGCAAAGGTAACTTCTCAGTGTGTAACAAGATTTGTTAGTTTGCAGACTGTTTCTGAATTGGTGGGTGCTGCTGGAAGCCAACTAAAACCATTTTTGCCACAACTCATACCAGCATTGTTGCAAGCAACTGGAGAATTTGAATCTAGTAAGCTGTCATATTTGAGCACAATGCTTGGGGGCCAGAGTCAAGCGCAAGAAGCCGTTGACAGTGCCAGGGCTAGCTTTGCGAAGTCACATTTTACTACTGAGACTGTTTCAAAAGTAAGCAATGTTTATTCTTGGGTTATGCATAAGCTAATGTGTGGTTTCAGTGCATTCAATATGCAGATGCTTCTATCTTGGAGGAACTAACCCCTAAAGTTGTAGAATTAATGAGAGCATCAGTTGGATTGGGTACTAGAATCGTGTGTGCCCATTTTATAACATTGTTAGTTCTGCAGTTAGGCCAAGATTTACAACCATATACAGGTATTAAATCTTATGAGTTGTGCGTAGTTGAGTAGTATAAGCTTAATTATTGCAGGCAAGTTCTTAGCATCATTAGTGAATGGATTGACCGACCGCAACGCAGCAATCAGAAAACATTATGCATCTACCATAGGTCACTTAGTGTGTACTGCTAAAGAATCAAGTTTGGAGAAATTATTTGCCAAAATTCAGCATTGGTATTTTGAGAGAGAAGGTAAGTAGTGGTTAGCTTATTAAGAGTGAAAACTTTAGTCGTCTTTTTAAAGATGACTCGATCAGATCAGCTTGCGCACAAACTATACAGTCGATAGGAAACCATAACCAAGAAATTTTAAAAAATCATGCTGATGTGGTGATGCCGTTGGTGTTTTTCGCAATGCATGCTGAGAAAACGCCTGAAACTGAAAATACAGTGGAATTGTGGAACGAAATTTGGTCAGAAAACAGTCCAGGTACTGAGTCTGGTATTCGACAAAACATTGAAGTTATTTGTGATACCTTGAAGATGGCCCTCGAATCACCATCTTGGACCATGAAAGCTCAAGTATGTGTAAAAAATTGCTTATATACACTCTACTGGTTAGCCAACTCTGTGGTAACTCAAAAATGATTGAACGATCATGTGATGGATTTTTTAATAGAGACAGTGGCGACAATAAACTTTAATAAATTAAGGTAACTGCGTTGTTTAACGAACGCTTACATATACAACAGAATCATTCTAGCTTTGTGGGCGGCAAAAAGCAGAACTAATACCGGGTGACCATAAATGTTTGTGATTTTTTTTCTTAGTTTAGCACTGTTTATGTTGGTGGCACTGTAAGTCTATGTCAAATTCGAGGTTAGCAGGATAGGTTTTGCGTCAGTTTGTGTCAACACTGACGGAAAACCTGACCTGATAACATCGAATTTGACATAGACTTACAGTGCCACCAACATAAACAGTGCCAACCTAAGAAAAAAAATCACAACCTTTTATGGTCAGCCGATATTAGAATTTAGAAATTTCTAAGCTTCATATTTGTAACAATTTCTGACATCTATCAAACGGAACGGCCACTATTGCAGCGTGAGAAACTAGCTATAGTAAGATACTGCGGTGACAAAAATATAGAAAACCCAAATATGTTAAGGAAATCTGCGGTAACGCTTCTCGTATACCTATTTGGCATACTGACTTGTTTGTTAAATTAAAAAGATTCTCATAACTCATTTTTAGGTTCGTTTGCAAGCTTATTTAAAATCATGAACGAATTTAATGATTATAATATGATTAAAGATCCAAAAAGGAAAGAACGGCATACAGTTCGTTATAAGGCAAATTTGAATTTTTATTATACATACATAAAAGGGGAATTAGGTTAGCATAAGTACTTAAAGATGAATGCCAGTTTATTTGTATTAAATCAAAACTGTACGTATAAACTATTGAAATTCACGAAGATCCCCCCCCGCGAAAATTTGCTGCAAACCCTTATAGGTCCTTAATAAAATCAAGTAGCAAAACATCAATAATAATAATAATAATAATACATATAATCAATAATAATAAGATTAGGCACTACAAAACAATGTCTTAACTAAGATTTTAAGCAACGAGCGTACGCCTGGTCTTAATGTTTTGCAAAATCGGTAATAACTTCTTGCAATTCCATTTTATCAGCTATCTGCGATTCAATGGACAATAAAAAAAGGTTTTCCAATCTTTTCTGATGAATACTGTTTCTGGCATAATTTTTAATAATTTTTAATTTAGAGAATCTTCTTTCAGCTGATGCGACTGAAACAGGTAATGTTATAGTAATTTACGATATAAGTAATGTTATCAAGCTTTTTACATTACGAGAGAAAAGTTTGAAGAAATGAGCGACGTTAGGGGCGAGTTTATTTAAATTTTCAAGTAATGTAGAAAGCAGATAACGTTATGTATATCGCAACACGGTTTATTTTATCCTAAAATACTAATCTCTTAAAAAAATAGGAATTTTTTTTATTAATGCCACAACAGCGAGACATATATCTGCTATGGCTGTGGTGGTATCACTCAATACTGTATTGTTGTAGCACTGTCAGGTTATGTTAAATTTGAGATTAGCAGGTTAACTGCCGGTCTTATAAAGGCCACTAATCTGACTAATCTAACCTACTAACATTGAATTTGACATAGACTGACATTGTCACTAATAATACATGTCAGTACTGCCAACATGTGATTAAATACTAATAAAGTATCGGTATGTTATTTTTCTTAACAGCACCGTTAAATGCATCTTAAATCAACTCGTTGCTAAGGAGTTATTATCATAGTAACATAATAGGATAAAATAAAAAATAATAACAGTGCTGTCGCAATTTCAGGAAAAATTGATGATAAATTCCGATTATCAATTATTAAATACTTAGGAAATTGTTTCACACTTTTAATAGATATTTATGCATTAAGGGAGATATGATATGTTTTTTTCCTGAAATCATCAAGAAAGCGGGCCATGTCGACACTCAGTTTGATCTTGAAAGTGTCACTTTGCAAGACTAGTCACTTTTGAGAATTTTGCAAGACTAGTCATTTTTACTTTACATCACCTAGGTAACCGGTGGCCTTCACCATGCCCCTTGATTTTATTTTTAAAATTTTCAAGATGTCGGAGAGATAATAAAATCCTCCAGCTGCCTTCAAGACTCTTTTTATTTGCAGAAAGTTCTGTAAGGCCGTTGTTCAGCGTTGACTGCGGTCGCGAGCGGACATACAAACCTGATATAGTTAACAGTGGTGTGCCAGTGGCTGGTGACTTTTACTATTAAATTTCACCACGCCATTATGACTTGTGTAAAATGCAATGGTGAATTTAAGAGAAATGAGAAAAGTTTGAGCTGTAATGGCTGGTGTGATCAAACCTTTCATCCCAAGTGTGTAAAAATAACTGATGAAATGTATAAGAACATTACAGAAGTAAACAACATTTTTTGGTGCTGCGACAACTGCTGTAACATGAAGCAATTTTCGATGAGAATAATGGTTGCGGATATGAGAGCGGCGCTGCAGGGATGGCGAAAAGATCTGGACAAGTGTGCTGATGGGGTGAAGAGGCAGGAAACAGCAATATCGACGCTGACGGATACGGTACGGGAAAAATATGAGGAAATGAATAGCAGTATAAAAAAACTTGCAGAGAACGAAAATCCAAACAAAGCCTCGTATGCAGACAAGTTGAAAATTAAAAAGAGCGAACCTGTGTTGGTGGTAAAACCAAAAAATGAGGGACAAAAGAGTGGTGTCACCAAAGAGGCCATTAAATGTAGCATTGATCCCACAACTATCGCAATCTCGGGAGTAAAACATGCTAGCCGGGGTGGAATTATTATTGAATGCAAAAACCAGGAGGCAGTATCCAAACTTAAGGAAGAAGCGGAAACGAAACTTGGGAGCAATTACAATATTAGTGTGCCAAAAAAAACGCAAACCGCATATAAAAATTGTAGGAATGTCCAACAAAATGACGGTAACCGAAATTGAAAGCAAAATCTTGGCCCAAAATCATTTCTTAGAGCAAGGAAAGGCTAATCTTAGTGTAGTACATGTAGGGGATATGAAAAACAGAAAAACGCCTTGTTATTTTGCGTATTGTGAGCTAGAGCCCGAAAGTTACAATAAAATACTACAGGAAGGAAAAGTTAACATTGAATAGGACAGGTGCAAGGTATTTGATGCTGTTACGGTCACCAGATGCTTTAAATGTAATGGCTATAACCACAGAGCAAAAGAATGCCAGAAGGAACTGACCTGCCCTAAATGTGCTGGCGCACACAATATTAGTGAATGCAAAGCCGATAAGGAGGAAATTAAATGCGTGAACTGTAAAGAAGCAGTAAATAAACTAAAGCTAAAGATTGATATACACCACGAAGCATGGAATACGGAATGCCCTGTTTACAAGCGGAAATTGGAAATTGAGAGAAACAAAGTCAATTTTTTAGAATAACTAAATCCGGCACCACGCAAAACAAAATACTCTACTTAAATATTCAAAGTTTATTGGCTAATTTCGAACAATTGGAGGCGTTAATCGAGATATACAACCCGTCTATAGTAATGCTATGTGAAACATGTGTAACAGAAGAAATTAATCAGTGTGAAATCGCTGTTTCCGGATATTCTATTATCCAGTGCACCTCGGATTCGAGACATACAGGGGGTGTTCTTATGTACATCAGAAATGGTATTAAATACATGAATATTCAGCGCAGTGTGTTACGGAAAAATGCGTGGATTTTAAGTGTCAAAATATCGAAAGGATTTTCGAAAGGTATATATACGCTTATTTATCACAGCCCAAATTCCAGTGATGCCGAATTCCTTGAATATTTTGAATCATGGTGTGACCACTTCCTCGTTCACCAAAATTTAAACACTATTATCGGCGATTTCAATATCGATATGTCGACACAATACACATACAGCAAAAGATTGCAAAGGTTGATTTCATACTTGGGAATGCAGCAGTTAGTAAACACATATACAAGAGTGACCCCGATATCAAAGACAACAATCGACCTAGTGATATCCAACGCTATGAATATGTTCGTAAATATACTAGATTGCAAAATTGCTGATCATGAAACCTTGGAAATTGTCCAGGAAGCGGAAACGCGTGAAAATGTTATCCAGCAAAAAATGGTTATTGACAAATCTGCTTATTCGGATATAACATATCGAAACAAACTAGAACAGCATGAGTGGGTCAACATTGAAACCCTTAACTTAAATGAAAAAGCAATTTTCCTAGTCGACAAAATGAAGATATGTTATAATGCTTTAATTAGTCAGAAAACAATCAATATAAATAAACATAATCCCTGGTTTACTACCGAATTAAAAAATATGCAAAAACAACGTAATGATTCGTATAAAATTGCTAAACGCAATAATTCTGCTGCAGACTGGAGTTCCTACACAAATATTAAAAACAACTATAACCGTACATTAAAAACTTGTAAAAACAAATATTACGAAAAACAGATTGATTTATCCAAAGGATCATCTAAACTAATGTGGAAAAAACTGAAACAACTTATCAAGAACGAAAATGTAAACAGTGCTGAGTTTGTCGAGTTTGATAACAACAAATTGACTGAACCTAAAAAGATTGCGGAGCAGTTTAATAAATATTTCGTGGATAGTGTTCATGACATTCACATAAGTATTGGGCCAGCTAATGGTAAAATAGATTTAGGCGATATTGGAAACAATACCACAAGCATATTTAGATTTAAACCAATTACCTTGGAAAAATTACAGAAAGTGGTTTTAAAAATGAGTAACAAATCTAGTACTGATGGTATTAACCCTAAATTAATTTGTGACGCTTTACCAGTGATAGGAGAGATGCTGTTGCAGATTATTAATGAATCGTTTGCAACTGGGATTTTTCCTGAAATTTGGAAAACGGCGATTGTTAGTCCAATACCCAAAGTAAACGGAACAAAAAATAGTTCAGAATTCAGACCAATCAATATGTTACCTGCGTTCGAAAAAATCATAGAACATATAGCTAAGGAACAACTGGAAAATTATTTAGAGGAAAATAAAATCTTAATTAGTGAACAATCAGGTTTCCGAAAAGATCACTCTTGTGAAACTTCATTAAATTTAGTTTTAGTGAACTGGAAAGAGGATATAGAGCATGGGAAAAAAATAGTAGCAGCGTTCATAGACCTGAAAAGAGCATTTGAAACAATCGACAGAGATCTGCTCTTAGCAAAAATGGAAAAATACGGAATAAAAGGATTCGAATTAAGATGGTTCAAGAATTATCTATGTGGCCGGCAGCAAATTACTAGATACGAAGGTGAAGATTCTCAAGCAGTTGAAGTGTGTTTAGGGGTTCCTCAAGGCTCAATTTTAGGCCCTCTTTTGTTTATCCTCTACATTAATGATATAAACTCAGCAGTGCAAGGTTGTCAATATAACTTATTCGCAGATGACACTCTAGTAACTAGTGCCGATATAAATGTGAACGATGCAGTAAATAAATTAAATAGTGACCTCAAAAATATATCTAAATGGCTAAAATTGAACAAGCTTAAGTTAAATACATCTAAAACAAAAGCAATGGTTATCAGTAGCGGACGATTATTAACCGATACGATAACTAGTGTAATTGTTGACGATGTAGTAATTGAATATGTCCCTAAAATAAAATATCTTGGAATTGTAATAGATAATAGGCTATCTTTTAAGGAACATGTGGATTTTGTTGTAGGTAAAACGGCTAAAAAAATAGGTTTCTTTGGGCGAATCAGTTCCAAATTAAACTTGTGGTCGAGGATACTTGTTTACAAAACAATTATTGCACCAAATTTTGAATATTGTGCTAGCGTGTTATTTATAGCCAACGAAGGTGAGTTGCAGCGTCTACAAAAACTGCAAAATAGAGCAATGCGTATTATTCTATTTTGTAATAAACGAACCAGCATCAATTTAATGTTGGAAGCGCTGCAATGGCTTAGTATTAAACAGCGAATATATTTTAATACGTTAATTCTGATCTTTAAAATTGTTAATAACAAATTACCTGCATATTTAAATAAATTTATTGTATACAATAGAGATATACATAGTTATGAGACAAGAAGTGTAAATAATTTTAGATTACCTACAACAACAAAAGCGTGTTCACAAAAAAATCTATATTACAAGGGTTTAAAATTATATAATGAAATGCCTGATGAAGCGAAACAGGCAACAAATGTATCGCAATTTAAAAGGTTATGTTCTAACTATGTCAAATCTGTTTGTAAATAAATTATGTGTCTTTTTTTTGTAAACATCTATCTTGATGAATAAATTTACTTACTTACTTACTTACATACATACAATATTCAATAGTTTTGACAGCGTTTTTCTTCGTTAAAACATTGTCACTATAAGTAAGGTTAATGATTTGCTGGCGTGGTTTTAAGTGAGCGTCGTCGAAACATGAATAGCGAGCCGTACGCTTGGCGCCCTCTCTTGGTGACGGCTGAAACCGTGGAGCGGTGTAGATTTGTGCTACCGAAGCTTACGCGCACTAGGTGTTACAAAGAGATTTCAGAAAAAATATAATACATTACACAGCATGAAAGTGTCTATGGTTGACTCGGAGGCTTTGAAGAAGTTCTCGGACGCTCCGAGTCCTCGTATTCTTCAACAAGCCTCCTCATCTGCAAAGTATCAGTTTCATGCCTTGTAATGTAATATACTATTACTAGCATATTAAACTCTATTCAGTATAGTCCCAGATTGCCAATGTCAAAATCCAATTAAAAACAATCCTTTATATCATGGTTAATACTCCCACCGATTTATGCCTTCAGGCTCCCTCAGGCTCAGTGCCCCCTCGCAGCCGTGAGGTCTGCGGGTACCAAGTTACGCCACTGTAGCACACCCTTGTCTTTGCATTCGTTCGTTTTTCTTTAATAATTTACATTGATGTCACATGGATATTATGGCATAACCTCAATAATTATGTGGAGTGGGGGGAAATGGAGATACAGCAGGTCTATATGTGAATGTTTTAGGGTGATATAGCATGGCTTTTTTCTTTGTACTATAAACAAACAAAGCCATCAACAAATTTTGTCTCTTAATGGCGGCCGATACCACGTGATTCGAGCAACCAATAAAAAAGAATACACTATCGTGGCCACTGTTTCATATAAAGTCACTGTGATGAAAACTAAAGTCACTAGATATACAGTATGTCCCCGGATTGAGTTTACAATAGGTATGATTGACCAAAAATTTTCGAATTGGAATTTCATATTTTGGGATTCCGCCCTGCTTGGTGTGAAATGAATTTTAAGAACATTTTCAGTTTTTGAAAAACAAGTAGGCCTTGACAGGGAAGCAAAAATTATTTTATTTTCAGGTAAACTACCCTTTTTGTTCATGATACGGCAAAATTTAATTAAGAAAAGTTGTTTAGAATGAGAAATTATGGCCCTATACCAAATTTCAGAAAGATCTGTCAACTTACAAAAAACTTATTTTTTAGAAAATTGTATTTTATTGTCAGGTAAACTACCCTTTTTGTTCATGATACCGAAAAATTGTATTAAGAAAAATGTTTATAATAATAAATTATGGCCCTATAACAAATTTCAGAAAGCTCTGTCGACTTAGATTAAAATCGTCATTTTTAATAAATGCAATAATATTGTTGAATCTAAAAAATAACGGTTTAATCTAAGTCGCAAGATCTTTCTGAAATTTTGTATAGGATCATAATTTCCCATTTTAAACAACTTTTCTTAATACAATTTTGCCGTATCATGAACAAAATGGGTAGTTTACCGGACAATAAAATAAAATTTTCTAAAAAATAACAGTTTTTTATAAGTCGACAGATCTTTCTGAAATATGGTATAGGGCCATAATTTAGCATTATCAACAACTTTTCTTAATTAAATTTTGCCGTATCATGAACAAAACGGGTAGTTTCCCTGAAAATAAAAATGTTTTCGCTTCCCTGTCAAGGCCTACTTGACTTTAAAAAATCGAAAGTAAACTAAAAATAAGTTTCACACCAAGCAGGGTGGAATTCCAATATATGAAATTCCAATTCGAAAATTTTTGGTCAATCATACCTCTTGTAAACTCAATCCGGGGACATACTGTATAAAGTACTACCACAAACCTTCGCCATTTTTGGGCAAAAACTTGGCGCCAAATTTAAATTTCAAATGTTAGATTAAAAGTAATTAAAATATGACAAAATTTTGTACTGCATTCTTAAATTAGCACAAGTGTATCAATATCTGCGTAAATTAACTCGGCGATAGTAAGGCAATTCTTAATTTAAAAAAACAAGCTATCTCGAAAAAAAAAATCAGTGAAGCACGCATTGCAACACTACGACTAGTTTTTACATCTTCCATTGTGGTGTTCTTGTTCAAATCGGTCAAAATAAAATATAATCTATTTTTTACAAATATGGTTACAATATTATCTAATATGTGATGACAACAACTAAAGGATAGAATAGGAAAACTAGAAGATATGATGGAGAAGCAAGAAAGACAAAAGAAGAAGAATAACATAATAATAAAGGGACTGCTAATAGATCAAGATTTAAAGGGAAAAGTGGAAGAATTTATTTTGAAAGAAGTAGGAGTAAAAGTGGCAATCAATGAAGCATACAAGATAGGCAAGACTGAGAACAGAAAAGCGATAATTGCCGAAATTGAAACCTGGCAAGAGAAGCAAGACTGAAGGGCAAAAAAGTTGTAATCGATAATGATATGACAGTGGCGGAGATGAACATTCAAAAGAAAATAAAAGGAATAGCCAAGGAGGAGGAAAGAACAGGAAGCAAAGTCAAGATGGGCTACAAAAAGTTAAGAATAAATGATATGTGGTATGAATGGGATAATGCAAGTAATAAACTAAAACCAAAAAACTGAAAAAAGGAATACAAAAAGGGTCGATGACACAAGCGAGAAAAAGGCAAACGAACAAGGAAAATATAAAAATCAAACGAAAAAAAATATCCAAAAATTTTTAAATTGCAGCGGGGAACATAAAGACCTTATTAGAACAGGGTAAAATGCATGCAGTAGCAGGGGAACTACAAAGATACAAAATAGATGTAGCGACAATACAAGAAGTGAGATGGGCAGGAAAGGGAGAAATAACTAAAGAAAAGTACAGCATGCTCTACAGCGGGGAAGAGAAATAGGGACAAAAGGGAGTAGGATTTATAGTGCAGAAGAACGCCAGGAATAGAATAATACAATTTACACCGGTGAGTGGGAGGATAGCAGTACTAAGGTTAGAAGCAGAAACAAGAAAGAAAATCGCATTAGTAAGTATATACGCACCCACAGAAAACAGTGAGGAAGAAGAAAAAGAACAATTTTATGAAGCACTACAAAATGTGATTGAGGAGTTACCAAGACAAGATAACATAATCGTATTAGGAGATTTTAATGCACAAGTGGGGGCAGAGGGGTTTTTAAACGATGGAGGAAAATACATGGCACATGACTCCACAAACGACAACGGATACAAAATGTGCGAACTAGCAACAACAATGAACCTAATGATAATTACAACAATATTTCAACATCCAAGGATCCACAAAGTTACATGGAGACATCCAAACGGATCCTCCGAAACTCAAATCGATTATATATCTTAATGACAAGAAAGAACTTGAAAGAAGTAACGGATACAAGAACCTACCGAGGGGCAAATGGAGATACGGACCACTATTTAGTAATAATGACAATGAAAGATAGAAGAGAGACAAGAAGACAAAAAGATAAATATAAAGCGAGAAGAAAGTGGGAAGTGGAATCATTGAAAAACGAAGAAATACAAAAACCGTATGAAGAAGCCATAGAAGAAAGCAATGATGATTCGCAAGAAGAGGAAAAAGTGGAATATAAATGGCACAGATTTAAAAAGAACATCATAACCGCAGCAGACAAAACGATAGGATTTAAAAGAAGGGAAATACAAAACAAAGAATGGTATCATCAAGAATGTCGCCACATAACTGAAGAAACAAATAAGGTCTGGAAAACATGGCTGAGGAACAAAAAGGAAGAAGACAAAGAACAATATAAGTGTATTAGAAACAGGGCCAAAAACATATTTAAAAGAAAGAAAAACATATGGATGAACGCGAGACTAGAGGAGATAGAGAAGGAAAACAAAAATAATAACATGAGAAACTTCTATAACAAAATTAAAAGAAACCAGACTAAACCAAGAATAAAAATAAGAACATTTAAAAAAAAAGATGGCACATCAACACATGAGGAACAAGAAATTAAAGAATTATGGGAACACCACCTACGACATCAACAAAAAACAAAGAACGTGAAGCAAAACCAACAACATAGAATAGAACGATCTCAGGAGTGCGAAGGCGAAGAAGGAACAGGAAACGAACCAACGTTAGAAGAAGTAAGGCAGATAATAGAAAGACTCAAAAATGACAAATCTCCAGGGAACAATAGCATACCCAACGAACTATTAAAATATGGAGGAGAAAAAACAATATATAAGATATACAAACTGATAAGGGACATATGGAAAACGGAGACAATGCCAAAAGAATGGAGTAGAGGAACAATAATCCCTATATACAAAAAAGGGGACCCTGAAAACAGTGCTAACTACAGAGGAATCACACTACTTAACACGACATATAAAGTTTTTACGCACATACTAAAGGAAAGATTGTAAACATACACAGAAGAGATAATTCAAGACTATCAGCAAGGATTCAGACCAGGAAGAGGCACAACAGACGCACTACACATAATGGGACAAATAATGGAAAGAGCTTATGCTTACAGTATTGATCTGCCCATAGTATTTCTAGATTTTAAAACAGCTTTTGATTCAATTAACAGACACAAAATGATACAAAGTCTAGAAGATACAGAAATCCTCAAAAAGCTGATAAGATTGATAAACATGACACTGGAAGGAACAGAAGTAGCAGTACGCATCAATGGAATTACGACAGATTTTATCAAAATAGACACAGGAGTGAAACAAGGGGACACACTGTCCCCAGTACTATTCAACTTAGCCATGGAAAACATCATACAGAAGACAGAAATACAAGGGACAATTATTAATAAAGGGACCCAAGTTATTGCATATGCGGATGACGTAACAATAATCAGTAGGTCAAAAAACAAGCTAATGGAGAAAATAAAGAAAATAGACAAAGAAGCAAAATACTACGGACTCCAAATTAATGAGGTTAAAACCAAATATATGAGCTGCAACAAGAACATAGAGCAAAAACAAGACCTAAAAGTAGAACAGTACACATTTGAGGGGGTGGAAGCATGCAACTACCTAGGAAGTCTGATTACAAAACCAAGACAACCACAAAAAAGACTTAAAGAGAGAATACAAAAAGGAAACAAAGCATATTACGCTAACAAATGAATCTTAAAAAGTAACCAGATACAAAAAACAACAAAGATAAAAATTTACAAGACACTTATAAGACGGGTAGTGATATATGGAATGCAGACGTGGGCCTTAACTCTAGCAGAGGAAGAAGAGCTTAGAACATTTGAGAGGAGAATATTAAGAAACATCCTAGGGCCACTAAGGATGGATAACAATGCTCTCAGAAGGAAAATGAATTTTGAGTTGGTAGAAGAAATAAAAGGAGAAGACATAGTAAGACACATCAAGGCACAGAGACTGAAATGGTTTGGCCATATTATGAGATGCCACCATACAAGGACTATTAGAAAAATAACGGAGTGGAAGCCTGATCAGAAACGATATAGAGGAAGACCAAAAAGTAGCTGGTGGGAAGGAGTACTCGGAGACCCAAGACTTATGGAAATAGAAAATTGGAGAGAGACATGCAATAATAGAAAAGAATGGAGAAAAGTAGCAGAGGCCGCCAAAACACACCAATGATTGTAGCTATTGGAAGATGTGAGGACTAATCCACCTTGTTAAAAGGATTTATAACATTCCTAAGGATGAGGCTATAACCCTTTTGGGTTGAAAGGCCTATATATATGTATATATTTATATATGTGATGACAATCTGGTCTGTCGGCAGCATCAAATTTCTTTTTAACCACATCTTTAAACGTATCTATTGAGAGCTTATTGTATATCAATGAAGTCGTACATTGTCGGAAATACATTTGTATTTTCTTAATATATAGATATAAATCATTTGAGACAAATTGGAGAACGTTCTGCTTAAATTCTTTCAATTTGCAGAACACACTTATATTGCCTATAACTGTGGTGTTGGTAGTTGTTACACTTGCATAACACGTGTTACAAACACGGCGATTGGTATGTAGAATTGAACTGAGTAAATAATATAAGCTAGATTGTAAGGATTCCTTCAAATCGACTACATAATATTCTTGATAAGACTTTCAATTTCTTTATCGAAAATAGAATATTCTGAATGGTTTTTATGTACCTCGATTTTATTCAACTCCTTGCAGTAATGTATCAAATGTGAGGAGTCTGCGTCTTGATAATTACTTTTAGAAACATTAGTCTCAAACTGTGACAAACAGACTAACCGTAAAGATACTCAGAACATATGTGCCTCAGTTATTGGTTGTCGACAACGAACAGAGGAGAAGCAATTTTCTAACGCATCTCCAGTCAAACGTCTTAACATTATATAATGAAAATGTTCCTGTTCCAAGTAAATTTTTTGTACGTTTAAAGCAGTTTGAGTGGAAAGAACAATACCTTTTTGGAAGGGCATCCAGGTATTATTTATAGGCAAATTATATATAATTTCCTGCACAGATTTCAAATGATCAATTGCTTCTTCGTATTTTTTTTTATTATTGGTGGACAAGGCAAAAGTGTGGTGTCTAGCTGTCATTAATATTCGATTCGCAACGAATTATTCGAAATTTTTGAATATTCGCACAACCCTATAAAAGCACTAATACTGATAGACTATCCAATCAACCTTCACCAATACTAACTTGCATTTTCAACATGCCAAAGATTTCTTCCAGTATACCCACTTTAAATTTCATGTTCCTTGTTCTGCGTTGCAAATTGCAAATGCTTGGATATGGAAGGTTTTGTTTTCGAATTTCTGCATAGCCCTTGGTACCACAGGCCAGATATAAGCAAAGCGGCCTTCTGATGGTATTCTCTGACCACAATGATTCACGACCATTATGTTTTTCCAGATATACCAGCTGATCTTCATTAAAAATCTTCTCCAAGTTTGTTGAGCTCTTTTCTTGCAACTTTCTTTCACATAGTCTGCATTTTGCAAGGGTGCCTTCAATCGTTGTCTGAGTTCTTTAATAGTTTTGTCGAGATTGTCTCCATGTGACATTTCTCCTTCAACACTACTTGCATTTGGACCTGTAATGGTTTGCTCTACTGATACACTGTGGTCCATTGCTTGCATTTTCTGTTCCGGAGCATCACATTTTCTCCTATGTTGTTGTCGACCAGATCAGGATATGCATTTGGAGATAGTTTTTCTTGATTGTTCAAATTGATAATCAGAAAAATGCACCTTAAATAAGTTATATCTGCTATCATATATTTACTCACTTCACAAACCTTCCCATTTATCGGCACATTGTCTTGATTAATGGCACAGAACCACACTTCTCTTGTGCTTGCATTCCTTTCACCACTGGGCAATCCGAAAAAACGGAAACCTTTAGCGATGTTGTTTTTGCAATGCGAGACACAACAATCACAGCGATCAGCGGTTCTGGGTTCAAACCCTGGGGGAAGCATTAATTTACGTAGAAAAACGTACAATATCAGTCCTTCTCAGGACTAACCAGGAACACCTGAAGACGGGAGTAGGTCAAAACTCCCGAAAACGTCCTGTAATTAACACCCTAGACAGTGGAAAAAGTCCGATAAAACATATCATAATAGGCCACTGCCAAAAAATGACATTCACAGAACAACATTGGCTTAATGTTTGCTGTACTATATCTAGTGACTTTAATGAAAACCTACTCACTCATCTCGCTACATTTGAAGATAATTATGTAATGGGACTAGAATCGTTTGAATCATGAATTTGTAAACTTTCTTAGATGTGTTTATGTGATTGTTATCATGACAAAATGGAGGTGGTTTGACAATATCAGTCTACTGAATAAATTGAAAATTCCAATAGACTTGATGACTTACAATTTATTGTGCTTTGCAAGTATTTTTTCAAATTTTGTGTATTATCAAAGCTTATAAAAGAGAAAATGTCTTCGAAACGATTACGTGACATAGTTGCAGTAAAAAATGCTGTTACTTTTTTGTTAGTCTCAAATATTGTTTGTTGATTATGTCATCACATTTAAAGCACATTTGTGATAATGCAAGTCTCCGTTATGTGGTTTTCATCTAGGAATAAACGTTTGGCAACTAATAGTGTATATAAGCAATGGTATAATTTCATGGTGAGGACATATCAAACTAATTTTTGTTTGTATTAGGCAGCTAATGCAGTGAGTACTGTGGCAACCAAATTGGGATCATCAATGGATATAAAGCATAGAAATGCACTGATTCAGATTTTGTTAAACGGTTTAAGTGGACGAACTTGGAATGGAAAGGATAAACTATTGAAAGCACTATCCAGTATCTGTTCAAGTTGCCAGTTAGTATCAATATAGTCATTAACATGTTTTGCAGATAAATCAACATTTTGTTACTAGGGATTCCCTGAAAGAAGATAAAGAAGTCGATTTGAATGCCATCATTGATGCAGTATTAAAAGAAAGCCGCAAGGAAGATCCTATTTATAAAATGAGCGCACTGAAGTCATTGGGAGAGATCCTTTCAGCTTTACAAATTGATAAATTCGAGGACGTGTACAATATAGCTCAGTTAGTATTGACAGACAATAGCTCTGTGAACAAAGACGAAGATGAAGATATGTCTTCTGAAGAGATAAACACAAAGAGAGAAAACGCAATTAAAATGAAAGAGGTAGTCTATGAGAGTTTGGGTAAAGCTTGGCCAAAAGATAGTAAAGCTACACAGGAAAAATATAGGGAACTCTTCGTTGACCATTGTGCTGTCTGTTTACCAACTAACACTAGATCTGTCCAAGTTTGTGTAATTGCTGCGTTACGCGATTACGTTGACAAACTTATGCTTTTAGAGGATGCTAGGTTAACACAAGAAGACGAAGAGAGTTTAGATAAGATAGTAGATAATATTATAAAAGTCAGTGTGTATGCTTTAGGTTGGTATGAAATATGTCAAGTGTGTCATATTAGTATAAATGCTGCTTTTAGGTATTTCAAAACATACAAGACTGAGGAAAGAGACTCTGAGTGTTATTTTCACGCTTGCAACAAAATTGAAAGGTACTGTTTACTTTAATAATATACAAATTTATTAATTTACTTTTTCCAGAAAAGAGCAGGCACACCCATTTTAATAATATAAGTAAAACTTTTAATGACATTTTACCAGAACTTAGCAAGGACCACCAGCCAGAGATCAAGTCAAGGGTAACTGATATTAAAAATTTGTTGAATAAGGATTAACGAATTCACTGATTGTTGCTAATTTAAAGATTTTAGTAATCATATTTTAATTTTATTTTACATCAAGTAATTAATAGCAGTTTTAATACTATACTTGGCATGATTTTTTAAATATAATTGTATGCAACTTAATAAAATGATGAAGAATACATGCTAAGATAAATGTGTTTTATTAAATTTATTCATCAGCTTCAAGTGTTAAGTTTTAACTCCCGTCTTGTTATTTTCTATTTCTGATTAGATATTTGGAAAAATTGTACCGTCTCGCATATATACCTTGTGCAGCCACTTACTAGAGGACTCTCTGAGCCAACGCCGCCCTTACATGTTAAAGAAATCATCGTTTCACGCTCGCCCATATACTGACGCTACTTTTCCCGTAGCTATTCTCCAAGCTGAAGCTTTCATTCCCAGAACCAGGTTTTTCATTACTCAAACTCGCTGGAGCCCAGCTTTCCATTGTTCAAGCCACCGCATTGGTTCTAATATCGATAGCTTTTTCCATTTGTCCCGGGTTTTGTATTCTACACAGCCAACCAACAAGCTGGTCTCTAAAGCTAAGTTAAAAGTATTAAATTAGTTAAGAAATGCATGTTGCGAATTATTCTATTCTGCAAACGTTATATTTAAAAAATTAAATGCTTTGTGTGGACCGCAGTTCTAACCATATTCCAGCAGGAAATGCTGAACCGTCCAAAGCGAATTGTCACACCCACTTCTTTCTATAGCCCAACTTGACATTATGAAGCAAGTAGAATTCTTAGGATTATTTGTTACGTTTTCAGCCAGTTGTTGCAACCTTCAATAAACATATTTGTATTGTCCTAATATAAGAATATGAATTATGAATTCACGCCACAAAGAAGTTTCAGAGATTATCTTAATCAAAGGTATGGGCCTAACATAACTAGTAACTTCCGAAGTTGGGAAACACTTTACAAGAAGCTGGCACACTCTGAAAATAGTATAACTTTCCTATGTCGTAGAAATAGCTGTATTATTCCAAAAGGGTTTAGACTCAAAGCACCTTATGTAAGTGCTCCTTCTAGTAATATCATGAAAAGAGCGAGTGAAGCTCTAGTTAGAGATAGAATACAATTTCACAGATATAACAAAGTGATATTATTTTCAGACATAAACAAACTGGAACAGGTGATGCAAAGGGATGTACGGGAAGACGATTTCAATCGTATGTACAACTCTATTAGTAATACCTACATCAAAACACACACAGAGTAAAAACGTACACATTTAAAAAAGTACCAACACCTCATACAAGAAAAACACACAATTGAACTAAATACACTAAAGAACAGTGACACTTTTTTAAATAAAACTGTAGTTAATCTGTCTTCTAAAGAACTAAACGCCACTGACAAATTAGTTCTTGGAAGGACTCAACTACGCAGTGGCGCCAAAACGAATTAATAAACTTGATTTAGTTACAGCTATAGAAGAGACTTGTCAAAAACTTCCAGAAGACATTAGACAGGAATACAGAATTAGAAACAAAATCATACTAGAACGACCTTACACAATCAGACAAAATATATCCAAACAAGAAAAACATTCACTACACACACTAAAAACCGATAACACAATTAAAATTCTACCTGCAGACAAAGGCAACGCCACAGTAGTACTTGACACAACTACATACAACGAAAAACTTTTAACACTAATTAGTGAGGGACAATACACTAAACTAAATAAAGATCCAACACATACAATAGAAACAAAAATATACAGAACACTTTACAAACACAGAGAACAATTTACAGATTTTGTAAGACGTACGCTAACACCACACTACAGTAAACCACATTTTTATGGATTACCAAAGATACACAAACCAAATGTACCACTTAGGCCAATAGTTAGTTCTATAGGTTCTCCTTGTCACAGTTTAGCTAAATATTTACTTAAGATACTGACTCCTATATCAGGAAATACAGACACGTATATAAAGAACACGCCCCATTTCCTTGAAAAACTTAAAGAAGCAAACATAAACACACAACACTTAATGGTTAGTTTCGATGTAGTTAGTCTCTTCACTAATGTTCCAGTAGACAAAACACTCAACATCATTAAACATAGGCTACAAAACGATAACACATTACATACACGAACAACATTAAACGTTGGTACCATTATGGAACTTTTAACACTATGCATTAAAACGACATACTTTCAACTAAACAATGAATTTTAACAACAAGATTTTGGGATGGCAATGGGTTCACCTTTATCTCCCATTGTTAGTAACATTTTTATGGAAGACTTTGAACAACAACATGTCTACACGTACACCAACAAACCAGTAGTTTGGTGGAGATATGTCGATGATGTTTTTGCAATTTGGCCTCATGATATGGATGAGGTGGACAAATTTCTTGAACATATTAACAGTAAAGAAACCTCCATCAAATTCACATTAGAAACAGAGCAAAACAATCAGTTACCCTTTCTTGATACACTAATCACACGCACAATAAATACTTTTGAAACATCAGTATACCGTAAGAAAACCAATACTAATAGGTACTTACATTTTAATTCTAACCATCACAAAAACATAAAGACAGGCGTTGTAAAAAGTCTCTACGACAGAGCCAAAGTTGTTTGCTCTAATGATAAAATTTTCAAAAAAGAGAAAGAATTTATTATTAATGTTTTACAAGATAATGGCTATCCAGAGACTCTTGTTCGGAACATTTTCAATACACGAAGCAATGCCACACACATACAAAGGAATGACACTCAAAAATATAATACTCTAACTATACCATATATTCCAGGCATATCTGACAAAATTAGACGAATTGGAAATAGATTCAATGTTAGGACGGTATTCAAAACGATGAATACTTTGCGGTCAGTTCTTACAAAAACTAAACCGTTCAACGAAGAACAACATTCAAGGAATTGTATATATAGTATTCCCTGTGAATGCGGGAAATATTATATCGGTGAAACATCCAGGCCTTTAGCAGTTAGAGTTAAAGAACATAAAAATATGTTGAAAACGTATCAATTCCATAAGTCTAAGCTGGCAGAACATGCTTGGGATGAAAACCATAAAATACAATGGGACAACACAAAGATCTTGTCTAAAGAATCGATGTCAACTAGGCGAAAAATTAAGGAAACGGCATATATTTTACTTAACGAAGAAAAATGCGTGTCGTCTTTCTCAATATTTTTAGACAATAGTTGGCTATCGATTCTTAAAGATGAGATCAAGTAGGTACAGATATCAGCAAACGTCAATGTCAAAAAATTCATTGGAGGTTGGTCGTTTTTCTTTCCAGTGAAAAAGATAAGTTTATTGTTAGTTTTAATTGTTATTCGTTGATAACGAGGGCAGATTGTCCCTCAAAACGTTCGTTGTTAATATTTTCGTTATTTAATATTTTAATTTGCAGAGTGGCGAAATACCCATATAAGAATATGAATTATGAATTCACGCCACAAAGAAGTTTCAGAGATTATCCTAATATAGCTATTCTCGAATTTAATGTTTTATAATTTACTGTGAAGTGGAATACAGTTATGCGAATTTTGAAGTAACGAGCAATTTTATATATGAAACAAGGTAAGTCATATCTGGAAGCAAAGGAAATTCATATAGCCAAGGGAGAACTTCCCATTTTATCCCGGTATCACAACATGTGGCCCCTAACAATTACTCGAATTTGTCTAGGAATTTTTTAGGTGCAACTTGTTTTTGACTATCGTGAGTGAATATTTTTTGTATTCAAAAACCCATTCCTACTCCCATCGAGCTGACTGGAGCACTTTTTCTTCCTTTCGAGGTAGTAAATCTGGCAATTCAGTGTAATAATAATTATGCTTTATTGTGCCAATTACAGAATAATAATTTTACTCACGTGCGCCTGACAGTTGCTTTCATTTAGTGTTTGACATACGAAGTGTGTGGATACGTAGACATACTCAGCATAGTTGAGAATCATGGAGACTAGACTAATTATACAAACCGTGGGTGATGGCAATTGCTTATTCAGAGCCATTTCAGATTATTTATATGTACCAAACCCAGGAATGCCATGTGAGATCCGTTTGAAAATTATTGAACAAATTACAATTGACTGGCACGATTATAAAGACTTGATTATTGGCATAAATCTTATCGTTTTCCCAGTAACACTGTAACCGGAAGTAAATGGTAAAATAAATAAACCCAGAAGCACAGAGGCAAGGAAACACTTCATGCATCTGCGTTTATAGAGTTAACTTTTGCATAAAACTAGACAGTTTATTTTTTGTTAAAAAATGTTATTTGATTTTCCTTTTAGGTTCAAATTGAATTCATTCAATTTTTCGAAGATATCCGTAAGATAACAATCAACATCTACGTTTCATTGTTGAAATGTTTAGCAGTTGTTTAGTTGCGTTGTTAAATTAAATTTTCCAGCTTATGCCCTCCGAAAATTTTGAACCATCCCTGTTCTGCACCCTTTCAAATTAATTTGCGAACACAGCCCACGAGCCAATTATTGCATTCAATGAAGTTTAATTTTAAAACGCACAGTTCTCCATTATTCTAGCTGACTGCGATCAAATTGTGTCACGCTTGATCGCGGTCCTAATGGATTTTCGGCAAAAAACTGCCGCTGGATTGTTTAAACGGTTGTGTCTTATCAATCTTATCATATACTAGGAAAATTCTAATTGCAACACGTAGAGCGTAGAAACGGTTGCCCGCTCAAGGCTTCCCTCCGTATTACTTTCCCCGAGTCGAGACAGTGTGCATGATGCAAAATTTGCCCTTTTGTTCAAGATTGCAGTAGCCGAGTTGGTTACAAAACTTTCCCTACCAAAGGTGTGATGTTAGAGCGAGATGACAAAACACGTCTCCCGGACTTCGCGGGAAAAATGCAGGCGTTGCCTGCCGAACTGTCGAACAAGTTACACGTGTCGTAAAACTTACCCTGGGGTTTGTTGAGTTGAGTTCCAAGTGAGCCGCTCGGTCTTCCAAAATTGAATACAAGCGCCTTTGCGTTCTATTTCGTCTTGCGACAGATTTTAGCAGCGGTTTAGTTTTTATTTTAAAAGATTTGTGCAATGTTATCAAGGCATTGCCAGCATGGAAGGTGTAGTTTCCCGTTATTCGTGCCACATCATCGAATTTCCTAAGGCTGCCTTGTGTGGACCTGCTCTCAAACCGCCAACGGTAGATTTGGCAACCTAGAGCCAGTTCAACCTTCTATCATTCAGGCATCCTCTGTAAGATATTGGTAGTATTTTTAAAACATACGATCGTGCCCAGTGGCAAGAATTTGAGTGAACGCCATGGGAAACCACTCCCTGCCGTTTTTTTGCAGCGAGCAATTCAGCATAACGCCCTGCACTTAATGGAAAGTCCATACAATTTGTGTCATTGTATTAATTTGTTATTAATTAAACGGGGTGGAGCATGGGGCTAACAACCCCACTCCGGAAAAAAACTATTGTTACGAAACCTCAACAATCAAAAGCCGGACGGAAACCACGACGACGACCCTGCAATGATATACGGATATGCACATGAAATGTACGAACAATATATAGAAGCCGCGCATTACAAAAACTCAGCGAAGTCTTAGACAAATACAAGGCGTACATCACAGCTATCCAAGAAGCTAGATGCTAGGCAAAGGCATAATTGAAAGAAGGAATTACAACTTTTATTTAGCTGCAACAAGAAAGATCACACATTTGGAACAGGATTCATTGTTACAAAAAAGTGAAGCATTTCATAATAATCCAGGCAGTAAACCAAGAATATGCACAATCAGAATGAATGTAAGAATCTTTAACTTCAGCTTCATCAATGCATATGCACCGACTAATGAGAAGCCTGACCAAGAGAAGGAAGAGTTCTATGACCTGTTAGAAGATGTATACATGAAATGCCCAAAACGAGACATCAAAGCTATCCTAGGGGATATAAATACCCAAATAGGCCGCGAGGCAATATATCGACCAAATATTGATAAACACGGAAAATGTAAATACTATGCGGAAAGAATTCTTACCCAGAGTAACGATGTGCAGAGATAAGCATATCCACATACTCATTTCCAAAGAAGACATACTTAATAGATGGGTAGAGTACTATGATGAACAGTTAATGAGAATAAAGAAAACCATCAAGACAGAAGTACGGAAGACCAAGGAGAAGACCCAGACAATAATGGATGACAAGAAAATCTGACCCCCCCCCCCCCCCCAACACTAGAAGAGGTAGAGAGTGCAATAAAACGACTACGCAACAATAAATCGCTTGGTACAGATGGCCTACCAGCAGAAGTGTACAAAAATGGTAGCAACCAGTTAATCAGAACCATACATAAAAATATTACCGAAGTATGGGAACAGGCTATATTTCCAGATGAATGGAATGCTGGAATAATTTGCCCCATTCACAAAAAAGGGGACCAACTACAACAGTGTACAAACTACCTAGCAATCACATTGCTCAATGTGATATACAAAATATTCTCATACATACTATACACACGACTGAAACCTCTGGCAAGTAGAATAACCGGAAAATATCAATGCGGATTCCAGCAAAATAAATCAACGACAGACCAGCTATGCACACTAAGGCAGATACTTGAAAAGACACATGAGCGTAACATAGACACACAGCATCTATTCATAGACTTTAAGAGCGCATACGACAGCATTGATAGAATCTGATTTCCCCCAACATTTGATTAAACTGACCCGGCTAACAATGGGACGAGTAGAATGTAGAGTTATGATACAAGGGGATATGTCCCGCCCCTTTACTACCAATAAAGGTCTTCGGCAAGGGGATGCATTATCTTGCCTATTGTTCAATATCGTCCTTGAAAAAGCGGTGAGAGATTCCAAAGTTAATACACGAGGCACAATATTTAACAAATCTGTCCCAAATACTTGCCTATGCAGATGATATAGACGTTATTGGGAGAAGCTTACTATATGTATATGAAACAAGCCTTCATAGCACTGGAGAAAGCCGCTGCAAAATGGGCTTAGAGATAAATGAATAAAAAACTAAATACATGGCTGGAACTAATGACAACAAGCGAGCAAGAGTACGGCAGAATCTAACTATAGGAGAACACAACTTCGAAAGTGTGAGAGAATTCATCTATTTAGGCTCACGAGTAAACCGAGATAATATAACCAGTGAGGAAACACAAAGACGCATAGTACTGGCAAACAGATGTTACTACGGATTAAAAAAAACAACTACAATGTAAAAACCTCTCAAGACCGACCCAAAGTTAAAATATATAAAATCCTCATCAGACCGGTCTTCACATATGGAGCTGAGACCTGGACTATAAACAAACAGGATGAAAACGCTCTATTCATCTTTGAGCGGATAGTCTGAAGAACCATATATGGAGCAGTGAACAAAAACGGAAATTGGCGTAGATATTATAATTTCGAGCTATACCGGAAATTTGATAAAAGTGACATAATGCTTACAATTAGAATTGGGAGGCTGCAATGGATAGGACATGTAGAGCGGAAGGATGAAGAAGAGCCAGTAAAACAAGTATTAAATACTATCCCACACGGCAAGAAATCAGTAGGACGACCAAAAGCTAGATATATGAACGTTATCGAAGAAGACTTAAAAAATATTGGAGTACGAGGATGGAGAGTAAAAGCAAGAAGTCGAAACCAATGGCGGAAGATAATTGAGGAGGCCAAGACCCATAAAAGGCTGGGGTGCCAATGATGATGATGTATTAATTTTATAAAACTTGTTGCTGTGGACGTGCACATAAGTCGAACGCTTAATAAAGTGAACTGAGTTGGCATACATTTGTAACGGCTTCGCTCGTTGCATATGGGCTTGTGAGTGATTTTGTCAGTCGACAGCAATATTTGTTTTATGTATGTGTGTGTACAGAGTTCGATACTGTGCCATTAACAATAATTTGTTCGATTTGTATCGATCAAGTCAACTATTTCTTTCGAAATCTTATTTTTTTATTTTATTTTCTAGGGGGGCCTTCCATTTATATTGTAATGGTTTACTGCCCACAGCAATTATGATTGCGTAATTAACTAAATGAATAAGGTCAAGATGAGCACAGAATTAACTATTTTATTTATTGCAAGGTAATCAGTACTTTGCATTAATAAATGTACTTGATGCGAGCAGCAGTAACTAATAATTTGAGGGTTGAAAGTTAGTCTGAGATAAGGCAGGTTTCAGAAGGGTTACGTTCAGAGTTTCAGATATGATAAATGTTTGGAAGGGCCAATGCAATTTAATTTGTAACTGACGGATTTGAGCTTAGTAACGTCAAATATAATGTGAATAAAATGATACAGAATGATTTGTTAAGTACAGAAATTGTATGCGTGTTATGTATTAAAAGTTTATAAGCCAGCAAACGACAAGCTAACTGAAAGATAAACGAAAAACAGTGCTAGCAAAGCAATACTTGCAATAGAGCAATGGAAAAATGTAAGACAACCGATCGAAAGACAATTAGTGAGATGTTAAAAGAATTCAAGTGTATCAGTGCATTATAAACAAAATGAAAATTAAAAGCAGAGCAAAGTGTAGTCCACGTTTATTACAAGAAAAAGACAATTTTAGCAGTAGTTAGGCAAATACATGACATCAAAACTGTAGTCCATAAGTCCATCTAGTTGCTAAGTTATGAGACAGTCAATTGTCATTATTAATAAAACAAGCTGAAAAATTTCATGTTGTTTGCAAGTTAAGCTCCACTTTTTATACAGAAATCAAAAATAAAAAGTTATTTTGTTGAGCTAAATTTGTGTTGAAGTTTTTACCAGTGTTGCTGGGATCTGTGGCTGTAGTTTTCAAAAGTGCAGGAGTTTCAAAGATAGTGCAATTAGGCCAGCAAGTTTCCACCTGGTGCGGCGTTGAATGCGAGCCAATTTCAGTGACGATTTTGAGGCAGTTTCAGACATCGGAAGGCAGATCTTTTAGGTGCTACGTGGAGAGGAAAGCTTTAGCAACCAGTGGGTAAAAGAATTAGGAATATCAACCCATTTCCAAGAGAGTATTCGCCGTGGTGTCCTTCCAGTGTGCCAACTAACAGCGGAGCACCTCTTCAAAAAGGTAAAATTTCACAGCAAGGAGTTTATGTAGCCCCGTAGAAACTGGGGTTTATTAAGAATAGACCGATGCCGAAAAGTTCAACGTATTTTCAGAATCATAGGTCCATCCAGCTTCGAATAATTTAGATAGCGTCCCTAGAACGTGTGAGTTGACGTGGAATATGCTGTTTTTACCGGAAATAGGACAAAGGCACATCTTGAAACAAAACGAGGTTAGGAGTTGCTACGTCACATAATTAATCGTATTTACCTGATGCATTCTTGCCATTTTGGTGTTTAAAAAATAAATTTTACGCTATTTTGGCACTGACGGATCATTTGTGGATTGCACTAAATTTGGAGGTTATTTAACTGTCAGTTGGGAATGCTGCATTTTCCCTAATAATTGAGAGTAATTGTCATACAAGGAATTGTTTGTCATACACAGTTTTCTACTTATTTTATGAACCTACCCCTGAGTTAAGAACGGTTTCATGTTCACCGGAGCTAAGCCCTAATTTATTGTAAATAAGTAAAATAGAGAAAGAGCAATAAACCATTTATTTTTGATAATTATTATTACATTCTTTTAATTTTTCCTGAATTTCTACAGGCAGTTCTTGATCGGAACGTATACAATTCATAAAGTGTAGTAACCCTTGCCATAATTATACATTTTATTTAAAACCCCGTTTTAAGCGAGAGTACTATTATAATATATATGTTCGTGGTATTACATTTTACGATTTTGATTATGTATTTACATTGTATGTGTTTATCGTGTCTATTTTGCAAACTCCAGTCATTTCAAAATCAGAATAAATCGCATTTGTTAAATAACTTGTGTTTCTTTGAGTAAAAGTGTAATTTAGTTAAGCTATAAAGAAACGTTCCATTCCATGCGTTGTGTTGAAACGTTGAATTGAGCCATTGACTAAACCTTTGTAAACACATCGTAAGGAAAGTTAAACTTAGCCAACTAAAGCAATCAGGCCTTAGTTGAAAAGAAATCAAGTTTCACGTAAGTATGGTACAACAGAAACCACTGCTTTGACCATGAACAAGGCAGTTATCACAGCTGTGGTTTGACAATTTCATCAATTCGACGATCCTGAAACACCGGACGTCTACGAGTATAGTAAACCACCCCTTCTCGCTAGTTAGCAACGGACAATCGGGGGCGTTACTACCGTTACGCCCAACGCAAACTGACCTGTGGTAAGTGTGGTCCGGTGATGTCGTAAAATCCCGATTATAGCGTAACAGCGTTTCATCAATTATAACTGAGTTTTATACTTAAGTTAAAAAAAAAACGACGTAAAGTTTTGCCACGCGACAACTACCTCACTTTGAAATACAAAAGTAAGTTGTCATATTCAGATTCCATTTTTTTTGGACAAGATGAAACACAGTCTACTTAGTAAAGGTCGGCTTTTAATAAAGTTCACGACTTTTACCATGTCACATAGTGTTTTATGTATTTTGGGTTCTAATTGTTTTGAAGCAAGAGTTTCCCGGTGAATTAAGCAGTGCGTAAAGTTAACGTGTGGAGTAATTTTTTAAACCATTCCCTTTCATATTTTACTGAGATCACTTATGGAAGCTGCGCTATCAGTGCACACACCTATGCAATTTAATCATGAAATTTTATTCAGTGTAAAACACTCATCCAACAATTCAAATATACCTTCTCCTGTAGCATGTCCCTCAAGGGGTTTATAACAAAGCATCTCTTTCAAAATATTATATTCATAACAATATGATATCTTAAGCAAAGTTTGCTATGTAGCAGACTTTTCACTTTATTTGCGTTGCATTTTTATGTCGTCTGCAATACCACTGACACATAACAGTATCTTTTGATAAAGGCATTTGTTCAGGTCTTCCCCATATTTATTAGCGCATGCAATTGTGCACATTTTAATAGCCGCGGGAAGAATTAAACTTTTGCCAATGGTGTATGGTTTTATCGATTGTGAAATTAAATAGGATACTTGTAGTGAAGCGATTTGGGCCTTGTATGACACATTGAAAGTGTAATACACGCCAGCCTTTATAACACCAGACCACAAAGCCGGTACCACCCGGAAAAAAGTAGGTAGTATACTAAAAATGAGGTTACAAGCCTTAAACCCACCAGATACGGAACGGCTACGGGAAACAAGACAGAACAGCTGGAAAATATTGCAATTATAAATACAAACACCGCTAAACTCAAACAGCGAGAATAAAACACCAAAAGGTTTACCTCATAGGTCGAAATTGGGCTGATAGAAAAGACATATCAGCGCTGACAGATATCAGGATAAAATGGCAGGAAATTGCCTGCAGCTTGTAAAAGCCAGAGTGCCCGCGCTCGCCGCGACAAAAGCGAATAAAATGAGAACGACGGCGAGGTCGATTCGAAAATTACGCCAAATGACTCTAGCTCGAAAATTAGTCGCTCTTTGCCCGTAACAGTGGAACGAAGGATGACAGGTGACCCGAAATAGTGAAAGACTAGATGGAGGGTTGACCTTAAGAGAGTAGCCGCGGTCACGGTGCAGTGGATGAACATGTCGCAAAACAAACAAGAATAGATGAAAATGGAGAAGGCTAAAGCTTGCATTGGATGGAGATAGGCATATCGTGATCGTGAATTAAACAAGGTGGTAGGATTAGAATGTATGGTTCAATTAAATGATTTTCTACTATATCGCATCATAGAACGAAAATTAATGTTAAAATAGCTATTTGTGCAACAAGTACTAAAAGTGGATGTTTATGCACGAGTTTTCACACAATATTTTATCTACGACCACTATTAAAAGTAGGCGTTTTAGCACTAGCTTGTTTAACTAAAAGTGACGTTTTATAGTTTAGCGTGGTTAAAGAAATCAGCTGTTTACTTTAAGCGCATCTATGGTATAAAGTGAAGTGAGGTTATAAAACTACAATTTCGAACTGGAAGTGAAGTTGTAAAGTTATTCTAGTTACTTCTTGCGTTACAGGTAAAGTGTTTTTGAAATAATTAAAGCGTTATGTAATGAATACAGTCAGATGTGGAGTATTAATAATTACCTTTCGTAACTGACCTTGACAGTACTGGCTTCGCAAACATTCGCCCGCGCGCCAAGGCCTACTGTGCTAAAAGTAAACAGCTGATTTTACTTTTAACATGCTGATTTATAAAACGTCACTTTTAGTGAAACAAGCTAGTGCTAAACGGCCTACTGTTAGTAGTGGTCGTAGAAAATAGCTATTTATGCAACAAGTGCTAAAAGTTGACGTTTATGCACGAGATGTGAAAATTATGAAACTCAGCCTTCGGCTTGGTTTCATAACATGTCTCGTGCATAATGGCTATTTACGCAACAAGTGCTAAAAGTCGACGTTTATGCACGAGACATGAAAATTATGAAACGAAGCCGAAGGCTAAGTTTCATAACATGTCTCTTGCATAAACCACTTTTAGCACGCGTTGCATATAATATTTTATCTACGACCTTAATTTTACCGTTATTAATCCATAAATATCGATTTAACAAATGTTTGCATCTACGACACTTCTAATTTATGTCATAATAAATAGTAGGCCAT